>OX421968.1:38670057-39270057 GCA_949128115.1 Anaspis maculata
TTCTATCATCTTATGCACTAAGTCGAC
Organism: Anaspis maculata; assembly: GCA_949128115.1. NCBI lineage: Eukaryota > Metazoa > Arthropoda > Insecta > Coleoptera > Scraptiidae > Anaspis > Anaspis maculata. Next base: position 38,670,085 of record OX421968.1, read on the forward strand.
GGTTCTTTGAGAAAAAACATTGTTTATAAATTAACATTGAGCTTGCTGGAAGGCGAAAAGAAACCAGCAAGGTTTGGTATCGTTTGATGTCTCCCGGCTGCAGAGGTATGTTGTTGAAAATCTATACAACTCTCTTGGTAGTTTCACAGAAAATTCACGTCTGGTATGCTGTACTGAAGAGCTAAAATAATATAGCGAAACACTGCGATTTTGCGTGGACTACCGCAAACTCAATGATGTGACAAAGAAAGAGAGCTATATATAAGAGCACTGCCTCAGATTGACGACACTTTGAGCACGCTGTCTGGATCGACAGAGTTCTCGACGCTTTACCTAAAGAGTGGTTACTGACAACTGGGACATCACAACGACGACAAAGAAAAGACGGCATTTTCTGCCGGAATCGGTCTTTATCACTTTACTGTGATGCCGTTTGGACTTTGTAACGCACCGGTCACGTTTGAACGTCTAATGGAGTGCGTCTTGCGAGGTCTAACATGGAAAGCTTGCCTAGTCTACCTCGGCGACATAATGGTCATCGGTCGACGGTCGAACATTCGAAGAACACCTGAAGAGCCTCCGAGAGGTATTTCGACGTCTTCGAGGTGCACATCTCAAGCTCATCCCGAAGAAATGCGTGCTCTCCCAGAAGCATGTCCAATTTTTGGGGCACGTAGTTTTGTCGGAAGGAATCTAAACCGATCCAGCGAAATTGGATTCTGTCCGAGAATGGCCACGACCAACGAATCAGCACGAAGTCAGAAGTTTCTTGGGCTTATGCACATACTACAAACGATTCGTGGAGAAGTTCGCTGATATTGCTAAATGCTAAGCCCTTACACAAACTGACTGAAGACCGTGCGCCATCCCTGTGTGAGGTCTATCACTCTGTATAAGAAGCGCGCGCACATACATGGACAGCGCAGCCAAGAAACGGCCTCTTCTCTCGCCCCGGCTTCCGTACGATAAAAATATGCTATCACGAGCACCTAAATAAACGTATTTGTGCAAATGTAACGTGTTATTAATCCACTTGCACCTCGAGTAAAGAACATTTCACTGTGAACCAAGGAATGTGAAAACTCATTCAAGACTCTAAAGGTTGCATTGTGCTCGAGTCCCATTCTGGCATACCCTCTTTCTCAAGGACAGTACATCCTGGACACTGATGCCAGCAACAGCGGAATTGGAGCAGTGCTGTCACAACACCAGCAGGGCCAAGAGCGAGTAGTGGAGTACTACAGCAAGATGTTGTCCAAGCCTGAAAGAAACTACTGCGTGACGCGTAGAGAGCTACTGGCCATAGTAAAAGCTGTCGATCACTTTGACCAGTACCTCTATGGCCGGAAATTTTTGGTGAGAACTGACCACGCTGCCCTGAAATGGCTACTGCAGTTGAAGAATCCCGAGGGACAGTTGGCACGGTGAATCGAGAAACTGCAACAATATGACTTCAAAATCCAACATCTGGAAAAAGTCATGGCAACGCGAATGCTTTTTCTCAAAGATCATGCAACGAGGACTATAAACACTGCAAGAGGGTGGACCAACAGAATGGGAACGTCGAAGTAAGGCAATCGTTGTCGAAACTCCAAGGAATTGGACTACGGCTGAGCTCAAGAAGGAGCAGCGTGAGGACCCAGCCATCGGTTCACTTGCTGAAAGAAAATAACTTTTTTTTCAACTTCAAAAATCTGCCATTACAGTAATAATAGAATATAACAACATAAAATAAATTCAACATGCGCTAGCTCACTTACATTAAAGGGCTAACATAATAAGACAACTTAATCTATCGAGAAAAAGTATTTAATACAGAAAGTATACTATTTAGGTATACGATTTCATCTAAACATATTACAGATCCAAAGGAATCAGACGTTTCAGACGATATGTCGTTTGACTATTATCGAGTAGGTAGTCAAACTGCGAGGGAGTTGGGATATTGCTGTACTCGGGCAAGGTACTTGGAACTTGCTTCTTTAGCTTCTTTAGCTTCCTGCATAACTGTGGGGATGTTGAAAGTGAGATACAAAGCCGGTCCCAAGACACTGCCCTGTGGTACCCCAGCCCTGATTGGGTACAGTTCGGTGACTTCTTCTTGATACTTCACCATGAAGTATCTGTCCGACAGATAGGATTTTAGCACTTGATAGAACGTCGCAGGAAGCCACTTCTCAAGTTTGTAGAGCAGTTCTGGATGCCACACCTTGTCGAAGGCTTGTGTTATATCAAGAAACGCAGCTGAACAATACTTATTTTCCTCGAAAGTTCTTTGCAGGATCTGAACTACCCGGTGTACTTGTTCGATAGTAACATGGTTTTCACGGAATCCGAACTGATGGTCTGGTACGATGTTGTGTGCTTCAAGTTGCTGCTTCAGTCTTCCAAGTAAAAGTTTCTCAAATATTCTGGACAAAATGGGCAGTAGACTTATGAGTCGATACGAGGTTGTTTCCTCCGCAGATTTTCCAGGTTTCAAGACCAGTATTATTTGAGCCACCTTCCACTGGGATGGGAAGTGACTTGTTCTCAGAGTCGCATTAAAAATTTGAGTGAGTGCAGTGATCGCTACGCTTGGGAGTTGTTTGAGTATCGTTCCGGTTAGAAGATCATAGCCTAGAGCTTTCTTTGGATCTAGCTTTTTTATGATGTCCACATCTTCCTGCGACTTTATAGCTTTTATAGGTGGTGACATCTGGAATGGTGCATCTAGGAACGCAGTAACGGCTCTTTCTTCTAGTGGACAATTATTTTCAGAGGGAAATGGCTGAAAAACTTCTGCCAAGTGTTCAGCGAACAGTATTGCTTTTTCGCGCTCAGTTCTTGCCCATGATCTGCCCTTCCGTACAGGTGGAATGTTGGCTTGAGGTGCTCCCTTTAGTTTAGCAGTTGCTTTCCACAGCGAATAGTCCGTGGCCTTCGTTGGGGTCAGGCTTTCTAGATATTCCTGGATCCTTCGGTTTCTTTAGTTGTGGAGTAATTCTTGCAAATCTCTTGTAGCTTAGTTTAGTATTTCCTTGTCATGTCTATGTCTGGTTATCATCCACCTTTATCGAAGCTTTCTCTTCTCGGCAATTGCATTATTCATTACCTGGGAGCAATGCTGTTTCTTGACAGACGATTCCAGCTCAGGAGTAGAATCCCAGATTGCTTGTTGAATACTTCTGCTGACATTCTCTACAGCGTCGTTGATCTCTTCTGCAGTTTTCAATAAGATATTGATGGAAATATTGTCTTCAATCAGTGTTCGAAATAGTTTTCAGGAGTCGAGTGTTGTTATCTCTAAGGTGCGGACGTGTGCGGGAGATAAAGCTATAGGGTTTGTGAGTTTGGTTGTGGTTTTCTTCAAGAAAAGCAATTCAAAGTTTTGTTCTGGTGTTGTGAGTGGTAGCTGGGAGACTCCCGAAAGGGAGTCCAAGGTGGCTCCATCATGAGTAAAGACTCTGTGGGAACCAACGACGACATGGAAGTCAATGATGAATCGCAGCAATCGCAGCGGTCCAACAACACGCCAAGGCGTCCCGACCGTCCAATTATCACGGAGGAAAGAATCAATCTTCTCAAATCCAATAAGTATGGTTTCAATGACAAAGGCCCTTTTTGGGTTTTTGTCGAACATAAAAACCTAAACATCGGTCGTCCACACCCGATGAGCGTAGGGCAAAAACTCAGAGCGTTGAATAATCCCGATATTATCGAGATAAACGTGGTAGGTATCAATAGACTGAAAATCGCTCTGAAATCAGCTAATGCGGCTAACGATATAGTCTCAAATCCGGTTTTTGAAACTAACAATTTGGTAGCGTATGTCCCACGCCACCTCACTGAAAAAAAGGGCATAGTGCGCTATGTGGATACTTCACTGTCAGAAGACTATTTGTTGAAGAATATTGATTCAAACATTCCTGTTAACTCGGTAAGAAGGATGGAAAAAACTGTGACGGATAAAGATGGAAAGTCTATTAAGGTAAAAAGGCAAATGATTGTTGTGTCCTTTTTAGGTTCCGTTATTCTTCCTCAGTTCATTTACATAGATTATGTAAGATGCGAGGTTGATCAGTATTATTATCCTGTTGTACAATGTACCAAATGTTTATTGTTCGGCCACCATACACTCGCTTGCAAAAGCGCGGAAGCAAAATGTAAAAATTGTGGTGAGAAACACGAGGGTAGTTGTACAAGTGAAGTTTTCTGCATGTATTGCCAAAACAATCGGCACAATTCTCTTTCCAGGCACTGTCCAATGTATGAAAAACAGCTTCGGATCAAAAAGATCATGGCGGAGCATAATATCACATTGAAGGAAGCAGAAAAAGTCGAAAAAAACCCAAATTTTGCTTCTGCTGTCAACGCTAATTTAACTACAGGTACAACAGGTAACAGGTTTGCTGCACTCGCAAATATCCCCGAATTTCCATCGCTTCCCAGCCGCTCTTACAATGCACGGAATAAAAACAGTCAACAAAGTCAGGGCCATTGTAGAGCAGCTGATAACTCGCCCAAACGCAGAAAAACGGCGGATATCGCTCAAGCCTATATAGCAGTGATACTGGCGGTTCGATAATCGACTATTTACAGGCAAATAAAGACAATTTTCAGGGCACCATGAAACCGGTGGTTTTGCGAATTCTAAATGACATTCTTGAAAACATACGTGATGAGATTCCTTTATCAGTTAGGAATGAAACTCGGAATGAAATTGATCTCACCAGAGACTGTAACAAGTTCGCCCGTGAGTTGTTTACTAACATTTGTCATTACTCAACAACTAATAATGGTTTAATGGTTAAGAAGCAAATAAAAATCCTACAATGGAACGCTCGTTCCATAACCTTTAATAAAACAAATCTTCAAATTTATCTACACAATTGTTGGATTTCTATTTGGGGCCTGAGGACCAAGGAAAACCAGACCGTCAACTTTTACGAATTTTATTCAGATACATCCGCTCTCCTTGCGGCTTGGGCGACCACTCACCAATCACTCCCTTGACTCAGAACTGCCCAGTCAGCGCCTTATCTCGTTCAACCTATTAACTATTTTTAAATAAATGCGCTAACACCCGGGCATCCTGACGGTCAAAATGCCCTCGTTTTTCTTATCTGAATTGGCGAACATCTCTATTCTAAGCAAAAAATTACTAGACTAATGAAACAAATCAATTATATGAAATTCGTCGAGTAACTCAACCGAAATCAAGATTCTAGTAAAAAAACGAGGGGCTAACCACTCATGAAAATTTGTACAGGTATTCCGAGAATACCATGTATTTCCGACCTATTCCTGCATTTCCACGTATTCCCTATTATTTCCCAAGTATTCTTCAATATTTCTTGATATTCCCAAGTATTTCCATGTATTCCTCAGTATTTCCTTGTATTTTCCAGTATTTCCTAAAATTTCCAAGTATTTTCAGGTATTCCCAAAGTATTTCCTATGCACCCAAATTGAAATATATCGCAGTTAAAGGCCTAAAAATCTTGAATTGACACACCCTCGCGGTTTATAACGTTATTAAATAACCTTATAAGTATAAAACTTAGCAGTGAGATTCTTTTTTTAGTAAATACTAATAATAATAGTCATGCGTTTAAATCTAAAGAAAAATCTGTTTGGCAACGCCGCATCAAAACGTCAAAAAAAAGTACAGGTACCATCACGAGGAAAAAGGACAGCTTTATCTGCCTGACTTGATAAGGTTTGGCTTTAGATACAGTACAGGGTGTGAAAAATTATTTTCTTGAAAAAATGTCCAATATTTCAAAAAATATGCATCTTAGGTATAGGACATCCCTTATGAAAAATGTAGCCAGACCACAGACAGATCCAATCATGTCAAAAAGTACAGGGGGTGCCATTTTAATAAATGAAGTTATGACTTTCTTGAATAAACAATTTTACGTACATTACCGCCAAACCTTATTATGTCATGTGGATGGAGATGTCATTTTTCTCAATGTATTCCAAATTTCAAGACGGTAACGCCGCACCAAAACGTCAAACATTAAACATTTCATACCGCCCTGAACCCTGAACCTATTAGTATTGTATAGTATTAGCCTTTAAAGGCTAATAAGAATATGCAATAGAATATAGGATGTCCAATTTGAAAAAAAAAGTTGACATTCTTATAGGTACCTGAACTATATGACTCCCCTACCCTGTATATTTGAATTTTTTTGAGTGACGCAGCCGACGCAGAATGAAAAACAATGTGGATAGGCGTTTGAATCATATTTCAATCTTGAACGGGTGAAACGTAGTGTTCCGATCCCTTACTATTTACTCACCCTGTAATACAGGGTGTTAGGTACTAGTTACTAGTTGTAACAAATTTTGAGAGATAAGTCTCCAAGTTTCAGAAGAATTATTAAATTAGCTTGAAAATGAGAATGTTCATACGAAACAAGAGTAAGTTCCAAGACATCCAAATTTCATGACAATCCGTTCCACTGATGAAAAATTCAATGTGGCGGCAAAGATGGCGGTGGAATTATGGAACTTGGCTTGAAAATAAGAATAATCATACAAGACAAGGGTAAGTTCCAAGTTACATGAAAGTAGATAAAATAGGGGCTAGTAGTCGGAGGTGGGGGGAGTGACCTTGACCTTGACAGGTCATTGACCCCTGACCTTGACCTTGTCAGGTCATTGACCCCTGACCTTGACCTTGACAGGTCATTGACCCCTGACCTTGACCTTGACGGGTCATTGACCCCTGACCTTGACCTTGACGGGTCATTCACCTGACCTTGACAGGTCATTGACCTTGACGGGTCATTCACCTGACCTTGACAGAGGTCATTCATCTCAACCTTGACAGGCCGGAGGTGGGGGGAGTGACCTTGACAGATCATTGAACTCTGACCATGAACGTGTCTGAACGTGTCTGAACGTGTCTGAACTTGTCTGAACTTGTCTGAACTTGCATACTGAAGGAACGACCTCAGGGGGTCGTTAACCTCAATTTGACCGTGACCTTGACCTTGAAAATTTTTTTTTGGGGGGCTGCGCCCCCCAAAAACCCCCCCTTGCTCCGGGGGGCTGCGCCCCCCGGGCCCCCCCTTGGAAGTTTCCCCAACTTGAGCTGGGGCGTACCTCAACGGTCAGGACATTAAACCCGGGAACGAAGGAGTGGACTCTTGACCTTCATAAAAGCTGAATAGTGGGGGAATCAATAGGTATATATAGGTTTCATCCTTACTGTAGCTCTAGTACGATCATCAAACCACCATGTCTTCCGAAACTAGTGAATTTTGCACTCCAGTGCCCTGCCCTATGCCACAGTGTTGTGAGATAACGAAAACTGAGACACCGAAAATGCTGGTGCAAAGTAGGTCATTGTTATTATAGCCATACCCCAGTTGTCATTTCATAATTCTAGCTGATCGGGATTTACTGCCCCGTCGCCGTCTGAATTTTGTTGATACAGAAGGTAAGTCAGTAATTTAAAATGAAAATATACTACTATTGTGTTGTTTTAGAAATCGATGAAGAGTGTTGGGGAGAGGATACTTTTGAGACCTTCACACCGAAGCCGGATTTGAAAATCATTCGTAAAATTCCTCCGAGGATTGCGAAGAAACAGAAGCAGAAAAAGCTATTCAAGGATGAGCAAATGGCCATCCATCGATTATTTCTGGAGCTGGACAATTTCTTTGAATTGAAAATACAGCAAGCGTTGCAATTACTTTGAAAAATAAAAATTTATTTTACATAAATTTGTGTTTATCTTTTTTGGCAGAGAGGCTGCTACCACTCCAAAACAATTTTATTATATAATAGCAATCCTTTGCAATTCCACTCAGTTGAGAATATGAAACTGGAAAAGCAAAACCTTGTCCTCCCTGTTACAAACTATGATGAGGTTTCAAATACACAAAATTTCAACAAACATGGTGCGCTATTGGGAGGGTGTAAACGTGGTTTGATAGTTGGTGGAAGTGGTTGTGGCAAAACAAATTTAATGCTCACTTTATTAGCACATCCTAACGGTTTGCGATTTCAAAATATTTATTTATACTGCAAAACTCTTTTCCAACCAAAATATTTGCACTTAAAAAAAATTCTAAACCCAATTAAAGAAATTGGATTTTTTGAATTTCAAGATGGAGCCGACGTTATACTACCAAATCAAGCAAAAGAGAATTCAATAATAATTTTCGATGATGTTATATCTTGCAATCAAAACATTATAAGGGACTACTTCAGTTTTGGCAGACATAGAAATATTGATTGTTTCTATTTAGCACAAACATATTCCTCAATACCAAAGCAATTGGTGAGAGACAATGGAAACTTCATAGTCCTTTTCAAACAAGACGCATTAAACTTGGATCACATATTTAACAATCATCTCGGGGCGGACATGAGCAAAGAACAGTTTAGACATATGTGCGCACAGTGTTGGCAGGAACCGCACGGCTTTTTAACAATAAATAAAGATTCACCTATAAATAAATAAAAATCGTTCCACTAATAAGAGATTTCAATATGGTGACCAAGATGGCGCCACCACCATGGAATCCAATCTGCCTATTGGCCACCCCTGAGAACCTAAGCTATCCATCGAAAGAAGTTCCAGGGCTCTAGCTTCATCGCCCGAGGAGGAGTTCAATTTCTTTGAAGTCCACAGGAAGTCTTTGGTTTTTGATGATAATAATAATGATAACGATGTATGGATGAAAAAAATGCCCATTGGCCACCCTTGGCTATCCATCGGAAAAAGTTCCAAGACCCTAGCTTGATTCCCCGAGTACAACTTCTTAATTTGTACACGGACAGATGGACAGACAGACAGACCGGCCATATCAGCCTCATTTTCTCAAGACAATGCGCCAAAAATAAGATTGAACATACGAGACAAGGGAAGTTCCAAGCTTGATGAAGATCGTTCCAATAAGAAATTTCAATATGGTGGCGGAATCATGGAATCCAGTTTGTAAATAAGATTGAACATATGTACAAGGCTAAGGGTAAGTTCAAAGTTTCATGAAAATCGTTCCACTGAATTTCATGATTCCGCCGCCATCTTGGCCGCCATATTGAAATCTCTCATTAGTGGAACGATTTTCATAAAACTTTAAACTTAACCTTGTCTCGTATGATCATTCTTATTTTCAATAAGCTGAGTTTCATGATTCCGCCGTCATATTGATATTTCTTATTAGTGGAACGATTTTCGTGAAACTTTGAACTCATCCTTGTCACGTAGTATCATTCTTATTTGGAAGCTGAATTTCATGATTCCGCCGCTATCTTGGCCGCCATATTGGAATCTCTTATTAGTCGAACGATTGTGATGAAACTTCGAGCTTAGTCTTGTCACTCTTGTCTCGTATTAACATTTCTATTTTCAAGTTGAGGTTCATGATTGCGCCGCCATATTGAAGTTTCTCATTAGCGGAACAATTTGCATGAAACTTGGAACTTATCCTCGTCTTGTATGATCATTTTTATTTTCAAACTGAATCCCATGATTCCGCCGCCAACTTGGTCGTCACACTGAAATTTCTTATTAGTGGAACGATTGTAATGAAACGTGAAACTTACTCTTGTCTCGTACGAACAATCTTATTCTCAAGCTGGACTTCATTTCAATCAACAGATCTGCACTAAGAAAACGCGCTATTGCGACTCACGCAAGTGAGGGGATATTCACTTGTTTAGATTAGGTGAACAAGATCAAAATAAGCTGTTGATTCTATGAAAATTCTCGTACAAGTATTACTACTATTTTACGCATGCAGGAGAAGCAATTGTTAAAAAATGTATGACAATTTTGTCTATCTTTCCCTTTATTAACGCTTTTCCCCAGAAATTCACAGCACCGATTGCTGTGAACTGTGTTGTTCTCTCTGTCTCGTTTCTCTTTCGAACGACGATATTTTTTCCATAACAAATGGAAACGGCTCGTCTCCCGATCTCTGGTGAGGTTTTCTGACACAGTATTTCCTAGGTATTCCTAGATATTTCCTGATATTCACACTTATTCTCGAGTATTCCCATGTATTCTCAGGTATTTCCGGAGTATTCCCGAATATTCCCGGTATTTCCATATATATCCTAGTATTCTCCAAGTATTCCCTAGTATTCCCTAAGTATTCTTAACATTTTGTACAGGTATTCCCGGAGTGGTTGGCCCCTCGTAAAAAAAAGAACGCAGTTCTCATTGTTCATAGTCGCTCAGGTAAGCGGGTCTGCGGCGCGCTCTCGGAAACAGCGCTCGCTCGCCTTCAGGGGGTAACTCGGGAATCTCGGGTTTTTTGTTCGCACTTGTGCACTGGCCACTAACACTCGCCCTGTGGGCCGTTTCGTTTTCAATTGACTCTTCTTGACTCTTCGCGGAAACTCCCGAACTCGGCGTTTTCGCGCACATTCTCTTCGAAATCTTCCTCGTCGTTGTCGCTGATGTCATCTTCTTCTGGCAGGCGATATATCTTCAGCTGGCTCACGGTTGCCGTAGTGCTGTATCTTCGCTGTCCGTCGAGATCTGTTACTCGGTAAGTGTCGCTTGGTAACACTTCGGTGATGACCAGCGGCCCACGGTATTTTGGCTGGGTCTTCGTACTTTCTCCAATAAGTTGTGGCAATCTTCGCATGAAAACGATGTCTCCTTCGTGGTATTTCACACCTTTGAATCTTGTTTTGTCATATCGCGTTTTGTATGACTTTTGTTGTCGTTGAATTTCTTCTCGAATGTGTTCCTGGATCTCTTCCGCTGGCGTCCAGTAGCCTTGCTCGTTTTCCACCATTAACTTCGACTCTTCCAACACGTAGTCCTTCACACTCTTGTTTTCTACGCTCGTTCGTTCCTTCTCTTCCTTCTCCTTCCTCACACCATGAACTTCCAGTTGTTCAATTCGTTCCTCCTGTTTGGTTACCTGTTCTCTCAATTTCTGATTTTCCGCCTTCAGAGCCTCTATTTGCTTCAAATTGCTTTCCAACTTTTCCACTATCCTTTCCTCCATGATCTGCGTCATACCGCTTTCCGCACTATCTTTCAATTCTTGACCATCCGCAATCGGCGCTCTTGCTATTCCTACGCTGGTATTTTCCGGTAATTCGATTTGCTGCTTCGAATGGTTCGTAACCGGTACCAACCACTGCGTCTCGTCATTCGCGTGTACTTCGATATAACTGACCGAAAGCGCTGGTATAACATTTTCTCGCACCGTACGAAGCTTCAGTCTTGAAGACATTTCCTCAATTTCGAGATCGCGAAAAGGTTGTTTTTCTCGACGACCGAAAACAAGCTGATCATCTTGCGCACGTAAACAATGTCTTCATTTTCGGTAAAACTCCGTCCGAGAATTATGTCAATCGGTTGGGCGTTTTCGGGAACTAAGAAAAGTTCAATGTCATTCACCCGCGCGTCATCAAGTTCAAGGTCGGCATGCATCACCCTCGTACAATTTACCGTACCGCCGCCGAAACCGAACAATGTTTTTGTAACTCGATCTGTTTGGCTGCTATCAGGCACGGCGCTCTCTCGAATGGTGCATACACTGCTTCCCATATCAATAAAAGAATGGTACTCACGTTCATTCATTTTGACCTTACGGAAAAACTTGCTGGCAGGAGTTGTTGTGTGATTTTCCTCCGGCTGGTCGTTGTGATCCTCCACAGTCATCACGCCATGCGTATCTTTGTCAGTCGCACCTCCTCCCGAGTATTTTGCTGACGACGCTGGCTGTGTCTGCGCTGCGTTATACACTCGCGGACTAGAATTCGCATGCGGTGCACTAGTCACTGGTGCACGGTTGGTTTGTCCTTTTCGAGTACACTCCGAAGAAACATGTCCCGGTAGGTGACAAGCGAAACAAAGTCTTTCTCTAGCTCTGGTGCACTGAAATGAGATATGCCCGTCTGTGCCTCCACAATTGTAGCACCTTTTTGGTGGCAACGCACGGTCACCAAAGCCACGTTTTACAGCTCGCGCACGATAGTCACCGTCGCTTTTACGATGGACACTCACGTTCGCGGAATCGACGCTGTTTTTCTTTTCTGTCACTCGACACAAACGTATAATGTCGTGAAGTAACTCCTCAATGGTGGTATGATACGCTGTTAGCAATCCCGGAATAAGCGTCTTGTTGTACAATCCTGCGACGATCTGCTCCTTGCACTCTTCAAGGGGTAGTCTCAGCTTTCTGCACAGCTTGTACTTCTCGTGGAAGTATGACTCAACAGCTTCCTTGTTGCCCTGGGTTCTTGAAATCATCGCACACCATAAATCCGTCATGCTTTCCTGTGTCACGAACGCAGCTTTGAAGAGTCGCTCAAATGACGCCCAAGACTGGATTTCGTCGCGACGCACTTCGTACCAATCTTTTGCTGGTCCAACTAAATGTATTCTTGCCGTTTCTAATTTCACCTCTTCTGGCCAATGATGCAATGTCCCGCAACTGTTTATCCTAGCCAACCACTCGCTAGCATCGTTTTCTCTTGTGCCGTTGAACATTGGAACAGCTTTGTTTAAATCTGGCATGACTTGATAGAAGTTCGTATTGCTCGGGCATGGACTGTCATTGCGGTTTTGTAAAAGCTCAAGTAACAGGTTATCCGTTCTTGATCTACTCTCTTCCATTCTCGCGACCAAATTCAGCATCGAATTTATCTGCTGCTGAACAAACCATTCCATCCTCGAGGTGTAGGTGACGTTTTCCGGAGGCCGATCGAATGTATTGTATGTTGATCTCGGATGACCTCCTGCAGCTCCATCTATCGGGGACATTTCTTGATCACTCAGAAATGAGTCGTATTCACTCAGATTTCGACTCTGCGCACTTCCGTCATCATCGAAGGAGCTAGCCCGACCGTCCCGTCTTGAACCGTCCGCCATCTTGGTTCGCTCACACAGCAAAACTCACGGAACCGACCAACTCTCCGTTGTAATGACTTTTCGGCACTACGCGTCACATACGCGGATAGGTCCCTTCGTTTCGGTTTTTTTGAGTGCGCATGTCTGGCGCGAATTTCATAGTTTCGTACACCGATATTGAAAATTAACACTAAAAAATATTGTAGTGCACCTAAAATTCCACAAATAATTTGGTTGAATGTTAGATACCATTTTCTATATTCAAAGGAAATGTTTCATTGAAATTAAGCTCAATGATTATTTGTGGAAGTTCAGAAACAACGAAAATGGCAACAGCGCTCAAAACAACAAGACATCGGCGCCAACGGTCACTTGTGACAATTATGATCACACACCTCGTTTCTACCTGACCTACATTTCATTTGCTCATGTTTTCACTAAAGAATATAACTTGTTGAAAATGGCTATACAGAGAAGGAAGTTCAAAGGAGCTACGAAGAGATGCATTTACGGTATGTGTAAAAGTGACAGCCAGGAACCAGCATTTGGGCAGGCGGCTAGACAGAGCATGCAGCGTTGCCATTCAACTGACAGGTGTACGAAAGTTCTCAAAACTTTCAGCCTTCAAGCATGCGCACCTACCCAAACGAAGTAGCCTATTGTTATCGCACTTCTGAAGTGTAGGATTTCTATTTGGGGCCTGGGGACCAAGGAAAACCAGACCGTCAACTTTTACGAATTTTATTCAGATACATCCGCTCTCCTTGCGGCTTGGGCGACCACTCACTCCCTTGACTCTAGAGATGTCAATATTGTAACTATCCGTTACAAAGTATCCGTTACTTTATCGGATCCGAAGTACCGAATACTGATTTTCAAAAATACTCGTTACTTTATACCTACTTCGTTACTTCGTACTCCTCGAGTCATGAATTGTAAAAATGAATAAAAATAATCACGGAATGGGATATCCGCGATTACGCGAGGAAATCCGAAGCCCGAAGGCATAATTAAGTGTATGGTGTAGTCGCTCGTAAATCGTGATAATATCTAATCATAATTATACTACTCGAGTACTCGGATCCGGATCTCGGGTCCCGGGGTTCCGGATTCGGACTCGGACTTTGAGACTCGCTGTCGCTCTGAGGTGCGCATCGTATTTTTCATCTTGTTTCCCTTTCCCGACCCGGACCCGGACTCGAGTTCCGTAGTAATCGTACCCGCTGCCGCATATTATTTTCAATCTTGTTCCGACCCGGACCCGGACTCCCGTCCCGTAGTAATCGTACTCTGTCGCATCGCATAGGTATCGAAATTATTACATACCTGTACAATGTACATTGTACTCTAAGATTGTACTGTACTGTGATTGATACTGGTAATCCCGCGGCCCGCGAGTACGGGTAATCTACTGTTCTACTCGTAGTACTCGTACTCGGTAACGGATACAAAGTAACGAGTACTCGTCATAAAAGTAACGGATACTTCGAGTACTCAAAAGTAACTGTACTTGACATCTCTACTTGACTCAGAACTGCCCAGTCAGCGCCTTCTCTCGTTCAACCTATTAACTATTTTTAAATAAATGCGCTAACACAATGAACCCTGCGATATAATTTTGATTACGGAAACGTGGCTCTCTCCTGGAAAAACTTTTGGTTTTCCGGGATATAGCTTAGTACGATGTGACAGAGATCAACATGGAGGTGGTGTAGCTATTATGGTAGCAAACAAACTCAGGTTTAATAGATTGCACTTGAATTGGAACACGCGTCTGGACATTGAAGCATGTGGTATAAAACTGACAAACACTAACAACACATTGAATTTTATTGTTGTTTATAGGCCCCCTAATGTGAATGTAACTCGTTCAGATTGGGATAACATTCTCTCGAATTATGCCGACAAGACAATCATTGGTGGTGACTTCAATGCTCATAGTCTTCTTTGGGGTTCAGCAAGAAATAATACCGCAGGTGTACGGTTGGTGGATTCACTTGAAAACACCAATTTTATTGTTTTGAATGATGGTTCTCCAACCAGACTCTCCCCTCCTTCCATGCCGGTTTCAGCGGTGGATCTTACCTTGGCTACTAGTGACATTGTGACTAAAATTGATTGGAAGGTTTGCTCGGATCCTATGGGCTTTGATCACTTGCCGATTTTTTATTCCTTCAATGAGACATTTATCCCTGAAGTTGTTTTTCCGTCGTCGAAGTGGAAGGATTCTTCTGCGGACTGGGACGTTTTCCAAACCGAGATCAACAGAACCATTAACGAATTGCACCATGGTAATAAACTGATTTTTTTGCTTGAAAAAATTTCTGATGCGGCATCTCAGAGTATCCCAATAGTCGCCTTCTATCCTCAAAATAGGTAAACCTCTTTGGTGGAATGAAGATTGTACAAAAATGTCGAAAATCAGAAAACATGCATTGAACCAATACAAATCCAACTTGAACATGAACAATTTCCTTCAGTACAAAAAAAGGGATGCAGAATGTAAACGGTTGTTCAAGACTAAGGAAAGGGATCGCTGGAAGAGTTTTCTGAACGAAATAGACAGAAATACTTTTCCCGCAGAGATTTGGACATTTATAAGGAAGAGTTCGAACAAAAACTACAAAGTAAATAAACCTCAGATACTCATAGAAGTAATTACTGACACCCTGGATGAACTTGCCCCTCCTTTTGTGACAGTTGACAACACACCGGAAAAAAATGCTACTGGTAATTTTCCCGATTTCCCCTTTTCTTTGTCGGATCTCGACATTGCGATCAAGACTGGAAACAGCTCGGCCCCAGGAGTAGACAGTATTACATATGCGATGTTGAGAAACTTACCTTGGGCAGCTAAACAGGTAATGCTTGAAATTTTCAATGATTGGTGGAACGGTGGTATTTACGTGGATCAAATGAAGCAAATTGTGGTGTGCTTATTACTCAAGCCTGGAAAAAACCCAGCTGAATCATTTGCGTATAGGCCCATCTCGTTGATGTCGTGTATTACCAAAACTTTTGAGTGTTTAATAAAGTCTCGCCTTGAGTGGTTCTTAGAACACAACTCTCTCCTGCCTAAAAACCAATTTGGGTTTAGGAGTGGTAAAGGTACAGCGGAGGCGATTGGTCATCAATTGGTAACAGATGTTCAGATTTCTACGTCATCGAATGAAATTTTGGGATGTTTATTTCTAGATATAAAGGGTGCTTACGATGCAGTAAATTTGGAAATTTTGAAGACCAGACTTCAGGAATTTGGGATTGAAAGTTTTACGGCTTCGAACATCGTGAAATTGTTTTACAACAGGTCAATTTACGTCCGTGACAGTAACAATAAATTGTATGGGCCGCAAAAGTCGTCCCAAGGCTTACCTCAAGGTTCAAAATTAAGCCCTTCGCTTTTCAATGTCTACACCTCGGATATACATGACATGTGCGACAATTCAGTTAAGTGTATTCAATACGCAGATGTCATATGTTTATATACTTCGAGAAAGACCTACAAGGAATGTGTAACGGATTTAAGGTACGTTGCATTTTGCCTAAACAACTGGCTCGCAGGCAAGGCATTTACTTTGTCGCAGGAAAAGTCATCGGTCATGTTTTTCTCTCGAAAAAGATTAAAGTTGAGCAGTACGCTCAAACTGGGTAAATTTACGGTTCCGGTGGTTGATAACTGTAAATATTTAGGAGTGGTGTTGGATAAAAAAACTTCCGTGGTCAAAACACATTGATCATATCATAGGTAAGTGGGAAAAAGGACTGAATATGCGTAGGCACATTTGTGGAGCTAAATGGGGAATAGACCCAAAAGTTGCAATCACATTTTATAGGGCATACATCCGCTCCATCATTGACTACGCTTGTGTTTGGTACGGTTCAGCGTCGAAATCCAACCTTCTTAAACTAGATCGTATCCAATATAAAGCCATTCGTATTTGCATTGGTGCCTTAAGATCATCACCATGTCCAGCCATTCTAGCTGAGTCCCAAGAACCGCCGCTAAATCTACGAAGAAAATTGCTCGCTGAAAAATCCTTCATCAAACTCTCTACCTTCAACCGGTCATTCATTGATAAAAGCGTGGCCCCTCTGGCTATTGAATGCCTATCGGGAAAATACTGGATAAGAAAAAATACGCCACCGATAGCAGAAGCGTTCATTAATTTGAACCCTCACACTTACGCTTTAGACAGAAACTCCTTCCCAATCCTTCCAATCTTCCAATTTCCAATAAAATTGAGACAAGTCAAACCAAGAATAATATTTCCGGAATATTCGCCGAGTCCAGTGGTCAACAAATTTATTGTCTCTGAGTTGATTACTCAGAACTCTGGTGAGCCTTGCAATACAATTTATACCGATGGGTCCAGATCGAGGTCCAGATCGTACTCAGGTACGGCCTGCGCTTTTTTTGTGGACAATCTTGATGTATCGTTCAAATATAGAATTTTGGACGAGGCTTCAATTTTTACGGCGAAAGCGTATGCCATTGAAAGAGCGCTAGATTGGGCTGTTAGCGACGTCGCTCACACCAATATTGTGTTGTCGGACTCCATGAGTGTTCTGAAAGCTTTGGCTTCTACGAAAAATTCAAAAACCAATAGCATTATTTGTCAAATCCTCCATCTGTTGACAATTTTGCAAGACAAAGGTAAAGAAACTATCTTCATATGGGTATCTTCAAGGGGCATACCGATGTTACGGGCAATGAAAGGGCGGACTCCTTGGCTAAGGAGGCATTGACTTTACCACATGTGGAAGACGTAGTCACATACTCTGATCTGTACTCCGTAGTAAGAGTGAATATCAGAAAAGAGTGGGAAGCCTCATGGGGAGAATTCGTTAGCACTTCGAAGAATCACTACACCTTGATTCACCCTATTCTCCCCAGGCAGACCCTCATGAGCAATGGAAGTCTGACCAAAAGATCAGAAGTTTTAACCTTGACTCGGCTTAAACTGAACCATGGATGTTTTCCGTCCCATTTGTTCCGCATTGGCATTCTCGAGACACCGGTATGCTCGTGTGACAATGAATCGATTGGTGATATAAATCATTTGATGTTTGCTTGTGGGAATCATCAAAGGCTGATCGAAGCTCTGATAAAGAACTTGGTCAGCATCAGGAACTGTTTTCTTCCTCTGAACATCACTTCCCTGTTGGCTACAAATAACCCCCAAATCCTTTCACTGATAATAGAGTTTTTCCAAAACATTGAGACGAAAGTTTGAAATTAAAGAAATAGAAAAAGTAAAGTTTTGAATTGAAAGTTCGTTCTAGTGTCTAAAGAGCAAGCCCTCAAGGCCAACCAATTAACAAAAAAAAAAAAATAGTTTCCAGCTTTTCTCTTGTTGACGAGCGTTGCTGGCTTTGGTTCTATGATGATCTTGGAGCTCAGTGTTACCATAACCGGTGTGTGGTCTGACGACGAATCAAAATTTTGCTGCAAAATTTCCACCCATCACACCCAATAAATCGGCAGTGTGATTTATTGGGACGTTTTTTGTGACGCAAAAATTGATTACCCTACATCAGGAATTTTGTTATTGTCACTCGGTCAGTAAGTGAGTTTGCCAGTGTACAGGATGTTGAAATTGTTCTTGACAATACATTTTTCCAGCTCTCGACCTTTCGGAGTTGTAAGTCTCGAATCCCATCTGGGATATTTGCCGTTGTAATCACCACCAACAAGGAATTTACTTCCCAGGGTAGCGTACAATTTGGTGTATTGGCGTTCTTTGATCGAATGCCGAGGTGGACAGTGGATTGAAGAGAAAGAAAAGAACTTTGGGCACAGTAGAATTTTCTGAGGATAGAGAATGGGCTGAATAAGAGAGTCTGGGAGAGTCCTGATGGGAAAAAGGAGATAGTTCAATTGGTGCTTCCCAATAAGAGAGTGAAGGAGGTCCTTAAAGAAATGCACTATGGTGTCACTGGAGGGCACCTTGGGACGAACAAGACGTTGGCCAAGGTGCGCGAGCGGTTCTACTGGGTAAACTGCCAGAACGACGTGGAAACATGGTGTCGCCAGAGCAAGGTTTGTGCGGCCAGCAAGGGACCAAGAACTCGCAGCCGTGGGGAATTGAAGACTTACAATGTTGGAACGTCTTTTGTACACATCGCGATCGATGTGGCTGGCCCGTTCCCGACAACGGAAGATGGCAACAAATACATCCTGGTTGCCATGGACTACTTCAGCAAGTGGCCGGAAGCGTACTTCCTACCCAACCAAGGGCTTTTACAGTGGCAAGGTTGCTGGTAGACAATCTGATTAGCCGTTTCGGAGTACCTCCGGAATTACACTCAGACCAGGGACGAAACTGAATCCAATGTGTTCCAAGGTATCTGTACTCTAATCGGGATACAGAAGACCAGGACGACGCCTCTCCACCCACGGTCCGACGGAATGGTTGAACGGTTCAACAGGACGATGGAGCAGCACCTGTCGAAGGTCGTTGACGAGCATCAGCGAGACTGGGATCGTCATCTGCCGATATTATGGCATATCGCGCTGCATATCGACCCACTAAACACAATAACGTCATACTATTGTTCAAATAACGTTCACCCTTGAACAAGAACGTTCGGGTGATGTCAAATTAACGTTTTATACAAGTCCTATATTCGCCTTATTGACGTTCTCACAAGAACGTTTTCGTTGGAATGGTTTTTAAACGTTGAAAAATGAACAACGTTTGGACATTGATTGCATCACGTTCAGTGAACGTTTTGTACTCTTACTACTTTTTAATGTTATGGAATGAACGTTCCATTAATGTATGTTTCCTCATGTTAAATAGATGTTTTTAGTTATTCAACAATGAAACGTTCGAGTAATAGGTATCTAACTGGAATAATGTTGCAAAAATAAACAATTGAATCAATTTTCATTCTAAGATAATACCATGGAATTGGTTGCCATCAATGAAGTGGCAACAAATCAGATGGATGCATCATAATGAAAATGAAAGTCTATTGTTGATTTCTGCTACCTAATTTCAGTCCTTAGTTCCTTACCTATTAATACCTGAGTGATTTTTTTTTTCGTAGCGTGAACCTAAACCTCAACGATTATTATTATTATCATTATCGTGAACCATGCAAGCCGGAGCTACATATCACTATGATAGAAATTAGAAATGTGTCTAAACTCTAAAGTAAAAGACTTGTTAATTTAATAATATTAGTCTATTTCAGAACCAGATACCTTCTGTTGAATAATAGTAACAATAATGCTATATATGTATACTGATGTATACATATAGTATACATCAGTAGTACATTGTACTACTACTAGTACAGTAGTAGTACATTGTAGTATCTTATTACAAAAGATACTAACAAAAAAATGTATAAAATGGAACATTTTTGGACAAAAAAACTTTTAAATGAATAAAACTACATATAATTATTTTCTAAACAAAACTTAAGATAAGATCGAGGATAAGATAGATTCGGTATAGGTAACTTAAGTCACGTGTTACTAAAGGGTCATTCATAGAGTATTTCAGCGTTGGTTCCTGGTGCGGAACCATTGCTTGAAGATGTTTTCCAATTATTTATCTGTACTCTACCTCTGTCCAGCAAGTCAGAGGGAAAAGGAAATATCACTGGGTGATTTGGTGTAGAAGACGCAGGTGCAGTTTTTTCCTTCAAGTTTTGCACCGCTTCAATAATGGCTTTCTCCCTGAAGCTACCTGAAACACATTGAGAAATGACCTTCAGCCCTACTTTAGTCAGTCAGAGTGCACTCAAAATTAATTTCAACTATAGAAAATTGTAAATTTCATACTTACAGAATATGGCGACGACGGACGACATCGTACTTGCAGTGTTCGTTCTTCGTCACTCTTTACCGTCAGTCGGGGTAGCTAATCGAAAATCGTAACTTCTTCGAAGCACAATAAACTTTTGCACGTACTTAGTGGACAACAACGATGGCGGTCGAGCTGTTGTGCTTGCCGTCGCCTAATGCCGCAAGATTCTTCGCGAGAGGATTCATACTACGCTTGCTCAAAGACGCCGTTAAGCGTTGTTCATACTTTTTACGTTTTATAAACGTTTTTGGCAAATCGTTTTCTGAACGTTCTCGTTCAAACGTCATCAGGACATTTATAAATACATGGATGGATTTTGCTGAATGCTGGTAATTTATGTAGCAGGATTATTTAACCCAAAATTTTTAGTAGGTAGGTACATTCTTATTGTCTTCCATCAATGCACAACGCACAAACCACAAACGCACAAAATGTAGGAATAATAACATGAATAATAAAGTATTCATTTGTACTTTATATGAATAGAAAGCGTTGTATACTTACACTTACACAATGCGAGATAGATAGGAAACAGTGTTTTCAACACAATTTTGAAGAAAGTTTCTTAAAAACAATTACTGAAACGTTCTCTTCGAAACGTCATGTTGATTTTAAACAATGAAAAACACATGTACGTTTTGCTGAAAACACTCATTCAAGTTATGAATTTTTAACGTACAAGTTTTGAACATCAAAAAACCTTTGAAACAAAAACAATTTAAAAATGTTGACTTTCGAACGTTTGCTCAAACTCGTTATTCAACCGTTCAAAATATAACATCATATTCATTTATAAAAAGAAACGTTCAAATAACGTTTTCTAGCGAACGTTTGTTCAAACTCGTTATTTAACTGTTAAAAATATAACATCATATTCACTTATAAAAAGGAACGTTCAAATAACGTTTTCTTGCGAACGTTTGCCAAAAATCGTCCTGGGAACGTTACATTAAGAACTGAAGAATGCCGTTTCCTTATTAACGTTACATTTATGTTCATAAATAGAACGTTTGGCAAATCACGTCACATTAATGTGTCTTGAACGGTTTTCAAGAACGTTATTTTCTGAACAACAAATATAACGTTCACAAACGTTCTTATGATGTTTCATGTTTAGTGGGGAGTGTGTAACTCCATCTATCTGCACCGACCATTTCTACTCGGAATCGATGTGAATACCCACCCAAAAATGTAGTTTTAGTCACCGATACGCCTGCAATGATGTCCCCATGCAGGTTGAGGGCCACACCAGCAGCACACTTCCTCATGCTAGACGCTTCAAACCTCATACATGTGCTTTTTTACAATTGAAACATAATTTATTTTCGTTGAAATATTGCCATACTTCATTGGCAACACTCCAACACTTACGCCTAGCCTTATGAGATTATATCTTGAGTTGAATTTGCAGTGACAAGTGTTTTTTTTTGCCCTGCATCAACTACTAGGTTATTAGCAGGTTTTTTCCGTGAGGTTTTTTCTATAACGATAACAATGATGACGATAACAACGAAGAAGTACTGTAAGATTACATCTTTGGATCAGTGTCGGATTTATCAGTGAGGTTTTGTTTCGATGGCTTTCTCGTTTCATTCCTCTTCCCGGGGCATCACCGCACGATAGTAGATGCCCCAGTACTAAGGGACGCGTGAAAAAGTCCATCTGGCCCAGTGCGGATTTGAACCCGGGACCCTTGCCTTTGAAAGCGGGGCCGAGCTCACCGTGCTACCGACTGGGTTGGTGACAAGTATGGAAGTGTCATTCGCAAACAGAATTTGGCCCTTTAGTTCGAATTCCTACAAGTAAATGAGATAAAGCAATGATCCCAGAACCGAGCCTTGAGGTACTCCCCTTTTCATCCGTAACGTATCTGATCTATTTCCATTAATGTTATGTGAGGTGGGTCCTTCCAAGGTCCTTCTGCAGTGTGGGAGTGAAGAGCAAATTGCTTTTCTAAGCAAATCTCTTTCTGATTTGGCATAACCTTAAAAACATATGTCAAAACACAACACACATGCAGACGGCACGGTGCAACGTGCGCGTACGCATCTTTCTATGACGTCAGAGGGGGCGTGTAAATAGGAAAGGTGGATTACACAGACGGCCCAGAAGCACATACATTGACCTCATCTCTAATGCGCCGCGCATAAGGCGCGTAGTTTAATAGTGGAAGCGGTACACATCTAAAAACACATCGATACTGCATTTTGGAGTAGAGTAACGAGATTTTGCATGAGCGTGCCTGAAACCAAAACAAGCGATTTGACCCGCAGCACTCCATATTTCGTCCCTTAGGGGGGCCATGGGGGCCCTCCAAATTTTCTAGATGCAAGAACTTTCACAAAACGAACATTGAGTATCGTCATGTGTGTCATGAAAGAAGCTTACGGGTCTATTGAAAATGTTTTCATCAATCCACGTTTCCCGAAAAGCTTCTGCGCATACCTGTGAAAGTAGGACGTTGCCATATCTATATCACGACAACAAGTTGACAACACTGTAATACGGTGTGCGCGTGTAATGTCACGCAAATTTCAGCTGACAGCGCTTGACGTCGATTTGACGTTTCGACAGATCTAACCAAATAATGCTCTTGTTTCGTTGATCGCCTTGCAGCTCGTTGTGTTTCGTATCACCTGAATCTTTTCTGCGTCTTTCTGCCATACGGCACGTAACATTTCATTCTGAATAACAATATTAAATGTTGAATGGTTAGGAGGTTATGTTTGTTGTTTGTTTACATTTCGATTATTGATTGACAGTTGCCATTAACAGTGACACTTCGTACGTCAAAATTGAAATTACCGCGCTCTGCAGGTATGCGTTCTCATGTGTGCGCTGAAGTGATGTACGCGTGATGGTAAACGTGGATTGTCGTCGTGTCAACACTTTCCTCACACTTGAAAAAAAATTCTTTGGCAGAGGTCAAAAAAACTGTTTTTATTTTTTCTTATATGCAAGGAAACGATAAATTGATATGATTTTTGCGTTCCCAACTAAATCGCATTCCGTAAGCTTGATTATGAAGAAGAATTTCTTGCACTGTGTAGAGTCCTGTTTGTTATTAATCATGTATAAATGAATTATAAGAGATGGCACCCGCGCACATCGCGATACGCACACTCTAGGTACTGATAACGAACGGTAGCCATGAAATGTAATTAGAGAGCTCCGAATAAAGAATAGAACGATCAGCAGCATAAACAAGTCTTTCCGCAATCCTTCACCCAACAAAAGACACAACAATAAATGGCGACGACGATGGGATCGGAAGGATTAAGAAAGCAAGAGTGATCAACAAGATTCACGAAGATTTAATTTTGATTCTAGCAACGAAACAAAATGGAGATGAACGCCATGATGGGAATTCCGATTCCGCAGTTTAGAATGTTCGAGGATGTGGCGAATATAGGAGCTGGATGGTCGAAGTGGATGAGTCGTTTCGAAAATTATTTGTTAGCTGCAAATATAACTGTTGCCGCACGCAAGAAAGCGCTGCTTCTACACTTCGCAGGTGAGGACGTGCACGATTTGTTCTTATCACTCCCAAACCTTGCAGCACCGGCACAGGGAGAGCAGGCTCCAGATGAGTATGAGACGACAAAAGGAAAGTTGCAGAAGTATTTTCAACCGAAAGTAAATCCTGAATTCGAAAGATTCAATTTTAGAAAATGCATTCAACACCCAAACGAAACGCTTGATCAGTACTACGCAACGTTGTTGAAGATGTCAAAATCATGCAATTTTCACAGCTCGGAAGACGAAATCAAGACGCAAATAATTACAAATACGAGATACTGGGAGTTGAGAAAGTATGGATTGATCGAACAACCGTCACTCGAAAATCTTTTAAACAAAGGAAGAACTATCGAAGCCACAAGAAAACAACTAAACTGCCCGTCAAAAGTTAAGCATAGCCCAAAATCTGCTTCAATTTCAAGTAAGGATTTCTTCGGGAAAAGATATCTGATTTGAAAAAAATGTATGGTGCTTGGTAGAGCTTTTTTTCAGCTACAAGACGCTATGTCGATTTACGTCACCATTGACTTTGTCCATGATATAGAGGATGCCAAAGAAGGAGTGTCAAAAATGTTAATTTTTGAAGTCGTGGAACTTTTTTAGAAAAAATTCCGGATTTTTTTTCTCTTGAGTTTTAGAAAGCGGATATCAATTACTCGAAACGGTTTTTGACTTTTAATCGTATTTTGTTTTTTCAAAGAGATCTTGATTTTTTTGTGAAATTTAGATTTTTTGATGCAGAATTTGCTAGAGCAGTTGCTTTTTCTCGAAAATTCACAGAAACGTTCACAGTTGCTGGATGAATTATACCATGAGAAAATTGACCTCATGGACCTCCAGAAGAGGTCATCCTCTGGACCTCTTCAGGGAGGATGCCCAATGAAGCATGCTGCGACATCACTTTGACACTTATTGAACCCAGCATTGATAAAAATGCAAGACTTGTAACCATACGTTGCATCAAAATTACCATGGTTACCAATTAGTCCCATCATGGGTGATTTTGTTACTGCCCAAGTAACTGGAAATTTTCAGAAGTGATATCTCCTAGACGAGTAGAAATAGAGCCATCATTCTTTTTTTGATTTCAATCGGACACATTATTGGTCATTCGAGCATGATGTGCAAAATTTTCACGTTCTTACTTTTTCAGTGGTGGGGGGTAATTTTGACGTTTGTCATGTCAGAACTTTTTTCTTGTACTTGTCATCGTTGAAATGTTGACATGAATGTATACTGTAAGTTTCAGCTGATGAATTTCAAGTTTGCGTTCGGTGTTTTTCTTCCTTAAAATCCAGGTTTCCTGAAAAACCTTTGTTGGTCTTTTGTTTTCACTACTGATGTGGAAGTGGTAAATTACATTTATGTTGACATTTCAATGATGACAAGTACAAAAGAAAAATTCTGACATGACAAACGTCAAAATTCCCCCCACCACTGAAAAAGTATAAACGTGAAAAATTTGCACATCATGCTTGAATGACCAATAATGTGTCCGATTGAAATCAAAAAAAGAATTATGGCTCTATCTCTACTCGTCTAGAAGATATCACTTCTGAAAATTTCCAGTGACTTGGGCAGTAACAAAATCACCCATGATGGGACTAATTGGTAACCATGGTAATTTTGATGCAACGTATGGTTACAAGTCTTGCATTTTCATCAATGTTGGGTTCGATAAGTGTCAAAGTGATGTCGCAGCATGCTTCATTGGGCATCTTCACTGAAGAGGTCCAGAGGATGACCTCTTTTGGAGGTCCATGAGGTCAATTTCCTCATGGTATAATTCATCCAGCAACTGTGTACGTTCCTGTGAATTTTCAAGAAAAAGCAACTGCTCTAGCAAATTCTGCATCAAAAAATCTAAATTTCACAGAAAAATCAAGAACTCTTCGAAAAAACAAAATACGATCAAAAGTCAAAAACCGTTTCGAGATATTGATATCCGCTTTCTAAAACTCAAGAGAAAAAAAATCCGGATTTTGTTCTAAAAAAGTTCCACGACTTCAAAAATTAACACTTTTGACACTCCTTCTTTGTCATCCTGTATATCATGGACAAAGTCAATGGTGACGTAAATCGACATAGCGTCTTGTAGCTGAAGAAAAGCTCTACCCAGCACCATACATTTTTTTTCAAATCAGATATCTTTTCCCGAAGAAATCCTTACTTGAAATTGGAGCAAATTTTGGTCTATGCTTAACTTTTGACGAGCAGTTTAAAAGAAATCGAAAATGGAAATCAACAAGAAGCCAGCAAAGAACATCAAAGCAACAGATTAACAAGATACTCGAAGAACGCCAGAACAAAATGGAGAGGAGAAATGTCGAATTATCATCAGAGCAGAAACACACATAGTCAAGGAAAATATCACAAAGCATCGAAAGAAAAACATAACCAAACTTCGAACAACAACAAAGAAAGAGGCTGCATGAATTGTGGAAATGGTTGGCATACCAGAGGTCGAGAAACATGCCCCGCTTTCAATCAGATTTGCCATGCTTGCAAAAGAAGAAATCACTTCGCTTCTGTATGCATGTCCAAGTAAGATAATCACCGCCAAAGAAGACATCAGGTAAATCACAATGAAATTCCACCACCGCTGTCACCGTCATCAGATGCAGAATCGTCCAGTTTGGAGAACACCTTCTCTGTCACAACAACCATCAATAATGTAAACCTTCCAAGAGCGAAAATCAAGCTAAATGGAGTTCCAATATGGTTCATAATTGACACAGGTTCAAGTGTTAATTTAATAAGCACTAAAACACTCATGGAGCTGCAAAAACAAAGCCTCACACCAACAAAAACAACAGTTCTTCCATATAATTCAGACAAAAAGTTGGAGATAGTTGGAAAACTTCAAGCAACACTGAACCACGGACAAAAACAGACGAGAGCAGAAGTTCTAGTGGTTGAAGGCACAGCTGAGTCACTTCTCAGTTATGAGGCGTCCAAACAACTTCAGCTTATACAGGTAACATTCAATAACAACAGCCGAGATGATAACACACAACACCAATTAGAAATGACTATTCCACACAACATACTTCTGACCAATCAATACGTTTGAAACCTTCGAGTTGAACCAATGAAATCATATAATGAATAATGAAAGGACCTTATCCTTATCATGAATAAGGATAAGGTCGATAAGGTGAACAAAAGTGGTATTTATTCGTTGGGCTGTTCAACTTGTGGTGCTAGGTACGTGGGTCAGACTGGCCGCTCTTTCAAACAGAGGTTCAGGGAACATGTCAGTGCTTTTGTCAACAACTATCCAAACAAATCTCACTTTGCCAAACATTTTATAGAAACAGGACATACCTTTTCTATCGAGAATTATAAGATACTACACTCTCAAAACAAAGGCACTTTACTTAATATCAGAGAGAATTTTGAAATAATGAAGACGGCAAGATCAAACCAAAACATTCTTAATGAACTTGTAGACGCTAACTACTCTCCCTTACTTTCTGTCATTCTCGAATAACTTCACCTACCCTTTAGGACATTGTTGATAAAAGCCCTTCAAAGACATCAAGTTAGGCCATAAGCCATACATGGGACTCTTGCAGATTGCAATTACCATCGTTGAACTCTTGATAAATTTCGGTTCGAACTTTTGGCACCTAGCGCGAGCGCAAAACGAAGAATTGACCCTCTCTCTTCCTAAGTTGTCTTTCTGTCATCCTGTCTAACCTCCTGGCGCAATGAAAATGGACTGTATACACGTGACAAAGTTAATCTTAATTATTTCTAGTCATCTTTAAATATTAGTTGTAAGTAATGTTGAATAAATTCACATAGCTTTATGTTTGGTGTAATTATAAATGTATTTGTATTTTAGCCACAGCTGATGATGGACTGCAACTAGTCCGAAACCGGTTCGAATAGTAAAGGAACTTGTTGGAAAAGACTGAATTTTTATTATACTAATAACGTATACCCAACAATAGGATTCAAACATTAATAACCAATGAAATCAGTTTTATACTGACTATTCCACACAACATACTCTGACCAATCAATACGTTTGAAACCTAGGAGTTGAACCAATGAAATCAGTTTTATACTGATAAAACACGACCTTCGTACAGTTTTATACTGATAAAACTGTGCCTTCCTTTTTATAAATAAACATTATTCTCGATTTAAAAAGTTCCTGATAATCGTGCCTCCTATAAGCATTTCAAGCATCACCTACACACAGTGACACCGCTTCCAAAAGTGGTAGTATTGCAATCGGTATATATACTCATCCGTTGTGTCCAACTAGAGGTGAGATGTAGTTTACTATATTTGTGAAATACCACATTTAGGCAGTTTCTAATTCAAATAATCAACAATAATACTGATCTGCATTGATTATCCATGGAACAATATGTAATTTCTGTTTGTTATAATTGCCGCAATATTATTATTTTTGCCACAACGGCACCGTACATCACCGTAGGTAAGGCAGGCCAGGCCACCCTCCTGCACAGTAGTTGTCACATTGACAATGAATGACATCCGCAATCCGCGCGGGGCACAAAAACGCAGATTTAGCCACAAATAGGACCAGTTCATCACTTCTGTAAGGTTATGGTTATATTTTGCGGCCAATGTGGCTTCGTTTTTTGAATGGCAAAGCTTTGGAAGACGTTTTTACGTTGAGAAGCACAATAATAATTGAAATATCTGCTGTTTGTTAGATTGTAAGTGCACTTGATTTCCAAATCAACTTGATTGAATTAGCATGACCGCATGACGGTGTCACAACGCCAATAAACAATTCCATTTTTAGATATGGGGTGGATTTGGGATCGAAACGTTTTTATATTTTGATTTTCACGTTTTGTGGAATATTCTCCGCAAATACCACTCGAGCTAATACGAGTTTTATCAAAATTTTCGAACTGTTTCTCAAGCTTTGTTTTCATGAAGCAATTCAACTCGTGGAAATGGTCACTTTATTATCAAAGACAAAAACCCTCCAGCTACGCTGTCGGGTTTTTTTCAGATAATAAAGTGACCATTTCACACTCGGTGAATTTCTTGAAAACAAAGCTTTCGAGATAGTTCAAAAATTTTATCGATAAAACTCATAGCTCTTGTGGTATTACATACGATAAAACACCACCTTCGTACAGTTTTATACTGATAAAACTGTGACTTCATTTTTATAAAGAAGCATGATACTTGATTTAAAAAGATCCTGAGAATCGTGCCTGCTATAAGCATTTCAAGCGTCACCTACACACAGTGACACCGCTTCCAACAGTGGCAGTATTGCAATCGGTATATATACTCATCCCTTGTGTCCAACTAGAGGTGAGATGTAGTTTACTATATTTATGAAATACCACATTTAGGCAGTTTCTAATTCAAATAAGTAACAATAATTTTGATCTGCAACGATTATCCATGGACCATTGTGTAGTTTCTGTTTGTTATAATTGCCGCATTATTATTATTTTTGCCACAACGGCACCGTACGTCGCCGTAGGTTAGGCAGCCTAGGCCACCCCCCTGCACAGCTGACACATTGACAATGACATCCGCAATCCGCGCGGGGCACAAAATCGCAGATTCAGCCACAAAAAGGACCTGTTCATCACTTCTGTAAGGTTATGGTTAAAGTTTGTGGCCAATGTGATTTGGTTTTTTGAAAGTTGGAAGACGTTTTTACGTTGAAAAGCACAATAATAATTGAAATATTAGCTGTTCGTTACATTGTAAGTGTACTTGATTTCCGAAGCAACTTGATTGAATTAGCATGACCTCATGACGGTGTCACAACGCCAAAAAAACAAGTCTTTTTTGGATATGGGGTAGATTGGGGATCAAAACGTTTTTATATTTTGATAAATTTCACGTTTTGTGGAATATTCTCCGCAAATACCACTCGAGCTATACGAGTTTTATCAAAATTTTCGAACTGTTTCTCAAGCTTTGTTTTCATGAAGCAATTCAACTCGTGCAAATGGTCACTTTATTATCAAAGACAAAAACCCTCCAGCTACGCTGTCGGGTTTTTTTCAGATAATAAAGTGACCATTTCACACTCGGTGAATTTCTTGAAAACAAAGCTTTCGAGATAGTTCGAAAATTTTATCGATAAAACTCATAGCTCTTGTGGTATTATATACGATAAAACACAAGTATCCAGAATTAGGTAAAGGCACGGGAAATTTGAAAAATGTCAAGATAAAATTGCACATTGACTCAACAACTCCGCCAATAGCTAACAAACACAGAAAAATACCATTTCATCTAAGACCACAGCTTGAAGAAGAACTCGAACGACTAGAAGAAAGCAACATCAAGACCTTCACAGCGTGTCAAGCAACTACAACACACAAACAACGAGATCCGATAACAATGGTATCAAGAGCTACATATCCATTTGAATACGTTGATGTAGATTACGCAGGCCCGTTCCCCAATGGAAAGTATTGTTTTCTCATGATAGACGAGTATTCGAAATTTCCTCTTATCGAAACCGTAACATCAACCAGTTTTCGCCAGTTGAAACCTATATTGGACAAAACTTTCGCACTGTTCGGCATTCCAAGACAACTACAATCAGATAATGGACCACCATTCAATGGATTCGAAATGCAAGAATATTGTCAGAAAATGAACATCAAGCACCACAGAGTAACACCAGCGTGGCCAGAAGCTAATGGACTTTCAGAGCGATTCGTAAGAACACTGAAAAGAGTTCTAACATGCTCGCTTTTGGAGAATGGCAACATGATGGAACAACTGCAATATTTCCTAACTAACTACAGAAGCACACCCCACTCAACAACAAATATGACGCCGTACCACATGGTATTTCAAAGGGAAATAAAAGCATACTTACCTACCATCAGTATACACCCCAGGAAGATTACAGCTGAAAAGAAGAGAAGAAGAAAGGGATACGAAGAGGAAGATCGAAGAAGGAAGACAAAACATCACGATTTCAAACCCAACGACCAGGTGCTATTCAAACAAAGAAAGATCAACGCGCTGACACCACATTATGATCCAAGACCATTTGTGATCACAAAAGTCCAAGGGTCACAAGTCCAAGCGGAGAGAGATGGAAAGCGTTTGATAAGAAATTCATCCTTCTTCAAACACTACCTTCCAGCAGCCGAACGGACCAGACCCTCTGCCGCGCCATTGATGAACACCTGGAGAACATTTGAAGCGGCAATACTTGAAGATCTACCAAACAACACTTTGGTGACGACTTCATCTTCCGTTTGTGATAAAGCGTCTAGGCAACGCAAGATAAATAGGTAGCAAGCGCACTCGTCCCGCGGTAAATAGAAGGTCCCAACGGTGACCAAGAGAGGGCGCCGTGCGGCCAAGCCACCGCACCGCGTCCAACGACCCAACGTAAATAAAGTTGTGGCGTACGGCCACATCATCCAATTCCACTGGATCGCATGTATACATGTCTTTGTGAAGGCGTTGTACAGTGAATGTATCAGTCATAAAAAGACACGCAGTTTGTGCCAGTCGCAATCGGCAAGGCGAACATCTAGGGAGGGAACATGACATGAACGGTGCTTGACGAGTTAACTGGCCGCGGCCGACCAATTTGTACACCAGTACCAATCTAGTTTGTTTGAACCAAGCCGACGACGACCAACCGACGCAGTGATGCCGGAATCGCACTTTTCGCCACTTTGCATTGAGATGCAATAGTGTCCTGCGGGGTCACGGGGGACTAGCGGCGTCAAAGCTGTGGACGACAACCCGACCGTTGTCCTGAGCCTCTGATACTGCGACATCAACCGAAAGGGGGCGGCTGTGTGGATGTCCCTCCGTGTTAATACCGCGTCCTGCGGGTCGTCTTCGTGGTGCTCTCTCTGGTGTCCTGTATACGGATAACGCGGTTGTCTTAGACTTGGAGGCCGGTAGACTGACCTGAAGGGGACCACTGTGTGGATCGCTCTCTTGTAGGCTATACTCCACCTTACACTGTTGCGGGGTGGAGCCGGACTCGCACTTTTCGCCACTTTGCATTGAGATGCAATAGTGTCCTGCGGGTCACCTTTGTGGGGGACTAGCGGCGTCAAAGCTGTGGACGACAACCTGACCGTTGTCCTGAGCCTCTGATACTGCGACATCAACCGAAAGGGGGCGACTGTGTGGATGTCCCTCCGTGTTAATACCGCGTCCTGCGGGTCGTCTTCGTGGTGCCGTGGGGTGGAATCTCCAATGGTAGGAGTGATACCGCGTAAAACTGACTGTTAGCAGCGCCATCTGTAGTTGTCGCACAGTACCTCATGAGTGAGTTCAAGGAAAGTTGGAAGGTGGCAGCACTGCAACTGGTCGAAGCAGAAACGTCTATCGCCATCTTCCGCGCATTGCCATTCATTTCCTTGCGTTCCATGTTTTCATGTGCCTCGCGGTTACGTTCTGCTCTGCAATCCCACGTGTTTACCACATTTTTTCTTGTTTTTGTTGCTGTTACATTTATTGTTGTTGTTGCTGTTACGTTTTTTGTTGTTACTGTTGCTGTTACGTTTTTTGTTGGCAATTATTGTTGTTGGCGGTTCTAAAACTATGGGACGAACCCGGCCGTGCTGTGTCCCAGGGTGCAGGGATAAAGAACTCACCAGATAAGTTTTTTTTCCATCTTAATGTGTGATGTTCAGTTCAGTTTCACTAGATGATGACAATGGATTTTGGATTGATCATAATTATCCATGAATGACCTATAATAAATGATATATATTTGCAGATTCGCTATTCCATGTGATGGCCGTGTGAGAGATATATGGATGTCTCGGATCAACACCTTGAAATTGACCGAAGGACCTGAACGTGGCCTAAAAAAGTAGATGTTGAATTTCCAATAAATACTTATATCTACTTGATTTTTTCATTTCTTGAAGAGTACTTATTTTTTATGTTATGCAAAAATTCCAACGTTTCAGTAACATACAGAGCATGTTAAAAATATTAATGGTAAAACAGCGAGAAACACCTTTATTTTACATACTATGTATCTTGTTAGAAAATCGTGAAATTTGCCAATGGAATTTATCTTTGGTTTAGTTGGCCATCACACAACTCAAATTTTGAATTTTGGCGCCCTGGTTTTGGTATCCCGTTCCCTTGGTTACCTACCCCAGCTTGCCACCATTTTCTGCAGCGACCTTTATCTCTGCCAACCTTAGAACTTTGTGCGACAACTACAGATGGCGCTGACTGATGTTTCGCACCAACATTTTTTTATTAAGAGATGGCCATCTATAACTAGCCCATCTAAGGTGCACTCTCTGGTGTCCTGTCTACGGATAACGCGGTTGTCTTGGACTTGGGTACCGATCGACTGACCTGAAGACGGACGGACGAATGAGACGGACACGACGACAGTTGATGAAAATATTTTCAATAGACCCGTAAGCTTCTTTTATGGCACATATGACGATACTCAATGATCGTTTTGTGAAAATTCTTGCATCTTGAAAATTTGGAGGGCCCCCATGGGCTCCCTAAGGGACGAAATATGGAGTGCTGCGGGTCAAATCGCTTATTTTGGTATAAGGTATGCCCATGCAAAATCTCGTTACTCTACTCTAAAATGCAGTATCATTTTGCGTACCGCTCCCACTATAAATGTATATGGACATAACAATTAATTTCAACGCAATGCTGTCCATCTTCCAGGTGCGAAACCAGTCCAAAGCAACACCTCTCTAGCTGCTAATTTGCTGTACAATGTATATCGTAGTTCGTAGTCAACAAGATCAAATGCCTTGCTCAGGTCAAAAAAAAAAACAAGAATCCATCGACTCGCTGTCCATCGACTTGTACACTTGTACAGTTCATTCAGGAACATCACAGTGGCACTTGTGGTCGAACGATTTTTCCGAGAGCCATGCTGATTCTCATTTAGTAGTCTATGTTTTTCCAAATAAGTCAATAATCTATTAGCAACTACCCTTTTTATTACCTACTTTTGCAATTGTACTTATTATAGATACGGCCTATAATTTTTTACGTTTGCTGCACTGCGATTCTTGTAAAGAGGTGTTACCTCGGGTGTTACTTTTGACAACTTCAACAAATTGGGGATTTTTCCCTGTGAGAAGGATGAATTTATAATGTTAGTCAAAGGAATACTTAATAAGTCTGTCGCACAATGCATGAGAAGTATCGAGCTTATCCCATCGAATCCAGATGATTTTGAAATTTTCAAACGATGCATCTCCCTTAACACTTCCTGACACGTCACCGGCATGAAGAAAAAGGAGCTGGAAAGCAATCTTTTGCTTTTCTTTTCCGGTACCTACCTGTTTTTTCTGGTTCCCCACCAGAGCGTCGGCCACCTGATAAAAGTAGTTGTTGAAATGCTCAGCGCACCTAAGATCATCATCCGCCACACGTTCACTGCCCACGTCGCGTCGAGTCGAATTTTTTTGGAAAATTACTTTTATTATTTTTATGCCCTATTATTTCCCAAGCTGTTTTAATTTTGTTTGTTGACGACGACAACAATTCACTATGGTAACTCTTATTGCCTTTTTTCAGTGTAAGGTTGTAACACTTTTTGTAACTTTTGTAGTAAACCTTTATTTCTTCATCACCATCTACGGAAAGCTTGTACAGATCTTCTGGGTGACATCGAGGGTGACATTTTACGAATATTTTCTGTAATCCAACCCTTCTTCGTTCTGTTATCTGTATAGTTTCTACAGACAGTCAGTGGAAATGCCTTATCAAACTAAACACTCCACAATTCTCTCACAGAAAGCACCATAGCAAACACTGACATCGGCAATCTCCCCCAAGATCAAGGCTTTCCAATTTGTCGAGGCAATCATTTCCTTATGTTTTTGTATTAATTATGGTCCCTGTTCAGGCGCCATTGGTTTTGTATTAATGTTTGTGGTAAGTTTCAATGGAGTCTGCACATTTTTTGTCTGTGTATTATTTACATGTATTTAAACACAATGATACATTTGCGAAAAATTGATAATAATTAGTGAGGAGACATGTTTGCCGACAAAAGTCTATGAAAGAACAACTGGGACGCCGCACGAAGCGGCCGTTTCACTATTTATACTAGGTTTGTTCCATCAACAGTCCCTGACTGTCCGTGGACGTCAGCAGCATATGCGCATTACGATTTTGGCGTTTCATAATGCGCAGGTTGCTGACGTCCACGGACAGTCAGGGACTGATGATGGAACAAACCTATTACCTAAGATTAGGAGTGGGGTGGGCCATTCATCCGAAGTTTACTCATTGACCCTTAATTGGAAAACAATGTTTGTGGCGATACAGGTTAAACGTTAAGTTAAACATACCGGCACCCATTGAAATCCCAAGATTTCAATTGAAGAAAAATTTGAATGATATTTACAAAGCTTATTCTACTTATGAAGATACTTAATATATAACATATACAGTCCATTTTATCACCCACTGCGATAATAATGACAGGGGAAACGATTTTAATGCTTTACAAAAAATAATCATGCAGGCTCAAATTTTGAGAGTCCATCTTTATAAATTTTGTAACAGCTGGATACAACCTATGGAGTCTTTATCACTGTACACGAGTTGTCATCATATCACTACACAATTACACATTTGTGTATCACCACCTTCGATGCCGGGTAGGATACACAAGGACGCTTGTAGGTGCCATGGACTGTTTTTACTGTGGCGACCCTGACGAGACCGTCTGCTCTTGGATGCATGGATACAATTCGGCCCAGGCGCCACATTGACGGTATTAAGGTGTTTTCCTTGATGACAACTAGGACCCCTTCATGAAAATGCTCCGGATGGGCCACCTTCCATTTTGTTCGTCGTTGTAAGGTGTTGAGGTAATCATGAGACCACCACTTTCAGAAGTGCTGTTGTAGCTGAGTTACCATTTGCCACCGGGAAAGTCGATTCAACTTGATGCTGGTTATGTCCGGCTCTGGAAGAGAGGTCAGTGGGCCACCTACGAGGAAATGGGAGGGGCTTAAAGCGGAATAGTCATTTGGATCGCTTGATAAGGTAAGGAGAGGTCGCGAATTCAAGCATGCTCCAATTTGTACAAAAAGAGTTTGCATCTCTTCATAAGTTAGAAGAGCGTTGCGAGAAACGCGCTCAAGATGGTGTTTAATGGATTTAACACCCGATTCCCACAAGCCTCCTTGATGAGGTCCTGCTGGTGGAATGAATTTCCATGTGATTCCATCAGTGGACAAAGGGTCAATCACATGTAATTGAAATGCTTTTGATCGAAGCAGCTCAAAGATATCTGTAAGCTCTTTATTAGCACCAACAAAGGTTGTGCCATTATTGGAAAATAATTTTGAAACCATGCCGCGTCTAGACATGAATCTTTTCGCGTCTCAATGCGTTTAAAAAGGACTCAGAACTCAGAAGTGCAATCTGTAACCAGCTCTAAGTGCAGTGCCTTTGTTGCGAAACATACTAAGAGGGCTATTGGCGAGTTTCAAGCTCGAATACGCTATCTGACGGTCAACATGTGAACATCGTTTGTGCACGCATCAACCGCAAATTTGTGTGAGTTCTTAGGAACATTGCAGTCAGTGTTTGGTGGCTTTAATTGAATCCAAACACCGCGCAAAGTTAGGTATTTTTCCCAGCAAAGTACCTACGTGAGCCACGCACGATGAATTATCTTGAATGTAGCAGGTATCATCGGTTGCAAAAGCATTTCATTTTTAAATAAGAGTGGCACGTGTACAGTTACGAGGTCATAAATGGAAACACTTTGACACTGACAATGCTCTTCTTTCTCATTTTGAGCTGATATTATTTGATTTTTCTACCCGATCTTTATAACAGCACAAAAAAAGGTCCTTTTTATGGCTATAGTCAAAGTCTTATAAGGAGATAAGTTCACAATCGGCCAGAGTATGGAAAATAACGCCAGGTTGGATAGTCAGATGATAAACAAACCCGGCACTGTGGAAATATGACTATACGAGAAAAGCCTCTCTGGGAAGTGTCGCTGGAAATGGGAAGTTTATATTGCAGACCCGTGATGCTCCACGATTTCACTATTTACTTCGTTTATTTCAAAAGCTACTTCGCTTCCGACCACACAAACACGAGGAACTGTGACTTGATAATTTCTTCTCCCATCACAATACACCGAGAATCTGTCGAGACCATCAAGTGATTAAATACCTCTACAACACTTGATGGAGCTTCTGCCATTTTCAAGTTCCACCACAACGATAATCTACCACGTTTCAGGTCGGAGCACACTTAATACTGATTTGATTTTCGAAGACGCGGGCACAAACGGGGCACTATCCGCCATCGCCATGTTTGTTTACATAGGTCCCTTCGTTTCGTTTTTTTTGAGTGCGCATGTCTGGCGCGAATATCATAGTTTCGTACACTGATATTGAAAATTAACACTAAAAAATATTGTAGGGCACCTAAAATTCCACAACTAATTTGGTTGAATGTTAGATACCATTTTTCATATTCAAAGGAAATGTTTCATTGAAATTCAGTTCAATGATCATTTGTGAAAGTTCAGGAACAACGAAACAGCAACAGCGCTCAAGACAACAAGACATCGGCGCCAACGGCCACTTGTGATAATTATGAACACGCCTCTCGTTTCTACCTGGCCTACATTCCATTTGCTCATGTTTTGACGAAAGAACACAACTTGTTGAAAATGGCTGCACCGAGAAGGAAGTTCAAAGAAGCTACGAAGAGATGCATTTACGGTATGCGTAAAAGTGACAGCCAGGAACCAGTAGTTGGTCAGACGGCTAGACAGAGCATGCAACGTTGCCATTCAACTGACAGGTGTACGAATGTTTTCAAAATTTGGAGCCTTCAAGCATGCGCACCTGCCCAAACGAAGTAGCTATTCAGCAGTTTTCAGCAGCGCCACCATCGGTAATGTTACTTGCCAATACATGTAAGATTTTATTACTCTTGGGCGTCCTCTGAGACGACCCTCTCGGATATTAATTAGTCCTGCGTAATCTACCCCAGTAACACTGAAAGGCCTACCTGGTAGTACGCGTTCTTCAGGTAGATCGCCCATGAGTTGGTACCCAGGTAGTAGTCCAGTCAAATTAGGTTTTCATCTCGCATAAAATCATAGGGTTCCAATTTTTTCAGGAATGTGTAGAGGTGGTCTCCTGAACCACACCTAATAAAGTCCCTTCGACTTTATTAGGCGTTGTTCAGGAAACCTCCTCCTACACATTCTTGAAAAAATTGGAACCCTATGATTTAATGCACGATTGGTCGCCATTTTGTGCTAATTTGGCTGGACTATAGGGGTTTTGTTTTGCCCGGAAACAAAGAATGCATTTACGAACTACTTGGGTAACAATAGCCTTACCGGATAATGGCCAGTATGATTGTCGGTCGCACCGCCGACAATGTATTTTGAGAACTTGCGTGCAATGTTTTTTGATGATAATACAGAATAAGTTTCCACGTAAATGGATGTGTCCGAGGATGTGTCTTTGTATCTTTGTGTCTAATATAATGGGGTGTAGAGAACCATAAACCAAATTTGCCTGTTTGAGGCGACCACCGACACGAATTATATTGCACTTGTCCAGGAAGGAATTTAAATTAGCTAGCTTGCTTTTCTTAGAAATCGGTATTTTGGTCTGAAGCGAAGCGATTTCCGGTGAGAAAGCCTCTGTCTGCACATATTTGCAAATTTGAAATGTGGCACTTTGAAGGATATAAGCCGTTACGCGGACAATGCGGGTAAACTGATATTTTTCAATGATTTGATTCAAGAAATTGTCATCAGATGTACCTATTTGATAATATTGATATTTGCATCACCTTTCGCCTTTCGGGAACTTGACTAGAGTCCTCGTCAATTGTAGAGGTCTCGATTGATCGTTTATTTGAATAGAGTCGCGAAGAAAAATCGGGCCTGACCACCACGACTCGGAATTCTTTAGTTCTTCTGCAGTAGTACCCCGTGAAATAATATCCGCAGGATTGTGATTTTATGGGACATGATGCCAATCTGCACGTGAAGTCAAATCATAGATCTGGGCAACGCGATTAGCCACAAAAGTTTACGAAAGGATATTTCGACTGAAGTGTAAGTAAGCTAGATGAGAAAATGGTTGCGATGGTAGAGGAAAGAATGGAAGCGATGGAAGCCAACATGACGAAACTGGAGCAACAGGTTCAGAAAACTGCCGCTTGTGCTACGATGGACAGTTTAGCGGGTGTCCATCGTGTGAAGCTGCCAAACTTCGATGGGAAAAGCACATGGAGTACCTATAGTATAGGTATAGTATATACCTAGGCAGTTCAAAGTCGCTGCCGAAGCAAACGGATGGAGCGGGGACGACAGAGCTACAGCACTAGTCCTGGCTCTCAGAGGCCCAGCATTGGAGTTGCTCCAGATCATTCCGGAGAGCGAGCAGAAGGACATTGCCAAGCTTATCAGGGTCCTGGAGCTTCGATATGGAGATAATCACGTGCGGCAGATTACATGAAACCCAGCTGAAGATCAGGACACAAAGGAGCGGAGAAAGTGTTCAGGAATTCGAATCCGAAGTCCTGGGGCTGGTTCACCTAGCCTATCCAGCGCATCCAACGGATGTTTTGGCCGACATCGCAAAAGAAACTTTCATGGGGGGACTAAGAGATCCAGATCTGCGTCAAATGGTCATGATCAGCAATCCAGCCAACATAATATTAATAATAATATTTCATTTTCATCCATTATAAAGATCTTATTACAAGATATTGGATAAGTCGAGCGTAGTTTGGATAGTTGATAACACACAATAACACAAGTATGTTCACACGCATACAACTGTGAATAAAATATGAGGAAACATAACTCCCTTATAAGTATAATTATAAAAATATATGTATAATATACACATATAACAAATATATGGCTAGGGAATTTCGGGGTAAAAATAGCTATTTACGATACGAGTGTTAAAAGTGACAGGTATTATTTTGTGAGCGGGGACGCTTGCGAAACGAGCATTAGCGAGTAGAGCAACCCCACGAACAAAATAAGACACTTTCAACGCGTGTATCGTACAGGATTTTATCTACAATGGTCTTTGAAATGTTTGGTAAATGTCAGAATTTATTGAAAATATGACAGGAACGCGCAGAATCATCATTTTTTCACGTCGCCCATGACGACGGGTTAAAAGTGACGGGTATTATTTAACGCTTGTAGATAAAATGAATTTCGAGTCAACCAGCTTTCGCAAACAATTCATCAATCGTGTAAAATACAAACTGAAAGCGAAAACCCCTCAGCGACTCCTTGAAAGCCCTTTCGCTATCGGTCTGACTTCGGCGGCAGTGCCTGAAGAATTCTGATTCCCAGGATGTCAGATATCAGCGACGCACTGATCCAAGCTATTCGCACTGAGGCAGCCAAATATGCTTCGTGCCCTCATCGTCTTAGGGATGTGATCATGTGAACTTCAATGAATCCCGAGCATCACATAATTCCGAGAAATCTGTAAAGGAGATGTTTGAGAAACTCCTCGGCGCTATGTCTCAGAACAGACCCCAAGGCGAGCCAAGAGCTGGATGGAGACCGCGTTGCTTCGGATGTGGAAAACCAGGACATCTGCGTCGGGACTGCAATCAAAGGTCTAGTTCAAGTGACCGTTCCACACTGGGACGGAGAGCTCCCAGCCCTGAAAACTAATTCCAGCCAGAGCTAAGGGGCCCACTGGCTGACAGTCCTCAATGCCCAGGAGTTACTCTATCTCACTGCTGCGGAAGTCACCCAATAGTCTTCTTTTGAGTGGAAAGCTTGACGAGGACAATTGCGTATTCGTGATCGATACCGGAGCCACGAAGTCAATCCCATGGCGATCTTGACTCGTGAACCCGCTGCGTGCGCCGGTGACATGAGGAAATTTTGCTTGGGATTTGGACATAATTGGCCATTCTGGTAGTAGGTTGTATAACTTATGCACATGTTGAGCTCATTTTCTATTGATTGTTTATGAAATTTGCGCGGTTGTGCATTAATTTACAGTTTTATCTGATGAGTGTCATACATTTTATCCTGTCGTCCTGGTCTTCTGTATCCCCAGTAGAGTACAGATACCTTGGAACACGTTGGTTTCGAAGTTTCGTCCCTGGTCTGAGTGTAATTCCAGAGGTACCGGAACGGCTCATCAATCAGATTGTCTACCAGCAACCTTGCCACTGTAAAAGCCCTTGGTTGGGTAGGAAGTACGCTTCCGGCCACTTGCTGAAGTAGTCCATGGCAACCAGGATGTATTTGTTGCCATCTTTCGTTGTCGGGAACGGGTCAGCCACATGAATCGCGATGCGTTCAAAAGGCGCTCCAACATTGTAAGTCTTCAGCTCCCCTCGGCTGCGAGTTCTTGGTCCCTTGCTGGACGCACAAACCTTGCACTGGCGACACCATGTTTCCACGTCGTTCTGGCAGTTCACCCAGTAGAACCGCTCGCGCACCTTGGCCAACGTCTTGTTCACCCCAAGGTGCCCTCCAGTGACGCCATCGTGCATCTCCTTCAGGACTTCTTTCACTTTCTTCTTGGGAAGCACCAATTGAACCATCTCCTTCTTCCCATCAGGACTCTCCCAGACTCTCTCCAGCAACCAATTCTCTATCCTCAGAGAATTCCACTGAGCCCAAAGAGCCTTAAATTCGGGCCCTTCACCAGAGATCTCGGCCCATTCCGGTCTGTCCTGGCCAAGTTCCTTTCTTTCAGCAAGCGTACCGATGACTGGGTCCTCACGCTGCTCCTTCTTGAGTTCAGCCGTAGTCCAATTCCTTGAGGTTCCAACGACAATTGCCTTGACTTCGACTTTCCCATTTTGCTGGTCTACTCTCTTGCAGTGCTTGCAGTACTCGTTGCATGGTCTGCGAGAAAGAGCATCCGCGTTGTCATGAATTCTTCCACGGCGATGTTAGACTTTGAAGTCATATTGTTGCAGTTTATCGATCCACCGTGCCAACTGCCCCTCGAGATTCTTCGACTGCGGTAGCCATTTCAGGGCAGTGTGGTCAGTCCTCACCAAAAATTTCCGGCCATAGAGGTACACTATGGTACCTACATTAGGTACACCACCTCCGACACCACCAAACACCAACAGAGGTACTTGTGAAAGTGATCGACAGCTTTCACTGTGGCCAGCAGCTCCCTACGCGTCACGCAGTAGTTTCTCTCAGGCTTGGACAACACCTTGCTGTAGTACTCCACTACTCGCTCCTGGCCCTGCTGGTGTTGTGACAGCACTGCTCTAATTCCGCTGTTGCTGGCATCAGTATCCAAGATGTACTGTCCTACATCTTGGAAGAGGGTATGCCAGAATAGGACTCGAGCACAATGCAACCTTCAGAGTCTTGAATGAGTTTTCACATTCTTTGGCCCACAGGAATGGCACACGGTCTTCAGTTAGTTAGGGGTTATAGTCCGGTGGTTAAGCGTTCGAACTATGCATTTTGAGCTTAAGCAATGCGCTTTTGGGGTTTGATTGGGGGTCCCTCAACTTTAATTTCAAGAGTTGGAGACATCGGTGCACTCGATGCGGAGGGGGTCTGGGGGGCCCTTGAAAGTTGAAGGTGCGAGGCTTCCCACCAAATCACCATACCATCACGTATTTCCTACTGGGAGGCCATCAAACGACTCTAACCTGTACATTGACAACATTTGTTACCATGTCCAAATAGTTCTTCACACTGAAAAAAATTACTTCTTATGACAGATCGGAAAAAACAGTTTTTCTCAATTCTTCATC
Organism: Anaspis maculata; assembly: GCA_949128115.1. Lineage (NCBI taxonomy): Eukaryota > Metazoa > Arthropoda > Insecta > Coleoptera > Scraptiidae > Anaspis > Anaspis maculata. Next base: position 38,712,985 of record OX421968.1, read on the forward strand.
CCCACAACGAATAAACTGCCAAGTGTGGTGTCATTTTGGAGTAAACGGCATCCTCTGATTCCATTCATTGAGTCAAAATGTTTGTGAGACCACCGTGCAAAGAATGGCACGCCAAGAAGTGAGCATTTTCAAGCACCTCATTTAACAGTAGTTTCTTTGCTGTTACCAATCGATATGATTGATAATTTGGTCATGAATCAATAACTTGAACTCTTTTGTAACGATAATGCATGTGCATGAAACTCGACACGAGCGTGAAGGCCTGGGAAAAAAAATTTTCTCCAGCGGTCGAATTTTCTTTCACGCCTACTGAGCGTCAGTTCGCAGGGCTCAGGTAGGGAGCGTTTGGATAGCTTTAGAAGCAAAATTTTCATATCTATCTGGAAATTTGAGCAGTTTAATTCTGAAAATTGATTTATGAATCATCAATAATTGTTTTGCCGGTCAGTACCCACATGGGGGTTAACTGCAGAAGTGATGACTAACGGCGGAGGGAATTCAACGCCCAAGATCTTATTCTCTGCCACTCTGACAGTCATTTTCACGGTTGTTTTTATAAAATTATTTCTTCTCCAAACATAAGAAAACTTACACGTACAAAATGATAACAACCTTGAAGGTTGGTAGAGGAAAAAAGAAAATAACACTTTAAAAGTTGAATGCCCTCCGTCGTCAGCCATGATCTCTGTGCAGTTAATCCCCATGGGGGTACCTAGTGACCGTCAAAATAATCTTTGATGATTCTCAGATCAGTTTCCAGAATTATGCTACTCAGCTGCATAGACAGATATAAAAATTTTGTCTCCAAACCTATTCAAAGGCTGCCTGCCTGAGCCCAACAAACTAACGCTCAGTAGGCGTGAAATAAATTCGACCGCTGGAGAAAAGAATTTTTTCCAGGCCTCCACGCTCGTGTCGAGTTTCATTTACATGCACTGCCGTTACAAAAGAGTTCAAGTTATTGATCCATGACAAAATTATCAATCATATCGATTGGTATCAGCCAATAAACTACTGTTAAATGAGGTGCTCAAAAATACTCACTTCTTGGCGTGCCATTCTTTGCACGGTGGTATCACAAACATTTTGACTCAGTGAATGAAATCAGACGATGCCGTTTACTTTGAAATGACACCAAACTTGGCAGTTTATTTCTTGTGGGGATGAAGAATTGAGAAAAACAGTTTCTTCCGATCTGTCATAAGAATTAATTTTTTTCAGTGTGAAGAACTGTTGGGACATGGTAACAAATGTTGTCAATGTGTAGGTTAGAGTCGTTTGATGAAATCCAAGTAGAAATTACGTGGTGGTATGGTGATTTGGTGGGAAGCCTCTCACCTTCAACTTTCAAGGGCCCCCCAGACCCCCTCCGCATCGAGTGCACCGATGTCTCCAACTCTTGAAATTAAGGTTTGGGTATCCCCAATCGAACCCCAAAAGCGCATTGCTTAAGCTCAAAATGCATAGTTCGAGCTTTTTTTGGCGCTTAACCACCGTACTATTAGCAATGTCAGCGAACTTCTCCACAAATCGTCTGTAGTATGTGCATAAGGCCCAAGAAACTTCTGACTTCATGCTGATTTCTTGGTCGTGGCCATTCTCGAACAGTATCCAATTTCGCTGGATCGGTTTTGATTCCTTCCGACGACACTACGTGCCCCAAAAATTTGACTTGCTTCTGGAAGAGCACGCATTTCTTCGGGTTGAGCTTGAGATGTGCACCTCGAAGACGTCGAAATACCCCCCGGAGGTTTTTCGGGTGTTCCTCGAATGTTCCACCGATGACCATTACGTAATTGAGGTAGACAAGGCAAGTTTCCTATGTAAGACCTCTCAAGACGCACTCCATTCGACGTTAAAACGTGTCTGGTGCGTTGCAAAGTCCAAACGGCATCACAGTAAACTGATAAAGGCTGCTTCCGGCGGAAATCGCCATCTTCTCTGTGTCATCGTTGTGGAGTCCCACTTGCCAGTAACCACTCTTCAGATCAAGCGTCGAAAACCATCTCGATCCAGGCAGCGTGCCTTAAGTGTCGTCAATCCGAGGCAGTGGACAAGCCGTCTTTCTTTGTCACATCATTGAGTTTGCGGTAGTCACGCAAAATCGCGTACTCCCGTCTTTCTTCGTGACCAAAACAACCGGTGAAGACCATGGGCTCGTCGATTCTTCTGTCACGCCTTCATCCAGCATGTTTTTCAAGAGCTTCGACACCTCTTCTTCCTTCGCCAATGGTAGGCGCCAGGGGCCTTATTTCTAGGGGGGAGCGATCACCAGGCGATCACAGTTCAGCCAATCACAGCCCTGGTTGCCTAGCAACTTCGCATGTGAACGGATCACATCCTTTCTAGAAATAGGGCCCCTGGGAGCCTGTCAAATCGGTGCGGCGTTTTCAGTGTTGATCCGATGTTAGATCACGCTGGTCCTCCCAGTAGGATTACCTTCCATCACAAAGGCTGCAGCTTCTTGTATGAATCGTGACGCAAGCTCCTTCTCGTTGCCTGCCACTCAGATGTTTCCAGTCAGGCGAGAACATCTCCACTAGCTTTTCCTCTAAGAGCTTGGGAGTCGCAACCTGACGCAGATCTGGATCTCTTAGTCCGCCCACGAAGGTTTCTTTTGCGATGTTTTCCAAAACATCCGCTGGATGCGCTGGATAGGCTAGGTGAACCAGCCTCAGGACTTCGGATTCGAATTCTTGAAGGCTTCCTCCGCTCCTTTGTGTCCTGGTCTTCAGCTGGGTTTGATGGATCTGCCGCACATGATTGTCCCCATATCGGAGCTCCAGGACCCTGGTCAGCTTGGCAAAGTTCTTCTGCTCACTCTCAGGAATTGTCTGGAGCAGCTCCAATGCTGGGCCTCTGAGAGCCAGGACTAGAGCTGTAGCTCTCTCATCGTCGCTCCATCCGTTTACTTCGGCAGCGGCATCGAACTGCCTCTCATAGGTAGTCCATGGGCTTTTCCCATCGAAGTTTGGCAGCTTCACATGATGGACACTGAACTGACCATCGCAGCACTGGCGGCAGTTTCCTGAACCTGTTGCTCCAGCTTTGTCATGTTGGTCTTCACCGCTTCCACTTCTTTCTCCAGCTTGGTCACGCTACCGTCGAAATGCCGCATTTGTTGTTCCACAACGGTTAATATTTCTTCCCTTTCCCCAAAACGCTTCCTTTCCTGTTCTTCTAGAATGTTCTGCAATTCTTTCTTGTCTTCTTAACGCTTTTTTTCTTGACGAATCTCTTGTTCCAAAAGATTCCTCAAGTCTTTTTTTTCTTCTAAACGTTACTCTTGCAGAAGATTCTTCAATTCTTCTTTCTCTTCTATGTGTTTCTTTTCTGTTCTTGCAAAAGATTCTTTTGTTCCTGCATCATCGCCATGATGCTCGCCAACGTGTCTTCGACTTCCGTCTTCGACATGCTTCTCGTCTCTGGCATTTACAAATCACGAATGTTCCGAACGTCCTGTAGTCGCAGGCCGAATTACTCTCAATTATACCGCTTTCTGACACCAAATGTAACGTCTTTCGCGTACGAGTTCAATTATAATTAAGACGATCGTTCTAAAACACACACTGTTTATTACTGCGTACTACAATAAATACACGCCAGCAATTATTTTCTTAGGAATACAGCCGATTACTACTTCGCTTGTTTCGCACTCGATCGCTTTCAATTCATAACTACTCGTAAGCCGACGATTGATGCCTTATATAGGGCCGACTAATTCATCTCGAATGTTCCATGCGTTCTCCAGGAGATTCCACAGTGAGCCGACATATGATTTTGTAGGCGACTCCCGAATAATCTCACACCTTTCGCGTGCTTTCGCGGTGTTCTGGAATGTCGCACCTCCGCCAAAATAGACAGATGTTTCTTGATCGAGCTTTGAAGTCTCCCCATGTGTTCCAATGCCAAGCTAGCACGTATACTCTGGAAATGTCCAGGGCTTTTCCGCATGTGTACACTGCGACTAATAGAGGAGTCTAGAAATATCGCGTGTTTACCAGAATGCACGGGAATCGCTGCTCGTAACAATATGGATTCCTACAAGAAATATAAAATGAAAATTGCATTCAGCATTTGGAAGGTTTTGACCTTTTTACGCCTGGAATTTGAAAAAATATTCCTGGAATTTCTGACAGGATCTGTTATCAGAGATAATTATCATTTTTACACTTTTTTTTCTTTGTTTCTTGGATCGATCAATTTTACATTGTCAAAACCCTCGAATAATTTCAAAAATGAAAAAAGATAAAAAATCAGGTCACAAAAAAGCGAAAAAAACAAGTGGGGTGATTGAACTACGTAATAAAAGTGTAATTTTTTTTAATAAAATATGAAACAGTCGACTTGGTTTTTTTAAACAAATAACATTAAATTCAGGCACTGGGATCAGTTGTACTGGAAGGGGTTATAAAAATTGTCTTCACTATATTGAATATTAGCTTCAACTCCTTGAATATACTTTCCCCCACCGGTGCCACCCTTGCCAGCACCCCCTTTCCCTGCTGAGCCGCCCTTGCCACCCCCAGTCCCTTTTGCATGCCCGTCGCCAGAACTCCCTTTCCCTTTTGACGGCGGAGGTGGCGGAGGCGGCGGCGGCGGTGCCGCCTTCCCGGCGCTTTTTGAGAGGTCGGCTGCGGCGGCGGCCGCCGCTGCCGCTGCGTTAGCGGCGGCCGCTTGAGCAGCGGCTTGCGCTTTCTGGGCCGCCGACCTAGTGGCTTCGAAGTCGATCCTGACGTTGGCTAGCTGCTTGGACAGCTGGTCGACCCTTTGCTTGGCTGCTCCCACCATGGACTGCTGGGCCGCCAGCTCACCAGCCGCCTCGGAAGCCGCCTGAGTCACGTGGTCCGCAGCTGCCTGAGCTGCATTCAATGTGTTTGTCAGGACGTTGACGTGGGCTCTGGCTTCCTGAGCTGCCCTCATTGTTGCATCTGCGGAACGTTGAGCTTGCATCAGTTGTTGCTTCTCACCCATCAACCCTTGTTGAGCATCGCGCAGCTGTTGTTCGAGACCCTGGAGCAAGATTTGCTTCCCTGCCAGCGCCGCTTGAGCCGTCGCTGAGGCCTAAGACAACATTTCGAATCATTTGCTGTATTCAGCACTATAGTACCTACTTATTCTTCAAAGTTGCTAAAAGTGTACCTAGGTACCTAGACGTGTTAATGTTCAAGTCTAAAAAGTTTCTCCAATCAAGTAAAGTGACTGAGCAGTGCCGGATTTTTCAAGAGTCTACTGGAGTCTGTACTACTAACTCACGCTTTACTAGCGCCTTTTCCATAGACACCCCTAGTAAAAATAAAATAGAAGAAAAGAAGGTTGACGAACATTGACTGCGTTTATATCGCAGCTCTGGACCCGATCGGGTCGATCCGCTTGAAATTGCCGATATAAACAGTCAGTACCTATTGAGATTCTGACCGCATCCGCTCGTATTTTGGCCGATGTAAACGGGATCGGTCTCCTGAATTCTCACCTAATTCTAAAGGAGTGACAGAGGATTGAATGAAGCGGATCGACCGATCAAACGTGCGACGATAAAAATGCGCTTCAAGACTGAAGCCTCTTTGGATCCAATCGAAACTCGAGCGGGTCGAAAGCAGCAATATAAACGTAGTCGTTATACGTATAAACGTATGTGAAATTATTTTATTTCACTTATTTGTTGATTAATTTTGCCCTAACTATTGGAAAGGAAATTGGAAGACCTTTAAAATGATGTGCAGCTCGACCCCTATTCCAATTTGAAATTCTTGAAAGGGTAGTCACTCTGCCTAGGGGGGTGCAACGGAAAGATTGAAAATACGCTAGTTACATGTATGTCCCCCTCGAAAACAAAATCGACCTTTTCAGCGTTCTTCAGAAAAAAATTGTGCAGCGAGAAATTGTAGATGGGTCCTTTTAAAAAAATCACCTGTACCTATAATGTTTTCTTCAATTAACTGGAAGTATTTGCAGTTGATAATGTTTTTCAGTTGCTGCTGAATCTTTTTAAAATTCCCATAAGATTATGTTTCGCATTTTTCATGTTTCCATCAAAATCCATCAACTCGCAAGAAATTTACAACGATGAAAAAGTTTTTATAGCGTCTTCCAGATCAAAAAGTCTTAAAAGTCCAATTTTGCATTGACGCCATATAGTTGACGCTTTCAACTCGTTTGTTATTTTCATTAAAAAAAAAAGACAAGTTCTTGAAACTAAGGTATTGATACCCATTCATCCTTGATCGGTTACCAATTTTTTTTTAAATAGTCGCTGACAACCTCAGAAACTTTTCGTTTTTTCTCTCGTCCATGAAGAATATTAGTGTTTAAAATTCTTGGGTTTATTGGACAACGTTTATTTTTTTCTTTTTCAGACTGCCGACATTTCGTCGAGGTATGTCGACTTTATCAAGGCTATAGGTAATAATACTACGGTAAATATAATATGTACAATAAATTGGGTTATCTAAAAAAGAAAAAAATTAACGTTGTCCAATAAGCCCAAGAGTTTTAAACACTGACCTCAAAAACATTCTCTTTCATTCCCATGTTTCATACGCGGTTTCAGAATGAAGCATAGGTCGATTTCTGCAAATATGATTTAGCGACTTCGCACTCTTTGCCTGAACAGCTATTTTTTTTGTCCACCCGATAGGTAGGTAGAGTGCGTCCACTTTATGAAAAGCAGCACACCCATAAAATTTCGCACAAGGAGAAAATGAGTTCAGACAAGCTATTTTTGAATTTAGGACAGGACAGGAAGGGCTAACAGCTGATGCTGGCTTGACCTCACTCAACGGCTTGACAATAGGTACCTATGCCACTTATCTCCCCATTTCAGAGCAGAAATAATTGGTGAGCACGTGACGGCCATATAGGGTGTTCATTTGAAAAGTTGTCAACCCTGATTTCTCGCCGCCAGAACTTTTCGAGGGAAAACGCCGAAACAGGTCAATTTTTGTTTCGAGGGGGACATCTAGGATACATGTTGCCAAATTTTTGCCTTCAACCTCTTCGCCCCCACCCAACCTTACTTCAAAATTTCAAATAGCCTTAGCTATCTTGTGATACATCAAATTGAAGGCAATAAAATTCTTTTTCCGTTGAACATATTTTAATTTTTTCAATCCCCCCCCCCCCCCAACAATTGTGAAAATCCTCTCTTTGTTGATGGAAGGAAAATGTTTCCCCTATTAACTCCCGACCCGATTCTTGAGAAATAGACTTTCCAGCAAAAATAGGTCGATTTTTATTTTGAGGGTGACGTCTAGGACATACATTGTCAAAATGTTATCTTCAACTCCTTCGCCTCCTCCCTATCCTACTTAAAAATTTAAAATACCATAGTAGTTGCAGCGGTACGCTTTTTGATTCTGCATTTTGTGATACTGCAATGAAATTTGCCATATGCAAACTACATAGAATTAGGAGTGATTTGACCCGCAGCACTAAGAAATTTGTCCATTAGGGGGCGACTGGGGGCCCCTCAAAATTTCAACATGTCAGAATTTTTCCCATGCGCCATTCAGTACCTACCGCCCTATCTACCGTACAGGACCTAAACAACTTTGTTCTTGACCATCATAACATTTTTCGTCATGTCAATTCCATTCTTCTTATAGAAAAAAAAATTTCTTTGCCTGGTCAACAAATTGGAAAAAAGAAAAAATTTGACCACCAATAGATTGTCAAGTAGTTTTTGTGTGATCATCGATGAATCCGCATCCCCTTGATTCATTTATGAAAAGAAAACTTTTGCAGAGCTATTTTTCAACAAAGGAGTGACCTCAACTTAACTGGGCGAAGTGGTTTGTATTGACATTTTGGCCGCTCCCGGTAGAACATCAAAAATGCCAAATTTGACGGCCTTGCAGAAAAATTAATATGCACGGCTTCCAGGTGGAATCTGAGGCCGTTTCATCATCCACACCGTTGGAGAAAACTTCAAGCTATATATTAGTACAACAATAATTATATTTAACGGGATAAAACATTGAAATAGGTAATGTTGAAAATAATGGTAAGTTGAAGTCACCCCTTCGTTGAAAAATAGAATAGCAAAACTTTTGTTTTCGTCAATGAATCAAGGGGATGCGGATTTATCGATGATCACACAAAAAGGACTCAACAATGTATTTGTATTCCAAAAAAAAATATTTTTCCATTTGTCGACCAGACAAAGAAATAATTTTTTTTCTGTAAGAAGAATGAAACTGACATGACGAAAAATGTTATGATGATCAAGAACAAAGTTGTTTAGGTCCTGTACGGTAGATAGGGCGGTACTGAATGGTGCATGGTAAAAGCTCTGACATCTTGAAATTTTGAGGGGCCCCCAGTCGCCCCCTAATGGACAAATTTTTGAGTGCTGCGGGTCAAATCACTTGAAATTTTATGCAGTTTGCATAATATGCCAAATTTCTTTGCAGTATCACAAAATGCAGAATCAGGGTCATTTCGCTAGCGTACCGCTGCAACTATCTTGTGATACATCAAATTAAAGGCAATTAAATTCTCTTTCCGTCAAACATATTTATTTATAAATTTTTTTAAACCATCCCTCTGAAGTGGGGTAGGGTGTGGGCGAAAGTGTTGGAGATGGAAATTTGGCCATACGTATCTTAGATGACCCCATTGAAGTAAAAATTGACCTGTTGTTGCTCGAAAGTCTATTTCTCAAGAATCGGGAGTTTATAGAGAAAAAATTTCCCTTTCATTAACAAAGAAAGGATTTTCACAAGGGTTGGGGGAGGGGGTGGTTAAAAAAAACTGAAAATATGTTTGGCGAAAAGAAAATTTCATTGCCTTCAATTTGATGTATCACAAGTCACAAGATAATCATAATCATCATAATCATAATCTTTATTAACCTTTTCTTGATACTGTATGTACAATTTGTACATGTACATGTTTGTATTTGTACATTTGTACAATTGATAGGTAATGCAATTTGAAATTTTAAAGTAAGGTGGGGTGGGGGCGAAGAGGTTGAATATAAAAAATTGGCAATATGTGTCCTAGATGTCCCCCTCAAAAAAAAGGCGATCTATTTCGGAGTTTTCCTGTGTAAAATTTTGCCAGTGAGACAACTCAGGGGTGACAACTTTTCAAATAAACACCTGTATATGGTTGACTCAATGTGCTCGTCATAAGGCGGACGCACTATAATACCCAATTACCTACAGTAAGTAGATATACATACAGCAGGTAGATATACATATACCTACCTAAGTACCTACTATAACACTAAACCGAAACTAAGAAAGCTACAAGCTTCCCATTCACTTTGATATTTAGGTGAATGCAATACTGTAATTTACACTATACAGCTTTTCACAATCATAAGCTTGGATTACCATACATCTTATGGTCGAATAGCGATATATAAATAGTTTGCAGAATTTTGGTAGGTAATTATTTCGTTTTTACAAGCCAACTCCCAATTATTTAGAATGCCTCCGATGAAAGGCAATATCTGTAATTCGCAATACAATTGCTATTACTACACTACACTACAATGAGTTATATTATTGTCAGTGGGCATAAGTGCATTGATTATTACGTGAGCATTTTTCTCTAATTTTTACTATTATGTGTATTCATTCAGAGGCATGGTAATTCGATTTAGTCATGCGGTATAGGTACCCAATCTATATGAAGTAAAAGTGATTTGCTTTTGGAACCATTCCGGCATTGAGCTTTCTTTTGTCTCTTTGGTCTGTCAACTCGTGCGTAGCAAAATTGTTCAAATATTAAAAAAATTATGCTCGGATAATGACATTACATTACTTGAATGGATGTTTCTTGACTACAGTACCTAACTGAATTATTGGTACCTACCGGCTTAAATTGGAATGCTTTAATAATAATTTTTACACCTCAATGTAGCCAGATAAGTACAGTTACGAGCTCATAAATGGAAACACTCTGACACTGATATTGTTTTCTTTTTTTTCAATTTGAGCTGATTTCATTTGATTTTCTACCCGATCTTCAAAACAGCATAAAATTGACGTTCTCTTCTATAGCTAGCCAAGTTATTATGAGGCGATTACTTCGGTCAAAATATGGAAAATAAGAATGACTATCTAAATACATAGACCTTAACCGTAATAGTAACAGCAACGCTAACCTTAGTAGATATAGAATAGAAGTTTGGATCTGTACATCCAGATTCACAACGAAGGCAGGTTGCTGGTTTCCGGTCTCGGTTCCGTTAACATGCTTACGTTGTTCTCGGCCTCACGGATGAAATGTACAGGTCCAGACTTCTACATTAAGGTAACCGTTGTTGTTACTGTTAGACTGTTACGGTTAAGGTCTATGTAAATGATACTCAACAAATAATTAATAAAGCACCTACAACAGCAAGTTATTTAGGTATTTATCAGCAGGGCCCAGCCGAGGTCTCCCTCAGTGGAGGGGTGTAGATGGGAAAAAATGCCGACTGGGGAATGCGCCGCAGACGTTTTTTTTTTTCGAGTAATAATAATAATAATAATGATAATAATGACAATAATAGGTATGCACTTTTTTCATGAAAAACTATAATGAATCGAAGCCCCCCCCCCAAAAAAAAAAACAAGGAAAACAAGGGAAGAAGAATATACAAAAATCACTGCATACAACTAACAAATCTAGACCACTTGGAAGCGTCAATGCCGTCAATCGGAAAAGGTGCCAAAATGTCGTAAAAAATTTATAATGATACGTATTTCGCATTTAGATTCGTTTATCATTGAGACGATCGTTTTAAAACACACCCTGTTGATTACTGCGTACTACAATAAATACACGCCTACTATTACTGCTTGCGCTTGGGTAGATCGCTTTGACTTCTCGCTGTTATCGCTCTCGATTAAAAACTGATCCGTAGGCCGAGGATCGTGCTTTATATAGCTCCGACTATTGTTCTGGAATCTTCCATCGGTCCAGCAGCAAATTCCACAATGACTTGGGATACGGTTTCGCGGTGACTCCCGAAAAATCTAACACCTTTCGCGGGCTTCCCGCGTGTTCCGGAATGCCGGCATCTCCGCCATTTTGGCTCATGTTTCCTACTCGGCTGTTGAGTCTCCCATGTAATTTCAATAGTCAAGCCATGCCGTATGTTCTGGAATGTCTAGAGCTTCGCACTTGTTGTACACTGCAATCTCACAGACGAAACAGTCTAGAAAGATCAGGTGTGCTGGAGAATGCATGTAAGAGTCGGCGTTCGTTACAATAGTATCAATGAAAAAAATGTGGTGACTTCGTTGATCGTTGGGGCGAAAAACTATGAAGGCAGCAAAAATGCATGAGCGATATATTGCAAAAGTTTTACGATATATCGCTTTTTTTCTAAGACTTTCATATTGCCGAAATCGACTTACAGTGCAATTTTCAAGTAGGAGAATGCTGGAATATTCAGCTTCACGTGATGTCTCGACGGCTAGACACCGCCTGCGCCTATCTGGTAACACAGCTGTATGCAGAACTAAAAACTAATAATCGCACGACTGTAGAGTTACCTGTACATACCTACCTAAATGAGATTCGCCGATTCATGATAGAAAAATAGAAAATGCCGAGATTTGCCGACTGATGACTAGGTATAAAATGAAAAATGTTGCAATTTGCCGACTTATATGACACCCCCACACCCCTCCGTCGGTTGGGCCCTGTTTATCAGGTAAAACAATCACTTATTCCAGGGACGGACTGAGCTACCTATAGAGAGATTGGAGTAACGGTCAGATTAAATATTATCTAACGGCTCGGTATCACCTTGACTTGAGGGAGGCTCATCCGACCGCCGTGAAAATCACCATGGCGATGGCGTACAACAAGCGAACAAGCTCCATCAGCCAATCAAACCGCTATGTTTGGCAAGTTATGCCATCCTAACTTGGCGCTCCAGTATGATATCGAGCCTTAAGTCTCGGCTGCCAAATTCCTATAACGTAGGGATCTCGTGACAGTACTGATCTACTAGTGTTGCCAACTTCACGTCAATTAGACATATGATCTTCAGGTTTATACAGTGTGTCCCAAATTGGTGATACCACTATGTGTAAGTCTGTTATTGTAAGATATAAGTATAGATTCCATTTAATTAGAAAAGTTCTGCGCAATTTTAATTCAACAGATTTTAAATATCTCTTTTAGTTTTTCAGGTAAATATCAAGAAAAAGTGCATAATTTTTTTCGATCATTTCTTTAATAATCTATTCTACACTTTTGAAACTTGCATATCATTGAAGAAAGCACTTTTTAAAAACGCTTCTAGTGTTTTTTCTTTCAGTGTTTAACTTATTTTAATAGTCCAGAAAATTTGCGTGGATAATTGAAGGTGAAAAACTTTATTTTTAATTTTCTTTTTCAGATAACCACTTTGTTTTACTTTCCCGGCCCACCCACGAACACGGAGGGAAAGTATTGTAATCGTGCAGAAAAAAAGTTTCGAGATTTCACCGGATATATCCGTTTTGAGGTCCTCCAAGACGATTAAGACCATTTTCAGAATGATGTCTGTCTGTGTGTGTGTGTATGTGTGTATGTGTGTGTGTGTGTGTATGTGTGTGTGTGTGTGTATGTGTGTCTGTCTGTGATCTTCCACGATAACTGCCGTAACGTTGACTGGATCGACTTGATATTTGGTATACAAACATGGTTGTTTCCTGAGAAGAGCCCATTAGTTTTTGGCTGTCATCTGTCAAACCCAACTGTCACTATCATCAAATGTCAGAAGCTATATCTCACGGAACTCAACTTGCAATATGTCATTTGAAAGTCCTTGAAAAACTGTATTCAGAACAGTTGGAAACATTGCCCTATCTGTCATCTGTCAAATAATAAAAAATGTTAAAGTTCAAAACTTTACCAATTGATTATTCAAAATCTATCCGATGGATTGGAACCAGATTTGGCAGGAAGCAACACAACAAAAGAGTCAAATTGAGGCCGCAGTTGCAGTTTTCCACCATTCTCCAGTTGAGCGTAATGAATTTTCGAAATTTCTCCTGGCCGTTGCCACTCAGGAGGGGCTCTCGCCGGTGTTTCGACCAGCACGACTCGCTTTTGTAGCAGGACTACACTCAAAAATTTATTCCTGCTCGGGGATCGACTTTTTTTTGGAAATTTCAACTGATATCGAAAGTAGATTGTATTGAGCGTCGTGCAGGTCTATTTTCAGAGTTGACACGGTTTCGGTTTCCCGACTGTAATTTTTTCAAAATGAAATTTGCACATTCCGTGAATTTGAGAAAAACGCAATGCAAACTTCTACATGCGGTAAGCCCCACGAAATATCAATTTTAGGTGCAGACATGCTGTGAATAAAAGTTAGAGAAAAGATTGAGCTAATTTTTGAAGGAAAAAGTTTCGAAATCGGATCAACAGTTGCCGAGTTTTCCTCTCTGGAAAAACTGCAAATTTTCCAACTTTTTATTCCGTGAACAGATTTCTTGGAATGTTTCTTTTAGAGAATAGATAACTGGTTCTTGAACATTTTCCAATAATTTCTCTCCAATTTCCCGGAAATTTTCCTCCTGAAAATATAAAACCACTCATGCGATCGTACAAATTAAGCGGTTCTGTCACGATAATTACCGAATTATTGATCCGATCAAATCGAAATCAGGTACGGAGGCCTAAGTTCAGCCTGGAATGTTCTGATTAGACTTTGGGTGGATGATTTTGATCGGAAGCCCTCAGGTGGCACATTGGGTCTGGGTTTGTCTGCCCAAGCTCTAAATTGAAAATAGAGAGTTGAAATTTGACACAAAGATGCAGTGAAAGTTTTCAATCAAGTTTTTGTAATTTCATCATCATATCTGAAGTAGGAACAAAAATTTCAATAAGGAACCAGCATTGCATTTTTGAGATATCACAACAGTTAGCTACCTAGTTCTACCTTTTGGATCATTTCATCACCTTGGAAAACTGACCTAACCTGTCATTTTTTCTGTCCGCTCAACAATGGATGCAGGATGCTCGCTAAACGCTCGACTAAATAGAATTTTTTCATCAATTTCCAAATCGAATCGCCCCCTCCCGAAGGGACACTTCGATCAAAATCATTACTGACGTCTCTGGATACCGCCGGGAAAGTTTTGTGTCGCCCCACAACAGATTTTTTCTCATGGGCGTAAATTTTCTGGTTGGAACTATCGAAATAACTAAAAACTGGAAAACCCACTAAAAGCGTCTTTAAAAGTGCTCTAATAATGTGCAAGTTCCAGGGGGCCAATTTTTGAAAATATACGTAAAGTTACGTATGCGCAAATTTGCGTACGAAGATTTACGTATACGTTTCCGTTTGCCAATTTTTGAGCAGCGTTCGCAAAACGAAAAACGTTCGAATTGGGTCTTCGTAAATAAACGCATGGTAGACGCGACAACGTTGCAAATATCGGTGCATTTTATCTACTCAAGCCACGCCAAGCCTACCAAAGCTTTCAAACGTCAGTTTCTGATGTTCGTGTTTTCATTCAGATTAATAAATTTTCATAACCTCCATATTTAACAACAAAGAATACGTCTGGAGACTTCCCCTTGAACATAATTCAGGAAATGAAAAACGATTACAACATAATTTTTTCCGTAGGCTTTGAATCTGTCGACGAAAAATGTCTGTGGATATCACTTACAGGGTGCAACATAGAAAAATTTTCTTACATTCGACGCCCTATTCTGATATGGTAATCGATTCCGATTTTTATCCTGATTATAAATATGCATCACACTTGATAGGTTAATCAACAAAACACAAATGCATGTGAAAAAAGTGATGAAGTTTTAAAATGATCGAAAAGTTATTTTTTGTTTTAAAGTAACTCAGTAAATGTTCTATCATTTTTAGGTACTTAGATTGATTTCACTATAGTTTGAAACTTTTACTGAACCTAACTTGGCTTTACAAAATCAAACTTTTGTAAAAGAAATACAGGGTATCCGTTTTTCGAGGCTAAGCATGGGTATCTCGCTTATCTTGAGAGATACAGAGTCGGTTGAATTAGGAAAAAGTTGCGCATTTTTATGACGATCAATACTCCAAAAAGAAATTTGACGTATCGATTTTAGTTTTTGAGATATCGTAAAAAAACATGAATTTGAATTTTTGTTTTCAATTTTTTATTCAAAAAACGCTTGAAGGTGGCTTTTTCTAATCTAGACATTGTCAGGGCACTTTTTCAAGGGGAATTCAAAGCTGCCAAAATCTTTATCCTAGCTTTCAAAGCAACCGAGATACGGCATTCAACTTTTTTCTCGAATGGGCGCCATATTGGATTTTGATATTTTTGAATACGGTATTCTTTTCTGGTTACAACGATGAGCCACATGTCACTGTTGAATAAATGTTCAACATTTACTTTTTTTTATTGTCGGTGCTGATTTTGTTTTCAAAGCACTCTTAATCAAAAAATTTTTTTACTCAAAAGCATGAATTCAACAGTGGCATGTGACACATCGTTGTAACCAGAGGAAAATATTGTATTCAAAAATGTCAAAATCCAATATGGCGCCTATGAGAGAAAAAAAAGTTGAAAGTCATATCTCGGTTGTTTTGAAAGCTAGAATGAAGATTTTGGCAACATTGAATTCCCCCTGGAAAAGTGCCTCCACAATGTCTTAGTTAGAAAAGGCTATCTTCAACCGTTTTTCAAATAAAAAACTAAAACAAAAATTACAAATTTCAGTTTTTTCTCGATATCTCGAAAACTAAAACTGACAAGTCAAATATCTTTTTAGATCATTGATTGTCATGAAAATTCGCAACTTTTTTCTAATTCAACTGACTCTGTATCTCTAAAGATAAGCGAGATACCCATGCTTAGCCTCGAAAAACGAACACCCTGTATTGCTTGGTAGTTTTCCTAACTAACCTATCGAGTGGGATATACGATATACGTATATTTATAATCAGGATGGAAAGCTGAATCAATTCCTATAATTACATACACGTGTCTAATTTGAGAAAAATTCTCAATGACTTGCGATAGACGACAGAAAATTTTAGTGCCTTCGAAACCTGCGGAAAAAAAAGTGGTCTTAAATTTTTGAAACTATGTTTGAGCGGAAGCCTCCAATTTATACGTGAACACCCTGTACCATCATAAAAATTGGAAAAGTAGCCAATAAAACCAGTCAACGCTAAATTTAGGCTAATTTTGTCGAAATGTTCCTAAGTTACAAATTTTTGAAATCAAAAAAAAATTAACTATAAAGGGCTCTATCTTTAACAATAGGCCGAACTCTACAAAGCGGTTCATGAGTTTTCGTAATATTTTGACAAGATCTATCTACTCACAGTTGAATTTGTTGTTCAGTTGAAGACAACTGAACATTATTACCTATTTCCAAAAACCTGGATCTCGTTAGTGGGGAGCAAATGCAAAGCTTCACTGCAGACTGCAGACGATGAAAAGAAAAAATTAAACATCATCGTGACAAGTTTTAAACAGTGTCCCTGAAGCTGATGATTGAAAAAAATGACAGAAGAGTGAGTAATTCTTTATTTAGGGCGCATTCGTGAAGTTATTCCGTGCTGTATCTCATTAGCCACCTGACTCGGCACCATGATCGCCACATACCTTCAGCAATGCTGTTTGTTTCATTGATAACAATGAAAACATTACTACCTAACCTCACTTCATCATGAAAGCGTATACGCAAAGTGACTTGCGCCAGTCCAGGTCCGCTCGCAGCAAAACGTATGAAAACGTGCGCATCGATGCGCATACGTAAAGAAACGATGGCTCAAAAATTGGAATTTACAGAAATCGCAAACTTGCGAACGTTTTTTAAAGTTGCGAAGAGTAGAAAATTGGCCTCCAGAAGTGTAGAATGAATGGTTTTAAACAAAATCGATAAAAGTAACGATGGACATTTTTGGTTATCATTCAATATCTCAAAAACTATAGTAATAGTTTATGTGATGAGTGCTAAAAGTGCATCATTTCGGTTTAAAGCGCGACCGTTATAGACCGATCAAAGCGTGGTCTATAATCGAGCAAATACCGAAAAGACATTTTTAGCACGAGATGCATATATGGTATCACCATTTTGAGACGAACTGTAGGTATATCAGGTATAATTATGCTTTTTTTATATGAAGAATGTACCTATACCTAAATCTGAGACTGGAAAATTTTGTCTGTAACGCAGTCAGTAAGCAGCACACATATTTTCTAGTCACAGATATAGGTAGGTACAGGGTGTCCAAGCGAGACAGATACCCCATAAAAACTTCCCCCTCTCGATAAATTGAAAAAAAGTTTCCTGGAACAATTTTTCCCGTACTTTCTGATTATGTCAAGTATTATTTTCCATTTCGTGCCATATACAGGGTGTCGCAATTTTTTTGTACGTTTCTTCAAACACCTCTATTTCATCAGCACATTCGATCCACATTGTTATCGTGATTACAAATATTCAAGACAGATCTTGATTTTTTATATTTGTTCAGTCATTTTATGTCATTTCATGTCATTTAAAAGTGAAACAAAATATCCTGGACATATTTAAATTCTGAAGTGAGTCCATCATTTCTCAAAAAATAGACGTTTTTGGAGATGGCATTGTGAAATTTTCAATTTTTCTTTTTTAACCTAGAAGTCGAATGCATATTTGTAATTAGGATAACATTGTGGATCGATTGTGCTGATGAAATACAGTGTTTCGAAAAAAGCAAAACAAATTGGGACACAAATAAAATATGGCACGAAATGGAAAATTATTATTATTATTATTATTATTATTATTATTGTACTGCACCCAACAGGCAGAAGAGCCCAGTTAAAGGGTGAGGGATACCAGAGACAAATCCGAGGGGGGGTACATACTTGGGTAAAAACCTTCGCCTTTATGTCGGACAGAGAACAGTTGAAGAGATCAACCTCGCTCTCATAAGTAGAGTAATTGACAATCATCTGATAGAGAGGAGATGCCACTAGGATGTTGGTTCTAGCTGTGGGAAGGTGGAATAAACTGTGTGATCTAGAGGAAAGCCGAGGAACTACGGAGCAGAATTATACTACGCATATTCAGAAACTATGGAAAAAATTGTTCCAGGAAAGTTTTTACTTTTTCGAATTTTTATCTTGAAGGGGAAGTTTTTTATGGGGGGTATCCGTCTCGCGTGAACACCTGTAGATATGTTCTTTTTCATATAAGTACCTACCTAAGTACTTGCAAATACAGTCTAAAAATCGAATGACTTATTGTTTACATGAACTTGAGTCGATGAGTGAATTATTTAATCATCCGCGTGCAAAATTTATTGTTAGATTTTGAATCACATTGTTCCTTGCCTATTGTCAGAGCAAGTGGGAGGTACGAAGTTTCCGGGGGAAAAAACCCCAGCCAAGGCACCTGATAAAGGTAAATCAATGATGATAATGTGTAACCCACGAGTTATAAAGTGAATGATGAGTTGAAAAACCATTATATAAATAAAAGTGTGGTAGATGGTCAAAAAAAATCTCACTAATTTTGATCCTTTATTAGATTCAACGGCCGTCCCTAGTATCTAGGGGCCGAGTTTGATTTTCATACTAACATATCCAAGACAGGTAGGTAGGTACCTACATAAGACAGTTTTTAAATATTACTTGAAGTCTTCGTCTAGTTTCATATACTCAGGCATGAAATAACTCTTTCAAAATACCAAAAATATCCTCTCCTGCTCAGGGCGTTCTAGAAACACTACAATTTAACCAGCCCCCATATTCGTCTAATTATATACCTAACTGGCAGGGAAGAGCTATCTTGTCTTACCCCTGCTGCTGCCTGGGCCAAAGTGTTTTTGGCCACAAAAGCTGCCTGATGTCCGGCCGCATCTTGATTATTAACAGCATCATTGGCCGAGTTAAACGAACCTTCCGCGATGCTCCTCAATCCACTGCCTGCACTGAATCCTAGTTTTCCTTGTCCCTGCTGAGCCTGAGCTTTCGAAGCGTCAACCAAAGCACCGTACTCATCGTAGTTATTGTTGTACAGCTCCAATTCTTCGTATTCCTGACTAAGATAGGTGGGTACTGAAACAAAGTTCCAATTCAGTTTTATAAAATATAAATTTCTATAAATAGGTACTCTAAAATTTAGATGTTTTAATGGCCTCAAGATTTTTTAATATACTCGTACATATATCATTAAAACATTTTGGATCCCTACAGAAGTTACTCAATACTTACATGAAAAAACTACTACAAAAACTATGAGTATCATTCTGCCGCTTTCACCACTGAAACATCCTGCAAAAATAATCCGTTTTATGTAAATCACTGAAATCACATACACCAATCACTATTTATTTACCAAATGACTCAGGGGAGCCGGCATGTGAACACTAGACTGTTGGTTAGATCACGTCTTTTGAGAATTTATAGAATATAATAGGGAGTAGGGGACCGCCACTGTTTAAGAGTCTACACAGTAGAACAGTGGCAAAAAACAGAGAAAACTGTATCAAATGCAATTAAAATACATGGGTCTCTTACAACACTCGTTTTTTTTTGAGAGGGAAGTACCAACCGCGAAATGAAACCATTCAAGAATCGAATTGATTTATTTTAGTTATGTTGCTTTTTCTACGATTGGTTATTAGTTATTATTGTATAGGATAAAGATACGGTTTGTTCTTTTTATTTCCATAGATTTCACTTTATTACAATGTTTTAACACAAATGAACTAACTCACCTATATCCTTGCCCTTAGTGTTGAAGTAGGTAACGATAAATTGGATTTCAAGTTGAAATTAAAGAATTAGTCAATGTGAGATTGTTATAAATTCGTTTTGGACCGGAACCTAAATAAACTCATCACAATTTATTTTTCCTTTCGGCCGAATATAAAACAACCATCACAATATGTAGACTAGACAATTCAAGTCATCATGTCAAGCTCTAATGGTTAAGTAAGATTGTCGCAGATTTATGAATGGTTGAAAGTGCTAATGACTTGTGACTAATTTATTATTGGTTACAAATTTGACAGCTTAGGTATTGTGTGATCAAATGAATTCTTAATTCAGACATGCTGACGAGCAGGCTGTAGTCTCTGGTTAAATTCAGGAACTGCTTTGGCTAGGAGCTAGGACACAGCCTGCCTAGCGTGAGTAGGGTTGCCAGATTTTTTTGAATCATATATATGAGACTCCTGAGAAATATATATGAGATTAGCAAAAGATATATGAGGTCAATTTTTTTATTATGACTATCTACATCACAATCAACATTTCGTGAAAAATACAAATAAAAAAATATATTTTGAAAATCTGATGAAATTTAATAAAGTCCTAATTAGATAGTCGCTAATGCCTAGGTATAGCCATTCTCATTAACCTAGGTCCTCGCAAGTTCACCTATATTGGCGCCGTCGTCAACCCCAATCCCAACCAGCTCGATCGATAAAGCGCTCCCGGTTGAACAGCCAATTGAACCAGTGAGCTTGTATGCTTGAAGACCTGCGCACGAGCTGCGGGCAAAAGGGAACCGCCTATATGAGAAGGTCCATACTAACTACCTACCTCTATTTATAACAAATCGCTCATTTTCAAAAAAGTAGGTAGGTAATCTAAATGAATTCAACAATAAAATTTTCTTTTAACCAAGTTAGGAAAAAGAACTTCGTTGTGGGCAATAATTCCGACCCTTCCATGTAATTTTGAGAAAATAAACCTTGAAATAAACACAAAACTAAGTACAGACATATTCAAAAATATTTTGCAGCTGCAGTTGCCGACTTTCAGTAGCTTTCTTGCTGATGCCTTGTCCTGGACATCCGTCCATTAGTTTCCCATGATGAAAAAATTCTTTCAACTTGAGAAAGAATATACCTAACATTACAGTTGAGGAATGTTATACTTGAATTGCAGCGCAAAAATTGAAAAAATATGATTAAAATTAACAAAATGATGTCTGAAACAGCTGAAAGCTCAAAATATATGAGATTTACTCATATATTTGATGTGTGGTATGAGGTATGAGATCTTGTTCAAATATATGAGTCTCATAGGTACCAAATATATGAGATCTGGCAACCCTAAGCGTGAGATGTATCTTGTATCTATCACAAGTCACAAGTGAACTGTCAACTCGGTTCGCCAAACATACAATGATATGAGCTAATGTAGATACAAAGAATTTGTTTTTGTGGTAAGTAGGTACCTAGGGTACTGAAATAGCCATTTAAAGTGTTCTGCGGATCCTTTACTCCTTTCTTCCTTGAGGACGGCATTTCCTACTGTTTTTTCCTTAAACGTGAGTTTCATGTAAACCAATGGAGTAGGAGAATCGAAAAAAGAAGGATAATCTAAAATCAAGTATGAAATTATGAAAACGAATAAGTATTTGAAAATTTTGAAATTCGAAAAACTCGATTTTTTTTTAATTTTTATATATTTTTCGAAAAAAGACCCTCATTCTCTTGCCAGCCCAGATTTGAATAAGTTATTTTTTTGTTACATTTTTATCTGCACAGATCTGGCAGAAACTCACGCCACAAGAATCTATCCCTTTCTCTTTCGCTCTGCAGCTAATCCGCAGTCTGTTTCAGCAATTTTTTATGCTAGGAAATGCTGTCCTCAAGGACGGTGTTTTTTCTTTAAACGTGAGTTTCATAAAAACCAGGGGAGTAGTAAAATTGAAAAAAAAAATCGGTTGTTTCACCCCAAAACTTCCCCGACGAGTAGCAAGAAATGGATGCAAATATTATGAGACGTCCCTTTGGGTGGGAAATTAGAATTTGAGAAAAAGATTGAAGAACTCAGGTACAAGGGATTCATTTTGAGCTCCATCATTGGAAACTCTCGGAAAACTTGTAGAATTTGAGGAGAAATTGCCTGAAAATGTTCAAGAATCACCGAGGAATCACTTACCCTTTGTTTAAAAAGGTTGGTATGAATCTGTTCACAAGCTAAAAAGTTACATACAAATTTGCAGTTTTTCATTTGGAACCAAATTATGTATAGAAAGAAAAGCGAGTGAGGCAGTCATACGCATTGGTACATGGATAAAGGTGAACGATCTGAAACTGGCACCACAGAAAGATTGAAAATATTTTGCAGGAAATTGAAAATTTGGAAAATTCGAATTTTCCGGGAAGACCTCAAATCTTTTTCCAAATCATCTTATTATGAAGATCGTATACTACGGCTTCACTTAGGCTCCATTATTTAAGTCCGGTTTCGATAACCCAGACCTGTTTTACATTTTCAATAGGAAAATTTCCGGAAAATTGGAAAGAAAATTATTGGAAAATGTTCAAGAGCCAGCAACCTCTTGTTAAAAAAAAGGTGACAATCTGTTCACGGGATAAAAAGTTGGAAAATTTGCGGTTTTTTCTAGAGATGAAAACTCGGAAACCGTGAGTCCGATTTCGAAAATTTTCTTTCTAAAAATTGATTCAATCTTTTCTCCAGCTTTCATTCCCAGCATGTCTGCACCTAAAATGAATATTTCGTGGGACTCACCGCATGTCAAAGTTTGCATATCAGTTTTTTTCAAATTCACGGATATGCTCATTTCATTTTGAAAAAATTACCGTCAGAAAACCGAAACTGTGCCGATTTTGAAAATGGGTTAACACGAGGGTCTACACGACGACCAATCACAAAGGTATACCTATATTTTCGATTACAGTTTGACTTTTTCGAGAAAAGCCGATCCCCGAGCAGTAAGGAATTTTTGAATGGAGTCCTGCATCAAAATAAGCGAGTCTTCCTGGTTAAAATACGGGCGAGAGGCCCTCTCGGGTGGCAACGGCTAAGAGAAATTTTAAAAATTCATAACGCTCGACTGGAAAATGGTGTAAGATTGCCACTGCAGACTTGATTTAACTCTTTTGTTTTGTTGCTTTTTGCCAAATTTGGTTCCAATTCATCGGATAAATTTTGAATAATAAAATGATAAAGTTTTGAACTTTGACATTTTCTATTATTTGACTGATGATTCTGTGAGATATAGCTTCTATCATTTTTTGATAGGGACACTTCTGTTAGACAGATGACAGCCAGAAACTAATGGGCTGATTCGACGGTGGAACTATGTCTGTGTACCAAATTTCAAGTCGATCGGATAGACGCCACTTCGCGGCTAGAGCGTCAATAAGTTCTTGTCTTGTACTTGTAGTGAGTTGTACTGATAGTGCTGATAATCTTCTTTTGAGAGCTTTCCCATATGTTCTCAATTGGATTGATATCGGGCGATAAATTTAGTCATATCATTGTGTTGATTTAATTATTCACGTAAAATTCATTCCTTATATTGCTATGTTACATTTATTATTATTGTAATTGTTACAATTTTCAGTCATTTTTGCTAAACTCAGAAAAAAAACTGTTTATAGCAACATAAACAACTGTCAAATTAATCGACTCAACACGAGTACCTACTCGAATACATATTTATTAAAGCCACCTGTGAAAATTAGGAGCAGTGCAGCGCGAAAAATCACCTCACGAAAAAAAAATCGTATTTCTGTAACTGTGCAACCTCGAGCATCAGGCTGAGAAACAATGAGTTCCTCATACTGTTGGTTACCAAATACAGCAAAATCCAAAATTACAGGGTGGCCACGAAAGTTCCTGCATCATTGCAAAAAAGTGCGAAATTACAAAGCATTCTTTATCACCCTGTATTAAACATATCGCTGTCACGAGTCAACAAGCTAACAAGCACTTGCAGATGGTGGAAGTTGAAGGATTTATCTTGAAGTTGGTGTAAGTTATTTCAAAATCCGATGATATTCGAGAGATTGACAGAGATTAAAACCCGAACAATTTTTTGGGTGTCCTACTTCAAATTGTGACCAGTATACTTCATTTTGCCGAATGTGGCCACTTGAGTGGCCACAATTAGGCAGGCGAAACTATTGTGGCCACATATAGAAATCAAGTGATAAATAAAGCTACCTACCTAATTAAAATGAGAAATTAGGTACTGTTGTGTATGTATAAGAAGTCAGTGATAAAGTTTCTACCATATTTTATATCATGTAAAAAGTTATCACTTTACACTTTACCACCGACTCTTGAGAATAAACGATGTACATTTAAAGAGCTCGCTTAATTAATTGAGTATACAGCAATTTGGCGACGAAGTAAAGCAAGTACCTACCACAATGTCTACCGGAGTCGAAGTCGAAGTCGTTGAATAAAGAACAGTCGTGGCTATGGAAACTATTGGGCATATAAGCGAGTTCCATAAAGAGGACGACTGGGTTATCTACAGGGAACGCCTAGACCAGTATTTCGAAGCAAATGGCATAACCAGAGACGAACGAAGAGTAGCTCGAACGGCGCAGAACCGAGTAGAAACACGTAGATGGAAAGCACCGTTTGGAACCCGCACATGCGTAAATGGCAGGTGCACCGAACTTGGGGCTAGGTGGAAAGCACGCAATGCATGGTACACCTGCCATTTACGCATGTGCGGGTGCCAAACGGTGCTTTCCATCTACGTGTTCCTACTCGGTTTTGCGCCGTTCATTGGATCATCTAAAATTTTGTGCCACACCATGGAACATGTGCCGTCTGGTGGTATTTGTACCGTCTAGGTGGAAATCACCCATTGGATCACGTAAAATTTTGTGCCACACCATGGAACATGTGCCGTCTGGTGGTATTTGTACCGTCTAGGTGGAAAGCACCCACTACCACCCGGTACATGTTCCATCAGTTGGTAGGTGGGTCTACCTGAAACGCAGGCGGTCTGCAAATTGCAGGCGGGAGGCAGGGACCCCTCCGAGGAAGTTGATTTTTTGCACAGAAGGTGCTGCTGAAACTGCAAACACCCCCTCCCCAAAAATCAACCCCCTATACTGCCAGTAGAAAGGTAGTTTTTAGCGCACTTTCCCAAAAAATGGGAAAAAGGCGCTTTTAGCTTCACTTCATCCGTCCGTCCGTCCGTCCGTCCGTACCCGGGATAACTCCTCAGGGAAGAAAGATATCGATGTGGTGTAAACGCTGATCAATAGTACATATGTCCAGGATGTCAAGTTGACTTTTGGTTTTTTGTTATTCTGCCGCCATCTTTAATGATCCGTTTGAAATGAAATTTGCAGGCAATGTAAACCACAACAAGATCTATCAAATTTTCGACAATTGATGCCCCGCCGCCATCTTGTATTCTCACTATTTAACATATTTCAAAGTGATAGAACTAGGAGAATTATGCCTCAACGAAAAGAGACATCGATGTGGTGTAAACGCCAATCGAATGCGTATGTGACTACCATATGAAGTTGACCAATAATTTTTGTCACCGGCCGGTTTTGGCCGGTCAGCATCTTCGTTTCTGTAGCCTTTGGTGTGTGGATGAACAAGTAGAAAATACTAAGAAAAAACGTCCTTTTTATTTTGACACGCTTTATTTTCTCAACTTCTCGCCATCTTGCTTCTAATGCGCCTCTCGCGCGCGCTCCAGCCAGGAAGTAAACAAGTATATTTGGTTGCATAACATATGCGTATGCTGCCACCGCAACATGCCGGCGGCCTTGAAAAGCTGTGCATTTCAACAAAAATGAAATAACAAGAACAAAATTGTCATCTTGGTTACAAATTCGATGGTATCAAAAATAATTTCAATATAGTTAGTAATCGAGTCTTTGATCACAAGCCGAAAAATAAAATGGATTTTTTGCACTTTCGGGAGAAAGATCATCACTCAGACACAGGCAACACACACAATTTGTGAACTGGGCGTTTTGTAGTGTGACCACCAGGAAGACGCAAAGTGGCCGATCTGATGACGGAGTCGGCACCGCGATGTACCTCCAATACTCTACCCAGGACCCAAGCATTGGGCGGGGTATTATCTTCTCTGATGAGGACCAGACTGTTGACCTCGGTGCTAGGACAATTCTTCGCGCGGACAATTCTTCGCGAACAATTCTTCGCGGACAATTCTTCGCGCGGACAATTCTTCGCGCGGACAATTCTTCGCAGGACAATTCTTCGCCGGACAATTCTTCGCACGGACAATTCTTCGCAGGACAATTCTTCGCAAGCATTGCGCCCGCGCATGACCGGGCTTATTGGGGCTCTGAAAGACACTTTGAGACACAAGGGGGCTCAGCAGGACTTGAAATCCAAATCGTAGACACAAAGGAGGATAGAGCTCTCAATATCACAAGAAGACCTGGCAGGGCTCACTAGGGCCCCCAACAATACTTTAGACACAAGGGGGCTTGCGGAGCTCAAATCGCCACAATGTAGACACAAGGCTATTAAAAAAAATAGATAGGGCTTCGAGTATTACAAAAAGGCATTAGGGGCTCAGTGGGGCTCCAAACGACACTTTAAGGCACAAGGGGGCCTATAGGGCTCCGATCAACACATGAAGACAACAGGAGCCTCATAGACCACAGAAACAAAGACATGTTGAAAATGGGGCTCAACAGGGCCACAGATGACACACAAAAACATAAGGGGGCCTAATAGGGCTCTGAGAAATCTGAGAAGGCACAAGGGAGCTTTCTTAGATGCCAGAAATATCGCTAAGTCAGAAGGGGATCACCGGGGCTACAAACAACAATTGAGGACACAAGGGGGCTCAATAGGGCTCAAAACAATACTTGAAGATACAAGGGGGCTCAGTAAGGCTTGAAACGCTTCAATGTAGACACAAGAGAGCAGAAGCCTCTAAAAATCGGACGGAGACCTGGGGGGGCTCACTGGGGCTGCAAACGATAATTGAAGACACAAGGGGGCTCGATAGGGCTCCAAACGATACTTGGAGACACATGGGGGCTTAGCAGTGCTTGAAATGTTCTGATGTAGAACACAAAGGAGAATAGGGATCTGGAAATCGCAAGAAGGCTTGGCGGGGCTCACTAGGGCTCCAAATGACACTAAGAGACACAAAGGGGGCCCTGTAGAACTTCAACCAACACATGAAGACTCACTGGAGCTAACAAGAGCTTTGAAAAATGACACAATATACAAAGGGGCTCTGCAGGGCTATATGAAACATGGAAACACAGGGGGCTCACATAGGGCTCCAAGAAACCTGAGAAGGGGCACAAGGGAGCCTCCAGGAAATTCCAGAAACTCGAGACACCAGAAGCAGTCACCTGGGTTGTAAACGATAATTGAAGACACAAGGGGGCTCAATAGGGCTCCAAACGATACTTGAAGACACAAGGGGGCTCAGCAGGGCTTGAAATGCTCTGATGTAGAGCGCAAAGGAGGAGGGGGCTCTGTGAATCGCAAGAAGGCCTGGCGGGGCTCACTAGGGCTCCAAATGACACTTGAAGACACAAAGGGGGCCCTGTAGGACTTCAACCAACACATTATGACTCACAAGAGCTAACTAGAGCTTCGGAAACTGAAGTAATGAAGAAGTGGCTCAGCAGGGCTACGAATGAAACATGAAAACACAAGGGGGCCACATAGGGCTCCGAGAAATCTAAACAGAAGTGAAAGAGAGCTTTCTAAGGTTCCAGAATATTCAGGAAATCTGAAGGGGGTCACCTGGGCTGCAAACGATAATTGAAGACACAAGGGGCGCAATAGGGCTCCAAATGATCTTAAAGACAGAAAGGGGCTCAGGAGGGCTTGAAATGCTTTGATGTAGAGCACAAGGGAGAATAGAGCTCTGAAAATTGCAAGAAGGCCTGGCGGGGCTCACTAGGGCTACAAATGACACTTAGAGACACAAAGGGGGCCCTGTAGGACTTCAACCAACACATAAAGACTCACAGAGGAACTAACCAGAGCTTCGGAGACTGAAGCAATGAAAAAGAGACTCAGCAGGGCTACAAATGAAACACGAAGACACTAGGGGGGCACATATAGGGCTCCGAGAAACTTAAAAAGGAGCACAAGGGAGTTCTCTAAGCTTCCAGAATCTTCGAGAAATCAAAAGGGGGTCACCTGGGCTGTAAACGATGATTGAAGACGCAAGGGGGCGCAATACGGCTCCAAACGGTATTTAAGACACAAGGGGGCTCAGCAGGGCTTGAAATGCTTTGATGTAGAACACAAGTGAGAATAGGGCTCTGAAAATCGCAAGAAGGCCTGGTGGGGCTCACTAGCCCTCCAAATGACACTGAGACACAAAGGGGGCCCTATAGGACTTTAACCAACACATAAAGACTCACAGGAGCTTATTAGAGATTTGTAAACTAAAACAATGAAAAAGGGGCTCAGCAGGGCTACAAATGCAACATGAAGACAGGAGGGGCTGATAGGGATCTGGAAAGCCGTCCAAGGCATAAGGGCGAAGCAAATATCCAGAAAATTTGAAGATACCCAAGGGGGTTCATCAAGACCCCAAACGACACTTGTAGAGACAAGGGGGCCCAGCAAGGCTTGAAACTCTACGTAAAAACTTAGTGGGGGATAGGGCTCTGAATATCACAATCACACCAGGCCTTATAAGAGCTCCAAAGTTCCCCGCGAAGAATTGTCCGGCGAAGAATTGTCCGCTCGAAGAATTGTCCGGCGAAGAATTGTCCGTGCGAAAAATTGTCCGCGAAGAATTGTCCGCGAAGAATTGTCCGCGCGAAGAATTGTCCGGCCACCGTTGACCTCGATCAGGTCTGGTAGATGTGCGAAATATTTGCTTGGGCGTTGCAGCTCAGGAATAACTTCAAGTGACCAGCGCCGCCAAAACTGTTGAGTCAGGCGCTGACCTCGTTGATACAACGTCAAGCGATTTTCAGCAGTTGAAAGTAAATCCTTTTCGGGTAGAGAGCGGAGAGGCCGGCCGATCAAGAAGTGACCTGGTGTTAAGGGTAGGAAATCTTCGGGATCCGAGGACAAGGCCGAGAGGGGTCTCGAATTTAAAACCGACTCGATCTGTGTTAACACGGTGCTCAGACCTTCGAAGTCTATATTGGTGTTGCCTAACACCCTCTTCAAGTGAAATTTAGTGGATTTCACGCCACTCTCCCACATGCTGCCTTGATGTGGTGCTCTGGGTATTATGAACTTCCATACGATACCCTCGTCAGCTAAGTATTTTGAGACGCAACCTTGGGTGTCTGGATATTCCAAAAATTTGTACAGTTCGCGTAATTTGTTATTGGCGCCGACAAAAGTTTTCGCGTTGTCGCTGGAGAGAGTGCACGGCTTACCTCTGCGAGCTATGAATCTTCGTAGAGTAGACAAAAAAGACTTTGAAGTTAGGTCAGTAACCAGCTCTAAATGAATGGCTCTGGTTACTAAGCATACAAATAGACAGATATAGGCCTTGATCATTTTAGCATTACGATTGCTTCTGTCCTTGATCAGGATAGGCCCTGCATAATCCAATCCAGTGTTGTAAAATGCAGGAGTATTGAAATGCAAACGCTCAGGGGGAAGATTGCCCATCAATGGGTTGTGGGAAATAGGATGCGCTCTGAAACAAGGGACGCAATTGTGGACTATCTGCCTTGCGGTAACACCACCAGACACTGGCCAAAATCGTTCGCGGGCGCAGGCAAGCAATTGTTGCGCACCACAGTGCAGCAAATCCTTATGGAATTGTTCCATAATTAGATTGGTCAATGGATGGCTCTTTGGCAAAAGCAAAGGATGCTTCTTTTGGAAAGGAAATGCAGTATTGGTAATTCTACCACCTACTCTCAACAATCCGTGCTCATCGAGAAAGGGATTCAATGATAAAATTGACGATCTTTATTTCAAATTATGGTTTGATTGCAAAGCTTTGATTTCACTTGGAAATTGTTCTTGTTGACATTGCTTGACTAAGGCGTCTGTAGCACCTTGCAGTTCCGTTATCGTTAGAAACGGAGATGTATTGCGCTTTTCTTTGTTTTTACAATTGTCCAAAATCTGAAAATCCAAGCGGTGATTCTTTGCAATTTTCTGAAACAGGAATACCTGCGGAAAAGGTCGATACCTTGGTCCCTATCGGAGATTGAGACAGTACACACTTTTTTCAATCCCAAATTGGGTTCAGTGGGAAGAGGTTCCTCCATCTTCCAGAGTTCGCTCGGGTCTGACAGAAAATTAGGACCATTCCACCAGAATGGGTTGGAAATGATCTCCGTAACAGCACAGCCTCTTGAAACAAGGTCAGCTGGATTATCTTTAGTGCCGACATGGCGCCAACACTTGTAGAGAAAAAGTTCTTGGACAACAGCAATTCGATTTGCGACAAAGGTTTTGAACTTGTTGGGAGCAGAGCGCAACCAATTCAGGACGACGGTCGAGTCTGTCGCTGAGATTTTTGTGTAGACAAAGTGTGTGTATGATTAGACGAATTAGACGAATCAATTGTGAAAACAAAAAACGAAGAAATCCGGCTGGTAGCGGGGGAGTGACTCCGTCATTGGAAGCAATTCCAAGTATAGTGGGTTCGAATCTGGCATGGGACAGGTGCAAACTTTGATGCGCTTTCTTATACCTTGGCGTGTACTACTGTGACGCAGTCACGTCAAGGGGAAAAGAGTGAAAAGAGATGGACATGGAAAAAAGAGCGCTAATAACTCGATGTTGATGCGCCCATAAAATAGTGGGTGGTGTGTGAATAACTCGGCGTCGCTTTCAGAGTACTGAGGCAGCGCTAAGTAGGTACTGCCCGTGACTACACGGATACCTGCCCACCGCAAAAAAAACGAAGAAATATTCACATTTTTGCTGAAACGGAAGGCTCCTTTCCCCCTACGAAGAAAGAAACAGCGCTTCCTACTAACATAAATTCAGTGAAGAACGTTACAACTGCGCTATTGCGTTGATTATAATGATCATCCAAATTACTGCTTGGAATGTTTGACAGAGACCCATAAGTAATCTACTTGAGTACCAACTTGAGAATTGTATTTTTGTTATATTATTTCTATTAGTGTGAAGATACTAGTGCTAGTATGGTGTTACCATCAGTGTTAGTTTGACTTATACACTCGCTTTTTCTTAGGTTTCAATTTGGAGGAATCTGTGATTATCGTTTGGGGCCATGGCGGTCATCTACATACCATTTAAATATGTATTGGCGGTCAAGTGGCCCAAGGTACTTTACTAAATTCATCGGTCACTGGTGACCGCCATAGTAAAACATTGTAAATTTGAGTCTTTGAGATGTGGAATTACGTTTGCTTTGTTTTTCTTGGATTTTTGACTAAAAAATATAATAAAAACGTGAAATTTTTTCTTCTTCAATATGTACTAAACCAGGGCAGTTACTCACAACCCAGCACTATTGGGCGATGCACCAAGGCTAGGTTAGTCACATGTATGTCTTTCAATACGTGTATTGTCAAGCATACATCCTGAGGAATTAATTTTGTTCATCGGTCACTGATGACCGCCATGGCCCAGCAAGCAAGTGGCCGATCGGTCACTGGTGACCGCCATGGCGCTTAACGTGTTAAAGTTTGCGTTTGGTGTTTTTCTTCCTCAAAGTCCAGATTTCTTGGGAAAAACTTCGTTGGTCTTCTCTTCCACTACTGATGTGGAAGTGGTAGATTACATTGATGCTGACATTTCAATGGTGACAAGTACAAAAAAAAAAAAGTTCTGACATGACAAACGTCAAAATCACCCCCTACCACTGAAAAAGTATGAACGTGAAAAATTTGCACATCATGCTCGAATAACCAATAATGCGTCCGATTAATATCAAAAAAAGAATTATGGCTCTATCTTTACTCGTCTAGAAGATATCACTCCTGGAAATTTCTAGTGACTTGGGCAGTGACAAAATCACCCATGATGGGACTAATTGGTAACCATGGTAATTTTGATGCAACGTACGGTTACAAGTCTTGCATTTTTATTCATGCTGGGTTCGATAAGTGTCAAAGTGATGACGCAGCATGCTTCATTGAGCATCTCCTCTGAAGAGGTCCAGAGGATAACCTCTTCTGGAGGCCCATGAGGTCAATTTTTCTCATGGTATAATTCATCCATCAATCGTGTACGTTTCTGTGAATTTTAAAGAAAAAGCAACAGCTCTAGCAAATTCTGCATCAAAAAATCTAGATTTCACAAAAAAATCAAGAACTCTTCAAAGAAACAAAACACGATCAAAAGTCAAAACCCGTTTCGAGATATTGATATCCGCTTTCTAAAACTCAAAAGAAAAAAAATCCGGAATTTTTCCTAAAAAAGTTTCACGACTTCAAAAATTAACACTTTTGACACTCCTTCCTTTGGCATCCTGTATATCATGGACAAAGTCAATGATGCCATAAGTCGACATAGCGTCTTGCAGCTGAAGAAAAGCTCTACTAGCCACCATGAACTTTTTTCAAATCGTATATTTTTTCCCTAAGATATCCATGCTTGAAATGGGAGCAAATTTTGACCTATGCTTAACTTTTGACGAGCAGTTTATGTATAGTTTGAATAAAGGTCGAAAAAATCTATACAGGCTGGTTATACGGGATATATCTACTTTCTCTATATAGTGATCTACCCGAAACAGCTCCTGGCGCAAAACGAAAGCGGCTGAGAAGCGCGGAAATGCGCAATGCGCTATTGCCACGTCAGGCATACTTGCAACGTTGCCATAGCGGGTGCCAAGGGGACGGTTATGTTCCCGCGACCTATATGTGATTGTGTTATTTTGTAAAATTTTATTTTTTGCTGAAATGGGAAATAAATTATTATTATTATTATTATTATTTCTCTGCCAGGGATTACGTACGATCGATTACAATTTACGCTGTCATTTCTTCATTTCTGAATGACTTATGTCATCTGTCGCCTCCAGACCAGAGATGTCGCGTCGATCAACGATGCCGGTGCTTTCCATCTAGGTCAATCTAGGTGTACCAAATCGTGGAACATGTTCTGTCTGGTGGTATTTGTGCCGTCTAGGTGCCACCTAGCTCCAAGTTTGGTACATCTGCCATTTACGCATGTGCGGGTGCCACCAAACTTCACCTGAATGTTGGGGGTTTACATTCCCGGCATTGCTGGAGTGATATGCCTTGTGTGGGGCTAGGTATGTACCTCTTCGGTTTGTGCTTCCCAATCACCCAAATACTTGAGGCCCAGCTTTTACTGCTGGATTAAAGAAACAAAGAATAGTTCTTGTTTATATTTTATATTTTAAAAGTGAAGGAATGTCTTCACTTCGGTTGTAGAATATGGACAGAGGCAAAACATGGAAGTTTAACTTGAACAGCTGTTCGGCCACCGAAGATGTATTCGGTCACTGGAGCCCTCCTTGACAGAAATTTTACACCTGATTCAACGATATTGAATTTTCAACTACAACTTGATTGTGTCAAGATACATTTCTTAAAAATACAAATATGTATTGTTCTATTGAGGATTCTAGGCTCCAAATTGTGGTCGACGTAGCAATTCCTCAGTCCGTAGATTTTCCCACCTTAAGATTGCCGAAGGCCACAATTTTTGACACAGGTACTTCCTGAAACTAAATCGGCTTAGCAACAGATGATTTTGTGCAAACATCATAACTGTATTACAGCAATTTAGTTACCCATCCTAATCGTTATCGGTACAACCTTCGTATATTTTTTCAAGTGTATTCCTTCCTTCCTCTTTTCCATTTCTTGGCGCTTTGGGATACATTCTGTGATGCCTTGTACTTCCATGAGCCCAGCGTTTCGAGAAAACCATGAATTTCTCATTTTTTCCTCAAAAAAAAGATTCAATCACTCCAAACTCCAAGCCAACTTTCACGTTCATTGAGCCCTCTACATCTCTAGCCATGCTTTCTCCATTGCTTTTGACAAGCCTAGATGTTTGAATTGACAATAGTTTCCATTTTCTACTTCACTGTAGTTGTAATATTCGCTGAGATATAAGCACATGTGAACCAGATGGGATCGGATCCGAGTATCTTCTGATGACCAAAATCGTACACCTGACTTGACAATCTTGAATTTTCAGTTGATGGTTTCATCGCGGATCATCAAGACACATTGCTTAAAAAATCCTGAAATTTCTTCTTGTAAGCAGGATTTGAGGTAACATTGTGGTCAACTTAGAAATTCCTTGGTCGCTGGATTTTCCCATTTCACGATCGCCACAGGTCACAGTTTTTGCCACAGCCATACTTTCTGGAATCAGAAGGGCGTAGTAATGGATAATTTGTAAAATCATCCCACATTTATTCTGTATTCTAACAATTTAGTCAGCTTTTTACCTTATCGGCAGGCATATAAACTGGCATATTTTCTCCTTCCCAGATGTCTTTGAGTCGCATTTCTTGGCACTTTGAGATACTTCCTGAGATGCTCTTTTCTTCCAGGAATCTAGTTTTTGCGAAAAAGCCACGGATTTCTTTTTTTTTCGACGAAAATGATTTAAGCACTCCACCAAACTTTATTGTTTATTGAGCTATTTGGGGCAGCACATCTCTAACTATCAGTATTGATCGAAGCGCCAGAGTTTCGTGAGCAATTATCACGCACAAACTTGCTTCCTACTGTATCCAAAATCTCAAAAAAGTACTTTTTTACAATCATAACAACGCGGGTTGTTCCCTAACACTTTTTTGACGTTATAAATTCAACTAGGTTGGCAACACTGACGAGCTCGTGACGTCATGTGGAAATGCCTAATTTTTCTCGCCAAAGAAGCAACTAACCCTCTCTGGGAAGTTACTTTTCGTATTGAAATGATCTAACGCTACCGTACTCATAGTCCTCTGTCGTTTTTGTGACTACTGCACCAAAAGAAAATCCAAGACGGCGCCCAAGCTGGTGAAAACAGTTAGGCATTTCCACATGACGTCACGAGCTCGTCAGTGTTGCCAACCTAGTTGAATTTATAACGTCGAAAAAGTGTTAGGGAACAACCCGCGTTGTTATTATTGTAAAAAAAGTACTTTTTTGAGATTTTGGATACAGTAGGAAGCAGGTTTGTGCGCGATAATTGTTCACGAAACTCTGGCGCTTCGATCAATACTGATAGTTGGAGATGTGCTGCCCCAAATAGCTCAATAAACAAGAAAGTTTGGTGGAGTGCTTAAATCATTTTCGTCAAAAAAAAAGAGAAATCCGTGGCTTTTTCGGAAAACTAGATTCCTGGAAGAAAAGAGCATCTCAGGAAGTTTATCAAAGTGCCAAGAAATGCGACTTAAAGACATCTGGGAAGGAGAAAATATGCCAGTTTATTATCCTGCCGATAAGGTAAAAAGCTGACTAAGTAAATTGTTAGAATACAGAATAAATGTGAGATGATTTTACAAATTATCCATTACTAAGTGCCCTTCTGATTTCAGAAAGTATGGCTGTGGCAAAAACTGTGACCTGTGGCGATCGTGAAATGGGAAAATCCGAGGGAAAATCCAGCGACCAAGGAATTTCTAACTTGACCACAATGTTACCTCAAATCCTGCTTACAAGAAAAAATTTCAGGATTTTTTAAGCAATGTGTCTTGCCGCGATGAAGCCATCAACTGAAAATTCAAGATTGTCAAGTCAGGTGTACGATTTGGTCAACAGAAGATGAAGATACCTACTCGGAGCCGATCCCATCTGGTTCACATGTGCTTATATCACAGCAAATATTACAACTACAGTGAAGTAGAAACTGGAAACTATTGTCAATTCAAACATCTAGGCTTGTGAAAGCAATGGCGAAAGCATGACTAGAGATGTAGAGGGCTCAATGAACGTGAACCTTGGGTTGGAGTTTGGAGTGGTTGAATCTTTTTTTTGAGGAAAAAATGAGAAATTCACGGTTTTCTCGAAACGCTGGGGCTCGTGGAAGTACGAGGCATCACAGAATGTATCCCAAAGCGCCAAGAAATGGAGAGGAGGAAGGAAGGAATACACTTGAAAAAATATACGGAGGTTGCACCGATAACAATTAGGATGGGTAAACTAAATTGCTGTAATACAGTTATGATGTTTGCACAAAATTATCTGTTGCTAAGCCTATCTAGTTTCAGGAAGTACCTGTGTCAAGAATTGTGGCCTTCGGCAATCTAAAAATCTGTTGTGGGGCGATACAAAACTTTCCCGGCGGTATCCAGAGACGTCAGTAATGATTTTGATCGAAGTGTCCCTTCGGGAGGGAGTGATTCGATTTGGAAATTGATGAAAAAATTCTATTTAGTCGAGCGTTTAGCGAGCATCCTGCATCCATTGTTGAGCGGACAGAAAAAATGACAGGTTAGGTCAGTTTTCCAAGGTGATGAAATGATCCAAAAGGTAGAACTAGGTAGCTAACTGTTGTGATATCTCAAAAATGCAATGCTGGTTCCTTATTGAAATTTTTGTTCCTACTTTAGATATGATGCTGAAATTACAAAAACTTGATTGAAAACTTTCACTGCATCTGTGTGTCAAATTTCAACTCTATATTTTCAATTTAGAGCTTGGGCAGACAAACCCAGACCCAATGTGCCACCTGAGGGCTTCCGATCAAAATCATCCACCCAAAGTCTAATCAGAACATTCCATCAGGCTGAACTTAGGCCTCCGTACCTGATTTCGATTTGATCGGATCAATAATTCGGTAATTATCGTGATAGAACCGCTTAATTTGTACGATCGCATGAGTGGTTTTATATTTTCAGGAGGAAAATTTCCGGGAAATTGGAGAGAAATTATTGGAAAATGTTCAAGAACCAGTTATCTATTCTCTAAAAAAAACAATTCCAAGAAATCTGTTCACTGAATAAAAAGTTGGAAAATTTGCAGTTTTTCCAGAGAGGAAAACTCGGCAACTGTTGATTCGATTTCGAAAATTTTTCCTTCAAAAATTAGCTCAATCTTTTCTCTAACTTTTATTCACAGCATGTCTGCACCTAAAATTAATATTTCGTGGAGCCTACCGCATGTAGAAGTTTGCATTGCGTTTTTCTCAAATTCACGGAATGTGCAAATTTCATTTTGAAAAAATTACAGTCGGAAAACCGAAACCGTGTCAACTCTGAAAATAGACCTGCACGACGCTCAATACAATCTACTTTCGATATCAGTTGAAATTTACAAAAAAAAAGTCGATCCCCGAGCTGGAATAAATTTTTGAGTGGAGTCCTGCTACAAAAGCGAGTCGTGCTGGTCGAAACACCGGCGAGAGCCCCTCCTGAGTGGCAACGGCCAGGAGAAATTTCGAAAATTCATTACGCTCAACTGGAGAATGGTGGAAAACTGCAACTGCGGCCTCAATTTGACTCTTTTGTTGTGTTGCTTCCTGCCAAATCTGGTTCCAATCCATTGGATAGATTTTGAATAATTAATGGTAAAGTTTTGAACTTTAACATTTTTTATTATTTGACAGATGACAGATAGGGCAATGTTTCCAACTGTTCTGAATACAGTTTTCCAAGGGCTTTCAAATGACATATTGCAAGTCAAGTTCCGTGAGATATAGCTTCTGACATTTGATGATAGTGACAGTTGGGTTTGACAGATGACAGCCAAAAACTAATGGGCTCTTTTCAGGAAACAACCATGTTTGTATACCAAATATCAAGTCGATCCAGTCAACGTTACGGCAGTTATCGTGGAAGATCACAGACACACACACACACACACGCACGCACGCACGCACGCACGCACGCACGCACGCACGCACGCACGCACGCACGCACACACGACATCATTCTGAAAATGGTCTTAATCGTCTTGTCAGACCTCAAAACGGATATATCCGGTTAAATAGGCGATTGACCTTATTGAGGAAAATGGCCGTTTCGTCGAGGAAGTTTTAGGGCATTAATTTTTAGAACTGGTGTAAGTTGTCGTCCGGCAACGGCGGTGGTTACGTCAATTGGTGGCATGTCAAAACTGTCACTTTGCTGTCTTGTGCAGTACGCTACAAGCAAACTTTCGTTCCTGTGAACCCTTGGGACCCCATAGGCTCGTTATTGGGCCCCATGTTGATGACCAGCGTCGTCACAGACCTTTCTCTAAATCATCCATAGCTTCCGCCCAAGGAAGAGCAACAGACTCTGTCACACCCGCACGGAGGGAAACACACAAGCCCGTCGACCAGCCTGCCAGCCAAGAAAAAATCACCTCGGGCTGGCCGTGCAGAGTCAACCACCACCTACCTTTTTTCCTCGCTTTTTTCTAAAGATTTCCTGCTTCGACTTCAGCTGGAGATCCGCATTTTTCATTCTAACAAGCTCGCCGTAGCTACCTCTGTGTTCGCGACGTAAACGTTGTCTTTTTTTATTGCAATAATGTAGTGCATTGCTGGTGGCGTAGTCTTTCAGCTGCGCACCTCTGGAGCTCGATCTACTAAAAACCTGCTAAATACGCTAACCATAACATGAAATAAGAGACACAAATGCAAACCCCTTTTTCAGATTATTTCTACTTGTCAAATTTCCATGTCAATATGTGGGTATTACAGGTATCCACTAGTGCCCACCTAGGCTACTAGACGTCGGAGTAGGTTTTCCTCGCAAAAACGTCCTCGACGATCAAGTACCGACCTCTACACCAGGTGGCGTTTTTCTAATGTAAATCGCCTATACTTTCCCTCCGTGTTCGTGGGTGGGCCGGGAAAGTAAAATGGGAAAATCTACGGACTGAGGAATTGCTACGTCGACCACAATTTGGAGCCTAGAATCCTCAATAGAACAATAAATATTTGTATTTTTAAGAAATGTGTCTTGACACAATCAAGTTGTAGTTGAAAATTCAATATCGTTAAATCAGGTGTAAAATTTCTGTCAAGGAGGGCTCCGGTGACCGAATACATCTTCGGTGGCCGAACAGCTGTTCGAGTTAAACTTCCATGTTTTGCCTCTGTCCTCAGGGCCGATTCTGAGTGGTGTGCTGGGAGTGCCCCTGCACAAGGGCGGCCAAAATTCAAGGGCGGCGAAAGGTCGCTAAATTTTTTTTAACGAAAAATTGATTGTACAAAAGAAACTGATATTATGATTTTTTGAGACCGAAGGCGGCCGCCCTTGAGTTGTGATTTTTTAGTTCCGAAAAAATACAACAGGTTATTGTCAAGAATGAAGGCGAGGCGGCCGCCCTGCGTCAACTATTATGGATATTAGACTTCTTTCTCATATAAGTATCTGAGGAAGGGCAAGAATTTTCATCTCTTGGTAACATTTCGGATACTCTGTTTGGCTGATGAACTTTGCGTCAAAACTTTTTGAGGGAATGGGAATACCTACCCTGTGGGAAAGTCCCTCGGATATACCGGCCCTTGGTATAGGTATACCTAGTACCTACTAATCACAGACCTAGTACTTACCTTTCAAATACCAAATATGTATTAGGTTTGTCATGTTTTTTTTTGTTTTCTGAATTTTGCAAGTTGTTATTATAATTATGACTTTTTTCCGGATTTTGCCTTCTTATCAATAAACCATCACCTATATGAACAGCTTTTTCTGATTCCATTTAACTACAAAATCAGTATACTTATGAATTGGTATAAGTGCCCACTCAGCAAGAAAACATCTCTGTGACATCACTTAGATGTTCAAGTCACAACTGCGATGTTAGCAAAAAAGTCTCTGCGATGTTAAGTGGACATCTTTGTTACTTCTTATGTCCGGGTAATTAGAACATGAATGAGATATCTCAAAGATGTCCAAATGTAACATACTATCTACATCTCTATTCCACATCTCGTAGATATCACTTTTTGACGTACATGATACGTCGCATTTTGGATGTGTATTTTTAAATAAAAATAATTTTTCACCACTTTTCAACATAGTTTTATGTCACAGGAGGTTCCGCACCTATTTTTACTAATTTTTACAATCTATACAGCACGTTTTTTCCCTAAGAAAAGTTCTTCTTCTATGGCGTCCTCCACAGGATTCGAACCTGGATCCCCACAGGTGATGGTTAGAGGCACTGCTGTCGATTCGTCGCTACCAACTTGTCTACTACAGTATATTTTAACAGCGCACTTGATGTTCAGGGATATTTCTCGGAATATTTCATTAGGACTCCAAACGATACACCGAGCCCAAAAAGCCTCGCTGAGGCTCGAAACGTTACAGCAAGGCACAAGGGACTCCGTTGGGGCCCCGGACATTACAATAAGACATGAACGGGAGTCATCAAAGTATTCGAAAGCACAATAAAACAAAAAGGGGCCCATTTTGGGGTTCCGAATAACGCAAAAGCAGACACAAGGGTTCACTAAAGATGCGAAAGTCACGACAAAATGCAAGAAGGCCCAGTAGGCTTTCGAAGAACACAAAGAGACACAAACGGGGCACACTAGTTCCGAAAGCCACAAGCACAAGAAGACACAAAAGTTGTTCCAAACGACACTTGAAGACATAAGAGGGCCCGCAGGGCTTCACACTAAACATGAAGACATAAGGCTGTTCTGGCATCACACACATGGAATAGAGGGCAAAACTATTTATTAAATATTTTCCGACACACAGAGCTTAACGATGACAGCCCGCGAAATTTGAAAAATCTCTCAGTGACTACATCTCATTGACGTCAGTGAGATGTTACACTTCGGCAAGTTGAAAGCAGTAACAATGTGATGTCCGGTAGATGTCTCATGTGTGATGTTCAATTTAAGTTCATTTCGAAACATCTCTCAGACATTACATCGTATAACATCGCGGATGAACATCACAGAGATGTGGAAGTAACGTTCATTGTGATGTTATTTTGTGACATGATTGAGATCATCTCATTTATGAAACATGACATGCTATGCTGAGTGGGTGCCTAAAAACTGATCTTTAAGGATGCCGAGGGGTATGCTGAAGTGAGATGACAATGGACGCACCTTGATTCTCAGCGCAAAACAGATTAACTATGATTGTTCAAAATTTTGTTTGAAATGCGGGGGCCTTGGCGGTTTTAGGCCCGCAAAGTGAAAAAAAATCGCCTGCGGCGCAATTTCTAGAGGACCCGGACGCCTCCGCCAGAAAATTGCTGCGGGGTTAAAGCTGGCGGGCGGCCAAATATTTTTTGCACAAGGGCGGCCGACGAGCCAGAATCGGCCCTGCACTGCCTCTGTCCATATTCTACAACCGAAGTGAAGACATTCCTGCACTTTTAAAATATAAAATATAAACAAAAACTATTGTTTGTTTCTTTAATCCAGCAGTAAAAGGTGGGCCTCAAGTATTTGGGTGATTGGGAAGCACAAACCGAAGAGGTACATACCTAGCCCCACACAAGGCATATCACTCCAGCAATGCCGGGAACGTAAACCCCCAACATTCAGGTGAGGTTTGGTGGCAAAGTTCATGCCCAATTTTGTCGGAAAATATGAATTTTCACCACTACCCTGTGCAGTTAACCTAACATGTTTGGCTTGCTTTTTCACAAAAAAACACACTTTTCCACGAGAACTTATTTTGCAGGCGCATTAAGGACATTGCTTTGAACTTGATACAAAAGTTTCAAACTCAAACTCAAAAAGGTAGCCGAGGAAAAAAATGCATAAACTGGAACTCCATAAGCGCCCTGTAGTTCGGTTGTTCCCGAACATTATTTCGTTCAAATTTGGCGGGCAATTCTGGACAGTTGGCAACACTGCTGTGACGTCAATGGAAATGCCTAGTTGACGGTTTTGTTTCCCAAAATAGTAGGCCGAGGAATTTCCGCCAATCACGACTATATTTCTACTATCACCAATTGTCAAAATCTAGAGTTTCATCTTTTCATCTTCAAAATTCTTCGATTTTTTTAACAATAAAATGTTGACAAAAAAAATGTATTTTTGAAAATATCTCTGGGAATGATTGATATTTTTGAAATCGGTTTGTTGAACCTTCAATAGAGTAAAATGGTGAATGCGTATGGTAACTTTCATCACTGTACCTCTTTCGGTTCATTATTTAACATTTTTTATGTCTTCATCACATTTTACCCCCTCTCCCGCTGCCCAGTCGCGGGTCTCAGATGTTCGCCATCGCGATCGGCGCGATCCTAGTTCAGTCAGCATGATCTAAGGAAAAATTTGGCACCAACCACTATACTCTAAGTCTCAACTTGCACACGGGATACCATAAGAAAACCTATAACCTACTAGTAGGAAAAGTACAAAAAAACCGCAACTTTTGGCGCTGAAGCAAATCCGCAGAGTGCGATCCCGATCAACAAAATTCGGAATTGGGGTAGGCTGATCTAAGGTAGGCTGTGCCCTGGCTGAGAGCAGCTTGACATTCTGAAATTTGACCAGCTAGGTCACAGCCTACCCCAATTCCGAATTTTCTTGATCGCATGGTATTCCTCCGGGATATATCCTATGATCAAATGAATTTTTAATTTAGGCAGGCTGCCAGGCCCTAGCCAAACGCACCTTCGCAACCCTTGTAGTCTGGTAGATGCAACTAATAGAAAATAGAAGCATATTGTATAGAAGCGTGCAAGAAAAAAATAGGCCTGGTGAGCAGGTTTGAAATTGGCGCGCTCCGGTTAACAGATGCAGCCGCTAAATATCCCCAACGTTTCCACCAGATAAATTGTGCATTTATACATACAGCGTGTGTCTTGCAGTGCAGCAGCGAGCGAAGTGCGTTTCGAATTAATATATTTTTCGAAATATAAACCGTGATTGTTGTGGAAAACGCCGTCGAGGTTGTGCTTGTCGGTGCCGTGCGACAGTTCAGGCAAGTTTCGGGCTCCATGTTATGTGAAGATAAATCCCATAGCATATTTGCATGGTTGCCATGCTTTCATGAGTAGCAACATGGTCATGCTTTGGTCCATATTGCTGAATTGAGTGACAATCTAGCGTCAAGTTTCGGTCGGTTTTGGTCTCTGTTGTCTGTAGATCAGCAATCGGAATTCACCCAGGATGGA
The DNA here is from genome assembly GCA_949128115.1 of Anaspis maculata. Classification (NCBI taxonomy): domain Eukaryota; kingdom Metazoa; phylum Arthropoda; class Insecta; order Coleoptera; family Scraptiidae; genus Anaspis; species Anaspis maculata. The sequence goes on from OX421968.1 coordinate 38,755,592, forward strand.
TAAGCAAAAGCGGGGCGCAGCGCCCAGGCCGGATGACGACACCACAGGGGCCGCGTCGTCGGATAACCCCGGCGCATCGTACGCACGTGTGGTGCTGAATTTCGGCAGACAGAACAGCAACAGCAAAGAACCGGGAGCCAATCCGCCCCCGCCCCCGTCTCCAGTGGAAGTGGCGCCGGTTCCGGTTCCGGTGCCGGTGGTGGTGGCGACGACGACGACGACGACGACGACGACGACGAGTTCGAGTTCCAAATCCACGCCGCCCGTGGAGCTCGCCGAAGAGGCCAAAGACGAATCGGACAACTTCACCCCAGTGCCGCCGCACAGCCGCAAGGATCGCAAAGCACTCGAACAGGCACGCAGGGACAAGCACAAAATGGTAAACGGACACGCGGGACCCCAGGACAAACCAGAAAAGTCGTCGAAAAAGCTTACCGGGAAGCACACCAAGGCCAAAGAAAGTCAGCCTGCAGCACAGCCGAGTAACTCGACACAGCCAAGGGATGAGTCAAAAGATGAAGCCAAGAAAGTCTTCGTTGCAGCCCCCATTCCCAAGGTCAATGCTTGGAAAGTCAAGAGCGCTCCGCCAGCCCCTGCTGCTCCTGTTGCTGCTGCGGCTGTTGCTGCAACTACCGTCGCCGCCGAGCCAGCGCCGCCGACGCAAACACAGGCTGCCCCTTTGTTACCACTGCCCAAGCCAAAGGAAAACCGTCGCAAACCTCCCAAAAAGGTAAACTGTTCAATTTGGCTTTCCATAGCAATAATGATACTAATATTCATTTCAACTAGATACCTATCTATAGTACGTTCAACTCTAGTGCGATTCTAGTTGGCTGGGAGTCCTGCCACGTGAAAGGGGTAAATTTAAAATGCGGAACAGGAACAGGAATGGAACAGACTTTGCGTGGTAAATGAGAATAAGTCCGCAATGGGCAAGGCGTGCGATTTATCCAACAGATATATAGTTTGTGATGCAGAGAGCTTGCTTGTGATAGAAAAAATTTCAGATACTTAGTATACCCCGTTCAACCCCTAACGGGAGTGATAAATTACATCAGAAGTCTGTTCCGCAGAGTACGGAACGGGCAAACCGTGCGCTTTTTTCAAACAGAAACTCATCAGAGGCCTTGCTAATGATGAGAAAGAATTTTTCAAAAAGTCAGAACCTCGTTCAATCCCCAACCGGAGGTTGAAAACTACCCCCCGTTGGGGTTGAACTGGGTTTATACTGAGTAGCTGATTTTTTTTTCATCACAAACAAGCTCTCTGCATCACAAACAAGGTCTGTGATATACCGGGTGATCATTTGAAAACTATCCACCCGCAATAACTCCCGATTCCTAGTCAATATTTCTTCGAGCAAAAACAGGTCAATTTTTATATCGAGGGGGACATCTAAAACATACATTGGAAAATTTCTATCTTCAGCCCCCTCGCCCCCACCCATCCCAAAAATATAATTTCAAATGACACTACCTACCTTGCCAATACATCAAATTGAAGAAAATTAAATTCTCTTTTTGAAAGAAATATTTTCAAAAATTTCAACTCTACCCCCCTTCTTCCTATAAATTCTCTGTGTGTCCCTTTCAATATTCTGGACCCCTCAATTCTCTTCAGTTTAGTCAGCATCATCATGAATAGCTTCAAAGAACAGAATTTTCGGTGGAAAAAGTGCCACCCAAATTGACTCCATTGCTCTACCCCACCTCAACTTTGAAATTCAACAAAATACCACCCACATTGTGAAACATCAAATCAACGGAAATTAAATTCTCTTTCTAAAAACAATTTTTTTGAAATTTTCAACCCCTCCCCCATTCAACTGGACATTTGGAGTATTATAGTAAGAAAACGGGGGGTTTTAAAAATTTCAAAAAAATTGTGCTCAGGGAAAAAATTCAATTCCCTTCAATTTGATGTTTCACAGAGTAGTTATTGTCTTTTTAGATTTTTAAGGTGAGGAGGGGGGAGCGAAGAAGTGAATTTGGGTGGCACTTTTTCCATGGAAAATTTTCTCTTTCGATGCTGTGCAGGATGACGTTGACTGCATTGAAGAGAATTAAGATGTCAAGAATATTTAATTGGACACTCAGAGAATTTAGAGGGGAAGAGGGGTGGGGTTAAAAATTTTAGAAATATTTTTTCAGAAAGAATTTAATTCTGTTGAATTTAATGTATTGCAAAATAGGTAATGTTATTTGAAATTTCAAAGTTGGGGCAGGTGGGGGCGAGGGGGTTAGAGATAAAAAATCGCTAATGTATGTTTTAGATGTCCCTCTCGATATAAAAATCGACCTGTTTTTGCTCGAACACATTTACACTAGGAATCGGGAGTTATTGCAGGTGGATAGTTTTCAAATGATCACCCGGTATACATCTGTTGAAAAAATCGCAACGTTTTGCCTGTTGCGGACTTATTCCCTTTTACCACGCAAAGTCTGTTCCATTCCTGTTCCTGTTGCGCATTCTTCCACTTCACTGGACCGGCGCGCAACTTTGACCACGATCAACGGTTAAACTGAAGAAGTTAGACATCTGCCCTCAGGGACTTTTCTTTAGATTATTGAATCCCCTACAACTTTTTTCCTCACAGTTTTCACACATCTCTAACCGTTCTCTCATAGTTTCAGAAGAAAGATCGCGGCGCATGTTTTTTAATCTTCTACATTTTTCTCCATGGTTCCCGGGGTGGTGGGGGTGGTTTGATAAAATCCGTTATTATTGTTCAATAGAGACCTGTTTTAGTAAACCTTGGTTTGAATTTGAAATTGTGACAATTCACGAATCATCAACTTTTTTTAAATATCGATATTTTTTCATTCTGCAAACTTTTTCGGAGTATTTTTTCACGTAGATTAAGATGAAGATATTGGTTTTCTCCTCCGTCCCCTAGATTTCAAGTTATTCCAATAAAATTTTAATTTAATTACTGTTGCTTGATGACTGTGTCCTCGAAAGGCATTTTGCGAGGCATTTTATCATCAGTTTTTATTGTTATGAAATATTTCTGTTGAGGTATGGAAGATTTTACGTGAAAGAAAGTCTAAGGTGATCAGATTCGGAGACCGGGCCGGCCACAACACTGGCCCTTGTGGCGCAATTCATTGCTCGGGAATTTTTCATCCAAACATTTTGATATTAAAGAGCGCCGTCCATCTGGGAGATCATTCTCTGAATGGTTTCCAAGACATTGCTTATCGACTAATAGCACCTACTGTTGCATTTGCCGAAATGATAATTGTTAGTGTTACATCTAGAGTGACCGAGACCAAAGTGCTACAGTGAAACTTCATTTGAAAAAGGTTCCTTGAGCGGCGTCAACCTAGGGCTCGATACCAAGTTGGGACTGAGACCGCCCGCCGTAAGTGCGGTTACCATAGCAACGGCGGATACCAACCAATCAGACCGCTGTATTTGGCGAGTTACGCCGTCCCAAACTTTGCGCCTGCAACTTGGTATCGAGCCCCTAGTACGCAAATGTATGTGCGACTAAAAAGAAATTCACTGAGCTCTTAATCTTTGTATCGATCCGTTTATTTTTATTTTGGATTATTCGGTGCTCAGAAATATTTAGGGAATGAGTAGGAGTGATATTAGTCGATAAGCAACGTCTTGAAAACCATCCAAAGAATGGTGCGGGTGTTTAGGGGTTTCTGATGCGACTAAAAGAGTTGCTGACGGGAATCGGTTTAATTTAATTTTTGTCGTCAAGTAGAAACTCTCCCAAAAAAATGTTCGGGCAATGCTATGAAACTGGGTGTCAAAATTGAAAAAAAAAAAAAAAAATTGATTTTGATTTTTGAAAATTCAAAAATTAGATAGCAACGCACATTATCTTTCTTCAAGAAAGTCGCATGCCAAATTTGGACTTTCTCTTTTCAAAAAAAGGTACCTAAAATGATTTCTACTAATTCATTTTTTCATGTCTACGAGAAATCATTTTCATACCATACCTAAGCAAAATTATTTCATAAAAATAAAAAATAATTACACATGCCTTTCAAGATCACAGTCACCAAGCAACAATGATGAAATTCAAGTTTTATTGGAATAACTTAAAATCCAGTGGGCGGAGGACAAAACTATAACTTAATCTTAACTTAACTTTGGATTCCGATAGGGATAAGGACATAAAATTAAGATCAAGAAAATTGTTTATAAAAAGAGGGGTTCCACAGGGGTCCATTCTGGGCCCACTCTTATACATAATCTATACCAATGAAATTTCCAATCTTATAGAAGAACCAGTGATTTAGTTTGCGGATGACACCTCTCTGATTGTTGGCACTGTTGACTGTTGACCTTGAGGGCGCGGGTCTGGGAGTTGTCAACGCTCTTGACACGCTTTCGGGCTGGTTCGGGGCGAGTGGCTTGCAGCTAAATATGTCTAACACAAATCTTATCAAGTTTAATTATAGTCAGGGCGACTCACTGTATACCCTTAGGTTTGAGGACACTGATGTAAAGTCGGTACCTAACGCTAAATTTCTGGGTGTCATAGTCGATCACAGATTGGATTGGAGGGCTCATGTGGAGTTTGTTGCTGGGGGCTTGGCGAAATGTTGCTATGCATTGAGAACATTAGCTGCGCTGGTTAGCACTGAGGCGGCACTAGCAGCTTACCATGCTAGATTATATCCAATCTAGAATCAGATACGGAATAATTTTTTGGGGAAATCCGGCTGATGCCATCAGAGTGTTTAGACTGCAAAAAAAGGCGCTAAGAAACGTTTTTCAAATCAAAGGTAGATATACATGCAGGCCATATTTTATTGAGCACGGCGTTCTCACTTTGGCGTCTCTCTATATCTATGAGGTAACAGTATTTGTCTTGAAGAACCAGGATTTGTTTGAGGGATGCAGATTGAATCATGCATATGCAACGCGAAACAAAGATCATCTCAAAATGAATAAGTTGCAATATACTTACCTTCAGAAAAATGTTCCATATTCAGCACTACAAATTTTCAATCAATTTCCTTCCGACTTTGAAAAGCTGCGCTTACCTCGGGTTCGGCACTTGCTCAAGGGGTTTCTAGCATGTAAAGCTTATTACTCGGTGCAGGAGTTCGTTGATGATGCAGACGTCGATCAAGTCATGGATTTCAAAATGTTTTTATGATGATGTTTAATCTACGCCATGTGTGTTGTTTCCCATAAATTTCTATATTTTTGTATATATTAATGTTGTTATCTATTTATATATTTATGTGGTTATTTTATTTGAGATATTTATTTATATTACGCATTACATACTGTGACGGTTCCACACCTGATGGGGTGAACATGGAATGAAATAAAAATCTATCTATCTATTTAATCTTAATTCAGGTGAAAAAATTCATCAAGAAAGTTTTCGCAGAATGAAAAAATATCAATATTTAAAAAAGTTGATAATAATTCTACTTGCCCAAATTTTTTTTATTGGCTTAATCGAAAGTATGGGCAAAAATATTGTACCCGTATTTTTTCTTTTTCCTAAATTCCCAAAATTGCGGCCGTAGTGTCTGTTTTAAAAATATATTTGTGACGTCATAAATATACTAAAAACTAAACAAACAGCACTGTTGGGTTGAAAACTCAAAAAACAGTTACGAGTGGCTTAACAATATTTGAAAAATACAGGCAGAAAAATTTCACTAAAGATTCCCGACTTTTACCAACCTTTTGAAAAAAAAATCGGAAAAAAAATCTTTTTAATCAATGGATATATTTTCCGGAAATACTATCTATTACTCTTGTTGATGATTGAAAGTGTTTCCAGTCAAATCTGTTTCATTGGCAAGTACCCCATTGTCACAATCTTAACATCACGAAAACGGTTTTAGATATCAAGGTGCGGTTTTCACCAATTAAATTTTCTCCAAAATCGAGCTCATGACATATGGGTCCGTTTTTTTTCTACCTCCTCGGGAAATCAGTGAAATCGCCAAAATCATCAAAAGTGGGACATCTGTACAGTACAACGAATTGAAAAATATATTAAAAAACCGGGAGCATAATATATTGTATCAAGAGATAACTGAAGTTACCAGACCTGATGATAAACAATAACCCTCGCACTTTATAAGCGAATATCATTATTGATAACGAAACATCCTCGTAAAAAATCAAAAAATCGAAAAAACAAAAACCACACAGAACAATGGATAAAAGCGCGAATGCTCAAGATCCAGCAGGATAAACATGTTGTTGGCCGATTACTCAATCTCATGGTGTGATAGAGATAAAAATAATTAGGATCCTAGCTAAAATTAAAAAAAAAATCTGAATAATTTCTGATGCATTTATCGCCGAATATTACGTCAATAAAATCGGGGAGCATCTGAGTTCAACTTTGAACGACTGCAAAAATTCGCACACAACACAAACGGACGTTTCTAACTTCCTGGGATGTTACCACTGTTACCTGCTAAATAACGGAATAAAGAAAGCGTCCCTCATAAAATTACCTCGCTCCACCTCCCTGTTGTCTCATTAGCCCTAAAAAAGGCTATTTTTTCAATGCGGTTTTTGATACCGGGTGATCATTTGAAAACTATCCACCTGCAATAACTCCCGATTCCTAGTCAATATTTCTTCGAGCAAAAACAGGTCGATTTTTATATCGAGGGGGACATCTAAAACATAGAACATGCAACATACATACATACATACATGGCAAATTTCTATCTTCAGCTCTTTCGCCCCCACCCATCCCAAAAATCAAATTTCAAATGACACTACCTACCTTGCGATACATCAAATTGAAGAGAATGAAGTTCTCTTTTTGAAAATGATATTTTTAGAATTTTCAACCCCACCCCCCTTCTCCCTAAAAATTTTCTGAATGTCCCTTTCAATATTCTGGACACCTCAATTCTCTTCAGTTTAGTCAGCATCATCCTGAATAGCTTCTAAGAAGAAAATTTTCGGTGGAAAAAATGCCACCCAAATTCACCCCATTGCTATCCCCCACCTCAACTTCAAAATTTAACATAGTACCACTCACTTTGTGATACATACATCAAATTAAAGGAAATTACATTCTCTTTCTAAAAACAATTTTTTTGAAATTTTAAACCCCTCCCCCATTCATTTGGACATTTGGAGTATTTTAGGAGGGGAACAGGAGGTTTTGAAAATTTCGAAAAAATTGTGTTCAGGGAGAGAATTCAATTTCCTCCAATTTGATATATCACAAAGTTGGTCTTTTCGTTTGAGATTTTTAAAGTGAGGTGGGGGAAGCGAAGGGTCGTATTTGGGTGGCACTTTTTCCGTAGAAAATTCTATCTTCCGATGCTGTGCAGGATGACGTTGACTGCATTGAAGAGAATTTGGATGTCAAGAATATTAAATTGGACACTCGGAGAATTTAAGGGAGAGAGGGGTGGGGTTAAAAATTTTAGAAATATTTTTTCAGAAAGAGAATTCAATTCTGTTGAATTCGATGTATCGCAAAATAGGTGGTGTCATTTGAAATTTCAAAGTTGGGGTGGGTGGGGGCGAGGGGGCTAAAAATAGAAATTCGCCAATGTAGGTTATAGATGTCCCCCTCGATGTAAAAATTGACCTGTTGTTGCTCGAAGACATTTCCACAAGGAATCGGGAGTTATTGGAGGTGGATAGTTTTCAAATGATCACCCGGTATATGTTTTTTAGCGCATTTTCGTAAGAAAATGACGCTTATATGGCCGGTTTGTCTGTCTGTCCGTGTAGAAATTGAGAAGTTGTACTCCTCCTCGGGGAATGAAGCTAGAGCCTTGGAACTTTCCCGATCCATAGCTTAGGTCCTCAAGGGTGGCCAGTGGGAAGATTGGATTTCGTGGTTACGCAGCCATCTTGGTCGCCATATTGAAATCTCTTATTAGTTGAACGATTTTCATGAAACTTGGAACTCACCCTTATCTCGTATGATCATTCTCATTTTCAAGCTTAATTTCATAATTCCGCCGCCATATTGAGATGTCTTATTAGTGGAACGATTGTCATGAAACTTGAAACTTACTCTTGTCTCGTAGGAACATCCTTATTTTCAAGCAATGACAGATCTGCACTAAGAAAATGCGCTATTGCGACTCACGCACGTGAGGGGATATTCACTTGTTTTAGAATGTCTCCAGCTGCAGGACTCAAAATATTTCCCTCAATTTCCTCAATTCACCTCAATTTCCCGGAAAACAAAACTTTCCCGACTAGTATCCAGGAACCTATGGAAATTTTGTTCGAAACGTCCCTTCGGGTGGGAAGTTGGAATTAGAGAAAAAGATTGAAAATAATTCGCAAGAAATTGAAAATTTTGTCAGGAAAATTTGAATTTTCTGGGAAAACCTCAAATCTGATTCCAAATCATCTTGCTGTGAAAATCGTCAAATAAGGCTTCACTTTGAACCCCATCATTCAAGTCCGATCTCGAAAACCCAGGCCAATTTACATTTTCAACCAGAAAATTCTCGTGAAATTGGCAAAAAAAGTCGGAAAATGTTCAAGATTGTTGAAAAAAATGGTGAGAATCTCTCCATGGGATAAAAAGTTAGAAAATTTGCCGATTTTCCAGAGAGGAAAACTCGAAAACCGTTGGTCCGATTTCAAAAGCTTTTCCTCCAAAAATTAATTCAATTTTTTCTCCAAGTTTCATCTGCACCTGAAATGAATATTTCGTGGGGCTCACGCTCACCGCATCTCGAAGTTTGCACTGCATTTTTTTGAATTGGAAATTGCCTGCAATATTAAAAAATCACTTACCTTTTGTTTAAAAAAGTTAGTATAAATACAGATTTTGTGAATAGTCACAAACTAAAAAAAGTTCGAAATTTGTAGTTTTCCATTAGGAACCAAATTATGTAGAAAGAAAAGCGAGTGAGGCAGTCAGACGTATTGGTACATGGATGAAGGTGAACGATCTGAACTGGCACCACAGAAAGATTGAAAATAATTTGCAGGAAATTGAAAAGTTTGGAAATTTGAATTCTCCGGGAAAACCTCAAATCTTTTTGCAAATCATCTTATTCTGAAGATCGTCAATTATGGCTTCATTTTAAGCTCCGTCATTTAAGTCCGGTTTCGATAACCCAGGCCATTTTCGACAGGAAAATCCCGAGAAATTGAAAAAAAAATATCGAAAAATGTTTAAGATCCAGTTACCTCTTGTTTAAAAAAAAAATGGTGAAAATCTGTTCACGGTATAAAAAGTTGGAAAGTTTGAAGTTTTTCCAGAGATGAAAACTCGAAAACCGTGGGTCCGATTTCGAAAATTTTCCCTCCAACAATCAATTCAATCTTTCCATTCCCAGCATGTCTGCACCTAAAATGAATATTTCGTGAAGCCCGTCATCGCATGTCAAAGTTTGCATTGCAGTTTTTTCAAATTCACGGAATGTGCTAATTTCATTTTGAAAAATTACCGTCGGAAAACCGGAACAGTGTCGATTTTGAAAATTGGTCTATACGACGTCCAATCCAATCTACTTTCGATATCGGTTTGACTTTTTCGAAAAAAGTCGATTCTCGAGCAGGAAATAATCTTTAAGTGGAGTCCTGCATCAAAAGCGAGTCGTCCTGGTTAAAATACGGGCGGGAGGCCCTTTCGGATGGCAATGGCTAGGAGAAATTTTGAAAATTCATAACGCTCGCCTGGGAAATGGTGGAAAATTGCAACTGAAGACTTAATTTGACTCTTCAGTTTTGTTACTTCCTGCCAAATTTGGTCCCAATCCATCGGATAGATTTTGAATAATTGAATGGTAAGGTTTTGAACTTTGAAATTTTTTATTATTTGACTGATGACAGATAGGGCAATACTTTAAACTGTTCTGAAGACAGTTTTTTAGGGGCTTTCAAACGGCATATCACACGTCAAGATATAGCTAGAGCTAGATCAAGATATATTCCGTGAGATATAGTTGCTGTCATTTTTTGATAGTGACACTTCCGTTTGACAGATGACAGCCAAAAACTAACGGGGTCATTCGACGGTGAAACCATGTCTACAAACATAAGAAAAAATTTAGCGCGTTCACAATACTTTCCGTCCTCGTTGGGTGGTGCTTCGGGGAAGTAAAAACGTGAGTCACTGTAGGGCACTTTAAGACGTTATTAATCGTATGATTGCTCTATGTTCCACTTCGTACATGTTTCTCATGAACAAGTGTCACTTTGAGATGAACAAATCATGCCGTTTTGCAAATATCTAGCGTTCTCATGGGACAGCCCAAGTTGGATCACCCTTTACATCTAATCGAATCAGCGATCATAATGTCGCATAATTTAAAATAAATTGAAAAAATGTAAGCATCACATTTTATACTAATTTCAAATGTCAGTGGCGGGCGCCGGGTAAGGTGAGTTGGGGATATGTGATGGTGATGCAATTGTATACAAAACGGAGAAAACACGAACACGGCGGAATTCACGTGGCGCGGCTTTGTTTTCGAAGGCACCTCCACGCAGCAGCTTCCAGCTGGCCGGAATTCGGCCACGATTTGTGATTTGTCACATTTAGCGCGCGGGTTGCGTAATAATTCGCATCGGACGAATTTCACATTTCGTTTCAAAATGTTGTCCGTGCATTAGCCGGTATTTTTTTCATGTAAGCTTGATTTGTTAATTAATGTATACATCTTGTATGTATTAATTTAAAGAAAACAGGTTCCCCGAACTTTTGTCACGGCCTCTGTGTATTTTATGAGACATTTTATTATGCACTTATCGACCAGGATTTCATACCAATTTGAATTCGTTAAAAGTAGGAAATGTTTTTTTTTTGTTCATCGTATTTATTGGATGTTGCGTGTGTCGGTCTCAATACTATCAATTGAAAAACTCATATTATCAGTGAAACGCTCTTTAGCGCACTTTCCCGCAGGAAATAGCTCTCTTAGCTGCACTTCGTCCGTCTGTTCGTCCGTCCGTCACACGAACTACTCCTCAGGCAAAAAACCTATCGGTCTCATCGGTCTGATACAAACGCTAATCGATAGCCTATTGCTTTCCCATATTTATGACTTGAAATTTTCTAAAATTATAGTCCATATTAAACATCCTTCAAGTGATAGAATTAGGAAAATTATGTCTGAACGAGAAGAGATATCGATGTGATGCAAACGCTAATAGATAGCATTTCTGTCCAGCATGTAAAACTGACTAATGGTTTTTGTCACTTGGCCGCCATCTTTGATCCGCCGTTTTGATTTTTTTTTTAAAATGGTCCGATTTGAGTGTAATTTGCAGGCGATGTGGACTTCATTAAAATTATCCAGATTTTTGACCATTGTTTTTTCGTCGTCAACTTGTATATTTTTAAATTTTTGCACTTCACATTCTTTACTTATACAGGGTCCTGCAACAGTGCGTCAGGCTTTCCTAGCGCCCTTATCTTACGAGATAGAGGAAAAGGTGTATGTAATACATAAAATGAATGATTTGAAAAGTTCTATCTCGTAAAATTATTTTCAACTATACAGGGTTTTGTTCGGCAGTATTTACGATGCTGCCTTTGTCCATCTGGATAATCTGAATGATTAAACCTTGTTTCATTTTTGCGCTATCAAAAAATTGAGATTTTTTTAAATGAAATAAATGCCCCACTTTTGATTCAATTTTCTTATTCAGCTTTTCAAGCTCTATTATAAGTATTTTTTTGTTTTTCCAATTTATGGCAGTGCTACCAACTAAAAATTAACAAGCGAATATGCCTCATGTGCATGAGGCTCAATAGCGCACTTCCTTTTTAAAGGATTAGTGGACGCGAGATGTTAATTAGGGTTCTACCGTTATTTGGGCAGAAATTTCAATATGGCGGCCACAATAGCGTCAGAATCATGAAATTTGGCTTAAAAATTCCAAGTTTCATGAGAATCGATCCACTAATAAGAGATTTCAATATGGCGGCCAAGATGGCGGCAGAATGTAGGAATTTGGCTGGAGAATAGGAATGATCATACGAAACGGAGGAGCGGTGGTAGCCGAGTGGTACAGGTGATGGCAAGCCAAACCATTCGCGCTGCCCTGTGTGGGTTCGAATCCTACTTCATCCATGGATATTTTGTGCTGTCCCCGAGGTTGCATGGTAGAGCAGCTTATAGCTGAATGCCGCCTCGTAAAATAAGACAATTAAATAAATAAATAAAAATAAATAAACGAAGGAAAGTCCCAAGCTCCATGAAAATCGTTAAGTGATAAGGAATTTCAATATGGCGGTCAAGATGGCGGCAGAGCATCATTTGCTCAAAATCGGATGTATTTTGATGAAGTTCACATCGCCCGTGGATTTCACTCGAATCGGACCACTTTCAGAGAAATTCAAAATGGCGGATCAAAGATGGCAGCCAAGTGACAAAAATCATTGGTCAAATTTATATGGTGGACACGTACGCATTTGATTGGCGTTTGCACCACATCGATATCTTTTTTTCGTTGAGACATAATTCTCCTAGTTCTATCACTTCGAAACATGTTCAATATGGAGAGAACAAGATGGCGGCGGGGCATCAATTGTCGAAAATTGGATAGATTTTGATGTGGTTTACGTTGCCTGCAAATTTCATTTCAATCGGATCACTTTTAGAGAAATTCAAAATGGCGGATCAAATATGGCGGCAGAATAACAAGAAAAAACAAGAGTCAACTTGACATCCTGGACAATGGACATTTAATGTACTATTGATCAGCGTTTACACCACATCGATATCTTCCTTTCCTGAGGAGTTATCCTGGGTAAGGACGGACGGACGGACGGACGGACGGACGGACGAAGTGAAGCTAAAAGCGCCTTTTTCCCATTTTTTTTTGGAAAGTGCGCTAAAAATTGAATTTTTTTCATAATTTCAAGGTTCATTTTGAAAAATCGTAGGGGCCTCGTTTTTTTTGGATTAAGGAATGAAATTTGGCACAACAATAGTCGAATAGAAGATGAATAACTTCGTGATCAAAAACTTGAGATGTAGTGATATAGGTGTACACAATTTTTTTTCGAACTTCGCTAATTTCAAAGTGCCATAAGTCATTCTTTTCAAATGGGATGACCTCTGTTTTTTAGCGCATTTTCCATCTTGATGAAAATCGCTATTGCAACCGCTTTGTCCGTCCGTCCGTCCGTTCCTCGAACTCCTCCCAAACTAGACGACCTAGCTTTCTAATTTTTTCGCTGTTACATAGCTGCCACTCCCAAAGAAGGGCTAGGCTATATTGGATGTCCATATTGCGCCGCCAACATAGAGAAAACCGCCCCCGATAAACTTGAAATAACATAATATTGCACTTTCTACCAGACCTGATGCTCTGGTGTTCTCATTTTTTCAATAATACATAGTTGCCACTTATAAACGTAAGCCAAAAAACATTCCGTCTTCAATATGAGCCGCCGACATGAAAAAACTGCTAAAAACCGCCCCCAATCACTTTAAAATGAAAAACATAAACCCGAAGACATAGCGATCTGATTCTTTCGGTTTATAAATAGTTGACTAAAAACGGGAAAGGATAGGCTACTTTTGATATGGCGCCGCCTCCAGCTTCCGCCCCCAAAAGAAAAAAGTGCAGCTTTCAACAATTTTCACTGATTCAGCTGATAATGTTACCTCGAACATTCAGAAACTCTTGACTCAACTTGTGCAAGAATTTCTTTGCCAAACTCCGCCGCTCCCACATGCCGCCCCCAAAGTGAGAAATAAATGTAAAACATGAACCTGAAGACATAGCGCTCTAATTCTTTCACTATATTGATAGCTGACTAAAATTGAAAAAAGATAGGCCACTTTTAATTAGCCGCCGCCTCCAGGTGCCGCCTCCAGGTGCCGCCCCCAAACGAAAAAAATGCAACTTTCACAATTTCCACTGATTGTCATATTTCCCTTACATTTAGAAAATAGAAACTCCCAACTCAAACTGCAACAGTTACTTTGCCGAATGCTGCCGACCCCACACGCTGCCCTCAAAGTGAGAGATGAATAAAAAACATAAACCCGAAAACATAACGATCTAATTCTTTCGCTATATGGATAGCTTACTAAAAATGGGAAAGAATAGGCTACTTTTGATATGGCGCCGCCTCCAACTTCCACCCCCAAAAGAAAAAAAAGCAACTTTCAATAATTTCCACTGATTTACATTTTAATGTTACCTCAAACATTCAGAAACTCCCAACTCAAACTGGGGGAGAATTTCTTCACCAAACTCTGCCGCTCCCACACGCCGCCCCCAAAGTAAGAGATAAATGTAAAACATAACCCTGAAGACATAGCGATCTAATTGTTCCGCTATATAGATGGCTGACTAAAAATGGGAAGAGATAGGCCACTTCTGATTAGTCGCCGCCTCCAGCTCCCGCCCCCAAACAAAAAAATGCAACTTTCACAATTTTCACTGATTGTCATATTTCATCAACATTAAGAAACTCCTAACTCAAACTGTGCAACAGTTACTTTGCCGAATGCTGCCACCCCCCCACGCCCCCACGCTGCCCTCAAAGTAAGAGATAAATGGAAAACATAAACCCGAAGACATAGCCATCTAATTCTTTCGCTATATGGATAGCCGACTAAAAATGGGAAAGAATAGACTACTGTTCATTAGTCGCCGTTCCCAGTTCCCGCCCTCAAACAAAAAAATATTGATGAGTGAAAGAATTTTCATTCAAATCTATTTCACTGGCAATTCTGATAACAAAATATCACAATGAGTTTCGAATGAAGAAAGTGGGCAAGGAATGGTGTTTCTCCTTCAACCAAATTTCTTTACGTTCACAATATGCCTCTTTGAGAAAATGCGCTACTGAGACTCACGCACGTGAAGGCATACTCACTTGTTTTTAATAGTTCTTTGATTTTAATAGTGATACCGTACCCTACCCCTAAATTTGATAATTTCCGAAATATTCGATAATTTTGATATTGATAATTTACATATACGTATTTTTCATGTCCTGATACAGAAAATCATATGTTCATAATGTACGCACCTCCTAATTCGACAGTTTGAAGGTTTTTGAAGTCGCGAAAACTGCTTTACTAAGCTCAATTTAAATTTCGATATGTTCATGCCATATTCAACTTTGATTTCTACACATAATTACTTGCTATCATTATTTTCACTAATAATAATGATGATGATGATGATGATGATGATGATGATGATAATAATAATAATAATAATAATAAACAAAAAAACAAATAATATCAATAGAATCACATAAAACGGATATATACAGGGTGGTCCAGGTTTTAGTCGACAAACTTTGCAGGCCGATAAAGGATAAAAAAAGAAGTCGACTCACCCCAAAAAGTACATAACTGAAAAAATTCAGAGAAAAATCGTTTTTTCCTTGATAAATTTTAAACAGCTTGACCGATTTCGCTCAAATTTTGCACATATGGTTAACAAACACGTCTCCAGTGATCTCTTGAAAAAAATACTGTCAGAATGACGCAGTGCCGTAGATATAGGGGTACACTAACCCTCTTACCCCCCTACTTTCTACGCCATTGGATATTTTGGAAAACCGTTATAAGATAAGTATTGAATTCGGCGTTCAATTCTGGAGAGAAAATTGGCGTATCATTGCTACATTTGGAGCAGCGGTTTCGGAGATATTTGTGTTAAAAGGTTAAAAAACACCGAATTACGCAAATGTTTCAAAATTCGAGCAAGCTTTGGATCCATTAACTTTCAACTTTTTTTTCAATTTAAAGTTTATTATATAAATAAAAATAAAAATATAAATGTTTTCCTCCTTCTCGGCTTATCAGCGCCATAGGAGTTTTTGCGTCTTTTATTGATGAGAGTGAATTATTACATAGGAATTACAATATACGCGTTATAATATTTTTCAACAAACACAAAACATCCATGACTTACCGGGATTCGAACCCGCGCCATCCGCACCACAGACGGCAGACGACCGACTGTGCTACGGGGCCGTCTTTTCAATTTAAAGTTTATTGATCCATAATTCAGCTAATGAAAAATTGAAAATTGGTTGACAAAGGGCCCTTGGTTCTTGTTCTTACTAAACTTCCCAACTATCAGTAGGTACCTATTGAATATTTAATTGTTGCTGAAATTATGAATTTTCACAACCAATTTCAAATTTCTCATGAGCTAAATTATGGATCAATAAACTTTAAATTGAAAAAAAAAGTTGGAAGTTAATGGATCAAAGCTTACTGGAATTTTGAAACATTTGCGTAATTCGGTGTTTTTGAACCTTTGAACACAAATATCTCCGAAACCGCTGCTCCAAATGTAGCAATGACATGCCAATTTTCTCTTGAGACATGAACGCCGAATTCAATACTTTGAACGGTTTTCCAAAATATCCAGTGGCGTAAAAAGTAGGGGAATAAGAGGGTTAGTGTACCCCCATATCTACGGTACTGCGTCATTCTGACAGAACTTTTTTCAAGAAATCACTGGGGACGTGTTTGTTAACCCCATGTGCAAAATTTGAACGAAATCGGTCAAGCTGTTCAAAAGTTATCAAGAAAAAACAATTTTTTTCTGCAACTTTGAAGGCCTGTACCTTTTTTAATATGCATTTTAGATATGTACTTTTTGGGGTGAGTCGACTTCTTTTTTTATCCTCTATCAGCCTGCAAAGTTTGTCGACTAAAACCTGGACCACCCTGTATATCTATCAATTTTCAACCCTTAAATCACACCTTTTTAATACGTTTTGCCTACTATAAAGTGTGTAGATATACCAAATAAGCAAATTGAAGGGATTTGAACTCTCTATCTCTCCTTGAAAAACATATTTCTAAAATTTTCACCACCCTTCCTTTCTAAAATTCTTCAAATGTCAAACTTATTGGGGGTAAGGTTGAAATTTTTCAAAATATCCTTTTCGTAATCGTTTCATAGATATATGTATAACGCGCAAAGTAATACATAATCAAAAATATAAGTTTTGCAGTTTATGTATCTTTCTTGACATTTGGGGAGCCCACTCAGCGGTCCACAGCGAAATCAGTCCACAGCTCAAACGTCCCACCGGAAAAAAGTCCGATTTATCCCCGAGTTCTCCCACCGCGAAGACATCCGCTGCTAAAACGATCCACTGGAAAAAAGTCCACCACGCATTCATCCCCGAATTCTGACACCACAAAGACATCCACTGCTCAAACGGTCCACTGGAAAAAGGTCCACCACGCATTTATCCTCGAGTCTTCACATCGATAAATCATCCCACGGCTCAAATGTCCTTCCGGAAAAAAGTCCACCGCTCATTTAGCCACTGTCATATTCCGCCTACACCCATAGACATTTCAAAACTAGTAGATGGTCTGTTGAATGTATGTTTGGTTGCTTCAGATGATCACCGGGTATGTTTTTTTGGCATCACTTTACTCATTTCTTGATTCTTTATCGATTGACAAAGTTTTTGCACTCAAACTCCGGACACTCTGTTTTTATGTAGATGAAAGAAATGAAATTTCCACATCTGGGCCAGTTGTTGTTGTCGGACGGGGCTCGTATACATACATGGTGGTTCAAAAGCTTTCGTCTCTAGCGTTCGTTTCCTGTAGAAAATCGAAGCCAACAGCAAAAAAACAGTTTTCGTGAGGAACCCTAAATTACCAAGATAGTGGACATCATGAGGTTTCTCACATAAGTGATCCATTTATAGTCAGAGACCAAGGAATTATTTGCGTTGATACGTTCTTCTCACGTAAAGGTGTCTCAGAAGAACACCCATATTTTCTTATTCGGTACTTTTTTACTAGAACAAATATTCTCAGTTTGTCTTTCGAGGTACTTATTTTTTGAAATTGAACCTTTAAAATTAGGCGATATGTGACCGGCTACCACGCATCCTTCGGCAGACCTCCACGCGTTCGGAATCGACGTCGACATGCATTTCGCATGACGCTTTCAACAAACCCGGCTTTATTTCAACGATAGCAGCGCGCGTGTGGTGCCCCTGAGGTGCTCAATTGTTTGAGGGTCATCGGCGTAAACTTTGGACTTGAGGTAACCCCAAAAGAAAAAGTTCAAATGGGTTAAATCACTAGATCTTGCGGTGGCCAGTCCCCATCGCTGTTTCTTAAAATTAGACGGCCCGGAAACATTCTCAATAAATTCATTGTTTCTAAAATCCGAGTCTTATTTTTGGGACACTGTTGCTACTTTTTGCATGTGCTATTGAATTCGAACTAAATACCAAAACTGAATACTACTCCATGTAAACGCTTGCAGTTTTGGATCGAAACCGTGTCAAGTTCAAGGTCGATTCGCTAAATTCTGTGATCGTATCGGGATTGAAATTGCATGTAAACGCCTACGAACTGAAAACGGCGACGAACGAACTGACGTTCTTGATTTTCAATTACTGTCAAAATATTTGTCCAGCACAATCTTGATGATAGAGAAAAACACGAAGCTATGCATTTCCATGACAGGTTCGGTCAAGAAAGTAAGTAAATAAACGAATAAGTCAGTCAGTTTATTGGTGCTCCTGAAGGTATGCAAATAAAGCATTTTCACAGGTCACAGATTAATAAGTTTGGTTATAGTTTCACATTGACAGTTGTTGCCAATGACGTCTGACGTTTGCCAGTCGATTTATCATTCGAAAGGAAATTCAAAAAGTAGATTCAAGGTGATTTCAAAACGATTTGAATACGCTCATGAAAACATATAGGTACAGTAGTGAAGAGTCTAACTGTATACTGTATAAGCTATATAAACAGTCTAAGGATAAAATTACATAAAGTTGGCGAAAGTGTTTTTTTTTTTCTCGCCCTGTTCTAATATGATGAAATTTTGATCAAAAATCATTGTTCCTTTTTCTACGAAAATACGAAAAAGTTTCAAAATGTCATTTGAAAAAATCTGTCATCATAATTGGAAAAATTTTAGTTACGACAGTGTCTTGCATTTTCAGATTTGTTCAACATCGCGAAGGTAAAAAAAATAAACAGCGAAAAGTACTCGTTGACGAGTTACAATAGCGCAATAGCACTAGGTATACAAGTAGTAGATGAAGTGTAAAGAATGTGAAGTGTAAAAATTGAAAAATATAGCGAATACAAGTTGATGGCCAAAAATCAATGGTCAAAAATCGGATGTATCTTGATAAAGTTCACATCGCCTGAAAATTTCACTCACATCAGACCACTTTCAAAGAAATTCAAAATGGCGGATCAAAGATGGCGGCCAAGTGACAAAAACCATCAGTCAGTTCTACATGCTAGACACAATTGCTATCGATTAGCGTTTGCACTACATCGATATCTCTTTTCTATGAGACATGATTCTCCTAATTCTATCACTTTGAAACATGTACGATATGGCGAACACAAAATGGCGGCAAAGCATTAACTAGCAAGAATCGAATGTATCTAAACGGAGTTCACATTGCCTGCAAATTCCATTCAAATCGAATCATTCATTCAGACAATTCTCCTAATTGGATCACTTCAAACCCTGTTCAATATGGCGAATACAAGATGATATCGCGAAGTATCAATTGTCCAACATCGGATGTATCTTGATGAAGTTCACATCGCCTGCAAATTTCATTCAAATTGGACCATTTTGAAAGAAATTCAATTTAAGCGGATCAAAGATGGCGGCCGATCATGTGACAAAAACCATTGGTCAACTTTATATCGTGGACACACGCGCATTCGATTGGCATTTGCGCCACATCGATATATCTTCGTTGACACTCAATACTCTTGATTCTATCACTTGAAAACGAGCTCAATATGGAGAATAGAAGATGACGGCGACGTATCATTTGTCGAAAATTGGATGTATCTTGATGTGGTTTACGTTGCCTGCAAATTTCATTCAAATCGGATCACTTTTAGACAAATTCAAAATGGTAGATCAAAGATGGCGGCAAAGTAACAAGTACTATTGATCAGCGTTTACACCGCATCGATATCTCCTCTTCCTGAAGAGTTATCTCGGGTACGGACGGACGGACGAACAAAGTGAAGCTAAAAGCGCCTTTTTCCGAAATCAGTCATTGGCAGCGTTGTTGTCACAGTAAACTAATAATCAAGGGCAAACGTATTTCAATTTTTACGATAAAGATGTCACTAGGAGAAACTAATTTTCCAATGCAATACCAGCACGACCGCGCGAACTAAACTCTGTTTTTTTTTCCTGCTTACCAACTGTCGTCGTAGTGCAAAAAGTTTATCGGAGCAACGCTGTTGCTTTATCGTGTGATAAACTTTGACAAAACTTCGATAAAAAAAAAATCACTTCAAAATTTGGATAATTATCATCATCACCACGTTATCTACTATCTCATTATCATCTGGACTTATTTTTTACTGTGTAGTAAAATTCATTTTCACAAAGCTTCTATTGAATTCCGATGATTGAAAATTCTTGAATAATAAACCCTGCGTCTAGGTGTGGGTCGCGCAGCAATAATTATTTTAATAATGAATAACGATTATGAAGGTTCGAATGAAAACCGATGTGATGTGGCTATTTATTGGCACAATTTCAATCGATTTAGGTCGCAGGTTGCTGTTGCTGCTAGATTTGATCCGGAAGTCTTAAGTCTTGTCTTATATTATCGTGTGACATTATTATACACGGGAACCTGGTTACTTGGCGCCGCAACCTTGACAACGTTATGTAATAATTTGGCAAAATCTGTTGATTTTAATTTGCCGATGTTTTATGTGTGTGTGTGTGCGTAGATTGGTGTATTAGCATTTTGCTCGTGTCAACTTACTTAAAAATGGAAAAGAGTAGTTATTATTATTTTATTACTCCCTGTAGAATTGCATCGTGTTCGTGTGGCAGCGCCATCTGCTGTTTCGCGACCGTTCATGCAGTTTGGGTGCCCGTATTCTGCAAACGAACATCTTGCACGCATATCATTTGTCGTTAGCAGTCGTTACGTTACCTAACTCGCGAAAAAAAAAAACACCCGACGAATTGGGAACCGCTGTCGGAACAAAACAAAATGTAAACAAGAGTGCCGTCGTCCGTTTTTAAAATAGTATAATTTCAAACGCGAACTCGTGTGCAGTAGTGTTCGACTTATCGCACATTCTACAATATAATATATCCCAATAATTGTGTTCTGTATTTGTCCAAGTCGTAAATGTTCGTGTGCGATTATAATTCGCATACATGTTGATAATTTTAATGAATGTTGAAATGCCGCTTTTATATTTCATTGGGAAAATGTAACGTTAGTGTACCTACGTTCGTGGACGGCGCTGATAAAAACGGCCACGTAAAGTTTTTTTAACAAAACGTAAAACGGCTTTTTTTATGAACTCAGTTCGAAGAAAATGGGTGAGCAGTTATGGTAATATGTATTGTAGTTTGTCGTTATGTTTGCCTGTTTTTTTTTTTAATTTTTAATGTGGGGCGCATTATATCCAGAAAAATTATGTCGTCTTTTAAGAAGCTTGCATTAAAAGCACCTCACATTTCCGGCAATTGAAAAGTTTAATTTGATCTCGAAAAAAAAATTTGTCGCAAACCTTCACGTTTTGGCTTAATCTCAGTCATTTCATTTTTGTTGGCGGCCTTTATTATGTTTCACTACAAGTTTTTGTGTTGTGCTGGGTACGTGTTGTCCACAATAATTGATATGTTGTGATTTCAACGACGTCGTTATAATAAATTTCAAAGCGAGGGATTCTAATTTAATCGGGCATCAGGAAGATAACGAACAGTTCAAATTCCCAATACACACACTCACACAGGGCTTGTGTGATTGATCTTGAAATTAAATAAATACAGGTGTCCCAAAAGTCCCAGTCCAGGCAGATATTTAAAAGACCACGTTTACATCGTATATTGAAAACCCTGGCTTTGAAATTTCACGTAAGAAATCGCCTTTTGGCAAATGAGGATCAACTCAGAAAAAATAATGGAACTTTGAAAATATGTAAATGAATAAATAAATAAATAATTGAACAAATTATTGATGAAAAAGTTGTTCACAACAGATGTTCGGATTGGGGGGTGGATTTGTTTTCAATTACCATGGCTACTTGATTTTGACAATTAATTTATCCGTGCAATTTTGTAACGACTTGTCCTAGCAAGCTCGGAATTTCAATGCTCACATTCTCGAATTTGTACTAAACGTGGTTTTGTAGATATTTGCCTGGATTGGAACGTTTGTAGCACCTGTATAATCTTATTGTAATTCTAATTATTGTTGAAAATTCGATTATTTATTGTTGTAACGTGCGATAAAAAAGTTCTATTTTGGTGTGTGGTGAGTTTTGATAGTAAAATATTCTTCGATTGGGGACTTGATTGATTTTGAAGCGTCTTGTTTCAGATATAAAACTAAGGCGTGCAAAAAAATTGGTAGCGAATCACAGTGCTGAAGAGCTCACATTTGTAGCTCAAACTAGCCTTTACTTTCAACGTTGAGCTTCATTTTTAACTCCATTATTTGAATCCGGTCATAGGGTTTTGCTTTATCAACTGGAAAACTTCCGGAAAATTGGGAAAAGAAATTGTTGGAAAATGGTCAAAAGCCAGTTAGCTCTTGTTTTTCTTTTTTTAAAGATAAAAATCTGTTAGCGGGATAAAAAGTTGAAAATTTGCAGTTTTTCAAAATTTTCCTACCAAAAATCAGTTCAATCTTTTCATAAACTTTCAATCGCAGAATATCTATTATCTAAAATGAAAATTCGTGAGGCTCAACAACACAGGTCCAAGTTTGCGTGTACTTTTTTTTGAATTTATGGAATTTGCAATTTATCGCATTAAAAAAATCACTGCCAAAGAAACGAAACCGTGTGTCGCACTTGAAAATGAGCCGACGCGACGGTCAATGCAATCTACTTTCGATATCAGTGAACATTTTCCGAGAAAAGTCGATTCACCTGCAGGAAATGTCACCCAGCGTGAGTCCGGCACCGAACGTTAAAATTCCCGGACAAAACCAGCGCGATCAGCCATCGCAACTGATATACAGGCTGTCCCGTTTTTCAACGCTCACTATGGGTATCTCGGAAACGGTAAGAGATACAAAGTCGGTTAAATTACAAAAAAGTTGCGCAATTTTATGACTATCTCAAATATGTCAAGATATCCAAGATATCTTTGGTCATTTCTGAAATATCTCAAAAAAACTGAAAAATGCCGAATTCGAAAAGTTCAAATCACTTCTTTATTATGACAGCTATCAATTTAAAATTTGGTATTCTGACATTTTTGAAGGTCCTTGATCGACTGACGGGCATAATTTCTTCCTACGCCTACTAGTTTTTGAGGTATGACAGTTAACTTCATTTTTTCTTATGGACACCATATTATTTATCCACCCCATAAAACTCAGCTTTTCTTTCTCTTTACAAAAATATAAAACACTTGTAGCATTTTTGTCAAAATAACCTATAAAAATTGGAAAAACCATTTCTGAGGCGAAAAATCTAGTCACCGGTTCGGTTACCATGCTCTCGTGATATAATAACAATGGCATTCGGTTGCCATGGTCGATTGATTCTGGAAAAAGTTGGGGGTCATTCCGTTTTTATGTATTTGATAATGATAATAAATAAAAATAAAACAAATACAAAACCAAGTATAACACAAAATAACATAGCAATGGCAATAAACATTTATAATTCACAATTACTCGAATTGGAGTCCATTTTGCTCTGTGCAGAGTTGTGTGCCTTTTAGCCATATTTTCAACGGCTACGCTGATATTGTGCGGGTTAATTGACTGAAACGCAATACGCATCATCAACTCCTTGCTTCCAGCTCTTGGTTGCTTTGGGATGTTCTGTCATGAACCATAAATTCGATCTTGACGCGTTCCTCGCAATTAGACTCCATTTCGAGTAATTGTAAATTATAAATGTTGTTGCTATTGCGATATTATTTTGTGTTATGCTTGGTTTTGTATTAGTTTGATTTTTATTTATTATCATTATCAAATACATAAAAACGGAATGTAACCCAACTTTTTCCAAAATCAACCGACCATGGCAACCAAATGCCATTGTTATTATGTCACGAGAGCATGGCACCGAACTGGTAACTAGATTTTTTCGCCACAGAAAGTGTTTTTCTAATTTTTATAGGTTATTTTGACAAAAATGCTACAAGTGTTTTATATCTTTGTAAATAGAAAGAAAAGGTGAGTTTTATGGAGTGGAGAAATAATATGGTGTCCATAAGAAAAAATGAAGTTTACTGTCATATCTCAAAAACTAGTAGGCGTAGGAAAAAATTATGACCGTCAGTCGATCAAGGACCTTCAAAAATGTCAGAATACCAAATTTCAAATTGATAGCTGTCATAATAAAGAAGTGATTTAAAATTTTCGAATTCGGCATTTTTCAGTTTTTTTGAGATATTTCAGAAATTATCAAAGATATCTTGGATATCTTGACATATTTGAGATAGTCATAAAATTGCGCAACTTTTTTGTAATTTAACCGACTTTGTATCTCTTACCGTTTCCGAGATACCCATAGTGAGCGTTGAAAAACGGGACACCTGTATACCAGGGGAAATTTTGAAAATTCGTAGCGCCCGTCTGGGAAATGGTGTAGAACTTTAGCCAGACTTCATTCCGTTATTCCGTGATCGTGCTCCCTGCTGAATTTGGCTCGAATCCATCGGGTAGTTTTTGAGCTTTAAAGTGTTGAATTTTGAACATTGTTTTTTCAATTTTTGACTGATGACAGATGGAAAAATACGATTAACAATACAGGGTGTCCCGAAAATACACTGACAACGTTCTAGGGCAGCTTCCTCTCATCAAAACGAGAAAAAAAGTTTCCATGAACATGGGTCCGGAAACGCTTCCTAAGGGAGCTACAGGCTCCTAAAGGTGGGACCCTGAAGATGGCTTTTATTCTATATCTCTGAAACCGTTGAAGGAAAATCAATCAAACTTGACACACACACTAACCTTTTAATGTCCAACAAAATGAGGCAAGACTAATTCCAAAATAATTTACCAGGGGTGGGTCAGGCTGTGGGGGTAAAAATAACCCTAACTTTTTTTAGTGTGAATTGTTTCCAAATTTAACAAGAAATTATGGAATATTGAAGTTTTTTTTTTAAAAAAGGTCCCTCTGTTGAACCTCGATAGATGCACCGTTTACGAGATATTTGAGATTGAGTGTATGAAAACGTGGTCAGAAATGCTGATTTTTTAATTACGATATTCAAGGCGAAAGAAAAACTATTTCAAAGCAACTTCATCTCTGTTTGGCATTCAAATTTTGTTGAGCATAAGAAGGTTAATAAATGTCTTAAGTTTGATTGATTTTCCTTGAACGGTTTCGGAAATATTGAATGAACAAACCATCTTCAGGGTCCCATCTTTAGGGTCCTGTAGCTCCCTTATGAAGCATTTTCGGACCCATGTTCATGGGAACTTTTCTTCTTATTTTGATGAGAGGAAGCTGTCCTAGAACGTTGTCGGTGTATTTTCGGGACACCCTGTGTATTCACTGTTTTTTTTTTATTATTCGTTTATTTAACGTCGGCCTATTTCCGCAACGAGGCCTAACACCGACGCCGGTGAATGCTTTCCTCCACTATACCGGAAATTTTGCCGAACCCCTGTGTGTTCCAACACAGGGTAGGGATTTTTAACGACCACCAACATCGCATGGGGTCGGCACCATCGTTCGTATTTTACGTGCTATGCGACACACATAGTCTTGCATTTAGCAAGCATTCCAACTAAACCAAGAAGCTTGTTTTTCGAGGCCGAAAATCCGTCCCCGGCGGAGATCGAACCCGCGACCTTTGGAGTGGTAGTCGAACGCGCTAACTAACCACACCACAAGCTCCTCATTCACTGTTTTGAATACAGTTTTTCAAGGGCCTTTCAAGTTGAATATTTCAACTCAAGCTCCGTGAAATATAGCTTTTATCATTTTTCAACAATGACCTCGAAAATGACACTTCCGTTAGACAGATGACAGACACAAACTAATCAGCTTATTTGACAGTGAAACCATGTCTGCATACCAAATTGCAAATTGATCGGATCAACGGTTCGGCAGCTATCATGTCAGAACTGTTTTCCTGCATTATTACATAACTTCCCCTTCCAAGTAAGGAGACGTGTCGGGAAAGTAATAACAATTGAAAGTTGTTTTAGGACTTGGAAGATTATAATTTATAGGAATAAAACGGAAAAGAACAAATTTGGGCTTATTTCTGCTCAAAATTATAAATGTCCTAAAAATGGCAAATCGATCACTGTGCAACGGTAGCCGAGTTCTCCTCTCTGGAAAAACTGCAAAATTTTCATCTTTTTATTCCATAGACCTGTATTTATACCTTTTTCTGTAATCCCAACTTCCCACCCGAAGGGACGTTTTGAACAAAAATTTATATAGGTTCCTGGATACTAGTCGAGAAAGTTTTGGGGTGACACAACGGTTTTTTTTTAAATTGGTCCAGGGACGTTGGTAGATTCATATCTCGAAACGGTTTTTCAATTTTCCGATTATCTTTTAAAATTACAGGGTGATTTGAAAAAAACAACTTTTTGGTTTCTTGGCTATCACTTTTTCTTTGTTGGCCGATTTTGAAAATTTGGGGCTCATGTTAAAGCTAAAACTTCAAGGAACAAGAATAGGAGTTCGAAATTGATGCAAGACAAAAACTGAATATAAGGGATTCCACCAAAAGTGACGTAAACCTGAATCACCCCCGAAATCACATCTGGAGATAGAACTCGCCGGAAATCAATTTGCTTTCAAATAAACTATTGAATATGATCATTTCAAGATGTACCTCGTTTGTATGAGACACGGTTTCTTGGTAAGGGAATTAATTTACGGCTGCATGTTTTCAGAGGAAGATCCAGTGTCCTTGCTTAACTGAAATCCGCCGTAACCTAGGATGCGAAAATAATCAAATTTTCATGATTATTATTTACGTCATTCAACTTCAAATTCTAGGTTACGGTGGATTTCAGGTAAACAAGGACACTGGATCTTCCTCTGAAAACATGCAGCCGTAATTTAATTCCCTCACAAAAAAATCGTGTCTCATACAAACGAGGTACATCTTTAAATAATCATATTGTATGGTTCATTTGAAAGCAAATTGATTTCCGGCGAGTTCTATCTTCAGATGTGATTTCGGGAGTGATTCAGATCTACATCGCTTTTGGTGGAATCCCTCATTTTCAATTTTTGTCTTGCATCAATTTCGAACCCCTATACTTTCTTGTTCCTTGAAGTTTTAGCTTCAACATAAGCCTCGGATTTTCAAAATCGGTCAACAAAAAACCAAAAAGCTGTTTTTTTTTTTTCAAATTACAGTCAAACTCATTGAAAACCAAACAGGGACATATTTTATGCCGCACCCTGTTTAATTGTTGAAAATTATAAGTACACAATCATGTAGCATTGAGTACAAATAAACAAAAACAAAATTGATTTCAATTTCAAGTTGTGAATTATTTCTCTTGTGACTGATTTTTTTAAAATTTGTTTCAGGCTGGCAATTTCAGTGATACATGTGATTGGCCTACGTTAAGTGATAATATTTCAACTGCAGTGGAGGTTTGTACCCTTTAATTTTTGTTCCAAGTCTGAAACCAATTTAAATTCTTGATTTCAACTTCGCGAAGTTGCAGCCGCCTAGATAAGCTGCTTAGTATATACTATAGATAAGTAATGGTCCTTTCATTTGGTCAGGTAGCGTAGTAAAAACATCAAATTAACTCAAAACTACCAAGGGAGTGAAAGTAAAAAATAACAAATCAAAGATCAATTATAAGGCAGTAAATTATACTTAAGAAAAGAAACAATGTTCTCCCATTATCAGTTTTTTGCTAGATTTATTGTAGAGTCAATTTCCACAGACTGATGATGCATGAAGAAGTGAGCAAGAAAGCCGAAACGTAGCGTAATTGAATTATTTTCATATAGCTTGCTCGGGCCTTCAAAAGAGCGTAATAATCAGTGAATATTACAATCATTAGAAGTTTCAAGAAAGACATGAATCCATTTCATATTCAAGCTTATTTTCACAAAGACTTATTGGACCTTGTAGTGATATATTGTCTTCCAAAGTCATCTGAGGTACAATTGCCTACCTTACTGCTGATTTGTGGCTGCTGATCATAGGGTAAATATCATATGGTAAGCGTGCCATGATTTTCATGGCATCGTGGGACAATCAGACTCGTGTGTTGTGATGTAATGATATAATCGTGAAGCCTGATGTCCTTTTTCGAAACAGTTTTTGAATTTTACAGATCAAAGTCCAACAATGATAGGTTTTTTTAGCGCATTTTCCATCTTGATGAAAATCGCTATTGCAACCGCTTTGTCCGTCCGTCCGTTCCTCGAACTCCTCCCAAACTAGACGACCTAGCTTTCTAATTTTTTCGCTGTTACATAGCTGCCGCTCCCAAAGGAGGGCTAGGCTATATTGGATGTTTATATTGCGCCGCCAACATAGAGAAAACCGCCCCCGATAAACTTGAAATAACATAATATTGCACTTTCTACCAGACCTGATGCTCTGGTGTTCTCATTTTTTGAATAATACATAGTTGCCACTTATAAACGCAAGCCAAGAAACATTCCGTCTTCAATATGCGCCGCAAAAATGAAAAACATAAACCCAAAGACATAGCGATCTGATTCTTTCGGTATATAAATAGCTGACTAAAAATGGGAAAGGATAGGCTACTTTTGATATGGCGCCGCCTCCAGCTTCCGCCCCCCAAAAAAAATATGCAACTTTCAACAATTTTCACTGATTCAGCTGATAATGTTACCTCGAACATTTTGAAACTCTTGACTGAACTTGTGCAAGAATTTCTTTGCCAAACTCCGCCGCTCCCACACGCCGCCCCCAAAGTGAGAAATAAATGTAAAACATGAACCTGAAGACATAGCGATCTAATTCTTTCACTATATTGATAGCTGACTGAAATTGGAAAAAGATAGGCCACTTTTAATCAGCCGCCGCCTCCAACTGCCGCCCCCAAACAAAAAAAAATGCAACTTTCACAATTTTCACTGATTGTCATATTTTCCTTACATTTAAAAATTAGAAACTCCCAGCTCAAATTGTGCAACAGTTACTTTGCCAAATGCTGCCGCCCCCACACGCTGCCCTCAAAGTGAGAGATGAATGAAAAACATAAACCCGAAAACATAACGATCTAATTCTTTCGCTATATGGATAGCCAACTAAAAATGGGAAAGAATAGGCTACTTTTGATATGGCGCCGCCTCCAACTTCCACGCCCAAAAGAAAAAAAGTGCAACTCCCAATAATTTCCACTGATTTACATTTTAATGTTACCTCAAACATTCAGAAACTCCCAACTCAAACTGTGGGAGAATTTCTTTGCCAAACTCTGCCGCTCCCACACGCCGCCCCCAAAGTAAGAGATAAATGTAAAACATAACCCTGAAGACATAGCGATCTAATTGTTCCGCTATATAGATGACTGACTAAAAATGGGAAGAGATAGGCCACTTTTGATTAGTCGCCGCCTCCAGCTCCCGCCCCCAAACAAAAAAATGCAACTTCCACAATTTTCACTGATTGTCATATTTCCTTGAACTGTTAGGAACTCCTAACTCAAACTGTGCAACAGTTACTTTGCCGAATGCTGCCACCTCTCAAAGTAGGAGATAAATGGAAAACATGAACCCGAAGACATAGCGATCTAATTCTTTCGCTATATGGATAGCCGACTAAAAATGGGAAAGAATAGACTACTGTTCATTAGTCGCCGCTCCCAGCTCCCGCCCTCGAACAAAAAAATATTGATGAGTGGAAGAATTTTCATTCAAATCTATTTAATTGGCAATTCTGATAACAAAATATCACAATGAGTTTCGAATGAAGGAAGTGGGCAAGGAATGGTGTTTCTCCTTCAACCAAATTTCTTTACGTTCACAATATGCCTCTTTGAGAAAATGCGCTACTGAGACTCACGCACGTGAAGGCATACTCACTTGTTTTTAATGGCATTCGAGTCATTTTGGTTGGCAATAAAATCGCATTTTTGATAATAAGAACCTGTAATTTTGCATGCTTGTTGCTTGAACAGTTGAACACTCCTGCGCCCTCAAAAACTTCCCTTGTACTTTACTGGTTCGCGTTCTCGAATGAAAAGGAAAATATTGTGAACAAGCAAAAAAATTGTTCCCGGATTTCGACGAATATTTTCATTTCAAGGTCCATCTAATCATTCTAATCCATTTATTTAGACCATTTCCAGACCAGTTTGTCTGTCTGTCTGCCTGTCTGTGTGTCTGTCTCCGTGTAATCATCCATGATAAACTCCCAAACGGTACATCCAATTTCGCTGAAATTTGGTATGTGGGCATGGTTTAGGCGTCCAATAAATTTGAGTGATTTTGGTTGAAATCTGTCATCAGAGGGCGCACTTATTGCATCGTATCAATATCGGAACTTTTGACGTAACGACCTTTAATTGAATATACAGGGTGTCCCACAAAGTAACCGACATAGTTCTGTACTTGTTCGAAGCAAATCAGAGTCTGCATTCGAAATTTTTCTGATGTCCTCCGTTTCCGATATACAGGGTGATTTTTGGCATCCAGATTCATACTCAAATTCATGTTTCCAGAAAATTCTCCTAAAATTATCCTCAGTTTGTTAGAACATCAAAATTGAAATGACTTTGTTCGACCATCTGGAATAGCGTTTGAATGTTTGGAATTGAAATTTTTGAAAATATTTCTGAAAAATTCCAGTCAATATTTTTTTTCGGATCAGCTAAATAGTGCCAAACAATAATTAAGGAATCGCATTTTGCAGCATTTTTCATGTTGTTTCAGAATATGACATCAGATTTTGGAAAACTCGAAACTCGAAAACAAAATTTTGAATACGGTCCTGTATTCTTTTCATTAATGAATAGGACGCTACAAAGGCCCTTGGGGCTAGAATATACTTGCAGAATTTCAGGTGATTCTATTGATCTATTCGTGAGATATGGCCAATCAAAGTTTTCAGTTGAACACATAGATCACCTGAATATCGGAAATGGAGGACATCGGGACAATTTCGAATGCAGATTCTGACTTGCCTCGAAAAAGTACATCTACCCTCAAGCTATGTCGGTTACTTCGTGGGACACCCCCTGTATGTATATGTATAGGTAGATGCTTTGTTGGTCCAGAAACACATGCTGAAATTTTAGTTTGAATAGGTCTCATGTCTTGAAAATATAACCTCAATTTCTTATTTTTCAAAGACTTCTAAAATGCAACTTTTACGAAAAAAAATCATATCACCATTGTTGGACTTCTGATCTGAAAAATTCAAAAATCGTTTCGAGACAGGACATCAGGCTTCATGATTATATCATTAGAATTTGAAAAAAAATCACATAAACTGGGATCTATTGAGCTACATACAATTTTTCAATGCATTACATTCCACCCTGTAATGAATGTGATTGAAACAAATAAGAGATTTCGCCAACGAAGTGGATTGCTGAAGGATGTATCTAAACAACCGTGGAGGCAAAATCGGAATCGGTTGAGACAATCCAAAGTTATACCATTTTTAAAAACGGTAAAATTTTCGATACCGACATTTCAAATGTTGAGCAGTTTTTAATATTGATGGTCAATCATCAGTAGGCGTAATTAAACAGTGCCGTCGATGTTCACATCTATTGTCAATAAAAGTCTAAGGGAGGAGTCTAATAAAGTTGGGTGACATGATTTTGGTGGCCGTTTCGTGAAATAGCGAGGCGTGAAAACTGGGGTGCACAGTTTTTGGCGCGATTGTTTTTGCTATGTTGTGGCCTTAGGGTTCAATCCTTATGTTATTTACATCTCATAAGCGGGTACTAACTGGCAGAGTCTTCAAAATTCGCTATTTAGTCGAATACGAAATGCCAAATTTCTATGGTCGATGACTCTTAGTGAAATGTGTTCATGTTAGCAACAGATCCAGTTTTGCATGGATTTCTTGATCAGATTCCACGTTCGAATGGCACGTTCAGAAGGTCAATTTTGCACATCAAAGATTTCGATCGATCACTGGTAGAACTGTATTTTTTAGCGCATTTTCTTAGGAAATCCTCTATTAGCCACACTTTGATGTTCGTTCGTCCTTCTTCCTCGTAGTTGAACTCCTCGTAAAGGAAAAGTGTGAGCCGTATCGTTTTTTAGCGCATTTTCGTAGGAAATACGCTATTAGCCGCGCTTTGATGTCCGTCCGTCTGTCCGTCTTGTAGTTGAACTCCTCCTAAACAAAAAGTCGTAGCGGTATCGGGTTTTTAGCGCACTTTCCCAAAAAATGGGAAAAAGGCGCTTTTAGCTTCACTTTGTCCGTCTGTCCGTACCCGGGATAACTCCTCAGGGAAGGAAGATATCACTGTGGTGCAAACGCTGATCAATAGAACATATGTCCAGGATGTCAAGTTGACTTTTAGTTTTTTGTTATTCTGCCGCCATCTTTGATCCGCCATTTTGAATTTCTCTAAAAGTGATCCGATTGAAATGAAATTTGCAGGCAATGTGAACCACATCAAGATCTATCCAATTTTTGACAATTGATTCCCAGCCGCCATCTTGTATTCTCACTATTGAACATAATTCGAAGTGATAGAACTAGGAGAATTATGCCTCAACGAAAAGAGATATCGATGTGGTGCAAACGCTAATCGAATGCGTACGTGACCACCATATAAAGTTGACCAATAATTTTTGTCATTTGGCCGCCATTTTGAATTTCTCCGAAAGTGGTCCGATTTGAGTAAAATTTGCAGGCGATGTGAACTTCATTAAGATACATCCAATTTTCGACAATTGATGCCCCGCCGCCATCTTGTATTCTCCATATTAAACATGTTTCAAAATGATAGAACTAGGAGAATTGTGCCTCAACGAAAAAAGATATCGATGTGGTGCGAATGCCAATCAAATGCGTACGTGTCCACCATATAAATTTGACCAATGATTTTTGTTACTTGGCCGCCATTTTTGGTCCGTCATTTTGGATTTCTCTGGAAGTGGTCCGATTTGAGTGAAATTCACAGGCGATGTGAACTTTATCAAAATACATCCGATTTTGGACAAGCGATGCTCTGTCGCCATCTTGGCCGCCATATTGAAATTTCTTATCACTCAACGATTTTGATGGAGCTTGGGGTTTACCTTTGTTTCGTATGAACATCCTTATTCTCCAGCCAACCGCCAACATTCTGCCACCATCTTGGCCGTTATATTGAAATCATTATTAGTGGAACGATTTTCATGAAACTTGTAACTTACCTTTGTCTATAGTACGATCATTTTAATTCTTAAGCCAAATTTCATGATTTTGACGCTATTTTGGCCGCCACATTGAAATTTCTGCCCAAATAATGGTAGAACCCTAATTAACATCTTGCGTTCACTAACCCTTCAAAAAGGAAGTGCGCTACTGAGCCTCATGCCCATGAGGCATATTCGCTTGTTTGCAAATTGATGCTGATCGTCTGTGGATGGGAATAGGCACAAAAAATTATTGGTCAGACCGCACGATCGCAAGAATAAAATTTGAAATGTTTAAAAAGTTGGTATTCAACGCTTCGGTGTGAACTTCTGCATCGAGGAATCTTGCGAACCGTTCTAGATACATGCATACATGCAGCGAACGAAAGATGCACGAAGAAATGAAGAAATTTTTCGTGAAAAAATCAACCTGATTGATTCATTCTCAAGGACGATATCTCTATTTTTATGCGGAATCTATACTTATGCACTTATATGCGGATGCTATTTTCAAGTCGCGGCGCTATGGTTCACAAGCTGATGCTTCTGGCTCCGTGCTTGTGATCGATATAGGTATAATTCTCACTCATTCAGGATATTTTCTAGTTTTGGTTGATGTCATTCTGTTGTTTTAATTTATTATTGACTACTCGTGTTTTCATAAAGATTGATGATTTCTTGTGATAGTTTTGAGACAATCTGTTCACAGGTAACGGTGAACAGTGTACTCATCTGCACTCCGAAAATGCGCTCATGAGACTCACCCCCGTGAGGACAAATGATTGCCAAATTTCTGCGGATGGAAATAGGCATAGAAACATTGATTCGACTGACTGCGTGATTGCTACAAAAGCTTCATTTTGTATTTTGTGTCATATTATAGTAAGAATGAATCAACAAAGTAAAAAATCAATAAACTGGGAAAGTGAAACTGTTGAGTTGGTGAAGAATCCATTGAAAATTTGGCGTTTGAACAGCCTGTGTCCCAGTCCCAGTGAAGTGCACCTCCATATTTTCTTCCCTGGCACTTTTTCAGAAAACTCCTCACGACTTTGACCATTGCGGATCTGTTGGGGACATTAGTTTTTTATTATCAATATATTACTTTCCCAGCCCCCAAACCAACATGGAAGGGAAAGTATTAATCGTGCAGAAAAAAAGTTTTGAGATGATGCCGGATATATCCATTTTGAGGTCCCCCAAGACGATTAAGACCATTTCCAGAATGATGTCTGTCCGTATGTGTGTGTGTGTGTCAAACAGAAGTGTCACTATCAGGAAATGACAGAAGCTACATCTCACGGAACTTGACTTGCGATATGTCATTTAAAAGCCCTTAGAAAACTGTATTCAGAACAGTCAAAAATATTCCCTTACCTGTTATCTGTCAAATTATAAAAAATGCCAAAGTCTGAAACTTTGACATTCAATTATTCAAAATCTTCACGACAGATTCAAACCAAACTCGGCAGGAAGCAACACTACCAAAGAATCAAATTAATGCTGAAGTTAGAGTTCCCCATCACTCACCAGACGGGCGCTATGAATTTTTAAAGTTTGGCTTAGCCGATTTCAGCTGGGCTTGCCTGTCCTCGACTTTTGGCCTATTTAATTTTCTTAGCAACCAAACCGGTACGTTTTTGTTACATTGACGTATCTATGTCAAAGTGACAAAATGGTTATGGATGCAGGCAGATCTCGGTGTGTTTTCTTGTATCGTTTAAGACAACAGTGCGCCCCGATCCTTTATGTCTTCAAGTATCGTTTTGGGGCTCCGTGAACCCCCTTGTGTTTTCTGCAGCTTTAGGAACTTCAGTATGCCCATTTCCTTGACAATCTTGACATATACGTGCAAGCCCTAATGTGTGCAGTTCCCTTGTATGATCCGGTACCAGGGCCCCATGTGTCTTCCTGCCGTTCAAGGCCCTGATGCGGCGGGCTCCCATCTTTGACTATCAGCTTTTGCCGTTTCAGGCCAAAACGGCGCCCTTGTGTCTCCTTGGGTTGGTTGAAGCCCTATAGGCTCCCTGGTGTCTACAGGTGTCTCTTGGGGCCCTATTGAGCCCCCCCTCGCTTTTTTACTTTACATAACTATTGTGCCGTTAAGTGTGGTTCGAGCCTCACCTCCTGATGGGCTCGAAGCCTTATTTCACAGGTCACTAAGGGGCCCTGAATGGCAGTTAATTAGAACTCTGCCCCAGGTTTTCAATCCGTGAACTGATCTTCACCAGTTATTTTTTAAACAATAATTTAAGTTGCATTATTAAAGGCAACAGTGTGCCCCGAGTTTTTGTGTCTTCGAGTGTTGTTTGGGGCTCCGTCAACCCCTTTGTGTGGAACTAGCATTGCATTCTTGAAATATCAACAGTTAGCTACCTAGTTCTACCTTTTGAATTATTTCATCACCTTAGAAATGTAACCTGTCACTGATGGTTTTGTCGGCCCAACAATGGATGCAGGATGCTTGCTAAACGCTCAACTCCGTAGAATTTTTCTATCAATTTCCAAATCGAATCCTCCCCCTCCCGAAGGGACACTTCGATCAAAATCATTACTGACGTCTCTGGATACCGCCGGGAAAGTTTTGTGTCGCTCCACAACAGATTTTTTTGATTCGCAGCAAGAAAAATTGAGTATTTTTCTGAGCATGGTAACATATTTTTTGTTTCTATCATTATCCTATTAAAAAATGACAGTTGCTTTATCTGGAAGAAAACGAAATAGGATACTACACTACATTAGTTGAATTTGACGACCGCAGAAAATCCCAACGAGAAATTTGTGATATCAACGGCATCCATCCGAACAAAACCCCGGTATTTCAAAACTCAATGCGTTGCAAATCATTATTTTTTGACGGATGTCAGATTGTGTCATTTTTTTGACAACTTTTTTTTTAAATTCACAACACTAAAAATACGTTTGTTTCTCCGTATGGTAATTCAATTTCTTTTCCCTGTCATTCAGAAAAATGCCAAAGAAAAAATTATGAAGGTGGTCTTATTTTCCTGGGACTCGCTGATTTTGCTTACAACGCTACGAGTTTTGACATACGAGCTTTAGTTCGGATTCATGTCACGTCGTTAAGATATCAAGAAATTCTCGTTGAAATCTTCTGCGATCGCCGAATTCAACTAACGTAGTATCAGTATCCTATTTCGTTTTCTTCCAGGCAAAAGCCACTGCCATTTTCTAATGACAGGATAATGACAGAAACAAAGAAAAAACATGTTAGTGTGGGGAGAAAAACGTAATTTTTATGGCTGCAAATTGAAAAAAGTTGTCGAAAAAAGATTGAAAAAATGATCATTCGTCAAAAAATTATGATAATAATTGAACAAGTTAATATATCCCCTCACGTGCGTGAGTCGCAATAGCGCATTTTCTTAGTGCAGATCTGGTCATTGATAGAAATGAATTCAGCTTGAAAATTGAATGTTCACACGAGACAAGCATAAGTTTCGCGTTTTATGATAATCGTCCCATCAATGGGAAATTTCAATTATGGAGGCCACGATGGAGGCGGAATCATGAAATTGAGCTTGAAAATAAGAACGGTCATACCACTGACGTGGTCATACGAGACAAGGATAAAATCAAGTTTCATGAAAATCGTTCCACTAATAAGAAATTTCAATATGGCAGCCAAGATGGCGGCGGAATCATGAAACTCAGCTTGAAAATTAGAATGTTCATACGAGACAAGGGTTAGTTCCTGTGATGATGTGAACTTCCAAGTTTCATGACAATCCCTCCACTTGAAACAGATTTCAAGATGGCGGCGAAATCATGAAATTCAGCTTGAACATGGGAATGTTCATTCAAGACAAGAGTAAGTTCCAAGTTTCATGTCAATCGTTCCACTAATCAGAGATTTCAATATGGCGGCGCAACCATGAAATCTAATCTGCCCACTCACCCTTGAGGACCTAAGCTATCCATCGGAAAAAGCTCCAGGGCTCTAGCTTCATTCCCCGAGGAGGAGTTCAACCTCTTAGAAGTGCACAGAAAATCTTTGTTTTTTTGATAATAATAGTGATAACTTCTGATAACTATGTATGTGTAAAAAGGAATAATGCCCATTTGCCACCCTTGGGGACATCAGCTATCCATAAAAAGGTTCCAAGCTCTAACTTCATTCCCCGAGGAGGAGTACAACTTCTTAACTTCTACACGGACGGACAGACAGACAGACAAACCGGCCATATAAGCGTCATTTTCTCACGAAAATGCGCTAATTTCTTACGAAAATGCGCCAAAAATTAATGACACGAACAGATCCGCTAAGGTCAAAATCCTTATACCCCTTGGAAGGAATTTTCTGAGAAAGTGCAAGGGAAGAAAATATGTAGGTGATTCCACTTCACTGGGACAGCCTGTATAGCGTAACAGTGAAGTCTACTCATTTGCACTCCGAAAATGCGCTCATGAGACTCGCGCCCTTGAGGACTTTGCTACTTGTTTCAAATTAATACCACATACCTCTAGGAGTCTAAGCAGGATGTTAATATATCGTTGTCGTTCATATTGCAGCCATCCAAGAAGGCCGCTGACGCACCGGCCACGGAACAGGGAAGTTCCGCGACGGCACATCCGCCGAAAGTGCAACACCAGCAGTCGTCGGAAGAGCACGAGGACAAGAAGAAGTCGGCAAAGCACAAATGGGTGCCGCTGGAGATCGACCTGAGCAAGGCGCACAAAAAGGAATCGTCTCCCAGGAGGAGGCACCAGGAACGGGATGCCCAGTCGACGGTAAGCGACGGCGATCGGGACTGGCGCTCGGAGCTCAGAGATGAACGTCACATGAACGGCGGACGGTACTCGAGGCCGGCATCGGTGGCTGCCAGGGGTGGGGGCGGTGGCACCGCCGGCAGAGGCAGGAACAACCGCGGTGCCCGACGTTACAACTATTCCAGGCCATCGAACAGACAGCCCGGCGAAGCAGAGCTGAACTTCCCACCGGACTTTGCACAGTTTCAATCTCAGAACTTTGCCGTTCCGTACGTTCACACCGGCGGAGCCATGTACTATCCAGCGCCGGCCAGTTTCACAGGTTGCGATGAGCTCACGCTGAAGCGAAAGATCCGCGCACAAGTGTGAGTTGACTCCTTTTGATGCTCCATTCATTTTTTTTTTTTTTTTATTTCATTTGCTATGCACTTGTGACTTGAGGCGTGAGGAGCCGATAAAGAGAAAAACATCTATTTATTTATTTAATTCGCCATCATCGCGTTTCACAGGGAGTACTACTTCAGCGAACAGAACTTGATCAAGGACTTTTACATACGACACCGGATGGATCTTCTTGGTTATGTGTCGTTGCAAATCGTGGCCGACTTTCAGCGCATCAGAATGTTGACCGTCGATCCGCAGTTCCTGTTGGACGCCATCAGTGGTTCAGATAAACTCGAAGTCGTTGCAGGACCCACAGGCGCCAAGGTAGGTTTAAATTTATTTATTTTTTGTAAATTTCATGGTCTCTTGGAGCCCAGTGCAAATTTAAAACAATATCTAGAACTAAGCAACTAGGAAGATATGGGAGAGCATGTTCCTAGTGTAGCATCAAAAATCTTAAAATTGCAAGCGGTTTTTTTTGGAGGAGGGGGATTTTTCAATAGAGAATAGAATCTCTTTGCAAGATGATTGATCCATCAAATTGCACATAATTCATAAGGTTACAATTAACCGCTGGTGTCCCTCATAGGAGACAGCCATAAAATTGATATATTCTACATAAATTAAGTTATTGCATTTCTTGTTGGTGATAGCGACATGGAGCCGCCATCTCCTCTAGGCGGATGGTTGGTATGCTGAAGACTAAACTATGAAAAGGGTTTGAGGCCGAAAATGGTTCGAGGTCGATTTCCAGCCTGTTAGGATTTACGCCTTATTTCCTAATGCCCCAATTTGCATTTTAGACTCGAATTATTCATTATATTCAACGTTCTAATTATTAGTCCCCATTGAAAAAAAACTAGTGAAGTAGTTAACGATAATTGTGCAACGGTTTGACATGATCGAATGGAATTTGACAGTGATACTCCTCTACTGAGACTACACAAGATGCCCTATAGTTGAAAAAGAATTCCAGGACCTTCCTTGATAGAAACTGGTTTGCACTTTCTTGTCTTGGCAGAAGAATTCTGATTGTAACAAAAAAATCTATAAAAATGGCTTTTCAACTCGCTCAGCACATCATATTTCGACCGGTTAGGCAAAAAAGATCAAAATAAGGAATTGGGAGTAAATTTACAACTTCGTCGGTCCATATCCAAATTGATTTTATTGCATTTCACTGCTACGCAATAGTTGACAAATGATATATAGCAAGATAATAAGTAATCATTGTATAAATTCGTATTTTTCAAGAAATTAAGTCAAAGTGCGAAAAAAACAGTCTTGTCACATGCCTTCTCAACGCAGGAATAAGGGTTTTGATACATTTGTTTCAAAATAGGAAATTCGAACTCGGCATGCAACTTCCTTCTCCAAAAATGTATGGAGGATATTATTATTCAATTCTCAAAATTTCCAGTATTTTCCAAAAATTGTTTTTTCAAAACAAAGGTACCAAAAGTGTATTCTCCTAATCCACTTTTTCAGTCGTATCAGAAACCCCTTGATGAATATTGTTACTGTTGACAATTATTTGCAGTCTACCCGCGGGTCTCGCCAAAAAGTTGAAACAGTGTAACGCTAACGCGCTGGCCAAATTTTTTGTTCGGTTGTTTTTTTGGTTAGTTGATCAGAATCCATCCAAGAAAATCTTGAATTAGCTATTCCTCAATTAACTTTTTTGATGAAACCCGCGGCACGTTTTGGAAGCATTGATTGGCACATTCTTTACTTGTAATAACATTTTGCTTGGATGATTTTAATAAGCAAGCAATAATGGATGTGCTTAATTCTCCATAAAAACTTTTCCATTCACTAGGCCCTCGAATATTGATGGCTGTCATTTAGCTGACCGTAAAATTTCCTTGATAATAATGGTCTTAATGACTGAAATTATGATATTTGTACGTAATTTTCGTAAGCATCGGAAATAAGAGCGCTGTACACACCGGTTTTGGTATATAAATTGTAGGTGCGAGGTAAAGATGACCCAACGCGATGGCCCTTGCACGATCCAGAACTCTCGCAGGTGATGGTCCCTCCAATTTCCTGCATTGAAAACCTCAATCCCGACGTGCCAGAATTCATCCCGGAAAACAACAACAAAATGAACAGAAACAACAACGTGAACCTCAACAATGGCGGTGCCGAAAACAACAACGA
Organism: Anaspis maculata; assembly: GCA_949128115.1. NCBI lineage: Eukaryota > Metazoa > Arthropoda > Insecta > Coleoptera > Scraptiidae > Anaspis > Anaspis maculata. The sequence goes on from OX421968.1 coordinate 38,796,046, forward strand.
AGACCGCAGCAAAAGCGGAGGCGACGAAAACAACAAGGAGAACCGCAGCGAGCACTGCAACCTGAACGGGACTAGCGAGGAGCCACAGCAAGAAAACGGAAGCGGTGCGGACGGTGCCGTCGACAATACCAACGAAGAGGCGACCTGGCGACAAGTCAAACGGAAAAACAAAGAGAACAGATCAACAACGACGACGACAACGATGTCGGGAAAGCGGAACGAGGTCAAGGTCCCAACTCTGGAACGGGAAGAACTGGAGTTCTATTTCGATGAGGAAATGGACAACTTAGGCGGTCGCCAAAACCAATTCTCCACCGAATGGTATGTGCTACTTCTTTCTATTTTCGATAGTTTTAGTTGAATTATTGTTTAAAGAACATACAAGAAATATGTAGTAGGTACATAACAAATGCGGCGCACTGTTGCCAACTCCACGTCAACTTGTAATTAGATCTTCTAGTCATAAAAACGTGAAAGTGGGAACAGTGTAGCGTGTAAGCCCCCCACGCAGAGCTCACATCAAATTGTGTCATCACCGATAGCTCGGTTGTTCTGTCTTCAACCTCGGAGGTCGTGGGTTCGAAACCCAGTTAGGCTAGATAGATTTCCTTTATAGTTGTTCGCGATGTATAATCTGCCATTATCTAGCAAGGCAATAATGTACGTTAGCTGAATGTATCTTTTGTTCCAGTGCCGAAGATGATTCGGACGAACTCAGTGATCGGGATGTTAACAAGATTCTGATTGTCACTCAAACAACTCGACACCCCAAGCACGACGGTTACGATCGAACCGGTGATGGATTGTGGACCACAAGAGTCAAAATGACGCAAGCCCATGCGCAAGACATCAACGACGGGCTGTACTATTATGAAGAGGACTTATGGCAAACAGACGTAAGAGACAGTTCTTCAATTTTTTTACTTTATATTTGCTTTCTCGCTTTCAAAAAAGTATTGGCGTATAAAATTGGCGTCTGCCTGAAATCGATACATCAATGTTCTCTCCTTCAACTGAAAGGCAACTACAGTAGAAACCCTCTAATCAGAACCCACGGTAATCCGAACATCCAATAATCTCTGAACATCAGGTATTCAGCTAAAAATTCCACAATCCAAACAAAACCATAATTTTTTTCTATGAACTCAACAAAAATGATGTGATTCTTGTTTTTTTTTTTGTCTCCACTACTCTCTCGTTTTCAATGTTATGTAGTTGTCCTGGTTTCTTATGTACAGGGAGCTGGTGCCTCAAAACTTACGTCATAAGGTACATGATTTTAACCCTGTAAGTCTAATGTGCGTTGATAAGGTTCTTAAAAATTGCTTTGTCTTACATGTCAGACCGGGGGCTTTAGGCTGGTATGAGCCTGTCAATTTTCGAAAAAATGGCCAAAAATTTACGTCATAAGGTACATGAATGAAACCAACTGGATTTTGTGTGGGAACATCCCATCCCCTTGATCGAAAATCTGGTCGTAAGACAAAATTTTTCGGGGCTTTCGGTCCATCAGACAAGTTTGAAATTTTCAAAAAAGAATTTATCAATTTTTTCACAGGCGTTTTGTTGACTAACCCACCAAGTGTGATATATATTTGTAATTAGGATAAAAAACGGAATCGATTTCCATGTTAAAATACAGGGTGTACGATTTGAGAAAAAAATTTCGATGTTGCACCCTGTAAGCGATGTACTATTAAAAATTTTTGTGGACAGATTCGAAACCTGCGTAAAAAATCATGTGAGAATCGTTTTTCATTCCTAAAATTATGTCAAAGGAGAAGTCTCTAGGAGAAGGTAAATTTTGGCCTTTTTTGAAAATTTCAAACTTGTCTTATGGACCGAGAGCCCCCAAAAATTTTGTCTTATAACCCGATTTTTGATTAAGGGGATGCTCCCACACAAAAGCCCGTTGGTTTCATTCATGTACCTTATGGCATAAATTTTTGACATTTTTCGAAAATAGTACCTTTCATTATCCAGCGCGCCATCAGCGCGCATACTCGTCTTCTGAAGTAATGGCGTCAAATACAAAATTTGCGAACAAATGCTAGAAAATGGCGTGAAAAACCGCCATAGAGTTGAAAAATACGCGCCGCAGCGAACAGGGTAATAGGCTAGAGGTTAATACACACTAGTGATTACTCATTTTTCATCAAAAAGTCCGCATTGTTTATTAAATTATAAATAACTGCGTTTTACACTGATCGGATGTACGTACGCAACCCATAATGCAACCCCCAACAACTCTATTTTCAGTTTGACTAGCGAAAGTTGCCTAAAAACTACGATTTTAGGCAACACTCGCTACATCAGTGTACTGCGGAATGTATTTTACTCCCAGAGACTTTTCTCACACGATTCAAGAATAGCGGCCCACTTGTTCACAAACGTACGACACTCGGAGCGAACTTCAAAATGGCGAATAAATAGTTGACGTTGACAGCAGACAGCAGCGGAAAGTCACGGCCGTTGCTTGTCAAACTGAAAATAGAGTTGGTGGGGGTTGCATTATGGGTTGCGTACGCACATCCGATCAATGTATAACGCAGTTATTTATAATTTAATGAACAATGCGGACTTTTTGATGAAAAATAAGTAATCACTAGTGTGTATTAACCCCTAGCCTATTACCCTGTTCGCTGCGGCGCGTATTTTTCAACTTTGTGGCGGTTTTTCTTGCTATTTTGAAGCATTTGTTCGCAAATTTTGCATTTGACGCCAAAATTTGGCGCAAGCGTTGGGTATACCACTATAATGAAAGTTACTATTGACAACCCTATTCCAGCCTAAAGCTGACATGTCTGACATGTAAGACAAAGAAATTTTCAACAACCTTATCAACGCACATCAGACCTACAGGGTTGAAATCATGTACCTTATGACATAAGTTTTGAGGCACCAGCTCCCTGTCCATTAAGACCATAGTTTCCTAACTTACAAATCAGCGAAAACTTTGTACTCATCTCTCATCAAAACCAATGAATACAAAGAAATGAAAATCGTCACAGATTTCTAAAATACCGTGATCGAGAGTATGATATGATTGATACGTGTAGGATTTTGAATTTCTTCAGATTTAAAAAAATAAAAATAGAATTTTTCCAATACCTCCAAAAAAAACTATATCACTTGCTAGCCAGTTTTTTTTTTACATTTCTTGGCGCACGAATCAGCCCATCTAGTGAGTACAAAGTGTACGTTTCCGGTTCTCTTATTCCACCACTGTATGTATGAGTTGGTCTCGCAGGGTGACGCCGACCTTGAAGTGACAACCATAATACATATCAAAAACTTCTTAAATTGACGCTATTTGCAGTAAACTCCAATAATTCGAACAAATCGTTTATCAGAACAACCCCTAACATTTAGCCGTTCAGATTGAAGGGTCTCTACTGTATTACAAAAAAATCGATATGACTGTAATACGGAGACGAACTTTGCTAGAGAGCACAGCAGAACATTTTTATGTAACATAAATAATTGCACATAATTGTTCTAAGTAATTATTATTATTCCAAGCTCTTGATTTTTTCTAGTGTATTGGATTACTCAAACAATGTTGTTTCCGTGGAAAAATGAAGGTCATTATTATCGGCGCTTGATGAAAGATTGATAAAACGGTTTGGTTTCGTTCTAATACCACTGTTTTTCTATTTGCATTGGTATTTTTCACTGGCTAGCGAAATTGTAAATTCATTGTATGGCACAATTCGCACTTTTGACTAATTTGATTCGATATTTGAAGGCTTTTAAAAAATGGCGACAATTCTATGACGCTTGCTATGGCTGCAAAGGGATTTTCGAAAATAAGAAACACTAACTTTGGCAGTAGCAGAGCTGTTGATTTTGAAGAAGTTATTTGTGTAGGCACCTTTCTATTGACATGAAAGGATGTTATTGCAATAATTATTGTCATATGTTATTGGCCTCTGACTCGAAGAAGTAGTGTCTTATTTCAATGGACATTCACGTGCGACTTTGCCGATGAAGAAACGACAATATGATACATTTTTAAATAATGTAGGATCGGGCATCTACTGGAAGCTACAAGACTGTTACTGTGATCAGTCAGGAGGCTTTCAAAAAAATGGCACCGCCTGCGCCACGAAAACCAAATCCGGAGGTACCTCCTCCACCGCCTCCAGTCGTGAGTATCCTCACTGTCACTGTCAAACTTTCATGTCATCTTTGTTTTTCCTTTTTTTTTTCTTCATCCATTTGCTAACTAAATGTTCTGTTTGGTATGTTTTATTTCAGTTTGTTTTTCCATCTTTGGAAATGAGCCATCAAATATTTGAGCTTTGTTGAACTCGCGCCTTTGGCTCAACTTCAAGTCCGACTTGCAACCGAGGCGCAAGCATCTATATGCTGTGATCATAGGCAGAGAGGGATCACGTGACCACTTGCGCTGCGCTGCGCGGGTTACAAGTCGGATTTGAAATAAAGCCTTAGGGCTAAATTTCAAGTTAGCGGCGCAACTCACGCCGCTCATTTACGACATCGATAAGTCAATCATCGCGTTGGATAGTGTTATGTTGCCATAGTGACCGGACTTACGCTACACTTGCACAGGCGGATCTCCGACTTGAAATCTAGCCCTTAGAGTCCAAAGCAGCTTAGGGAAATGCTTCAAATTTACCAGAAAAATATAAAAAACAAGGTTTTATTTATGGATGTACCGGGTGATCATTTGAAAACTATCTACCCGTAATAACTCTCGATTCCTAGTGAATATTCCTTCGAGCAAAAACAGGTCGATTTTTATGTTAGGGGGACATCTTAAAACATACATTAGCAAATTTCTATTTCAAGCCTTTTTGCCCTCACCCGCCCCAACTTCGAAATTTCAAATGATACTGCCTAACTTGCGATACATCAAATTAAAGTTTCTTTCTGTAGGTACAAATACTTGAATTTTTTCAACGCCTCCAAAAATTCTCTGATCGTTCAATTTAAGGCTGTATACGCAGGGTATCAAAAATTTCTCCCTCAAAAATAAAGATAAAGAGATATAGAGATTTTGATGGGATTCCATTAAATGTTTGTCCACCTTGTTTTCGTATGGATTACCCCACTTTTTTTTTGAAGCCCCAATAGCCCTAAAACACTAAAAAAGTTTCTAAAGGATTGCTGGGACATTTTTTGACAATCGAAAAAATTATCAACTGTTTTATAATTTCTGAGAGATGTAGAAAATTTAATGGAGTCGTTTTTTAAAAAAAGTTCCAACAAAAAAAGTTTCTTCACATATTTGAAAAACGCTCTGTATAAATTTTTTCAATACACTCAGTACAGTGTATGAAAAAAAAGAGCTTTTATCTTCATTTTTGAGGTAGAAATTCTCAAAATAATTTTGGCCTGCTGAGAATACAGCCTTAATATTGTCGACCCTTCAATGTCAGCATAATCCTAGATAGCGTCGAGGCAAAGAATTTTTGGTGAAAAAAGTGCTATTCACCCCTTTGCTCTCCCCCGCCTCAACCTCAAAATTCGGTAAGGCACCACCTACTTTGTGATACATCGAATTGAAAGGAATCAATATCTCTTTCTGAAGACATTTTATTTGAAATTTTCTAAGAACACCATTTCCTTCCTTAAATTCTCCCAATGTCCAATTTAATGGGGGAGGGTCTGAAAAATGTACAAAAAGATTGTTCTCGGAAAGAATTGAATTCACAAAGTAGCCTTATCGAGTTTTGAAGTTGAGGGGGGGGGGCAGCAAAGAGGTGAATTTAGGTAGCACTTTTTTCGCCGAAAACTCTTCGCCACTCTGAGAATTTCAGGAAAATGGGTGGGGTTGCAAATTTAAAAAATATTTTTTCAGGAAGAGAATTTCATTCTCTTTGATTTGTTGATGTACCGCAAAGTAGGTGGTGCCGTTTGAAATTTTGAAGTTGTGGTGGGAGGGGGCCCAGGGGCTGAAGATAGAAATTTTCCAATGTATGTTTTACATGTCCCCTTCGAAATAGAAATCGCCCTATTTTTACTTGAAGAAATCTTCACTATGAATCAAAAGTTATTAGGGGTGGATAGTTTTGGAATGATCACCCAGTATGAGGGGAGAAGGGTGGGGCTTTGACTCCTCTTGTTTTTGTTATCTGATGAGATTTCAGTAAACTTGTTAGAACAGACTAAAGTGGTTGATTTTTCTCTGATCCCTCGACATGTCAGCAACAACGTGCTGAAGGAAGTGATTCAACTTCCAATGTTTTTCATTTTCCCAAAAGTTCTGAACAGCTATTTTGCAAATAAACGCCGCGTAGAGCGTAGAGTCAACGTTTATCAGCCAGATAGCCTATCCAAAACTTTATCAGAAGATGGAAATACTTAATTAGATAAGGGAAGGCAAAGCCCGACCCTTCAACTTCCCCATATCTTCAAAAATTGAAACCCTATATTTTATTAACATTTTTCTGACACATTTGAGGCATTTCCCTAAACCGCCTTGGACTCTAGTACACAAATTTTGATAGCTTGGTGATCGTCACCCCTCAGTATTTGATGCTTTTATTTGTTATTACCCCTGTAAGGTCTTGGGCAACGCCTTTCGGGTTACTCGCCCCGAGGTTACATGGTGGAACAGCAAAGCATATAAGCAAAGCTGAATGTCGCCTCGTTAAAGAAGAGAATTTCTTTTTATTTTTTTTTTGACTGTTCGATCTTTCTTGCCGTTAGGGAAGAGACCAAACCACTTCTATTATTCGCAACATCTTTCTCCCATTCTATCTATGACCACGTTTACACATGAAAATAATACGAATTCGATAACAACAGGCCATGTTAAGATCGAGCGTTTCCACAACTTTTTCAATTTACTGATCTGGTGGAACACATCAATCGTTTCTATCTTTTTGACAAGAAAAAGGATAGAAAGCTACCAGTAAACGCCTGAAGTTCACACAGAAAACAACACGGGTGTCACTGAAAGATCAAACCTGCTCAATTGTCTGCATGTGTAAACGTACTCTCCTCTGCATTTTTTCCTGTATATAAAATTTCTCTTGAATATATTAACTGTTTGTATGCGCGTGTGTGTGCTACGCAGCGTGATGACACCGGCAATGTTTCTGATGGCACCGTCAAGACCACCGTAACGCCCATCCATAAACGCAACGTTCCGAGGTTCTACGCCGTTGTGAAAGATGACGCGCCCGATCCTCACACACCTAGGAAACGAAAAACCAGACACTCTATCAATCCACCTGTTGAACAGCACGTCGGCTGGATCATGGACGTCAAGGAGCACAGAGTTCGAACCAGTTCTACCAGGTAAGCATCAATCAAAACAAAATTGATCGGGAAGGGGAGGGGCAGGTGCGGCTTCCAAGATTATTGAAAGAGGTGGGCGATTACATGTAGAGGGCGCTAAAGTCTTATGTTTAAACTGTCAGTGTTGCCAGTGACAAATACAGGGTGTTTCAGGGATGATAGCAAAAAATTCAACTGTGCATAGATCTTATCAAAATATAACGAAAACCTATGTACCATTTTGCAAAGTTCGGCCTAATGACGAAGATACAGCCCTCCAAAGTTCACTTTTTTCGGATTTCAAAATTTTGTAACTTAGGAACGTTCCGACAAATTCAGCTTTAATTCAGCTAAAGCTGGTTTGTCATAATTATCTATCAACCTGCCAAATTTGCAAAGAATCAAACGAGTGGTGTAGGAGTTATGAGGATCAATAATGTAGAAGCATGAAAGCATCCGAAGAAAAGTTGACTTAAGGTGACCCCTCATAACTTCTACGTCACTTATTGGATTCTTTTTAAATTTGACAGATTGATAGATAATTATGACAAACTAGCTCATGCTAAATTGAAGCTGAATTTGTTGGAACGTTCCTGAGTTGGAAATTTTTAAAATCCGAAAAAAGTGAACTTTGAAGGGCTGTATCTTCGTCATTTGCAACTTTCGAACTTTGCAAAATGGTATATAGGTTTACGTCATATTTTGACGAGATCTACCCACAGTTGAATTTTTTGCTATCATCCCTGAAACACCCTGTATAGCTGAAAAATTATGCAATAAATCATTTTGGATGTCACCCCCATTTTCGGTTTATCAAGATCTCATTCAACACACATCAACTTTGATTTAGCATCATAACCTAATCTTTTGCTCATGAAGCGTGTTGTCTATTGTCTGTCAACCATACGGTATTTCACTTCAACGTCAAACTGGATAGAGCTCATTTCAAAGCAATAGGGCGATTGCATGTAGGGGGCGCTTGCGGCGCCGTTTGCCACCTGGGGACTTAAGGTTTATCAATTGGTATTGCAAATCGCCAAATCATGTGTCATAACTGTCAGTCGCGTGATTTTGGCACTTGAATAAATTAACATTTATATTGCTACACCAATTGCCCGCTGTCATTAGTTCTTTTTTCATCTTTCTGTATTGTCGACGCTGAAAAATGCCCTATAAATGTTGTGTGCCACACCGCGCTCAAAATTGAACAAAACAGAAATGGCATAAAATTCCACAAGTTCCCCACCAATGAAGCCCCGAAGAAGCGATGGGCCGTTGTTCGACTTTTATTTGCAATTTGCAAAACATAAACAAACGAAACTAATCGATAATCTGGATCTGGCGCAAGCGCGCTGTGCCACCGAACCAAAGCCCCCAAGTGGCGACAAGCTGAACCAACATCATGCAATTGCCCTATTTGGTACAACACAATGGTACAACTCTTGTTGCAATCCGTCAAATTGCCAGTAGCGTCCCATAGTAATTTTTTTTATAGAATCGCACCTTTAGTCACAACTCACAATACAACTTCACAACTCACGACCTTGGTAAAAAATTATCTTGGTACGCCACTGTCGGCCGGTAAATGCCTATCCCCACCACTACAAAGTTTATCTTGATAAGCCACTGTCGGCCGGCGAATGCCAAAGTTTGCGCAGACAGTTTTACGACTCTGTACCAAATTGCGTTTGTAACGCCAGCAAGCTAATTTTCGCACCAAACCAATGTCCGTAGAATACATAACTCTCGACTTTTACGCTATGTGTTGGCGACAAGGTGAACGAATTTTATGCAATCACTCGAAATCGGCAGGGTTTCTTTTCGTTTCGTACAAGATAAGTTTATTTAACACGTTCACTGCCACCGAAATTTTGCTATTTTTCTTACCAGGCCATTTATGTCATGTTATAGTGCAGTGGAAACTAAGTCCTCTAGCACAGGTCAACGTTCGAAATACACCTTGGTTTTTCGAAAAATTACGAAAAATTGAGCCCAACATGATAATTTTTTGGGGGCCAAATTTCGCATATATCAAAAAATCGAAAAGATGTCCATGCACTTGTCACCTCCTAGCTCGTGATGGACCGCTGCCATTGTCAATATGCAGCGTACTTAAGCCAGGAACCTGAAAAAATGAAAATTCCCTGCTGGTCCCATGGGACCAGCGCGGCCAGTTGGAGCTTCACGCTGCTGGTCCCATGGGACCAGCGTGGCAGTGAACGTGTTGAAAATATAAATAAAATGGCTCCCGTTCTCCCCAAGACGAGAGCGAAACTGCAGTCAGGAATATTTATAAACGTTTTGTGGGAAGACCGCCTTTTATTTATATTTTTACATTTTACAATCTACACCCACTGTGAGCGATGGCGGATTAATGTCTGAAGATGAGTTTATTTAATAATAATTTACAGCAGCAGCACTTTTGGGACTAGTCCCAGCGAGAACATCTTGGGCACCAGTTCTGGAAGTGTCCCACAGCCTGTACCGGCCTTCCAACACCCATCACATTCTCTGCTGAAAGAAAACAACTTCACTCAGCAAGCATACGGAAAATTCAGACAGCGGTGTTTGAAAGGTACATTTCGCCTTTGGTTCCTTCAAATTTCGTGCACTGATGTTGTTTTTTTTTTGTTTTTTTTTTATTTTTTAGAACGTAAGCGATTCGGCATCGGTCACAGCAACGAAATGAACACGTTGTTCAGGTTCTGGTCGTTTTTTCTGCGCGAAAATTTTAATCGAGCCATGTACAATGAATTTAAAACCACTGCCCTGGAAGATGCTGAAAAGGGGTACCGTTACGGATTGGAATGCCTGTTCAGGTTTTATTCATACGGTCTTGAGGTGAAATTCCGACCTCACCTCTACGAGGATTTCCAAGAGGAGACGCTGAGGGACTATAACAACGGACAACTGTACGGTTTGGAAAAATTCTGGGCGTTCAGGAAGTATTACAAGTTTAGCAGCAGTTTGCAAGTGAATCCCACTCTTCAGCAGCAGTTAGCCAAATTCAAGACGATCGAAGATTTCAGAGTTGTAGAGGTGGGTCATTGCAATTCTTATATTACCTCATTGTTCAATGATCTTTCTAATTTTACTGCTCAGTAGTTGCCAGCTTCGTGTAAATTTGTCGTTTGATATTCATGCTATATTTGCCACCTATACTGTCACGTGATCTCATGAATTCTTAATTCGAGATGCGAAATTGCGTTTGGTTAGGACACAGCCTGTCTAAATTAAGGATTCATTTGATCGCATGATATATGAAATACGTTAACTTGTTGAGGATAGAGTTTTCGATTGGTAAAATAAGGCGTTGTGGAATCAATTTCAGAGGGCTTAATATACCTCTGCAACGCTTCGTGGCGATAGACACGGCTGCCGCTTCCAATCAAACACCTTTTAAGTGCAAGGGTGAGGAGCTTGTAGTGTGGTGGTCAGCGCGGTCGACTACCACACCCGAGGTTTCGAGTTCGACCCCCGCCGGGGACGGATTTTCGCCTTGAAAACAAGCTTCTTGGTTTAGTTGGAAGACGCGAGGAATCACGTTAATTAAACCCTTATTCAAATACAGTCTCCGGCTCAATAAACGCTCATAATTCATATTAGCCAAACAAAATAAACCTGAAGAACAAAGACCATGAGCCACTATTATAACTGAACATCCCAAATATCCTCACCTATTTAATGACAAAGCGCCGTGTGTCGTATAGCACGTAAAATACGAACGATAGTGCCGACCCCATGCGATGTTGGTGGTCGTTAAAAATCCCTACCCTGTGTGTTGGAACACACAGGAGCTTTCAAAAGAGACCAGAATGCTAAATTTCTGTTGAGGAATAAGCCTGCTGTAATTGATTCCGCAACGCCTCACTTCACCAATCCTATTCCATCCTTAGAAACTTTGTCTGTTGAAAATGTTTAGTCAAATGCCCTTATTCTAGTGCCAAGTTTCGAGCCCACAACCTGCAAGTTTGAAGCTGGTTGCGAATGCTAACAGTGATCCTTCCGTTTCGTTTTAACAAGATTTTCGTTTTGCAGCCCATCAACGCTGTCAAAAGTGGACGTCCTCAATACCGCCAGAAGCCTCGTAACCGCAGCGTTTCAGAAAGTCAATCTGGTGAGGCAAGCACATCACGTGAAGATAATTCTGCTCGTTGTTCTGCTGGCCATGTGTCCGAACGTCAAAAGTGAGGCTTCTATTTGTAAAAAAAAAAACAAGTATAGTATTTGGCATGTCCTGGTAGTGTGTATCACTTACTAATAATAATCATTCTGCACTTATCTTACTAACAATACAAAGAAACTTGCAAAGCCTGGAAACAGTTCTAAAATCGTTTGATCTTAGGGCTGATTATCCCCAGCCTGGGACCAGTGCTCCTGCATCTACTGGTTTTCTTCGTTTCAACAATTACAGTAGAACTCGTACTCATTCGTTTGGTTCTGGGCGGATGAGGTCTAGCAAAAACACCTCTGATTCCTGGCGACAAAAAGAAGAAGGTACAATTTGAGATTTGCCGACTGTAGCAACGTGTATCCTAATTGCTCACCGTTTTTTCAGCTCCACAACCTGCCAATTCTAGCAAGAATGCTTAGTTCTCGGAAGTGCTCAGTGATAAAAAAGAACACTTTAGACTTCTTGTAAAGTTGCATAATCTAAATTTATCAGCACTGATAATAATAAAGAATTAAAAAATGACTACAACAATAAAAGTGTCAAAGTGCCATTGCCTTAAAAACTAGTAATCTGACAGTTTTCATATTTTTCTAGTTATACAAAATTGAATACATGAATAGCTATGCAACGCAATATTTTATAGATATCAGTGGAACCATATACATTAGTCAAATGTAACGCTAATCACATTAGTCATGAATTTTAAGTTCATTGTATGTCTGACGGTTTCGTAAACTAAGTTAATTATTAATATTATTATTGGAGTAGGATTAGTTGTATATAGAAAATTCGAAAAAAAAACATATATGGGCTCACTCTTAACTTCCAAAAAATGTGAAACTTGAAAAAAGAAAACTGGAGTTTTTTTAAGCTTCGTGTGTTAAATAATAATTATTACGAAATTAGTGGGGCTGCATGCGATTACAATTATTGAGCTTAAGCAATTTACTTCCTAAATACTGCGTTCTTTTGTTTGTATGTTTATATAGTTTTAAAATTATTAATTTTAAAGTACTGTAACTTTTAAAAACTTGAAGCGCTGATTTTTTGGAATCACCAGTCTTGTACACAAGTGAATGAATTTTACTTTGTGAGTTGAAATGCATTTCCAAAAATAGCAGTAGTGTTTTTTTGTAACTATTATTTTGTTATGTTGTTTTTAATTATCGTGACCAGTCTGTTGTCAACTTTTGCTCTGAATGGTCCGGACCCTATAGTAGTATAGTAAGTAAAGGTGTTGTTACTTGAAACTCATTTTTTGTTTTTCGTCATTACCACTCGCATAAAAATTGAAAAAAAAAAATTGAATCACTTGTTTATTCCTAGTCTTCTGTTAGTATCAATTACCATGAAAAATATGTATATTTGTTTTCATATGATTCGCCCTGTATAGATTTCGGGATTCTCTCCCTCTTTAGACTTTTCTATACTTAGATACAAAATGGTGTCAAAAATGTTGACAAAATCAGTTGATTCAACTTTGGTATACTAAACAATAGGTAATGGTACCCTTGGAGACTAAATAAAGAGACTAAGCAAACCCAGTGACTAGAAATATTTTTGTCCACCAAAGATGAAACTGTTTAAACAATGAACGAGCAAAGGGAAGTAAGGACTCTCACTTTTTTAAAGCTGTGCACCTTAGAAGATAGAACGATTTTATTTGCTTTTTTTTTTTCAAATAATACCTATACCTGTCACAGGTCTCCCATTATATATCTATTGTTTAGTATGTCCAAGTCAAATTGACAGATTCTGTAAATAAAATACAAAATTTTGTATCGGAGCATTAAAGAGCCTGAAGGTGGGAGAGAATCCTGAGATATATATGAACTAACAACAGAACAGTTTTTTTATGGTAATGCATACTAACAAAAGATTACGAATTAATATTTTAGTACCCTGAGAAAGTTAAAATCACCTGTTATATATTATTATAACAACAGTCACTTAAGCATCATTTTTAGTAATCCTCATTATATTTTTGTAATACCGCATATGGTCTGTTCATAAATGCCGCACTAAATTTTAAGTCGAGGCAAGGAGTTCTAGTTTTTGTGTGTATTTTCTTATATTTTATCCTGTTGATTATGTTGAGCTGCAGAGTGATAATGTTTGATGTTCTTATTTTAAGTTAATTAATGTACAACACTTATTCTGTTTTTGTCCGATATGAAACCAAATTTGTGCAATTTATTTTGTTTGTAGCGTGTTTCACATTTGACAAAGGATTGCAGAAAATATGTGATAATTGAGTGTTAGTTTGCTCAACTCCTTGCGATTTAGTGTATTGATTATTACTTAGTTTGTAAAGTGTGTTGTGGAAGTGGAAATGAGATACAAGTTGTCTTCCTATACACTGAAAAAAAATCATTAAAAGCCAAAAAACTAAACAGCAATTTTAATCTCTCCTTCATCATGAAGGTACCAAAGTTGTTATTGTTATTATAAGATATTGTTATCCTTTTTTGCGTTCTCCCGATATTTTGTTTCCTGCATTTAATTTCTTCTTAACACGCGTCGACTGCCTTTTTTTGCGACTTTCTTCCCGTTTCGTATGATTTATTTCTTCTTTGCAATAGTTTTTCACGATTTTTAGCCCTGTTTTTTGTTTTACGACGCCTCCTTTTTGGACTCTCCGCCCAACACCCTATTTTGCTCCCCGGTCCCGTTGATGTCTTTTGATAGCGTATTGCCACAAAAGCAATGCCTTAAAGTGGTTTTCTTGCGGTATTTCGCCCTGTTCTTTTGTTGAATGATGCGTTATTTTTAGCTTTTCCCCGCCCAACACACCCCTATTTTGCTCCCCGGTCCCGTTGGTGTGTTTTATGATTCGTTCAGTATAATCTCCTCTTCTTTTGGGGGGCTTGCATATCCGCCCGGCGCACAGTGGTCTGAAATGAGAAAAACCGCGCAGAAATTCATTTTTTCTACATTTTTTGCGGGCTTTTTTGACATTGCGATATCATAGTAGAAGGTTTGAACCATCATTTGACTAAATAGTTCCATTGATCATTGGATATTAGTACCCGAAAACCAACGCTGAACTTGGGGCTTACTTGAAAAGGTTCAAAAACTTCTTTCTCATAAAGAATGAAACACCGATTTTCTTCTTCACATATCAGGGAAAGTTGATCATTCTGAAAATTATCGCTATTACTGTGAGAAAGACCAAAGTTTCATCTAACGAAATGTGTCATTGACATGCACTAGTTGCTCATTTGAAAGACTTTATCGATTATTTTTTGGAAGACTGTTCACAAGAAAATTTTACTGTGGAGTTCACATTTCGACGAAGCTTTTCTCACGAGTCCCAACAGGTCCCGCCCTGTATTTATTACTATCTTATTCGTCAACGTCTCAGCTTCGAAATTAAAAAAAAATTGACTGCAAATAGTTGCAATATTTTCCGCTAGGCTTTTTTTTTGTTGAACACTGCACATATTGTCAAATTGCAGTGAAGCGAAAACAGCGCAATTAATGAGAAGGTGGTGAGTATCTAGGGGCTAAATCCGCCTGTTTTCAACTTTTATAGTGACAGATGATCAGAGGGGATGAAGGGTTTATTCACCCCCTGTTCCTTGTCCCGGGTATAACTTTTCCATCATAATTGAATTGGTAAAATTTTATTTTTGGTATTTCATATCTATTAGTCAAAGCTGAATAATTAATATACTGTTTATTATTAGTGATTAAAGTTAGGTAGTCTCCTTATCCTCATCATGGTATGCCATATTGCTTACGTACATGCTCTGCGCACACGCAAACGCAGGCGCAGTGCCGTTTACTGCAGGCAGCAGGTATACTCTATACACTGATAGAAAGGACCACCAGATTCCTCCGCTTGAAAAGTAGTCCCGAGCGTTACCCGCGAAATTTAAAATTCCAGTTAGAAAGAGGTGCTTATTTCCGCTAATCACAGCTAAGTGCTATGGTAATTTCAAATGACACCAGTTTAATACCAATTTTAATGAATGAGAAAATATTTTTTTCGAATGAAGCTGATTTTATTACACACCACTCACAACAGCCGAGCCGACTAAAAATAACAAACATCATAGAGAAATGGAGGTTAGAAATCGTACTAAGTGTCAAACTCGCTGAATGTAATGCCATTGGCTTGGCGTAGGAATAATTTGCCCGGGTAAGACTACCAACCGAACAAAACTAATATTAGTTCCAAACGCGCCTATGTTGTTACAGTCTTTGGTGCTTTTGTTTGCTATAGGTTACATCACTGAAATTCAAAAAAGTCCGTTCTATCGGTGTACAGACTATAGCAGACAGCATACGTTGTTGTGCAGGTTACTCTACTACAGACTGATTTTGTGGACATTTCGTTGTGTTGTAGACTCGTATGATATACTTGCTGCAGGATGGCGATGACAAAGCGAGTTTTATTTGAAATCATGTTGGGCAGACTCGCACAGACTTCTAGTCCATTTCAAGGATAAAAATTCTGAGTGACTCAATTGAATTGAGCTCAATTCTTGAATTTCACTTCCGATTCACCCCCTATTCTAGTCCTTGATTTTTTCCAATATATTTTCTCTCAAAATGTTCACCGATTGCCTACTATTCTGGGAAATTCATAAATTTCAGTTGTTTTTTCGAAATTTAACCCCCTGTTGCAACCCTTATTCCAAAGATAATATTTTCACGGGGCTTCTTTCAAAACTGTGTTCCCCTTTTTCACTAATTTTGATAATTTCAAAAATATTGATTTTTTTTGTTGCATTTTACCCCTTGTTTCATCCCCTATTTTGATGGTGGATTTTTCTCATAATTTTTCCTAGAAATGTCTAGCCGTTGTCTAACTATTCTGCAAGTTTCGGACATTTCAGTTACTTTTTTGAAATTGCACCCCTTGTCACAACCCCTATTTTGAAGGTAGATTTTTTTCGTATTTTTCCTGAAAATGACTATATATGAGCTATCCATTCTGAAAATTTCAGAATTTCTGCGCGGTTTATCTTATTTCAGACCACTGTGCGTCGTGCAACCAGGTCTCGGTGAAAAGAAAAATGTCATATGAGCTCAAGCTTGCGATGCAGTTGGACAGCTCAGTAGTCTTGGTTCTTAAACCCCTAACATTCTGATAATACATGGTAATGTTTCTGATCTTAAGTTTCTTTGGCGTTTCTGGCTTGGATTCGGGTAATTGCTATTTCAGACCAAATATATTTGACTTGAACTTGGAGAGTGAATCAAGGTAAACTGAACATTTATCAGTGTCCCAGGCACAATGATCGACTTATAGCAAATTTGGTCAAAATCGCTTCAATGACCTGGGAGTTATTGCAAAAAAAAGATTTTTGGAACTGAACTTTGAAGAGCTTCATCTCCCGTGAGAAGTGTTTTGGGAAAAAATTGAATTATGCATGTCGACTTATTTTTCCATCGACCAACTACTGGTGAAGTCTTTTTTTTTATGAACTGAAGTATCCAATTTTCGGCCTCCTACTTTTCTCTTTTTTAATATTTCACACCAGAAACTTTTTTCTTAATTGAACAGGGAATTCGAAAAAACTATACTTTCAAGAAGATCCAGTGGCGTAGAAAATGGGGCTGGAGAAGTGGAACAACCCCGCGTATCTACGCCATTGGACAATTTTGACAAAAGTTATCTACGTCAAGTGATAGGTATCTATTTCATGAGTATTTGTACAAAATTTGGTCAAAATCGCTTTGATGATCTAAGAGTTATTGCAAAAAAAATCTCACAACAGAACTTTGAAGAGCTGTATCTCCCTTGGGAAGCGTTTTATAAAATTATGGATGTTGCATAGGGCATTTTCCTGGCCATCCTGCACATGTGCGAGGTGCAAGTAATGGCGGGATATTGAAAACAACCGGACAAACCAATGCATTTACGCAGATTTGTCATGAACAGAATTTCTGCACAGATGAAATATTACAGCATATTTTATCTCAGAAATAGACTAGCGTTGGAAATCTACCGCGTTATATTACATTACAGGTGCATAAGAGTAGGATTCAAAGGTTTTTGTCCGGTTGTTTCAAAAAGCCCGCCTAAAATTCAGCGCATGTCGTTGAAATGATTGCTCAGGGTCGCGTTCGAGAACTACACTATTCTGCGATTCTTGCATTTTTGGAGTGGGGGTATCAAGTAAGGCAAAGTAACTACCTCTTCCCGAACGATTTTCGCTGTGCTGGAAATGTCACTCTCAATCTCACTGATTGGCGATCGCAGTGCTGTTTAGTTTCAAAGTAAAGTGAGCTTTTCTGATAAAGTACCCATTTTTATAGGTACTGCCTACCACGTAAGTACCCAATCGAAAGATTATGGTCAAAATAAAATAAAGTCTGACCGAGAAATATGTGGGGTGCTGAGGTGCGCATGACGAGTAACTTCGCGGCGCTCGGAGGTGCTACGAAATTTGTCACTTCAACGCGACACGTTTTGAGTTCTCGAACGGTTTACTGCGTTGCCGATAGTGCGCACAGAAGAGATCTCGATCTCGGTCATTTCTGCAACAATCGCAGAATAGTGTAGTTCTCGAACGCAACCCAGGACAAGCCCCTATACAGGTTTCCTCAAAAGAGAAATGGAGAATCCGCGATTCCGCGCAGCTGTTTTCGGCACGTTCTGCGCACAGTGTGCTATGAGTGATCGCGCCTTTTGTATTTACGTTGCTCCGCCGTGTTAAAAGTGCGTTTTATTTTTTGAATTCTGAAGCCAACCATGCTAGGAAAGTCGTTAAAAAATATAACGAACTTCTTAATGAATATTGCAAATGAATATTCCGCAGAAAAGAATTTGCCAGCAGGGCCGTTCCTAGGGGGTTTGAGCGCCCGTGTGCAAAGTTCCTAGTCTGCCCCCCCCCTCCTTCCCCATTCTATACTCGATCAAAAATATGAAAGTATTCAGAATCCATGTCACTGTTTCTATTTTATTTTTTTTCACAAAAGTAATATAAACGCTGTCTGATTTCTACATGATTCATGATTCATCGGCCGATCGCGGCCTGAATCGCAGCTCACTAGAATCATGTAGAAATCAGATAGCCTCTATACCTAATATAGTCAATTTAACGGCTTTCTGCATAAGAGCAAGCTATGAAAAAGTTGTGTTGTGTTGGTTTGGTACGAATGATACGACGACAAGGGGATGCCAGCCAGTTGTCTACACGTGCAATTTTTAATGTGACACCTAGTCACCGTCTCGAGGTATCATGTACGCGAAAGTGAAATTTTTTGAGCATATGACAGGAATCGTGAGTTCCTTTGGAGTGCTTTGCAGTGTGGACGTTGAGGGACATTGTCTTTACTCTGGTTGGTGGGTCTCCGCCAAGTTTGTTGGATTTTTAGCGGCTACTAATGAATGATGTCGAAGATCGGCAGGATACTACTTGGATGAAAAGGCCCACCGCCCAAAAGGCTATATCTTCCGATGCACATCACTGAAGTAGTGAGTACTAGGTACCTACTCTAGCTCTAGCCCTAGCTCTACCTATTATACCTACTGCAACAACAAGCAAGAAGCAAGGTATAAAGACACATGCTGGCAGACAACACAGTGTACCTACCTACTCACGCCCAAATTGTCTCGTCTACGTACAGTTCAGCTCCATAAATTATTGTCCTACTATCCACATTGTCCATCTAAAGAATAAGTTTCCTCTTGAGCAGTGGGTTTTTCAGTTTTACATTCCATTCCTCATTCCTTCACGGCATCATGGACTTTCGGCATAATTTTCTCAGTAGCCGGCAAAAACCTAATAGCCTTGGCGAAGACTCACCAACCAGTGAAGACAATGTCCCTTATCGTACACTTCAAATCACTCAAAGGAAACTAACAATTCCTCGCATATTCTGGAAAATTTTCACTTTCGCGTACATGACTCCCCGAGACGGTGACAATGTCACTTTAAAAATTGCACATGAAGACAGCTAGGCTAGCTGCCAACAAGTCGTCAACGTCTAATTCGTACCAACGCAACTAATTTTTCCATAGCTTGCTCTAATGCAGAAAGCCGTGAAATTGATTAGGTATAGCTATATTACACTACACAATTTCTTCTACAATTCAAAATACAACAACAATCTGCCAAAATACTGTCAAAAAACAATGAACTTGATTGTTCAACTGACAGATTGTTCAAGAAATTGTGCAGTGTAATACAGCTTCAATAGACATAAATCTTACAAAAAAAAAAAAAAAACAATCAAGTGAATGAATTAAAAAAAAAACATCAATGTCCAGGATATCAATGAATCCTGGGTTTTCAAATACATTCCTGCATTTTTGCTGGGAACTTTTCATTATCTTTCAGGGATCACAAGTAGATAACTAACTTCTACTTGTTAGGTAGAAGCATTCGCTTCTAGCGGATTAGAAGGATTCACATTCGTTGGCGAAGAACGTTCGCAGAATCGCAGAACGTTCGCGAAACGTTCGGTGACTTAGCCATTTTTGACACAGAAGGTTCAATTCGAATCGAAAATCAAATAAACGTTCGTCTGCTACTAGGGATTGGACCATTTCTTTACATTCTGTTCTTTTTCCTCATCTGGGGCGGGGTTGCCCCTCTGGCTGCCATAGTTACCGTGGTCCGTGATTGTCTTTGTCTTGTGATACGGTTTTCTACGACTGAAGCTTAGTTTATAGTCGACGCGAGCGGATACGGAACCGCATACGGTTACGCAAACGGTAGCATAAGCAAAACCGATAGTTTATAGTGAACGCTTCCATAGACACACGCCTGCGTCGTAGGAGAAGGAATCATGGGTGATTTGTTTGCCTGAGTGTGTTGCTCCACTCCACATTGACATTGTTGTTCACTTCGCTATACAAACTCAAATTCTGATTGGTGGAAACCAAGGTCATTTACGTATCCGCAACGTAAGAGTTGGATGTTGACCAACTCCTTGCGTATACGGGATACGGTTGCGAGTATTGCGTTCACTATAAACGATTGCGGGGTTTTCAGTTTGTCGAAGTATAGCCTTGCGTAACCGTATGCGGCTTGGTTTCCACCAATCAGAATCTGGGTTTGGATGGCTAAGTGAACAACAATGTCAATATGGAGTGGAACGGCACACTCAAGAAAACAAATCACCTATGATTCCTTCTCCTACGACGCAGGCGTGCGTCTATGGGGCGTTCACTATAAACTAGCGGTTTTTGCTTACGCTACCGTTTGCGTAACCGTATGCGGTTCCGTATCTGCTTGCGTCGACTATAAACTAAGCTCAACAGCGGAAAACTGCTTGGTATTGGTTTAATTGGTTTTTGCATCGAAGCGCCGTTCATCTATAGCGGGGGGCGCAAAGCGCCCTTTTTGATTTTTTTTCAGTCGGTCGAATTATTGCGCCCCTGATAAAGTGCGCCCGCGTGCGTCGCACGCCTTGAACGCCCCGTTAGGAACGGCCCTGTTTGCCAGAGAGGCATTTGATGCGCGTAGCGTATACAACTATTTTTGTAATGGATATATCAACGATATATGGACGTGCTCAAAAAGCACAGGGCCGCTATTCTTGAATCGTGTGAGAAAAGTCCCTAGGAGTTTTATTATTATTATTATTATTATTATTATAATTTATTGTTCATCAAGAAATTACATCCTTATAACTAGGAGTTTTAAATAATCCGTACTACACTTCTGCAGCGAAAGTTACCTAAAAACCACGATTTTAGGCAACATTCGCTACATCAGTGTACTGCGGAATGTATTTTACTCCCAGGGACTTTTCTCACACGATTCAAGAATAGCGGCCCAGGTAAATGCGTGTCCCATGTCCCACTTTTAATATTTTTTATGGTGTGTTATGGCCATCACTATAAATTTGAAGTGTTTGATGCAAAAATGTGGCCGAGTGTACCCTTGAATAGGCGAAATTCAGTGCCATTTCTGCGCTGGCGCAACCATGCTAGGGGATTTGAGAATAGTGCCGTATGCTAACACATTTCATGTAAAAAGCGTAATTTCAACATTGTCTATTATTGAATCGGCTGGAAATGAAACTTACAAATAAGGTATGGAAAAAAGAGTGTTTCTTGATCTTTCATTGTGTTCAAGACCCGCAATGATGGATCTGTTCTAGATACACAATGAGCGAAAATATGGTAACGTGTTCATCAGTTGGTGTGTTTTTGAAAAGACCGCCCTACTTCTGGTATTCTTCTCTGCCTTACGGTTGCCGTCCTGTCTGTCAGTGGCATGAAACTGCATGTAAACAAATGGTAACTAAAATTTTATCGGGTTATATGTATAATATATCTTGTGTTTTCTGTTTTTTTTTTTTTCAAAAATGACGGGCAGTTTGTTGAGCGCCTGGCTGCAAAAACCGTACGAAAAGAACATTACAGTTCCATTTCATGTGTGTTCCCAAAAACATCACCTTCTAGGCAACCAGTTATACACTGAAAACGGCTTTTTCGTTCTTTTCGGAACACTACGCGCGGAATTCATTTTTTCGACAGCAATGCACATGGACAACATCATTCCACATAATCTAGCATGGAAGTCAGCAGTTTCTTGTCATCTATTTTTCTTTGTTAAATCGATGGCTGAAAATCTGCAGGTTTTGACTTTTCCTATCATTTTTTATATTCAAAGGAAATGTTTCGTTGAAATTAAGTTCAATGATCATTTGTGGAAGTTCAGGAACAACGAAAATGGCAACAGCGCTCAAAACAACAAGACATCGGCGCCAACTGTCACTTGTGACAATTATGATCACACTTCTCGTTTCTACCTGATCTACATTTCATTTGCTCATGTTTTGACGAAAGATCAGAGCCTGTTGAAAATGGCTGTACCGAGAAGGAAGTTCAAAGAAGCTACGAAGAGATGCATTTACGGTATGTATAAAAGTGACAGCCAGGAACCAGTTGTTGGGCAGGCGGCTAGACAGAGCATGCAGCGTTGCCATTCAACTGACAGGTGTACGAAAATTTTCAAAATTTGGAGCCTTCAAGCATGCGCACCTGCCCAAACGAAGTAGCCTATTTAGGAAACCTGTATTGAGGTGCATTCGGTCAGCTTATTTAGCCGCAAGTTTTAATTTTAGCCGTGAGCGCTGCATCACTTATCGGCTGTTCGCGGCTTATCGCTGTTCTGTTCTGAGGAGGCTGGTTCATAAGAGTCAATGGGCGTCGCTGCGCTTGCGACTAAAATTAAAACTTGCGGCTAAATAAGCTGACTGGACGCACCTTTAGTTTTCGATGGACCATCGAATGGTGAATTATTGCTACTATAACCTGGACCATCCTGTATATTAAAAAAGCCAAAATATCAATATGCGGGACATTTTCGGATTTACGCGGGACGCGGGACAAATGAATCAGTTGCGGGAGCGGGACAATCCCGCAGAAAACGATATTTTTTGTTTCATTTTTTTATTTTGTTCGTCTCAACACTGGGGTACTTTGAAAAAACTTTCGCCGCCCCCGACGACGATCTTCAGAATGGCTCGACTGATTTGAATAATTTCTGTTTCATTTTTTATTTTGTTCGCCTCAACACTGGGATGGTTAAAAAAAAACGCCACCGCCTCCGCGTGCCGCCCCCTACGAGGATCTTGAGAGTGGCTCGATCGATTTTGAATATTTTTGTTTTGTTTTATTCGCCTCAACACTGGGATGCTTTGAAAATGAAAAAACCGCTGCCGCCTCCGCGTGCCGCCCCCGACGAGGATCTTGAGAGTGGCTCGACTGATTTGAATTAATTTTTTGTGTTGTTCGCCTCAAAACTGGGGCGTCTGTGAACCATCGCCGCCCCAAATGTTTGCAACACTCCAACTGGCAACACTGAGGGGTTCACCGTCGCCGCCTTCGCGTGCCGCCCCCGATGAGTATCTTGAGAGTGACTCAACCGATTTGAATATTGTTTTTGTTTTATTCGTCTCAACACGTACGGGTGGTTTGGAAAGGGAGAAAACCCGCCACCGCGCTTCCGCGTGATGCCCTCGACGAGGATCTTGAGAGTGAATCGACCGATTTGAATATTTTTTTTGTTTTATTCGCCTCACCTGGGGTGCTTTGAAAATGAAAAAACCGCCGTGCCGCCCCCAATGATTATCTTGAGAGTGTCTCGACTGATTCGAACAAATGTTTTGTGCTGTTCGCTTCGAGGTTCGCTTCAACACTTGAGTGTTTTCAAACCACCGCCGCCCCCGAATTATTTTGACACTTGACACTTGGGTGTTTTAAGGACGGTGTTGAATTGGTAAAATAAGCGTTGCGAAATCAATCCGTGTGGGTTTATTCCCTGACGGACTCTTACCATGTTGGTCTTTTTCGAAACTACAAGGATGTACCTGCTTTAGTTTGAGCCCATTGGCATTTCCAAAATCCAAAAATAATTTTTTCAAATGTCAATTTTTTTTTGATTTCGGAAATGCCAATGGGCTCAAACTAAAGTACATCCTTGTAGCTTTCGAAAGAGACCAAAATGGTAAGAATCCGTCAAGGAATAAACCCACACGGATTGATTTCGCAACGCTTATTTTACCAATATGACTCCGTCCTTAAAGCCGCCGCCGCACCGACAGCATTGAGCGCTACTGCTCAAGAAATTTAAGAATAGGTGCGTTCAGTCAGCTTATTTAGTCGCAAGTTTTAATTTTAGCCGTAAGCCCTGCATCGCTTATTGGCTGTTTTGAGGAGGCTGGTTCATAACAGCCAATGAGCGTCGCTGCGCTTCCGACTAAAATTAAAACTTGCGGCTAAATAAGCTGACTGAACGCACCTTTAGGCGCAAGTTTTAATTTTAGCCGTAAGCGCTGCATCGCTTATTGGCTGTTTTGAGGAGGCTGGTTCCTAAGAGCCAATGGGCGTCGCTGCGCTTCCAACTAAAATTGAAACTTGCGGCTAAATAAGCTGACTGAACGCACCTTAAAAATAACAAGTTGAATATTTTCAACTTCTGCTCGAAGATAAGCCGAACGAGTGACGAACGCAGTCGAGCTTTGCCGAAGACGATGGGGGCTGCTTTCATGCAATCCGCAGTACATCGATGTAGCAAGAGTTGCCTGGAACCGCCAATCTTTGGGTAGGCGAGAAACTCCCACGGGCTGTTTTGTAACGGCGGTCCAAACGTGGCGCCATCTACCAGTTATCCTTACAAGTTCAAATCAGTGAGAATTGTCAATCACTGCAATAATTCAGATTGAGAAGTAGATACCTATATGGCGCGATGTGACGGAGAAAAAGTGTCTGCCCTGAGCAGGATTCGAATCTGCGTCTTCCATTTGCCGGATGGATACTCTAAACCACTAAGCTATCGAGGGAGACAACAGTCCCTCCGTCACATGCCCATATGAGAGCCGCCACACCTACACTACACATGATATTAATTTGAAATAATGCGATGTAAAAAACTCTCTTGGATACTTATCTATTCAAGTATTATTACAGATTAGAGATATTGTATGACACCAAACAAAACAAGTAGAAAAACAACCGCGATAACAACAGCATAAAGCTAAAAACTGTAACTAAAAATTTTGACGACTGTCATTCTAATGCTTCGAGCGACATGTACCTGTGAGCAATAGGTTTGTTCCATCAGCAGTCCCTGACTGTCCGTGGACGTCAGCAGCCTGCGCATTACGATTTATGGAACGCCAAAATCGTAACGCGCATGCTGCTGACGTCCGCGGACAGTCAGGGACTGCTGATGGAACAAACCTTATGTTTCAAACTATTTCTTATTCTTATTTTTATTTCTGGAGTATAAATGGGCAGTTGCCGTTCTTATTTTTCTTCTGTTTATTCTCATCGTTATTTTTATTTTTATTCTCATTTTCTGCGAGTATAAATCCACCTTTATACTCGCAAAAAATAAGAATAAAAATAAAAATAACAATAAGAATAAAAATAAGAAAATGTTGAGAATGAGCTTTCAGATGGAAGCATTTATACACCAAAATAAGAAATAGCAATAAGAATAAGGAATTTCAACTTTCCATTCACTGTTGCGTATTGAAGATGCGCAGAGATGGCAATAGTGGCGGCGTAAAAGAGTCTTTGAGGGCGAAATGATTCCTAAATTCTGCATAAATCATCCTCGATGTTATTGATTAATCAAGTTACGCGGTTAACTTATGTAGAATAATATTCTACAATGTGTTTCAAAGCCTTCCGTGGCTTGTGTTTCCTTCCGTTAATGACGAGATCCTAGCCCCTCCCAACAAATACTTATCGCCGCTACTGCCCAAGAAATTTAAGAATAAAAATAACAAGTTGAATATTTTCAACTTCTGCTCGAAGATAAGCCGAACGAGTGACGAACGCAGTCGAGCTTTGCCGATGACGATGGGGGCTGCTTTCATGCAATCTGCAGTACACCGATGTAGCAAAAGTTGCCTGAAACCGCCTGTTTTTGGGTAGGCGAGAAACTCCCACGGGTTGCTTCGCAACGGCGGTCCAGAGGTGGCGCCATCTACCAGTTATCCTCACAAGTGGTTTTGTCTGTTACTGCAATAATTTAGATTGAGAAGTAGATACCTACACTACACATGATAATAATTTGAAACTAAACTGCTCAACAACTGGAATGACGGTATCGAAAATTTTGCCTTTTTTCAAAATGACGTAACTTTGGATTGACACAACCGATTTTGAATTTGTTTTCATAGTTTTTTAGATCCATTTTTCAGCAATCCATCCCATTGATGAGATGTTGTTTTCAATTCCAATCACTTTTTTTACAGGGTGGAATGTACACACATCAAAAGAATCTAAGGGTCAAGCAAATTCAGACGATTTCTAAAATCATCATAACTTTTGATTGCCGTCAGCGATTTCATATCTGTTTTCAGTGTTCGATAGCTCAATCCTTCGTTTTCATATCTTGATCACGTCGAATACAAACAATATTTTATAAAGTTTCTGCGGGGTGGTCAATGGAACAGTGTAAAATTGCCGAAAGTTCAGTACGAGCGCGATTTCCCAAAAAAAAATTTTGATGCATTTCAATAGCACAGTTATGAAGACTGGTATTTCAGCTTCAGTAGCGTTTTTGAATTTTGGAAATTGAAGGTAAATTGCCAAAGATATTGATCATTTTGTGCCGCCATGTTGAAATTCCAAAAAAATGATCCGATTTCAGTGAAACTTGGATTACACTCATATCTGGTTTCAGTAATTGAAAGTCCAAGGTCAAATGTCTTTCTTGGTCACTTCCAAGCCTCCACATTGAACTTTTATGCAAATGATTAGATTCTAGTGTGTTTCAAGTTTTATTCAAATTGAATCATTTACGTAAAAAATTCAATATAGCGGCTCGAAAGTGATCGAAAGTGACATTTGACGTTGAAATTCCAATTACTTGAACCAGACATGAGTGTGTTCCAAGTTTCAATGAAATCGGATCACTTCCTTCTTTCTTGGAAGTTCAACATGACGGCACAAAATGATCAATATCTTTGGCAATTCACCTTCGATTTTCAAAATTCAAAAACGTTACTGAAGCTGAAGCACTGATCTTCATAACTGTGCTATTATTGGAATGCATGAAATATTTGTTTTTGGAAATCGCGCTCGTACTGAACTTTCGGCAATTTTACACTGTGCCATTGATCACCCTGTAGCAACCTTCGTATCCCCCTGAAACACTAGTCTTTTTCGAGCGAATAACCGTTCATGACCGGTTACATTTGGTTATAGAATTTGGCGTTTGAGCGAGGATTGGTTATAAGCGGTAAAGGAAGTGCCGCCATTTTGATATCATCACCGGTTATACATTTCATAACCTGGTCATGGGGCTGGTTATTGTTATGGTGGGGGAACAAATTGTGGCGGCAACAAGTTTGAATTTGAAAGAAGCAGCGGTCCAGAATTTTCAAACGGCAGACGTAGCTAACCTAACCTCAAAAACTTGACAACTTGACTTGGCGACGAGGGAAGAAGAATCGAAGACGATGGACTAGGGATGTCCAAATGTTATCGGTGAATCGATTCGTGCTAATCGAATCTAATCGTAATCAATAGTTTGATTCGATTAAAAAATCGTATGAAATGAATCGATGTTTCGGAAAGAACCTATCTTAGTGCATTCAGTTCGGCGGGGCAGCTTACTTAGGTTTGTGGTGTTGATCGATGATGCCCCTGGCGAAAAAATTTCAGAATAATAATAATGTTGACAATAATAAGTTATTTTTCATCAATAGTCTACACAAATGACCAAAAAATTGGACTGCTTTTTGGCATTAACAAGTGTTATCGCGTGCGTAATAATCGAAACAACAATCACATTAGTTTGAATCGATTCACCAAATAATCGAATACAGTTGAATCGATTCAACTTTTCAGATGCATCGTTTCCATTGAATCGATTCAAGTATGAATCGAATCGAAGTTGGACATCCCTACGATGGACTCATCTGTGATGGACCCACAAGAACATCGGATAATAGTAACTTTCATTATAGTGGTATACCCAACGCTTGCGCCAAATTTTGGCGTCAAATACAAAATTTGCGAACAAATGCTACAAAATCGCAAGAAAAACCGCCACAAAGTTGAAAAATACGCGCCGCAGCGAACAGGGTAATAGGCTAGAGGTTAATACACACTAGTGATTACTTATTTTTCATCAAAAAGTCCGCATTGTTCATTAAATTATAAATAACTGCGTTTTACATTGATCGGATGTGCGTACGCAACCCATAATGCAACCCCCACCAACTCTATTTTCAGTTTGACAAGCAACGGCCGTGACTTTCCGCTGCTGTCTGCTGTCAACGTCAACTATTTATTCGCCATTTTGAAGTTCGCTCCAAGTGTCGTACGTTTGTGAACAAGTGGGCCGCTATTCTTGAATCGTGTGAGAAAAGTCCCTGGGAGTAAAATACATTCCGCAGTACACTGATGTAGCGAGTGTTGCCTAAAATCGTGGTTTTCAGGCAACTTTCGCTAGTCAAACTGAAAATAGAGTTGTTGGGGGTTGCATTGTGGGTTGCGTACGCACATCCGATCAATGTAAAACGCAGTTATTTATAATTTATTAAACAATGCGGACTTTTTGATGAAAAATGAGTAATCACTAGTGTGTATTAACCTTTAGCCTATTACCCTGTTCGCTGCGGCGCGTATTTTTCAACTCTATGGCGGTTTTTCAGGCCATTTTCTAGCATTTGTTCGCAAATTTTGTATTTGACGCCATTACTTCAGAAGACGAGTATGCGCGCTGATGGCGCGCTGGATAATGAAAGGTACTATTCAGATGTCTGATGGCCGCCTGTTGTGGTTCAATCCTGAAAGCAGTAGTTGTCATACCTCCTATTTATAGTAGAAATATGAATAGTTGATTTTCAATTCAATTCAATATATTTATTGTTCCTTTCGGTATTACCTACACCATGAACAAGAAAACAAACAGGATTTCATGAAAATTGTATGTGTGATGTGATCACGATATACACGTGTGGTGCACAAAATTCGTAATCAGGGGTTACTTCGGAAACGAAATGTTCATCGATTCAAGTGACTGGATTGGCTGAATGCGACTGAATTTTTCATCTTCAAAGCTATCCTAGATTACGAATGGTTTAAGTACCTACCTACACGGTATACGTAACAGAAACAAGTACAAGTACGTAACTATCTGTAGCTGTTAGTCCCTCTTTTCCTGCCAAATGCTGATAACCAAAGTTATAGGCGATTTACATTAGAAAAACGCCACCTGGTGTAGAGCTCGGTACTTGATCGTCGAGGACGTTTTTGCGAGAAAAACATACTCCGACGTCTAGTAGCCTATAGGTGGGCACTAGTGGATACCTGTAATACCCACATATTGACATGGAAATTTGACAAGTAGAAATAATCTGAAAAAGGGGTTGCATTTGTGTCTTTTATTTCATGTAATGGTTAGCGTATTTAGCAGATTTGTAGATCTAGCTCCAGAGGTGCGCAGCTGAAAGACTACGCCCCCAGCAATGCACTACATTATAGTACCTTTCATTATCCAGCACCCCAATGGCGCGCATACTCGTCTTCTGAAGTAATGGCGTCAAATACAAAATTTGCGAACAAATGCTAGAAAATGGCGTGAAAAACCGCCATAGAGTTGAAAAATACGCGCCGCAGCGAACAGGGTAATAGGCTAGAGGTTAATACACACTAGTGATTACTTATTTTTCATCAAAAAGTCCGCATTGTTTATTAAATTATAAATAACTGCGTTTTACATTGATCGGATGTGCGTATACGCAACCCATAATGCAACCCCCAACAACTCTATTTTCAGTTTGACTAGCGAAAGTTGCCTAAAAACCACGATTTTAGGCAACACTCGCTACATCAGTGTACTGCGGAATGTATTTTACACCCAGGGACTTTTCTCACACGATTCAAGAATAGCGGCCCTGTGCTCTTTAAAGTATAAAAATCAGTTTTTTCCAAAACTAAATCAGCGGTGTTATCCTTCCAAAAATCATGGAAAAACAAGTGAAAGGGCCGTGAAACATTGTGCTCATGGGAATTGACACAGTGATAGTCGGTATAATGACAAAAATATGTATTTCTTCATCCGATTCCCAAAAACGTGCTTAAAATAGCGTAAAAACTTGGTACTGGAGAAATTTGAAAAACACGCAAAGTCTTGCGAGGAATGTGACAATGTGCACGGTGGGTGAAGCTGTGTAACCGGAAAAATTTCACTCCGAAACGGGTCACCAAGGATAGATTCAATACATTCATACACACATTCCGCAGTAGGTACACTGATGTAGCGAATGTTGCCTAAAATCGTGGTTTTTAGGCAACTTTCGCTACAGAAGTGTAGTACGAATTATATAAAACTCCCAGGGACTTTTCTCACACGATTCAAGAATAGCGGCCCACTTGTTCACAAACGTACGACACTCGGAGCGAACTTCAAAATGGCGAATAAATAGTTGACGTTGACAGCAGACAGCAGCGGAAAGTCACGGCCGTTGCTTGTCAAACTGAAAATAGAGTTGGTGGGGGTTGCATTATGGGTTGCGTACACACATCCGATCAATGTAAAACGCAGTTATTTATAATTTAATGAACAATGCGGACTT
Organism: Anaspis maculata; assembly: GCA_949128115.1. Lineage (NCBI taxonomy): Eukaryota > Metazoa > Arthropoda > Insecta > Coleoptera > Scraptiidae > Anaspis > Anaspis maculata. Next base: position 38,826,488 of record OX421968.1, read on the forward strand.
TTTGATAAAAAATAAGTAATCACTAGTGTGTATTAACCTCTAGCCTATTACCCTGTTCGCTGCGGCGCGTATTTTTCAACTTTGTGGCGGTTTTTCTTGCGATTTTGTAGCATTTGTTCGCAAATTTTGTATTTGACGCCAAAATTTGGCGCAAGCGTTGGGTATACCACTATAATGAAAGTTACTATTGCGATAAAAAAAGACAACGTTTACGTCGCGAACACAGAGGTAGCTACGGCGAGCTTGTTAGAATGAAAAATGCGGATCTCCAGCTGAAGTCGAAGCAGGAAATCTTTAGAAAAAAGCGAGGAAAAAAGGTAGGTGGTGGTTGACTCTGCACGGCCAGCCCGAGGTGATTTTTTCTTGGCTGGCAGGCTGGTCGACGGGCTTGTGTGTTTCCCTCCGTGCGGGTGTGACAGAGTCTGTTGCTCTTCCTTGGGCGGAAGCTATGGATGATTTAGAGAAAGGTCTGTGACGACGCTGGTCATCAACATGGGGCCCAATAACGAGCCTATGGGGTCCCAAGGGTTCACAGGAACGAAAGTTTGCTTGTAGCGTACTGCACAAGACAGCAAAGTGACAGTTATGACATGCCACCAATTGACGTAACCACCGCCGTTGCCGGACGGCAACTTACACCAGTTCTAAAAATTAATTCTCTAAAACTTCCTCGACGAAACGGCCATTTTCCCCAATAAGGTCAATCGCCTATAACCAAAGGTAATAACCGCAACGTTTTAGCGAGAAATGTCGGATGTCAAAAAAATGACAGTATTTGTCAATCTTATGTCAACCGCTAATAACCAACCGGTCATGAACGGTTATTCACTCGAAAAAGACTACTGTTCGTATTGGACGCGATCAAGGCATGAAAAAGAAAGATTGGGCTATCGAACACTGACAACCGATATGAAATCGCTTACAGGAATCAGAAGTTATGATGATTTTAGGAATCGTCTGAATTTGCTTGTCCCTCGGCTTGTCCCCTAGATTATTTTGATGTGTGTAGAACATTGCAAAATTGTGCTGAGTTCCACCGATCCCCGTTTCTGTGAATTTTTTTTTGTTGAATTCTAATGAATTACTCATAAAGCCTGATGTCTAATCTCGAAATGTTTTTTGAATTTTCCAGATCAGATGTCCAAGAATGACGATATGATTTTTTTACTTTCCCGACCCACCAAAATCTGTTCACGGGATAAAAAGTTGGAAAATTTGTAGTTTTTCCAGAGAGAAAAACTCAAAAACCGTGGGTCCGATTTCGAAAATTATTCCTCTAAAAATTAATTCAATCTTTTCTGAAACTTTTATTCCAAGCATGTCTGCACCTAAAATGGATATTTCGTGGGGCTCATCGCATGTCGAAGTTTGCACTGCAGTTTACTCAAATTCACGGAATGTGCAAATTCCCTTTTGAAAAAACTACCGTCGGGAAACCTAGACCGTGTCGATTTTGAAGATGGATCTACACGTTGGAAATGGTCTCAATCGTCATAGGGGACCCAAAACGGATATATCCGTCGAAATCTCGGGAACAATTTTTAGCGCTTTCACAATACGCCTCCCTCCTCGTTGGGTGGTGGGTCGAGAAAGTAAAAAAATCATATCGTCATTGTTGAACATCTGATCTGGAAAATTCAAAAACCGTTTCGAGATTAGACATCAGGCTTCATAAATGATCCATTAGAAATCGAAAAAAAAAAATTACACAGAAACGGGAATACACGGAACTTGGCACAGTTTTGCAATGTTTCACATTCCACCCTGTAAAAAAGTAATTGAAATCAAAAAACCCAATCTCGTCAATGAAATGGATTGCCGAAAGATGGATCTAAAAAACCGTGAAAACAAATTCAAAATCAGTTGTGTCAATCCATAGTTACGTCCTTTTGAAAAAGGGCAAAATTTTCGATACCGTCATTTCAGTTGTTGGGCAGTTTACATCGTGATTTGAAATAATGCGATCTAAAAAATACATTTGTATACCTACCTATTCAAGTATTATCTACAGATTAGTGATACTGTATAACACTAAACAAAACAAGTCAACCACAAGGCAAACAACCACAAGAACAACAGCATAAAGCTAAAAACTGTAACTGAAAATTTTGACGGCTGTCATTTTAATGCTTCGAGTGACACCTAGGAGCAATGTTTCAAACTATTTCTTATTCTTATTTTTATTTCTGGAACATAAATGGGCAGTTGCCGTGCTTATTTTCCTTATTTTTTATTCTTATCGTTATTTTTATTCTTATTTTTCGCGAGCATAAATCCACCTTAAGATACCTACATTACTAATCGCATAGGTACTGGGTGCTTTCCACCTAGACGGTACAAATACCACCAGACGGCACATGTTCCATAGTGTGGCACAAAATTTTAGGTGATCCAATGAACGGCGCAGAACCGAGTAGGAACACGTAGATGGAAAGCACCGTTTGGAACCCGCACATGCGTAAATGGCAGGTGTACCGAACTTGGGGCTAGGTGGAAAGCACCGACTGTTGCCGTTAAAGGCGAAATGTTGAACACGGACTCGGTGCATGTTTATGCATTTGCCATTTCTTCACAAGCCCTGAAAAGAGGAAGCGCAAAACCACGCTTCCGCTCTACAAGTTGTCTATGCATTGAGGTTTGAGGTTATGTCGCGCTGTCACATTCAAACTTCTTTTGCTAATATAATGTTTAAGAAAAAAGATAAAAAATCGAAATATGCTCCAAAATGACCTCTAGGTTCTGTAGTTTGTCACTTCGTACCCCAATATAGTTGAATATGCAAGGTAATAAAAATGGCGATCCTGACGTCACACTAATATCGCGTAAAATTAGCGTGGTCGTGTATCGTTGGTTGCCTAGCGCGCGGCCGTTCAGTGGAAAATATGGAATAAGTTGGCTGTGATGATAATAAAATTGCTTTTTTCGAGCTAATATGCTAAGTTATGCTTTGTTGAAACAATGAGAGGACTAATGACGATTCAAGTTAAATATTATTCAGGTATAATATATGTATTTATGATTTATGTGTATTGAGTGTTTGCAGTAGTATTTCACGGGTGATTTGACATTGGCGATTCACGGTGAACGGTGGTGACATTACTGACAACTGACAGTGACAGTTGGGCCAGATCGGTCCTGTCCTGCAGGTAGTTGATGGTTGGCGCTGTTGGCAATTTCATCAAATATCGTGGTGACAACACCGAACAGTCCGAACACCAGATCTACCACTATACCAGCAACCAGCTTAGTACAGTCACAGTCTTTCACTACCATACTACCATACCGTTGCTGTTCCCAAAATGTGTTTTAGTGGAAACTAGAAAGGACGACGTCAGCCAGCCGATCGGGTGTGTTTCGTGGTGTTGTGGTGAAATTTCAACGGAGTCAGATCGGCCGTCGGTCTTGTGTCTTCTTGGCAAGGATCCGAATCATGATTTTGATGGATGGAACAGCAGGGGCGAAGACCTTTGGAATCAGTAGTTGCCGTCGACGTCGTCCGTTGGTCATTGGCAACGAACGGTAGTCCGCACCGCAGTCGGAGGACGATTTGAATTTCAAGAAATCTAGAGTTAAGTAAAAAGTGCTCCGAAAGACTCAAGACTCTCGAAGGCCCTTTTTACCTTCCCCCAAAACACGGAACTTGAATATACAGACAAAGTATTTACAGCAGGTGAGTGAATGCGCGCATCAAGCCACACGCGTCTTTTTTATGCTGTAAACAACAAGCGACATCCACCAAAATGCCACTTTTCGGGAAAGAAAAGAAAACCAAGAAAGACGGGAAGGACAGTGACAAGCAACCGACCATAGATGACAAGTACTACCTTAAAGAACTACTCGGAACGTAAGCTGTCTCCACCTGAACCCAAAACGTTTGTCTCTTTTAACTGTTCAGGTCATTTTCAGAGGGGCTTTTTCTGTAGTCAGACTCGCCGAGAGCAAAGACCGACCTGGACAGATGTACGCCGTCAAGATAATTGACAAAAAAGCCCTAAAAGGCAAGGAAGACTCTCTCGAAAATGAAATCAAAGTGCTGCGGAGGTGAGGCCTATTTTTAATCATGTGTTTATCTTTCCCAGTTTACATTACAAAAACCTCTCGTTGGAGCCATGCAGCCATGCCTATTAAAACTGTTCATATAATTATTTACTGGCTGCCACACACATACAGGGTGGCCCATTGAAAACGAAACGGACAGATTTTCGGGCATTCGCCCTCATTTTTTCGAAATAAGCCCGCCCGGACAGGTCAACTTTGTTTTCAAGGGGGACGTTCAACTGCTATTAATTTAACCGTAGAGTTTCACCCCTGTAGTCAGGGTGGCAGTCCTTTCAAAAAATTTAAATGGCAATTGGGGTTGAGTGATACATCATTTCAAAGCTGGTTCAATTGTCTTTATAGCGGAGTTAATTTTTTTTCGATTCGATGCAAATTTTCCAAGATAATGCTAATTTCAGTGTTTTTGGAGGGCTACAGCCTCTTCTAGAAGGCTGGCTCGTAGTTTGCGAACCCATGACGGGGCTTATGTCCGTTCAGTAAACATATTACAGTATACAAACAAGTGAGGTCAAGTGCCCAAAAATTTGTCTCTTTCGTTTTTGTTGGGCCACCCTGTATAGGTACAAACCAAATTAATGTAATTAATTCATGAAGATTCAATGTTATTTCTGTTTTCTTTCTTTAAAGCAAACAGTTTGCTTGACCTTTAGTTTGATGTGCTACCAAATACTCTTTCCAAAATTGAAAAAAAAGTTAAATTTATGTTACATATGATGATTGCACTAAAACCACAACTAAAACGTTTCCTACGTATCCAGATTCAGCAGTTACAGGTGACGTCAAAAAAGTAACGACTTGAATTTTAATTATGCGCCTCCTTTTCTAATCAAAGATAACGAATTATTTAGTTCTGGTGTCTACAACTACAACAGCAGAAAATTGAACGCCCATGTCAGAAGAGAGGGGAATTTTCCTTGAGCACGCGCGATTCCAGAGAAAAACACATTTTAATTCGTCCCGGTCCTATGAGCATTTTGTTTTTGTTGGTTTCATGAAATTGTTAGCGGCGGGAATAGATAAATAATCAATTCAATAGTTAAGGATGGAGTTGAATTGGTGAAATCAGCCGTTGCGGAATCGAAGTGCTACAGGCTTATTCCTTGACAGAAATTTATCATTCAGGTGTTTTTGGAAAGCTACATGGATGTACTTTGGTTTGAGCCCATTGGCATTTCCAAAATCCAAAAATAATTTTTTCAAATTTGAAAAAAAAAATGATTTTTTCCTCAAACCAAAGTACATCCTTGTAGCTTTCCAAAGAGACCTGAATGATAAATTTCTGTCAAGGAATAAGCCCGTAGCAAATGATTTCACAACCACTGATTTCACCAGTTCAACTCCATCCTTAATGGCCGCGCGCGAAATTCAAGTTTACGCATGTCCAAAGAAAATTTGCATTATACGCGAGACCCCTCGTTATCTGACCTAATGATCATAAGCGACGATAAAGTTATTACTATTATTATTATTATTGTTATTATCGCTTTTATTGCGATTTGCTGCTGCTGCTTGTCCGCTTGCTGCTGCTGCATCAAATTATCAGGGTTATCCGAGCGTAGGTATGTATAGCAAGCAGCACCCGAATCCTGCTGCTGCGGGCTTTTGTTCACTTTGTAACCAGAAATAGGATCTCGGATCTCTGATCTCTATTCAAGGTTGACTGAGCATGGCCTCAAGAGTTCGACCATAGGGGACCTTACGCGAATCGTGCTTCCCCATATTCGAAAATGTTAATGTTCTGCAGCAAGATTTCTGTTTGGCTTTAAAATCCAAGCGTGCCTCCCCCCCATATCTTTCCAGTGGAAATGCCCATTTTCTCGCCGAAGTCTTGGTCTTGATGAACTCGTCCTAATCGAGGTTGTCTGAACGAAATCTCTTGGTTGGTTGAAAAATTGTCAGCTGTAATACACCGAAAGGTGGAGTGTATTACTGCTGCAGCGACAATTTTTTTTTACTATGGATGCATTTGGGCAGAAAATTTTACTGCGACATCAAATAGGTTCCTTCGTTTCGGTTTTTTTGAGTGCGCATGTGTGGCGCGAATTTCATAGTTTCGTACACCGATATTGAAAATTAACAGTAAAAAATATTGTAGTGCACCTAAAATAGTAACTTTCATTATAGTGGTATACCCAACGCTTGCGCCAAATTTTGGCGTCAAAGACAAAATTTGCGAACAAATGCTACAAAATCGCAAGAAAAACCGCCACAAAGTTGAAAAATACGCGCCGCAGCGAACAGGGTAATAGGCTAGAGGTTAATACACACTAGTGATTACTTATTTTTTATCAAAAAGTCCGCATTGTTCATTAAATTATAAATAACTGCGTTTTACATTGATCGGATGTGCGTACGCAACCCATAATGCAACCCCCACCAACTCTATTTTCAGTTTGACAAGCAACGGCCGTGACTTTCCGCTGCTGTCTGCTGTCAATGTCAACTATTTATTCGCCATTTTGAAGTTCGCTCCGACTGTCGTACGTTTGTGAACAAGTGGGCCGCTATTCTTGAATCGTGTGAGAAAAGTCCCTGGGAGTTTTATATAATCCGTACTACACTTCTGTAGCGAAAGTTGCCTAAAAACCACGATTTTAGGCAACATTCGCTTCATCAGTGTACTGCGGAATGTGTGTATGAATGTATTGAATCTATCCTTGATGACCCGTTTCGGAGTGAAATTTTTCCGGTTACACAGCTTCACCCACCGTGCACATTGTCACATTCGTCGCAAGACTTTGCGTGTTTTTCAAATTTCTCCAGTACCAAGTTTTTACGCTATTTTAAGCACGTTTTTGGGAATCGGATAAAGAAATACATATTTTTGTCATTATACAGACTATCACTGTGTCAATTCCCATGAGCACAATGTTTCACGGCCCTTTTCACTTGTTTTTTCATGATTTTTGGAAGGATAACACCGCTGATTTAGTTTTGAAAAAAACTGATTTTTTACTTTGAAGAGCACAGGGTCGCTATTCTAGAATCGTGTGGGAAAAGTCCCTGGGAGTAAAATACATTCCGCAGTACACTGATGTAGCGAGTGTTGCCTGAAATCGTGGTTTTTAGGCAACTTTCGCTAGTCAAACTGAAAATAGAGTTGTTGGGGGTTGCATTATGGGTTGCGTACGCACATCCGATCAATGTAAAACGCAGTTATTTATAATTTAATGAACAATGCGGACTTTTTGATGAAAAATGAGTAATCACTAGTGTGTATTAACCTCTAGCCTATTACCCTGTTCGCTGCGGCGCGTATTTTTCAACTCTATGGCGGTTTTTCACGCCATTTTTTAGCATTTGTTCGCAAATTTTGTATTTGACGCCATTACTTCAGAAGACGAGTATGCGCGCTGATGGCGCGCTGGATAATGAAAGGTACTATTCCACAAATAATTTGGTTGAATGTTAGATACCATTTTTTATATTCAAAGGAAATGTTTCATTGAAATTGAGTTCAATGATCATTTGTGGAAGTTCAGGAACAACGAAAATGGCAACAGCGCCAGCGCTCAAAACAACAAGACATTGGCGCCAACTGTCACTTGTGACAATACACAATATTGCGTGACCGCTTAGCGCATGCTCTAAAAAAACGAGGTGATTCGTTCTAAGTCTTCCATATGTTACGCTGTAAAATAGGTGATCCTCAAACTAAGCTTAATGGATTATGCGTCGTTTTCAAGTAGAAGTGATTACATAGAAAAATCGGTTAACCCTCGCAACCTATTCATGAAAGCACATATGTGAGAGGTCATTCCCAAATGCCCCAAATACACGTTTTCAAAAAAGCAGTTGTCTCTTTCTTGCAATGACGTCACGATTACGATGCGCAGTAGCTCTACGGTCATTTGGGCACTTACGTCAATCAGTAATGTCAGTTGTCAGTTATATGCACGGATGGGGATGTTATATGTCAGTCGTTTGGTTAGGTTTGTTTGGTATCCTACAATGTTCGGTCTTCTAGCTATGTTCCTTGCGGAGAGCCCCATCGAGAAAAGCCTGCATGAGTCTCCTGCCTGGTCATCGTTTGTGACCCTTCTTGTGAACCTCTTGCCTTCATAGGCAAGACGGAATAGGTTCAGGAGTCTTTCACCGCCACTGGCGTCACTTGGTCTACGCTGGTAGACGCAGCAGGACCGCGTTGCACAATAAAATAAATTGAAAAAGTTCATCCTCTCCGAGTGGTGTTGAGGTTATTAATTTTTATTTGGTTTCTCGAATTACAATTATAATTAAACCGGCCAAATTTTCAACGCTCTCCTCTTTTCTCTGTTGTGATCACCAGTAAGCGCTTTGGCCGATTGCTTGGAATATGAAAAATGACATGGGCATATGGCATGTGTCAGAGGAAGTCACGCTTGACAATGGTAAAGCTACACTAATTTGCAAATGCAAACGTGACACATGACAGTTATGCACATAACCTGTAATTTCACAGCACGACAGGGTCCGACAGCCGATTTGAGCTGTCAATTTTCAAAGTTGCCGCCATGGTTGCAGTCATGAATGACTAAAGTTCCCATATGACCGCGCAGGATTTTCTGGTTCACTCCATTGATAACGTGTATTATGAAATAAAAAAAAACATGGAACACTTCAACCATAACATTCCGGAATAAAATTCATAATTTTTTTCCATATCCATTTCGGAAAAACCGCTCAAACAGGTCGATTTCTAAAAACGGCAAGCCGTTTTTTCACACCCTTGGTATTTTTTTTCAAATGGCACCCTATGGCTTGTGGGGGCTCGTTGGAAAGCTTGTCAAAAACTCTATTCAGATCCACCATTGAAAATTAGATCGGACGCTTCACCATGAAATTTTGAGGAACCCCCAGTTTTACTTAACAGTCCGGAATAAAATTCATATTTTTTTTCCATATTCATTTCGGAAAAAAACGCTCGAACAGGTCGATTTCTAAAAACGGCAAGCCGTTTTTTCATGACACGTGTCATGTTCTACCGTCAACCCCCTAACCCCAAGCCACCCTTAGTATTTTTTTTCAAATGGCACCCTATGGCTTGTGGGAGGTCGTTGGAAAGCTTGTCAAAAACTCTATTTAGATCTACCATTGAAAATTAGATCGGACGCTTCACCATGAAGTTTTGAGGAACCCCAGTTTTACTTAACAGAATAAAATTCATTTTTTTTACATTTATTTCGGAGAAAACGCTCGAACAGGTCGATTTCTAAAAACGGTAAGCCGTTTTTTCATGACACGTGTCATGTTCCACCGTCAACCCCCTAATCCCAAGCCACCCTTAGTATTTTTTCTTCAAATGGCACCCTATGGCTTGTGGAGGCTCGTTGTATTCCTTTAAAATTCATGGTCAAACGTCCGATCTAATTTTCAATGATAGATCTGAATAGAGTTTTTGACAATATTTCCAACGAGCCCCCACAAGTCATAGGGTGCCATTTGAAAAAAAAATACTAAGGGTGGCTTGGGGTTAGGGGGTTGATGGTAGAACATGACACGTGTCATGAAAAAACGGCTTACCGTTTTTAGAAATCGACCTGTTTCAGCGTTTTTTTCCGAAATGAATATGGAAAAAAATTATGAATTTTATTCCGGACTGTGAGGTAAAACTGGGGGTTCCTCAAAACTTCATGGTGAAGCGTCCGATCCAATTTTCAATGGTGGATCTGAATAGAGTTTTTGACAAGCTTTCCAACGAGCCCCCACAAGCCATAGGGTGCTATTCGAAAAAAAATACTAAGGGTGGCTTGGGGTTAGGGGGTTGACGGTAGAACATGACACGTGTCATGAAAAAACGGCTTGCCGTTTTTAAAAATCGACCTGTTTGAGCGTTTTTTCCGAAATGGATATGGAAAAAAATTATGAATTTTATTCCGGACTTTTGAATAACCCTGTATAGAGTTTATAACTTATAGTTTTATATATATATATAAAATTATATATATATTTTATATATACAGGGTGATTCAAAAATGGCGCATTTCTTTTTGGGCACGTTATAGTGGACGTTGACGGAGCATGGGAAAAATAATAAAAAAAATTATTCGGCTTCTATTTGCAAGTTATTAACAAAAACAGATCTGTCCAATCTGGCAGCATCGCATTAGTACCTACCTGGCACCTTTAGATCAAAGAGGTACATCACAATAACCAGTGGCGGCTCGTGAGTTTTTTGCAAGGAGGGCTCAAGTTAATAACAAATTCGCGAGCTGAGAACTATAATGTTCTATCACTTCTATCTGCACTTCTTGTAGAAAATGTTTTTCGAACTTCGAACCAGCAAAACATGGACAAAATGTTTCCTGATATAAACAATTAGAACAGAAACTAGAGAAAGAGGCTTCTATTCATTTTCCGTTTCTGATTTAATTGTTCAAATCATGAAACATTTCGTCCATGTTTTGTTGGTTCGAAGTTCGAAAAACATTTTCTACAAAGAGTGAAGATAGAACAGTTAGGATAGTCTCAGTTCGCGAAATGACGAAACTCGAGACAAAAACTTTTTTGTCGTATCCGCATCACAACCATATGGAGTTTTAGCATTTACTGTCTTAATAATAATAATAATAAATAAATGTTTATTTTCCAAACAGGTGTAAACCCAATACAGAAAATGTTTGCATTTAGGAAAAAATTGTCTTGTCAAAATTACGTGTGAGTTAATGCACCACGAATTTATTCTTGCGGGTTCGATTTGCTTTATATTCAGTAAATCAATGCTGTAATCGGACGTCCGTTGTTTTTTTGCATTTATTTCTTCTTGTAGGCTTGATGACCTAAATGTACCTTTTTTAGGTCAGCTATCTTCATGTTTGCAAACTGTTGACTAATCGAAGAGTACATAAATCATTATATCGATTATTTCAATCGGCTGGGGGCTCGAGAAACGGAGCCCATATCTGCAGTATAGAGCGGGAGTCGCGTCTCGCGTTGCCATGGTAACGGCACATGTTTTGCGCGGGTGCACCCCGGCATCACCGCATCGGCGGTGGGCGCCGAATGCGGAGCCCAAGACGAACTTCTTCGACCGTGCGATCGCTTAGAATTATTTTGTTAAAATAATTATTGACTAATGACTGAACGTTTTTGCACTAAACCAAATCTTTGGAATGAGTATAATTAATAAAATGCATTCCATGTCTTCCTACCGATAAAAACCTCTTGCCGCCTTTAGCGTTGGGGGGGCGCCGCCCTTGAGCCCTCCCTCACCAGCCGCCACTGACAATAACATTATTGTATTGTTGCCCTGGATACTCCGTAGAACCTGCCAGACCATACCAAACATACATGCCAAATGTATTTTCACGGCACTTTTGAGGTGAAAGACGAATTTTGAAATTTGAAAATACGACTCAAATCTCAATTGCAAGAGAAACTTTCAATTGGGAACTACTAACGACATGTGACTCTTGGCAAGTAACAATGCTTTGCTTTAAAATCATGCAAACTGAAGAAGTTGAATTCTCAACTTCACCTCTTCATAACTCGAAGGATAAATGAGCCAATTTTTTTTCACTATTTTTTCTGTGCTCCCTCAACGTCTCCCACAACGTACACGGGAGAAAATGCGCCATTTTTGAATCATATATATATGATTATGACAGTTATCATCGCGCATGTCCAGGGCCGCTATTCTTAAATCGTGTGAGAAAAGTTCCTGAGAGTAACTCTGTATATATATATATATAAGCGCCCTGGACATGCGCGATGATAACTTGTCACCGTTTTCTTAGTTCGCATGACATCCGTGTCGGAGCGCCACTTCCGCGCAATATTGTGTGTGTTAGCGCGGTACACATAAAGACGGCAGCCTTCCGATGAAGGCTGCATTAAAACAATAACTCTTGGATTAGGAAAGCAGCAAGCGACAGTCAGAAATAAAATTCACAACAACAATCAAAAACTTTAATGCAAAACAAAGAAAAAAACACAAACAGACAGAATTACAAAACAATAAAAAAAAAAAACAATGTGAATTAAATGAAATGAAAAATCCGAGTGGTTCTGATCGGGGGCAGATTCGCTGGCGCCGAGTGGCGTCCTGAAAACGAGACGAACTGCACTGAAGGTATACACCCCGGCAAACGGGAATAAACGGTAAATGGTAAAAACAATGGAAAATATGGAACTTACGGGATCTTATTCGGTGGCGGCGTCGTCCTGGCGGAGTCCGAAGGCGGCGTCGTGGTGGATGGCCGTTCTGGTGGTGGATTTCCTGGTGAACTGCACGAGTGCCCGTGTTCGTCACCAAAATGGCGGACGAACGACTCGATCCCGTCCGAAACTGGAGCTTTGTGTGAGGCTGGCTGATCCAAGCCGCTCCCCGGTGAAAGCGGTGAAAACTGCCGCTTTCTGGACTTGGAGATGCTGCAGAGCTCCTCCAGGAGTCACTATCGGACGCGATGGGCCTTGGATGGGCTTCTGGTCGAGTACGAATGTACGCCGATGGCACGACAAGATGGCCGCGAGAACGATGACCAAAAAAAGGACGGCGTGGCTTCCTGCTCGACGTACGGAAATCAACGCCGCTTCGAACGAAGCGGCAAAGGCACGAGCGGAAAGAAAGCCGAAGAATGCCGAAGACGGCCGAAGAAAGTGCTGGAGCTCGTTTACGCTTGCGCCTGACAGCCAAGTGCCAGGCACACCGAACAGGGGGTGAGGGGTGAGGACTTGGACGACACAGGGATATTTTGGGTTGCATACCCTCAATGCACACGAATGCAGTTTTCAATGAACGGGGCCGAGACATTGTGTATTATGATAACACTTCTCGTTTCTAAATTCTACCTGACCTACATTTGCTCATGTTTTAACGAACGAACATAACTTGTTGAAAATGGCTGTACCGAGAAGGAAGTTCAAAGAATCTACGAAGAGATGCATTTGCGGTGTGTGTAAAAGTGACAGCCAGTAACCAGTAGTTGTTCAGGCGGCTAGACCTCCGGGCTAGACAGAGTCAAGCGACTAGACAGAGCATGCTGCGTTGCCAAGTTTCCATATTCACACTGACAGGTGTACGAAAGTTTTCAAAATCTGGCGCTTTTACACACGCGTACCTGCCCAAACGAAGAAGTGGCCTATTTGGGGTCTATTGTTTTGTAATGGGGTGTTCCACGGGTTTTGGGAAAAAATAAATTTAAATACTAGAGCCTTCGTAGAGCTCACATATTTTTTATTAAATTTTTTTGCGTTCATTTAGGCCCCGAAAAAAAATAAAGAAAATTTCGCGTGACGTCACCAAATTGAGACTCAGGTACGTTAACAGATGGCGCTAGGTAGGCAGTGGAAGTCGTTGCTAGACCTCGTACGGCCTCGGTAACGCGAACACGGTGAACTCCGCCTGCCGAACGCGAGACAAACAGCTGACTTGAGAAAAAATCTGTGCGTCAATAGGCGAAATTCAATGCCATTTCTGCGCTGGCGCAACCATGCTAGGGGATTTGAGAATAGTGCCGTATGCTAACACATGTAAAAAGCGTAATTCCAACATTGTATATTATTGAAACGGCTGGAAATGAAACTTTCAAATAAGCTATGGAAAAAAGAGTGTTTCTTGATCTTTCATTGTGTTCAAGACCAGGAATGATGGATCAGTTTTAGATACACAAGGAGCGAAAATATGGTAACGTGTTATTATTATTATTATTATTATTATTATTATTATTGAGATTCCCACTCAACAGGTAGATACCCATTAACAGAGTGAGGCGCACATCAAGCTAAGAGAGAACAGGAAAAAAAAAAAGACAACAAGAAAAGAACCGCGATCACTCAACACCGCCAGAAGCAGATCCGTCAAAGCAAGACCTGATCTGGCCAACAGAACAAGAGAATATGTCAATTCGATCCTGAACACTCATATAATTAGAGCACATTTGATATATGGGAGAGGCCTTAAGAACATTAGTATTAGTAGTAGGGAGGTAAAACGTCTCGGTGCATCTTGAATTTACGCGTGGAACCCTGAACATCAATTTCTGCACCAAATTCTTGGAGTCGAGTAAACCATTGACAAGTTTAAAAAGAAAAACAATGGAATGCGAACATCGTCTTGACTGTAGGCTGACGAACTGCGTCCGTGCCAGCAACATGTCCTGGGGACATCCCCTAGGAGGATAAGTACCCCAAGTTCTGAAATGCAAAAACTTCAAGAATCGACGCTGAACTCTCTCGATAGCGGAAACGTGCACCGAATATAAAGGACTCCAAATGATAGAGGCATACTCAAGACGAGGCCTAACAAATGTCGAGTAAAGGAGACAGGCAGTCTGAAGATTCGCAAAGGGCCTGACATTTCTCAAGACAAAACCCAAACTCCTGAAGGCAGCAGCAGTCACATCAGAAATGTGTGGAACAAAAGTAAGCTGGGAATCGAAGCGAACCCCAAGGTCACGCACATCATTCGCCCTTGGCACCAAAACATCACCAATAGCGTAGTCAAACTGTAATTCATTTCTAGCTCTACAATACGAAACAATCGAGCATTTACTGGGATTAAGTGGTAGGTGATTCGTCTGACACCATCTCCTAACCCTGTCCAAATCAGCCTGAAGTCTCTCACAGTCAGCCACAGCACCTATTTCACTATACAACTTTAGGTCATCAGCGTACATCAGAAATCCAGCCTCAACACAGTCACTGATATCATCAACATATATGTCAAAAAACAATGGTCCAAGCTTATTTCCCTGTGGCACACCCGAAGTCTGAGCAAACATCCGAGAACGAAAACCATTGCACTGCACATACTGGAGCCTACCTGTCAAGAACGACTGTATCAGAGCCAGGAACTTAGGAGACAGACCGTACCAAGCCAGTTTCGTCATCAGTATGGAATGATCTATTCTATCAAATGCCTTGGAAAAATCGGTGTAGACAACATCCACCTGCGCTCTCCTATCCAACCTCTCAGACAAGAACTGGGTGATCTCCATAAGGTTAGTTACGGTGGACCGTCGTGGTATGAAACCATGTTGCCTGTCAGACAGCATAGGACCTACATGACATAAAATCTTACGGTGCATAAGGATCTCAAACACCTTACTGAAATTACATCCTATGGCAATGGGTCTATAGTTTTCAACAACATTCCTTCTACCTTTCTTGAAAACCGGGCACACTCGAGTCTCCTTCCACCTCCGCGGATAGGCTCCCTCCCTCAACATGGTACTGAAAATCAACGATAGAGGCGCTGCGAGGACTGAGGCGCAATCTCGTACAAGATAAGAAGGAATCAAGTCAGGTCCTGCAGTAGATTTAGATGGGAGACTACGAATAGCCTCAAGAACCTCATCCTCAGAGACCATATCAAAATTGAGAACATCACCACGGCGTGAAAAACTCGAGAAACTGGGGTAAAGCGAAGCATTAGATGGAGAAGAGAAGGACTTGCTGAAATAATCGGCAAAGGAATCAACAATACTTGACGGTCCCCCAATATCATTGCCAGCATAAGTCATAGTGGTTGGTATGCTCCCACATTCATTTTTTGACCTCACATAGGACCAAAACTTGCTAGGATCACTAGAAATGCTGGACTCCGTCTGTCTGATATAAGAAGCGAACGATCCAGCAATGTCCACTTTAATCTGAGATCTCAACAATCTATATTCATTGAACATCTCAACACATCTGGTTCTATTGTATTTGACTCTAAGCCGCTCCTTCTTCTTAATATCCCGTATAATTTGTCCAGTGAACCAGGGGGGATATGTGCGGGAAGTTTTCCTTTTACAGGGCACACACAAGTCGAACACCCGAGCAAGGGATTCATAAAATCTATCCACGACATCCTCGACCGGTAGGCCACGTAACTCTTGCAGTTGCCAGTTGAGACCGGCAAGTCTGTCATATAACTCGACAAAATTCGCCTTTCTAAAGTTGTACTCACTGCTACAAGTGACGGGAAGAGACTTATTATCTGAAACAGCGTGCAAGTGAATCTCGAGCGCAGGATGATGGCCGTCCTCCGGCAACAGAACACGATCAGAACGCACAACGGAACACTCAAGATTAGTCACCACCAGATCCAACAACCTGTCATTACAGTTAACCACCCTACTGCACTGCCTGAGATCACAATACTCAATAAAATTACTAAACTCATCAATCAAGGGTGTTCGCTGATGCCCATCATAAAAGCCAGCCAAGTCAGGAATGTTGAAGTCTCCCAGGATTAACACCTTACCCCCCAGAATACACTCAACCGACATTAGAGCATCGAAAAGCACTCTATAATCACCAGCTGTGCAGGACGGACGAACATAAAGCACAAGGATGTACAACCTCCAAAACCCGAAATCAACCGCAACCGCGACCACATCAACCCCACCAACCCCAGACCAAGCGTCACCCAGATCAACCTGCGCAGCACCCAAAAAGGAATCGACGGCGAGCAGAACCCCTCCGCCCCTGCGCAATCCAGACAACTCGAAATTCCTGTCTGCCCTGAACACATTGTACTTACCCAAGTCAAACAGCTCACCATCAACAATGCCAGGATGAAGCCAGGTCTCAGAAAGCGCTATTATATTACATTCCTCGCCAGACACCGCCTCCATCAAATCCGCAGTCTTCGTACATAGACCTCTCACATTCTGATAATACACAGAAAAAGAGTGGGAACGCTGAGGAGACAGAGGGGGGTCAAGGTCCACGGGAGAAGTGACACCCAAGGCACCCAGCTCTAGTGATTGCTACCTACAGTCACCAACAATGCTAGCTCTGAACCTGCTCAGAGCATCCCCGTAAACTGAGCAGCTCTGCCCATCCCACGCAGCATGGTCAAGAGAAAAATTCGTTTTGTGTTTTTCATTAGACATGGCGCAATTTATGCATTTAAGCGTTTTGGAGGCGCACTCAGTAACTCTATGTTTCTCAGAACACTTGGGGCATACGTCATCAGTTGGTGTGTTTTTGAAAATACCGCCCTACTTCTAGTATTCTTCTCTGTCTTACAGTTGCCGTCCTGTCTGTCAATGGCATGAAACTGCATGTAAACAAATGGTAACTAAAATTTGATCGGGTTATATGTATAATTTATCAGAGGTTTTGTGTTTTCTGTTTTTTTTTTTCAAAAATGACGGGCAGTTTGTTGAGTGCCTGGCTGCAAAAACCGTACGAAAAGAACATTACAGTTTTATTTCATGTGTATTCCCAAAAAACATCACCTTCTAGGCAACCAGTTATACACTGAAAACGGCTTTTTCGTTCTTTTCAGAACACTACGCGCGGAATTCATTTTTTCGACAGCAATGCACATGGACAACATCATTCCGCATAATCTAGCATGAAAATCAAGAGTTTCTTGTCATCTATTTTCCTTTGTTAAATCGATGGCTGAAAATCTGCAGGTTTTGACTTTTCCTAGCTCGCGCAGACGCATGAGTTCCATCCCCTAGCTTTGCGAACCTACAGCGCATGTCGTACCTTTGAATATCGCATATTATGACGTGTTCTGAGTGTTTTGTGTTGAAATGTGGGCGCTATAATTTGCTGTGTGCTTGGAAAACACGCGACTATTTCCAAACCTCCCTGGTATTGGAGAAAAAGAAAGAAAGAAAAGTGATTCAGCCAAACTCGAACCTTCGGATGTCCACAGAAAATTTCAAGAATGCCGCCAGAACCAGAAGTTCTCATGTGGTCTGCTGCCTAGTCTCACTGAAGTTTTTCATAGTGGAGTGTTTCAGTTGCTTTTTGCCAATCCTACAGTTTGCATGTGTTTGACGTGGCGTGGAAGATTTAAGATTAAAGATTTCTCATTTTAGCCTATCGATTGAGATAGGTAGTATTGTATTTGTTATTAATTCAGAAAAACGAAGTAAGACGCCACTCACAGACAACAAACCCCATCATTAACGTTAATAACGTTTGGCACCAAGAGGTCTCATTCATCTGTAGCCTGGGTCAAGTTTGAGTAGCCTGAAGTTCGCTGGTCTGCTGCTTGGTTCGAGTGGAGTGGCCGGTAGTTTTTCGTGTTAGTGCAGTCATTTTGAATTCAAATAAATACACGTTTCACGATGGTTTCACGTCAAAAGTGACAAACCGTGAATTCTCTATACCGTGATTGAATCTTATAGCATTTTCCACTGGCTTGCACTTTTGTGCAAATCGTGGAAGTGCAATGACGTCACGCACCCCACGAGCTTTGCATTGGAACCACCCTCATGCGCCGGAGTGCGCGATGCGTTAAAATTCAGTGGAATATGATGCAGCGTGCACTTGTGACAATTTGGCGCAAGTGCCTTTTCCCACTCGAAAATTCGCTTTAAATTGGAAGATGAAGTAATTTTCTTACAATAAAAAATAAAACCAAACCAAAATATCAAACTAAATCCGAAAATTCATGAGCAACATGTTCAATAAAGTTGTGAATTTTGGGTTTCACTCTTTTGTTTCTCTTCATCAGTGCGATAATTTATATGTCCGAGTCCGAACAATCGCTGGACTCTACAAATTCCCTAACAAATTGATCAATTGCTAATTTAAACTGCAGTTTACTCTGTTTACTTCGAATTGACGCCATATTGCATTGCACTGCACTGGACGCACGAGCTCCCAGAGGTCGTGTGAAAAATGCGCATTTAATGCAAGTTCATCTTTCCAGTGGAACGTACACTTTTAATTTGGTACGATGCACTCTCGCCAGTGAAAAACGATTCCACTGCCTCGGTGCAAAAAGTGCGCACTAAAACTTCCAGTGGAAAACGCTATTAAAGACGCTCAAATGTCGGTAAAGTAGGTCACGTTTGGTTTGCGCGCAAGCGTCACCGAGTGACGTCTTAGATTAATAAGAAACATTTTTTTTCTAGAAAATTAGAGGCGAAATTATTGTGCCGATCACATGAAAGGCTTAATTAGAGCATGAACAATCAGGATTCTCAATAAAATTAACTACTTTTTTCCCAATATAACACCCCATTATTGTCACTAACCATAGTAGTCCAGTCACTATGTTCAAAAGATCGCATCAACTTCGGAAAAATTAGTAGAGGGCTGAAATTTTGTACACACATTCCTTCGAATGTCATGAATGGCCTATAAAAGTCCCCTAAAATCCGACCAAAGGAACTTTGTATAATCGCCATCAAGTGGTAAAAAGTAGTTTTTTTTTGGCGAAGACGTCATTTCTTTATTGCAAGATTGCTTTTTTTATAATTGAATGGTTGCGTATTACAATCTTGACAATCATCATATACTATTTCTACTTTTGCATAGGTGGCGGATCCAAGATGACGGCCAAGAAGTAAAAAAGAGTCGATTTTGATTATTGCATTTCATTTCTGACATAATTTATCATGGAAATACAAGCTATACCTTAATATCTCAAAAATCACTGATTTATCAAAAAAAAGTTGGAATATGAAAAAATTTCAGTTTTTTTTCATCAATTTCATCTTAATCTACGTGAAAAAATATCAATATTTAAAAAAGTTGATAATTCGTGAATTAGATTAGATTAGAGGTTTATTTCCAACAGGCCTGAAGCCCAAATACAGGAAATGTGCGCTAAAAACCGAACAGTCACAGGTGAAAGTATACAACATAAAAAAGACTAAGATATAAATTTCAAGAAAATGTGCTGATGAATATCACAAAAATTATCACAGAAAATATCACAGTCGGAGCAGAACAAATTTAGACCATTACACATGCTATAAATAGGGCTTAGTGATATAGTGAATTGTCACAATTTCACTATATCACGGAAACGGTTTGAGGTATCAAAATGCGGTTTTCACCAATAAAATTTTCTCCAAAATGGACCTCATGACATATAGGTCAGTTTTTTTTTCTATCTCCTCGGGAAATAGATGAAATCGCCAAAAATAATCGAAAATAGGACAACAGTATAGGGTCTAGCGTGTACTCGTGACGTAAAATTGTTTTCTGCGTTCTCCACCCAACACCAACACCCAAAGATAACAGCTTGTAGCTCAAATCACAAGCCTTCAAATAAAACTAGGTTAGGAAGATGACAACGATCAAAGAACTTGAAATCACAAGGTGTAAACATGAAAATGATGAAAAGTGAGTTCTGCCATGTTCTGCTACCTTGTGATTTGTCATTAATCATATGATGAAACAGATAGTCTAAACACACTTTAATGGGGTGATTCTGTAAGGAAATGTTATGGATAAAATTATGTTGTAGCTCTGTTTATGTTAGTAACCTAATGCCCGATTGCACAAACATGGTATCAAATTTTAGTTCCGTACTAAACAGCGGATCAAATATTTAAAAGTGAAACAAAATGCAAATCCGATTACTTGAAGGAAAGAACATGGTGAGAATACAAAATATGGCCCCTTACAATTATTTGTAGGTATACGGGGTGTTTCCAAAATGGTGATACAAACTTCTAGGGGAGACAAGAGATATTTGGTCAGACCATAAGATTGCAAGAAAAAAGAAAAAGTTTAAAAAGTCGGTATTCAACGCTACGGTGTGAACTTCTGCATCGAGGAATCTCACGAACCGTTCTAGATACATGCATACATGCAGCGAACGATATATGCGGAAATTGATGGATACATTTTTAGTGAAAGAATCATTTTGATTCCTTTATTGCAATAGAAGATATAATTATTTCAAGAAAAGGTTTCGCCCCGCGATTCCACATTTGTTGATTCTTAACGCTACAGTGTGAACTTCTACATCGAGGAATCTTGCAAACTGTTCTAGATACATGCATACATCCGGCGAACGAAAGATGCAGAATGAAATGAAGATATTTTTCGTGAAAAAATCAACCTGATTTATTCATTCTCAAGGAAGATAACTCTATTTTTATGCGAAATCTATACTCATGCACTTACATGCGGATGCGATTTTCAAGTCACGGCGCTGCGCTGTGGTTCAACAAGCTGCTTCTGGCTGCGTGCTTGTGATCGATGCAGGTATAATTTTCACTCATTCAGGATATTTTCTAGTTTTGGTTGATGTCATTCTGTTGTTTTAATTAATTATTGACTACTTGTGTTTTCATAAAGATTGATGATTTCTTGTGGTAGTTGTGAGACAATCTGTTTGCAGATAATAGTGAACAGTGTACTCATCTGCACTCCGAAAATGCGCTCATGAGACTCACCCCCATGAGGACTTTGCTACTTGTTTTTCTGATTTCAAATTTGCCGCGAAATTCGAGCGATTCACCACTTCACCCCTCTCCCACATCATCACCCTACCACTCCCCCTCCCACATACCTACTCCCGTTCCTATGCGTATCACACTTGGCACCATACTCGTAGATAGATCCTACAACCTACCAAAGAAATTACTGCTTTAATTTTGTGTTTTTTCT
Organism: Anaspis maculata; assembly: GCA_949128115.1. Lineage (NCBI taxonomy): Eukaryota > Metazoa > Arthropoda > Insecta > Coleoptera > Scraptiidae > Anaspis > Anaspis maculata. The sequence continues at coordinate 38,847,833 of OX421968.1, forward strand.
ATTATGGATTTTTTTTTCTCTAATGATCACATTTGAATTTCTTGTGTTTTTAATAGGGTTGCTAGAAGGTCTATTTTAGAGAAAACATGTTCTCTTTTTCGACGACGATTTTTTCACTCTTTTTTCTTCCAGGCACAGCCCAGGAGTTCTCTTTCTCATTTCTCAGCAAATGTATTTTTCATGTTGGTGAAATTTTTGGGAAAACAGGGCATTTTGCTCCGTTCCCTAGACCCTCCATTGCCTTTCGCGAGTTTTGTTTTCTGTTGTTTTTTTCAATGTCCTGATTTTCATTCATTTGAAGTTGGTCACCTTCAGTAACGGTTACTGCAGGTTACCTAGCAAAATGCTAATGGGCGCTTTCCATTTACCGACACAAGTCGACTTGTGTCGACACACATGGACACAAATTGCGTTTCATTTGATTTATGTTGCTTTGTGTCATCGACTTGTGCCGACTTGTGTTAACACAAACCGACACAAATGTTTTAAATGGAAAGCACCCAATTATGTGCCGCTCCTAAAAAGTACAATAATATTGCCAATATTTTCTATTACGAGCTTCAACTTTGATTACTGTTTTGACTCCTAGGCAAATATTGATGCGAACATTTGGAACAGTAGATGTGTTGAAAATTTGTTTTCCAGTCGGGCTTGATAAGACTGGTTCATCAACTGCACCCACGCCCGCGCTGGCGTCTGCGCCACGCTGAGTTTGGCCGAATTCAACTTCAGTGTAGCGCAATAATCAAGTAGCAAAATAATCAAATAAATGCTGAAGTTGGAGTTTTCCACCATTTGCCGGATGGGCGCCATAAATTTCTAAACATTTTCCTGGCCGATTACACGCGGACTTGACCGTTTCCCGATTTTTGGCCGATTTCGTATCCTTAGTAACCAACCCTGTGAATTTTGTTTCGTTAGCCTGATAAATTTTATAGGTATCGATGTCAGACTGTCGGTGTATCTTCTTTTGTGTCCTTTTGTGCCGTTTAGGGGGTACAATACAATGATCCTGTGTGTCTTCAAGTGTCGTTTTAGGTTCCGATAAGCCTCTAGTGTTTTCTATTACAGCTTTTGCAACTTTAGTATGCTCATTTCTAGTGATTCGGTACCAGGACCCCATGGTGTCTTCCTGCCGTTCAAAGCCCTGATGGGGATTCCACTTGTGACGTTTTGTAGCTATCAGATTATGCTGTTTCAGCTCAAAGCGACACCCTTGTCTCTTCTTGGGTTGATTGAAACTCTATCGGCCCCCTGTTGTGTACGGGTGTCTCTTAGAGACCCCCTTTTTTTAATTTTCAGAATTCTTGTGTCGTCAGGTGTAGTTTGGATCTACGCTTCTGATGGGCTTGAAGGCTCATTTCACATATCATTTAGGGGCCCGGAAGTGCAATCAATCAATTTGAATCAATTGTTTTTTTTTTAGTTGAAAAAAAACAACCTTATCTCTACGAAACTAAATGTTCTGACGGATGAGGTTCTACAGCGCCTTGAAATTCTTTGAACCGCAGTGCTTCGTTGTGATGTGTATATGTAAGTTAGTCTTTATGGATGGTCGCTGACTTGGTCGATTTTTTCAATAATTTCACAAACAAGTCTCCTCTTCCCGGAGGGACGCCTCAATCAAAGTGATAAGTGACGTCTCTGAATACCACCGGGAAAGTTTTGTGTCGCCCACAGCAGATTTTTCTAATAAACCTGGACTGGCCCGCGAATTCAAACACGATCAACGGCTCAATTGAATAAGTTAAACATATGCCTGCAGGGACTTTTTTGTAGATCATTGAAGACTGTACAAGTTTGTGATAGGCAATTTTCATACAGGGTGTCCCGAAATTAATGCAACAAAATTTACAGGGAGGTAGGAAATTGAAAAATAAGGGGACGTCCTTAATAAAAATACCCTCGCAAACGTTATAGCGGAGATACAGACATTCAAAGTTAGTTTTTTAAATCAGTTTTTTTGCATAACTTTTGAACCGTTGAACCGATTTCATTCAAATTTGAACCAACGTTTACTAAAATAAGTCTCTATTAAACGATAATAACGCATTCCATCAAACATTTTTAGGGGCGAAGATAATAGGGGGTACCTTCCCCTTTTTTCCCCTATTTTTCACCCCCCTGAATAATTTTGGAAATGGTTCCAGTTTTCGGGTTCTACGTTAAATTTAGAGAAAAAAGTTACTCTTGCAAAATTTTGACTAGACGCTTCATTTTCGAGATATTTGTGTTTGGAACTTTGGAAAACATCTCAAAATCGCCACTATTCAGGGCCCAATTTTTTTTTTCTGAAAAGCTCAATGTTTTTTTAGCAAAAATGGTACTTTATCAACTTGAAACACCTAGAAAACTCATTTCAGTTGAGGAATCTTGAGTTTTCTTGAATTTTAATTTTTAAGGCCTTGAAAGTGGTGTTTTCGAGATGTTCTCTGAAGTTTCAAACCCAAATATCTCGAAAATGAAGCCTTTAATCAAAATTTTGCAAGAGTAACTTTTTTCCTGAATTGAACGTAGAATTGAAAAATTGCAACCATTTCCAAAAATATTAAGGGGGTGAAAAAGAGGAGAAAAGGGGGAAGGCCCTATTATCTTGGCCCCTGGAAATGTTTGATGACATGCGTTATCATTGTTCGATAGAGACCTATCATAGTAAACTTTGGTTCAAATTTGATTAAAATCGGCTCAACGGTCCAAAAGTTGTGCAAAAAAAACTGTTTTAAAAAACCAAATTTGAAGGCCTGTATCTCCGTTATTACGTTTGCGAGAGTATTTTCACTAAGGAAGTCCCCTTATTTTTCAATTTTCTACCTCCCTGTAAATTTTGTTGCATCAATTTCGGGACACCTGTATATCTCTTCTTATTCGTTCATGAAATTAAAAAAATAATTGTGATTTATAACATGGCAAGGCCGCACCAAAACGTCAAAAATTCCATACTGCCCTAGACCTATTTCAAAGGCTTATAAATACAGGTGTCCCGAAAATACACCGACAACGTTCCAGGGCAGCTTCCTCTCATCAAAACAAGAAAAAAAGTTCCTATGAACATGGGTCCGAAAACGGTTCCTAAGGGAGCTACAGGCCCCTAAAGGTGGGATCCTGAAGATGGTGTTTATTTAATATTTCAGAAACCGTTCAAGGGAAATCAATCAAACTTGACACATTCAATAACCTTTATATGCCCAACAAAATTTCAATGCCTAACAAAACTGAAGTTGCTTTGAAATTGTTTTTCTTTCGCCTTGATTATCGTAATTAAAAAATCAGTATTACTGACCACGTTTCCATACATTCAAACTCAAATATCTCGTAAACGGTGCGTCTGTCGAGGTTTAACAGGGGGGACCTTTTTTTGGTAGAAAACTCCAATATTTCATAATTTCTTGCTAAATTTTCAAACGATTCTCATTTAAAAAAGTTAAGGTCATTTTTACCCCCACACTTCAGCCTGACTCACCCCTGGTAAATTATTTTGGAAATAATCTTGCCTCATTTTATTGGGCACAAGAAGGTTAGTGGACGTGTCAAGTTTGATTGATTTCTCTTGAACGGAGATATTGAATAAAAACCATCTTCAGGGTCCCACTCTTAGGGGCCTGTAGCTCCCTTAGGAAGCGTTTTCGGACACATGTTAATAGGAACTTTTTTCTTGTTTCAATGAGAGGAGCTGCCCTAGAACGTTGTCAGTGTATTTTCGGGACACCCTGTATATGTGATGAAATACAGGGTGTTTCTGAAGTAAGTATCTAGCTATACGTAACTATGTGATTTTCTGAAAATGAACGATGGATTTTGTGATATTATAAATTCGTATTTTATTTTGAATGGGAGATAACGGCAGATTTCACGTTTCATTTCAAAACGAAAGTAACTTTTTCTAGGATTCTGCGTCTGTCACTGAGGACGAACAACTGGTCTGGGAATACATTGTTCACTGGTTAAATGTTTAAACTTAACAACAGTTCGTATAAATGCAGCGGTTAAATGTGTGATGTTGCACTCAATACACCTGGTTATACCGTGGCTCGAATCCAGTTACGAACTTGATTTTTTTTCTTGAATCGATTTTTTCTTTTTTTAAAGGCAATTTAAAAATGAAATATTGGTTCTTTGGGAGATTTTTTTGACTTTTCTCTTTTTCCCCGACAATGGTACAGCTATGCATCTGAACTAATAATAATGTTGAATTGAAACAAGTCAAAGTAGGTACAAGAATAATATTGCATTATCAAGGCAATTTTACGTAAAATATCAAAATTATCTTCAATGACGTTTGCAGGGAGGATGCTACGATGAGTCCCGCGCCAGATATGTCGGACGATTTTTTTTGTGAACTTTGCACCCTGTGCATCTCTTTAAATCAGCAGACAGATTTAAATAAAACCTAAATCACCATGTATATTATGTCATTGTGGCGAATAAATGATAGATTGAGGTTTTCGATTTGAAATAACAAGGAATTTCGTTTCGTTCCAGATTAACCCACCCGAACATTGTACAGTTACTAGAAACGTTTGAGGACAAGTCCAAGGTGTACCTCATTATGGAATTGTAAGTGACCCATCGGTTGAAATACTTTTCTCCTTCTAGTCGTGTAGTACGTCATTATTAATCTGTACCTGAATTGCGATGTCGATGTTCTAGTAAAAAAAAATTAACGACGGTTGAGCCAATCATTATAATAGCTTCTGCGCTTGGAATCTAATCTGACGCCTCAGCTATAATAATACTTTCTCAACCTAATAATATAATATACTGTTTTGTGCGTGAGCTTACTAATTAATCCGTTGTCTTCGTTGATTCAGAGTCACTGGCGGTGAACTTTTTGATCGCATAGTTGAAAAAGGCTCGTACACAGAAAAAGACGCCGCCGACCTTATCAGACAAGTCTTGGAAGCCGTCGATTACATGCATGAACAAGGCGTCGTCCATCGAGATCTTAAGGTAAATACACATTTTTGATCAAGGCAAAAGTCAGCAAAAAATAAAACCATGGAAATTTTTAGCCTGAAAATTTACTGTACTATAACCCCGACGAAGAAAGCAAAATTATGATAAGTGACTTCGGACTGTCGAAAATGGAAGATTCTGGCATCATGGCGACGGCTTGCGGAACTCCAGGATATGTTGGTACGTCTTTGCTGGTAACAGAGTACGTTTGCGCTGGTCTTTGTACCTCTGTAAAAAATATTATTACAAGGGTCGGTATCGAAATTTACACTTTCCCCCTTAACATGACGACCCAGTAGTGTACGCCGAAGTAATAGAAGGCGTGTAGAGTTACAACTGGTCCGACCAACTTTCAAACCCGCGACACCTTTGGGAGTGATATTTGGAAAATTCACATGCATAGGCCATTCTCATTGTCCTCGGGTCGTCGGGGCGCAGGTTCACCTATATCGGCGCCGTCATTGGTCGAGTTCATCTAACCAGCCCGGTCGATAAAGCGCTCCCGGTTAAACAACCAATCGAATCGGTGGACGCGCTTTTCGTACACGTTGTATGAACTCGACCATCATCACATGGCTACAAGCGCGGCAAACATTTTTGAATTTCGATATGCAATACCTGCGGACAAGCTGCGAGCAAAGTAAAGGGAACCGGAACCGCCTATATGAGAAGGCCTATTCGCAAGAGTTACACGACTGACCAGTGTTGACCTACTAGTTATTGCCGCAAAGCGTTGATTGATTTCTTATCCTAATTTTTTTTCCATCCAGCACCTGAAGTTCTCGCGCAAAAACCTTACGGCAAGGCCGTAGATGTTTGGAGCATAGGAGTCATTTCTTACATTTTGCTATGCGGCTATCCCCCGTTTTATGACGAAAACGACGCTAATCTCTTTGCCCAAATTCTCAAAGGTATTTAACAAAAACCTTATAATTTTACTCGAACGTATCGTGGAAACGTGAAATTTTTTCAGGTGAATTTGAATTCGATTCGCCTTACTGGGACGAAATTAGTGATTCAGCCAAGGACTTCATTAGACAATTGATGTGTGTTAATGTTGACAAACGCTTTACATGTCGTCAAGCTCTAGGACATCCGTGGTACGTTTTATGCTTTTTCTGACCATCGCATTACTGATCAAACGGTTTCATGTCTAGGATATCAGGAAATGCCGCCAGCAATAAGAACATTCATGGAACCGTTTCTGAACAACTTAAGAAGAATTTCGCTAAATCACGCTGGAAGGTTTGTTCTCTGGTTACCTGTGTATGTGTACTAATTAGTAATTCGTTTCATTTCAGCAAGCATATCATGCTACCACTGTGATTCGACAGATGCAACGAATGGCACTAAGTAGTGGGGGTAGCGGGGGTCGTAGTCCAATACCTCAACGTAGCATGTCCGCTGGTGAACCCTGTGGAAGCCTAAACGGTGCCCAAGATAAGTAATTCAACCCTTGTTGTAAACAAACTCATTTGTTTTCACCATCCACTTTCTTTATAAACACTTACTTAAATATTCAAGTTTATTCGCGTTGCGGCTAGATGCTGGGTGAGTCATTTTCGAGAAAAGACTTCAAAAGAAATGTACAGGATGTCCCGGAGTTTCGCATGCACTGCTGCCACAGGTTTTCTGGATCAGTATGAGTTGATTGGGCTAAACTTGCCTGCGTTCGAGAAAATACTTCGTTTGGTCGTAAAGGGACTTGGAAATGTGTTACAGAGCTCTGCTCTTCTCCAAGCACTATTGCCAACTTTGCGTAAATTTGTGAAGTTTTGCTTTTGCTTGTGAAGAACTTTGAAGTCTCGTCACAGTCAAATGGAACATGCTGGCATGATAGGTAGATGTGTTATCAGCTTATTTTGATCCCAAAAACTTGCTGTGACTCCATAAACGCGGAATTGTTGGACACCTGTATGATAATGATGTGATGTATATATCATGAAAACTTGACAGTGTGTAAAGTTACAACAAGAAAATCATATCTATTATCATTTTATAATTTTTAAGTAACTTTCACAAAATATTATCAAAGGTCGCGTCCTTTTTATTTTTTATATTGGATATTTTATATTTTTATTTTACGTCTCTATTTTTTATACTGTGTCTTTTGATGATAAGTTTTTTAATTGTTATAATTTTATCATCAAAGCTCTCTTATTATACAGTTTATCTTATAACTTTGTCGTTTAAGTTTTTTTGATCTTAATTTTATTTTATACTCCACAAAATTCCCACATCACAGGCATTTTCATTGGATCATATTTTGGTATCTTTGATGCAACTTAAACACATTCCAATTCTTGATTCAAACTTGAATAAAACACAGCAACAGTTGTATTTGGGATACCTTCATCATACTTACGAATATACACATACATATTCCAAACAAGTTCCGTAATTACTCGGTGTATAACATAAGAATATTAAATTTGAAGAAGTAAATGTTGAATATCAATAATAATATATTATGAATGATTAATAATTATACTATCTAATAGAAAGCAAATGTTACTGCTACGTGACACATAAATCTCAGTTTTTATTTACGAAAAAGTGGTAGTTGGAACTGTAGTCATCTAATATGTAGTTTTTATCATGACAAGAAGCGCTATAAGTGGGAAAATTGAAATTTTAGTGATTCCAAATTGTGACAGTACAGGATGCAGACATCTCAATCATTACAATTATTGATTACAAATTAAGATGGGTTTAGTCAGTTTTATTTAGCTGTGGTTTAAATTTTAGTCGTAGCGCAGCATCGCTTATTGGCTCTTGTGCAAATGAAAACCATTGAGCGATGCGACGCCTACGACTAACACCGAAATTACTGCCAAACAAGATTCACTAAACCCACCTTCAGTTATCTTATTTCCCGCAGTCACAAAATTGAAATCACTAAAGTTTAATCTTTATCCCATACAAATCAGCATTCTATTCATTTACTATTTTGTTGTATCATTTTGTTGTTGTTCCAAGCAATATTAAATGTTAGAATTGTAGTAGTATTACAAACTTAAGAAAAATACACTACCTTCTAAATACACATAATGCTTGCTTAAAAAAACATGAACGTACGCTAAATGAGTTGAATTTTTCGCTGTAATGCTTCCGTTCATTTTTAATTTTGATCAAAAGGTATACTTAAATCATGTTCATCAATATTCGTTTCTCAAATTGCAGTAAAATAAACTGGGCAACAATTGATGTGGACCACCCCAAAACTTTGCCTCGATTGAAATGATATTTCAAAAAAAAAGTTACCCAATTTTCGAAATTTTTGTGATGCTGGATAAAGTAAGCTTTTGACTACAAGGTACTATTTTAGATCACCTGATGGTCTATCTAATGTACAATATACGGGGTAACAATGAAAGGAGTGCAATGATAAACCTGACTTAATTTAATAACGTCCCTTTTTTGAGAAAACAAGTCGCCGAATTTCCTGCGTCACATTTTTGGAAAGCGTACATCAATATCTCGAAACGGTTTAGGACTTTTGATCGTTTTTTTTTCAATGAGTTACTGATTCAGCGGACAGAATAGCTGTACCAACTGTACCATGAAACAATAATGTGATCCCATTACCCATTAGCCCTCAAAGTGGTGATGATTTCGGCCCCTTTTGGAACTATGGCAAATCAAGCACGCTGCGACATCACATTACATATTAAATAGCCCAGGTCGGTTCAAAATGCACGAATGGCAACTATCCGTTGTATTTAAATTGCCATAATTACCAGTTTGTCCCATCATGGGTCCTTGTTCTACTTTGCTCAATTCTCAATCCATAAATTCCAGAAAAATCTAGAACTCTTGAAAAAACAAAATACCATCTAAAGTCGACAGCCGTTTCGAGATATTGATGTACGATTTCCAAACATATGACCTAGAAAATTCTGCGACTTGTTTTCTCACAAAGGGGCCTTGCTTAAGTCACGTCATTTTTGCACTCCTTTCATTGCCATCCTGTATATTTTACATTAGGTCAACAGTCAGGTGATCTAAAATAGTACCTTATGGTCAAAAAATTACTCATCTAAGCATCACAAAAATTTCAAAAATCTAGCAATTTTTTCTTGAATACCTCTTTTTAACTGAGGCAAAATTTCGGGGTGGTTCACTTCAATTTTGGCCCAGTTTGATTGTTTTATAAAAAAAAGGGAAGATACTATACCCGTAATGGCCTATGTCAGAGCACAGCCTATGGAACGGCCATTTTAGTAATATGATATTAATCCGTCCTTTGAGTTATACTTTCAACTTGTGATTTTCGGCCTTTGATTTGAACATGATACACAAGGTACCTTCTGTTTCCTCTCTAAACTCACGACATGTGATATGTAACATATTTCATATATTTTTTTAAAATACATTCATTTTAATTTTTTGGCGCGTGAATCGAAATTTCCCCTTTTGAAATTGTCAGTTAGTTACATGTAAAAATGTGCAGTTTGTGATGTTGCAGTTGAGAAAATTGGACAATTTTCTATCCACGCGTTTGCAAAAATGTACATTGTAAAAACGAACTAAATAGAGTTTCAGTGTATATTTTAAGAATTTGTTGTATTTGCACGGCATAATGCGAAATGTAGCATAAATAAATACAATTTAGTTTTCTATTTTAATAAATGTGAGAACTTCTATAAATATTTAATCAGGTGTATATTTCTTAATACATACATTCTCTACATGTATTTTTTAGTTCAATATAACACTGTGATGCAAAGACATTGGGTGTAATGAATAAATATTAATCAAGATCAAATCTTGCAATTGCTTGATATTTATCCATTTGACTCAACATACAGGTATGATATAGTTCAATTGTGTGAAGATGTCAGATATCTGAAGATGAATTTCTATTCACGTTCATGTAAACGGAAAAATTGAAATTCAAAAATTATCCAAGCTTCCAAATTCTTGTTCAACTTGGTTGAAAGCCATCAGAGTTGTAAACTGTGTATAAATTTCGTGATGACATTGCGGTCCTTAAATGCATATACATACTATTGTATAAATAGTAACATAAATTATTGTGACGATGTATGAAATTTTCAGGCATTTTTCAGGCCTGTTTTCAATGTCCTTTTTGAAGTTCCTTGCAGTTCCAACAGCTCTTGCATTTTTTGCCATATCTGAATGGGAATAGAAATTTGTGGTTTCATTTTAATTTTAAGAATCAAGAGAATCAGTTTGATATGCAACATTCCAAGTCTTGTCATCCTGGTTCGGTTGGCATGCATCATTAAAGCTTTTAGTTATTAAAGTTACCTAACTACTTGTAAAATGGATATAGGCAAACCATACATCGATCGATATGCAAAAAAAACTTGCTGATTCTACTACATTATTTCACTCTTGATTATGTGAGTACAAAATTCATTGTTATGGCTTCAGTTGTTAGCTATGCGATATTAAATGAAATGTATATATTTAATAATTTAAGCAGGAATGTATATGACTACTGAAATACTGTGTAGTTTTTTGCAGGACTAGCATTTTTGTAATTTTATAATTGGTTTATGAAAATTTAGACTTGACTCTTGTATTTTGCCAACAGTGTTGCTTTCCTATTGCGTTTGATCAATATAATCCACCTTTCCCATGCAAGAAATTACTTGCGCGCATACCTATGAGCGCAGATTCCCGCTAGTTCATCCGGCTACTACAGACAGACCGCCAATTCTCATGGGAAACGTGGATGAATATTAAAAATATTGTTCATTTGACAGTGCAATGTTCAAATAGGAATCTGATTATTTTATTATTAATGTCGTTTCGTTTCTACCATGATTAATATATTTTGTAATGTTTATTGTTAAAATATATGATGGGTTTAAAATAGAAAATTTAAAAATGTTTGATTCTGTTAATTATTCTATAGAGCTAGTGCACTAAAAAAACCCAAAATAGTTGTACGTCGATATTTCTTGTTCAAGTCGACCTTGCTTGTCGACCTTGTAGGACAAAGAAAATCGAGTGCTGGTTATTTTCAATTCAAGTGCATTTTCAAAAAATGTCGCTTGCTGCGCTTTTTGATCATAGCTTGTACAGGTCTATCTCTATCAGTATCGTCAGATCTAGAAGGGGTTGGGGTAGGTTTTACTGCCAGTTCCTGTTCCTATACATACATAGTGTTCTAGACGCATGTGCAACTTTTGATTAGGCAACTTGTGCTACATTCGAACAAACTGGAAAAATTTTGTAAAATACGTTGGAAAACGTTGCGTTTCTTATCAAATGAGTTGTTTTTAGTGTGAAATAGTTATTCAGAAGCTAAATGGTGAATGCTAGAGGGATACGAGAAGGTTCAGTGAGCGATCAGACATTTTTGTATTATTTTATCATCAGGTTAGGCAACCAGTGTTACATCCGAACATTCCGAACTGACAGTACTGTACTGACACACGCAGTGTTGCCAACAGTACGATAATTATAGTACTTGTACCATAATTTTGAGCAATGTACGATATACGATAGCAAAGCACTATCGTACGCAAAAAATACGATAATTTCTAATGAATAGTTAGTGCTTGTTTTTAACTTTTCTGCTTTTTTATTTGTTTGGTTGGAATAAAAACGTCCAAAAAGAGAGTTGGGGATTTTCTTTCGAAATTGTGCGTTATGTTGGTCACACTGACGTCACATGTATGTCAAGTGTCAATTACATGTCACGGTTGACGTCGGCGGGAAGTCGGGATCGGAATCAGAGAAAAATCGGAATTGGAAATTCGGAAACGAGGTAAGTAGCGGAAAGAGGAGGTAGGTCGGTACCGGTAACGGTAACTCTGGTGAGTGAGTAAATAATACGATAATTGGTGCCAAAATACGATAATTTTTTCCCCCATATACTATAATGTCATTTTAGAAAGTTGGCAACACTGGACACACGTGCCACAAACGAATAAACCATGTAAAAATTGAAGCATAAAGTCTATTGTTTATTTTAAATCGACGGACACCTTTCTCTGATGTATGTACTTTGATGTGATGACTTTTCTCGGCCAAATATTTGAGGTTAACACGTGAGACGTGGGCTTAAAACATAAACAGAGGGCAAACGGTCAACGAGCAGGCAACCAGTTATACAGTCCATCCTCGGATCAGAATCTCACCACAAATTTTTCAACTTTAATATCGAAATATATGAAAAATCAAGCAATCATTTAGTTTCTTGCTTACTTTCCTAGCAAAATGTTATACTTTTACATGCTCTAGCACAAATTTTGACGCATTCCATGAATCCATTTGTTAATTGTAATGGTAAAATTGATCATTTGTTCGAAATTATGGCCTGATCAAATATACCGCCATTACCTTTACCTGTCCACGCCGTCGCAGAAGAGCCCAATCTGTATAGGAAGAATAACTGTTGAAACGACCCCAGCTATCGTCTTGTACCCCTGAATGGGTAGGCAACCCATTATACTGGCATTTAATTCAACTTATTTGAATTAAATCACTTTTCCCGCTTTTGGAACCGCTTGGCCGATGATCATCTAGTATCAGGACGACATCCCGTTGTGCCTCTCTTCTTGTTGTTCGATTATAGAGCTCTCGAGATTGTTGAGACAAGTCTGACCACGAGTTTGAACACAATAAGACACAGTATAAAATTTTATCATAACATCAATCTATTGACTTCTATGGTTTTTCAACTCATCATTGACTTTTAACTCGTGGGTCACACATTATCTTTACCTTAATCAGGTGCCTTGGCTTTGTTTTTTCCCCGGAAACTTCGTACCTCCCTAGAGTCGGCCGGTAGCTCAGAAGCTTAGCGAAGCACACTACCAATCTGGAGGTCCCAGGATCAAATCCGGCCGGCAGCATCACATTTTTCTGAGCAATATACTGTGACATCGAAATATAATGTACATACCCATAAACGAAATAATAAAGTGTCAAACTCCTATAGCCCAAAAAGGGTTGAGAAGGAAAAAACAATTTATTTATTGACTTCTATGTACAATTCAAAATGTTTAAATAATGGCTCGCTCCTATACCTAGTCCTACCTTCACATCGCAGGCTAAATTATCTAAAAGATCTAACCTATTACCGAAGAGATAACTTTCCCCTAATTATTTCAGACGTCCCAACACCCCAACCCTCCGACGAACACCTGACTCTACACCTTGACCGACATTTAATTCTGACTGGTTCTCGCAGTTCAAAGTTCTTTTTGGGGTTAAATCAGATCCAACACTTATGTTAGTGTTAGAGGTTATGTTAGGGTTAGGCCCGGCTTCTAGACACTGGAAAGAGAAGAGTGACTTCGACCACGAATGCAATCTAAGATTTGTGGGCCGGTGTGTGCGGTGACCCCCTTTTTGTGGAGCCTCTTTTCAAAGGCTAACGCTCTTTTTGGGCTATGGTTCTCTTTTGCCCGTTTGGAAGGGATTGGATATGGCTGGCCTTTGTGGGGGCTTTAAACCTGTTTTCGCCGTGAATTGCCCCCAACGCTCAGAAAGATTCCCGTGATCGAAAGTGCCTATAATCGGAAATGTTGAACCAAATTTCGCCCTTCCAAAAACTTTCGAACCGATGATGTACGCGAAACAAATACTCAAGTCAAGGTACTAATTTAATGTGAAGAACGTTTTGAGCAGGCCCCGTATACGCGTTAGTTCGTTGTTGTTTAGCAGTTTATGAGGGAAGGCCGCAGCCAGGAGAAACAAAACGCAGAGAATTGACTATACAGGGTGTTCGCCGAAAAGCCGTTGCGGAGAGGCGTCGAAATAATCTTTGCCCTAACACGAAATGATCGCCGTCTACACTATTCCTGATCGAGCCCTAATAACAGTTCATTTTTACAAAGTCCCTATCTGAACGGTGGCGTCGCTGGGTACCGGCATGAATTCATCAGTTTCGAATAAGAACGTTTTCATTCCCGGGACAAGCTCTACATGGAAATATCCGGAACTGTCGTGGCGCTAAAACAAAATTATTAGTTTCAAGGAGGGGGGGGGGGGGGGGTGTCCATCAATCCGATCAACAATTGCGACTCTACGGCAGGGTCCAAACCCCGATACAAACGCGATTCTATTTTTCCAATTACTTGATTTTTCACGTAGTTCTCAAAATTTACATTTTCTGAATAACTAGGAGCTTCAGAAACGCAGAGGAAGCTCACCCGCGAGTTTCCAGATCTAACCCACTAGGTCCGGTGCTCTGAGTACCGCAGTCACAAAGCCAAGTCCAGAGGGCCCAAGAGCGCGAATACCTTTCTATGAAGGTATCCAACAAAGGACGAGGCTTGAAAGTGGCTGTACCTGTGGGCAGACAGTAGCGCAGATACCAGCACGTGCAGGCAGATTCAGAACGCACGCGTGAGCTCCATCATACATTTTTCCGACAAAGCCTAACCGTAAGCAACTATCCCAACTCACCAAGACTAACCTCCCGCTCGTCGAGATCATCACTCCGCCACACAAGATACCGAAACGAGAGACCTCATTTCTATCGGGCCTGGTTCATTTAGGGGTTTCAACTCGACATCCTCGAGGTGGGCTAGAACTCCTCGTCGAGGGAACGCGACTCAGCATCCTGGAGGGGGTTCGAAACACTTCGTCAACGGGTCCCAACTCTACGACTTGGAGAAGGGTCGAAACTCAACACCGGAAGGGCCTTGGCACATCGACCTGGCAAAGGGCTGGAACTCGTCGTCGGAGGGCTCTGACTCGACACCTGGAGGCGGATCAAGACTCAACGTCCAAGGGCTCTGACACGACATCCTAGAGACGGGTTGCAACTCAACGGGAGAAGCAACTCATCAGTCTCTCGGAGGGTCAAAACTTAACCTGGAGGGTTCTCGACTCTACGTGCCCCCAAGGGGACCAAAACACGTCTCCGAAGGGTTCCAACTCGACTTTCTCCAGGGGGCCTTTGAGACACATCAGCCGGGGAATCGACTCGTCATTTTCCAAGTGGGCTGGGACTCATCATTGGGGCTTTGACGCTTCGGCCTCTAGGAGGGTCGCGACGCAACATAAACGGGTTCTAACTCAGCTTCCTCGAAGGGGACTAAAACTCTTCGCTAACAGGCTCGCAGAAGCACTCGGCAACGGACGTGACTAGTCGGCAGCGGACGGCAGCCCAGGAGGATTGGTCCAGGTACCACGGTCAATCTCCGGCGATATCCTCTATTCCCAGCAATTCGGAATATTTTATTGCATCCAAAACGATCGCGAACGGGATATAGACAGTTCGGTAACTTGAGAAGTTCGCTGGAATGTGACCGGCGGTGCTAACACGTGTGAATCGGATGGTAGCGGGCGGCGGGCGGCAGCGCGGAGCGTCAAGCAGGAGTACGGCAGCAACTGCCTGGGTTGATGTGCGGGTGCTTTACTTCATATGCACCAATTTACCATTTCATCGGACGTCGAGCAGGAACGGTTATTGAATTGCCGATGAGGAGCAAATAAATTATGTTGTAGAGCTTTGCGGGATTTACACGAATGAATCAAATAACTAGCGACATCTTTTAATGATGCCTTGACTCTGAATATTCACATTCTCATACCTCGATTTCACGGCTTTGAATTATTTTCCTCCGGATTATTTTCGGCCCGCCAAATGCGGGTGGCTTCACTGTCTATAGTCTTTTTCGAGCGAATAACCGTTCATGACCGGTTACATTTGGTTATAGAATTTGGCGTTTGACCGAGGATTGGTTATAAGCGGTAAAGGAAGTGCCGCCATTTTGATATCATCACCGGTTATACCATTGTATAACTATTACTAGTAGGTCAGCCGGCGCTCAAATTGTGCAGTTTTTGGAAAGTACGGCCAGATGGCGTGTTCAGCATTTGTCGTTTGGTCGCTCAAATTAGTTATAAATCACGCTGTCTTCAAAGTTTAACGTCGCGTTCACCTTAGTGATAGATGCTGATGGCCTGACTACAAAAGTTTTTATTTTCTAACCTGCGTTGGTAATTTCTTGCGAGCTAATTGCTCCAGGCGACATCTAGCGACAAAATCCTAAATCCGAGGCTGACCTACTAGTAGTAGTTATACAATGGTTATACATTTCATAACCTGGTCATGGTGCTGGTTATTG
The DNA here is from genome assembly GCA_949128115.1 of Anaspis maculata. Lineage (NCBI taxonomy): Eukaryota > Metazoa > Arthropoda > Insecta > Coleoptera > Scraptiidae > Anaspis > Anaspis maculata. The sequence continues at coordinate 38,863,849 of OX421968.1, forward strand.
TTATGGTGGGGGAACAAATTGTGGCGGCAACAAGTTTGAATTTGAAAGAAGCAGCGGTCCAGAATTTTCAAACGGCAGACGTAGCTAGCCTAACCTCAAAAACTTGACAACTTGACTTGGCGACGAGGGAAGAAGAATCGAAGACGATGGACTCATCTGTGATGGACCCACAAGAACATCGGATAATTCAGATGTCCGATGGCCGCCTGTTGTAGTTCAATCCTGAAAGCAGTACTTGTCATACCTCCTATTTATAGTAGAAATATGAATAGTTGATTTTCAATTCAATTCAATATATTTATTGTTCCTTCGGTATTACCTACACCATGAACAAGAAAACAAACAGGATTTCATAAAAATTGTATGTGTGATGTGATCACGATACACGTGTGATGCACAAAATTCGTAATCAGGGGTTACTTCGGAAACGAAATGTTCATCGATTCAAGTGACTGGATTGGCTGAATGACCGAATTTTTCATCTTCAAAGCTATCCTAGATTACGAATAGTTCTAAGTACCTACCTACACGGTACGTAACAGAGACAAGTACAAGTACGTAACTATTTGTAGCTATTAGTCCCTCTTTTCCCGCCAAATGCTGATAACCAAAGTTATGACCGCAACGTTTCAAGCTGGATTTATAAACTTGCCGTTGCCGTTGGTGTTGCCGTTGCCGTTGCCGTTTGCAGTTGACGTTCAGTTGGCGGCGATGCAGTTCGAAATTATCAAATGTCGATTTATAAACTCTCGAACGTCAACGAACTTTGACAGCTGATATATTTTCTAACCTCACAGTGTGGAATTTACAAAACGTCATAACAAATTGATGAATTTATTCACTGAGGCAGCACTGAGGTCAATCAGCTTTTAGAAGTCTTCCGTGCAGTTTTGGATGCTTGTGCAGCACTCAAGAGGGATTCTCCTCAGTTCTTCAAATATACAAGAATGACGGTTTCATAATTTTCAGGGTGGGAATGATCACGTGACTAGTTGCTGTCGTGTCATTGGTTAAAGCCCGAACGGCAACTGAACGGCAACAGCGAAAGTTGAAAGATGGTTATCTCTGAACTGCACCCCGACGTCGCCACGAACAGCACGAACTGCCAACTGCAACGGCAACGGCTCTTATAAATGACCACAATCACTTTCACATATTTAACTTCGAACGGCAACAGCAACAGCGAACGGCAACTGCAACGTCAAGTTTATAAATCCAGCTTTAGCGAGAAATGTCAGATGTCAAAAAAAAAATGACAGTATCTGTCAATCCAATCTTATGTCAACCGCTAATAACCAACCGGTCATGAACGGTTATTCGCTCGAAAAAGACTTATGAGAATAACTGTAGTCTGCCTGTACACCGATAGAACGGACTTTTTTGAATTTCAGTTATGTAACCTATAGCAAACAAAAGCACCAAAGACTGTAACAACATAGGCGCGTTTGGAACTAATATTAGTTTTGTTCGGTTGGTAGTCTTACCCGGGCAAATTATTCCTACGCCAAGCTAATGGCATTACATTCAGCTAGTTTGACACTTACGTACGATTTCTAACCTCCATTTCTCTATGATGTTTGTTATTTTTAGTCGGCTCGGCTGTTGTGAGTGTTGTGTAATAAAATCAGCTTCATTCAAAAATATTAGTTTCTCATTCATTAAAATTGGTATTAAACTGGTGTCATTTAAAATTACCATAGCACTTAGCTGTGATTAACGGAAATAAGCACCTCTTTCTAACTGGAATTTTAAATTTCGCGGGTAACGCTCGGTACTACTTTTCAAGCGGATGAATCTGGTGGTCCTTTCTATCAGTGTATAGAGTATATATTAGGTTTGTTCCATCAGCAGTCCGTGACTGTCCGTGGACGTCAGCAGCATGCGCATTACGATTTTGTCGTTCCATAAATCGTAATGCGCAGGCTGCTGACGTCCACGGACAGTCAGGGACTGCTGATGGAACAAACCTATTAGATTTAATCACAGAAATATCACGGATATTTGTATGTGACAGAAGAAGCAAGGCTGGTGCAACACAACGAATAATAAAATACCTAGACATGAATGTGAATAACAGTTTACATTTTACAATATCGGTAAACGCAGACAAAATAACTTGAATCATATCACTCAGACCAAAAAGTAGGCACTTACTTTGGTGTGCAGATCCCCACAAATCAGTTCAAAAATGTTTCAAATCAATCTGACGATGGATGAACTCTCGGCCGCTTGCGAATAATATAAAGGCTCTGCACTCCCTTCCAAAGACATGTTTTTGTGTTTTTTCAACTAACTTGTTCTGGTGATATGTTGAACACTTTGGGTGCCAAAAATTTAAAGCTTCGCTGCCCCACTGTTTTATTTCTTCTTTGTACTGTAACCCCTTATATCTCAATTATTGGGGCACGCAGCCTCGGTTAGTGTGTTGTTTACGGCGTTAAGGCCGTGAGTTATAAACTTTTCGAATTTTGAAAATATTAGAGGAATAGGGCGCCAGCCAGACCACTTTTGTTCGGACTACCAGGCGATCTGATTTGACTTACATGATAGCCTCTGGTGTGCGCGATTAGACTTGCTCTAGGGATGCCGATCTTGAATCGATTTCTTCAATTAGAGTTGATAAGAAAGTTTCTAATTTACGGACTGGACTGGACTACACGGACTGAGCTGGACTCGCCGTCTAGACAAACAAGACCAATGACATCTTGTGACCTACTCTCGAATTTATGTACTAATAACCGCACAATCAGACTCACAATTTTATTTATTCATCCCCCGAAGAACATTTGCGTGATTCCACCCTTCCACAATTTCAACCCCCATTCTGGTCCGTCGCATAAAATCTAACGGACTGGCTATTTGTAGTGGTCCGACCAGGATGAAACTTGGCACATGTAGAGACATCCTCCTGAGCTATATTTTTGTGATTCCACCCTTTCAAAATTTCAACCCCTATTCTGGTCCGTCGCATAAAATCTAACGGACTGGTTATTTGTAGTGGTCCGACCAGGATGAAACTTGGCACAAGACGAAAGTTGGTCGTTCGATCGCTTCTATTTTCGTTGTTTCAAAAGATTTTAGTAAACTGTTTATGGAAAAACAATGAGTACAAAAAATCAACCCCTGAATCTGTGATGAATTTCTGCGTTTTGTATACATGGTGAGGTGAGTCATGAATGATGAGAATTATGTTCTTCTAAAAGTACCTGTGAACACTGAACAGTCACAGTGGTCCCATAATCTATGTACAGCACAATCAATCAATCAATCAATCAATACTCTTTATTCGTTCATATAATACCATAAAAGTGTTGAACCCGTCATTCATATGTATACATATAGATAATTTAGATAAGTGTATAAATAAAAATATATGTACAAAGTATGTATAAATAGAAGCAATAAATAAATATGAATAAATAAAAACATCGAACAAAACAAAACACTTTAAAAACGCACATCGTCATTCAGGAATTCTTCCACCGAATAGTAACCCTTGGCAATTGAAAAAGATTTAAGTTTTGTTTTGGTCTTAATGATTCGAGGGGTAAACCTGTGATATATGTAGGAAAATGATTGTATATCTTTAGTATATTATATGTACAGTTTTTTTGTAGATATGTAAAGTTGATCTTTTCGCCTTTCCAGCTATTCTTATCTCTTGTGTTGTAGTCGTGCTGGCGGATGTTTTCTGCAAATAATAACGGGTTTTTTAGGATGAACAAGACCACCTCGTACAAATAGAGACCAAATACAGTGAGTATATTCCTCTCCTGAAATATGGTCTACAACTTTCTCTGGGATGCAGTTTGAATATTGCTCTTAGCCTTCTTTTTTGTGGAATTAAAATCCGTTGCATGTCTCCCGAATTACCTCAGAGAACCACACCGTACCTGATTCTCGACTCAGCCAGGGCATGATAGGCGAGGCGGTCAAGGCACTTTCAACACCAACAAGCTGGGAAATCTGTCTAATAGCGTAGCAATAACTGGCCAAAGCCGAAGACACCTTGTCCACATGCACCGACCAGTCTAGCCTGTGATCAATGAAGATACCAAGGAATTTTGTGGAGGTTTGTAATTTGAAACCGAACAAATTGTTGGCGGACATGTCCCCTACATTACAATTTTTTTTGTAATCAAATGTTACGAGAGTAGTTTTTTCTGAATTGAGGGTCAACTTATTCGCGGCGAACCATTTCTCCAGAGAGTTTAGTGTAGGTATTCCACGCTTCCAGGCTAGCCTCATTCATGGAATCTCCACTGAACACCAGCGATGTGTCATCAGCGTATTGAATCATTGTTTTATTTGTGACAGCTTGTAGATCATTCGGGTAAATGAGATACAGGTGGTCCTAAAATGGAGCCTTGAGATACTCCCCTCCTGATCTCCAAGTAATTTGACTTGATTTTTCTTCCCTGCGCGTCATACTCAACCACAGCTTGTTTTCTCTCTTTTAGATATGTCTCGATAAGTTTAAGACATACTCCCCTTACTCCGTAACACTCAAGTTTATTCAATAAAATACTGTGTTCCACCCGGTCAAATGCCTTGGATAAATCCAAGGACATCAGCAGAGTTTCTTGACTTTTATTTTTCGATTTTATGGTTTCAGTTAGGGCCTGGTAGGCAGCCCTTGTTGCAATGAAATGCAATTCATTTTAATAGAATTATTTGCTTCTGTTTTTTTTAGGAAAACCAAATTTTTGTAGTTTATTAATTATGACTCACCCTGGATAAAAAACAAAAATTCAATACAGATTCAGAGGTTGATTTTGTGTACTCATTATTTTTCCAAGAACAGCTTACTATTAAAATATTTTGGAACAACGAAAATGAAAGCGATCGAAGGACCAACCTTTGTTCGTTCATAACTTCAGCATATTGAAGTATAAGGTATAGGTACATATATGATAAAAAGTGGTTAATATGAAATGTTGTTGTTATGTCATCAGACGACAGTTCAAATGACGAAGAATTTTTACCGAATATCCAGAGAATTATACCTTCTATTTATATACAAAATTTTTACACTTCTACACAAGATCGAAAAGATGCCGGAACATCAAAGTGTTCAGAAACTTACAAGGATATCAACCCGAATTATATCATAGAAGATTCACTGACATCAGCTGTCACTTCTACTGGCCCGCCAAACCCAAACTCCTTCTGTGAAGACTGCTCGAGACAATTCTCAAGTGCTAGAGGTTTCAAGATACATAGAACGCGGATCCACGGCGACACTGCGCAAAGGCATGTTCTACCTTCTAAGCAATCGCCTCGCCCGGATAATGACTCAACGAAAACAAGCAATTTGACAAATAATTCAACTAGCACCAGCACTTCTAGTAAGGAATGTGAAATATGTGGTAGAATATGCAAGAGTGATCGACAGAGGTCTAATAATCCATAAATGTAAATCCCACCCCGAGACGTACAGAAAGACTATTATTGATAAATACGTGCAACCATCAGAATATCCAAGAAAAGAAAAACCAGAAGTAGATGAAAAACGAGAAAGAAATTTGAAGGACATCGAGTCTTTCAATACTAACGTGGAAAAATGGATAAATGAATTTCGTAAACAACATAACACAGAAGAATTCAACACAAAGGTCAACCAATTTGCGAAATTTTTATCTGATGCAATATACGAACTACCAGGACCAAAGCATCCAGCAAGACGCTTCTTCGAGGCCAGAAGAAAGAAGAACACTATCTCCCAAAGCGCAAAATATAAAAATAGTAGCAACCCAGAACGAAAAACAAAATCAGATCGCAAGAAACGAAGTGAAAAATTTGAATACGAAATACTACAGTTCGAATTTTACAATCGACGACAAAAGGCCGTACGGAAGATTCTGGATACAGACAAAAAAGGTTGTCCTCTTAGTCTAGAGGAGATCTTCAATGAATTTACGGGCCGTTTCTCAAATTCTAATGGAAATAAACGCAACTCTTATATTCAGAAAAACCAGTACATCTATGGGGAAGAAATAGATTTCAACTACGAGGCCGAAATTACTCACGAAGAAATCCTGACAGCTATGAAATCGATTCGCGTAGATACTGCCCCTGGTCCCGATAAAATTTTAATGAGAACATTGAAATATGGAAGGACATCAGAAGCGGTAGCCGAAATTGCATCCTTCATATCTCGTACTGGTTTCGTTCCTGAATGTTTCCACAAGGCAAGAACCGTTGTCATAGACAAGGGCGGGGATCCTTCTAAAATAACCAACTGGCGACCTATTACTATATGTTCTTTACTACGGAGAATTTTAGAAAAGACCCTTGATAGAAGAATACGGAAGTTTGTCTCTTTTAATCAAAATCAAAGAGGTTTTGTCGAAACCCCAGGAACACACATAAATACTTCTATTATAAATTCCGTTCTTCAGACGGCGAAAAACGAAAGAAGAGATTGCTGTCTATTATTCTTAGACATACAAAAAGCGTATTACAATATCGGATTCGACCATTCGACCTCGAGCAACACTAGAGTCACTACAAATTCCCCTGAATTTGCGCCGAATCATCTTCAACCTTCAAGACGGAAACGAGACACAAATCGAAACGAGTGCAGGGAAAACAAAACGCATCATCTTGAAAAGAGGACTAATGCAAGGTTCGCCTTTATCACCAACCCTATATAATCTGTGTGTAGACCACATATTAGATGAATTATCTGAACTGTCGGTCTCCGAAAGATATGGATTCAAAATCAATAACGATCTTTCTCCTGTAAGTGTCTTGGGTTTCGCCGACGACACAGTACTAATAGGAAAAAACAAAGAAGCCGCAATTACCCTATACGAAACAATCATACAATTATTTCATGAGATCGGTCTTAATTTAAACAACAGTAAGACAAAAGTCATCAACATAATCAAAGGCAAACTAAATGACGAAATTTTGAACTTTGATGGTTCTGAAGTACAATCTATCAATATCAATGAAAGCATCAAATACTTAGGAGTTAATTTCAACAACGAAATAACATGTAATTCTCCAGAAATAATCAAAAAGTTGGGCAATAAATTGGACGTCGTGGTTTCTCATCCATATCTAAAAGAGAACCAAAAACTAATAATCTTAAATACTTACATTTGGCCCTCCTTGACGTACAACTTTCAAACTGCACCACTATTCACCCTGACCAAGCAATTTTTAAACGATGTGGATAAAATGGCCAGGTGTGCGTTGAAAGAAATCCTGAGTTTACCTTCAGATCTACCCAACGCCATGATTTACTCAGCAAAAAACAGAAAAGGTTTGCAACTATTCAGAGCCACCTGGGAAGCTTATGTCCAACACATTAATATAAGCAACCGGCTGTTGAAAGTCAACAATGAGATCGTGTCAAGAACTAGAGACCTACAGGGCGAAAAAAGGCTTTGCCTAGAAAAACTGGGATTTGATGACGAAGAATTGCTCGATAAGCCGGCAAAAGCTATAAGATCAGCTCTCCGAGATCAAGAGTTCAAAGAGTGGACAAAAATGACCCATAAAGGAAGAGGGGTCATCCTGTTCCAGGAGTACCCGCAAGTCAACAACATTCTCGACCATAGCGGCCTTACTATTTCCGAATTGAAAGACGCCATTAAAATTATCGGTGACGTTGCTCCCGTAAGAGTTCTACCCGGCAGATCCAAGGACGGCACCCAATGTCGGCATTGTTCCGACATTGAGAACTACGTTCCTGAAACATTGCCACATGTGCTTGGATCCTGCCCGTTCGGTGAACTCTTACGGAATCAACGTCATCATACGGTACGTACTATGATTGCTGACGCGTTGCGAGTGAAGGGTTTTACGGTCTTCGAGGAGGTGAGTTGTCTCGCGAGCTCAGGCAGTACCAGGCGTGTCGACATCCTGGCTATTGATAAAAAAAAGAGGGCTGGCTGGATCATAGATCCTACTGTTCGGTTTGAAATTAACGAACACCAACCATCAGACATTAATATTGAAAAACAGAGGATCTATGAGCCAACCATCCCTTTTTTTAAAGAAAAATACGACCTTCGACAAATCGATGTTGTCGGGTTGCTTGTCGGCGCTCGTGGGACCATCACCACCCTCTTTAAAGAGTTTTGTTTTAAATTTGGCATTCCTTCTAAATTATGTAAATCAGTAGCGTCAGTAGCCTTGAAAAAGTCCATTTACATTTTGCGAAACCATTTATATAAAATTACTTAGTTCTCTCTTACATTTATACATCTATATTTACTAAGTTCACAAGCTTAACTATATACCTACTTTTTCGAAATTCAGATTACTATTTAAGTTTACCTATTTTTGTGTTATAGTATCCTTTGTATTTAGCAGCCCAAATTGTGGGAAGGTGTCATTTTTTTTAATAAATGTCTGTATATATATATATATTAAAAATTGTAAATTTCTTCCATTTCCATATTATTTGGGAGAGTTCCTCTAATGCTTGTAGCATTTCCTCTTTGCACAGCAATTGAGATTCTCTGCGAGAGATATTCCCTAGCTCGCGCTTCTCCAGATTTTTTTCTTAGGGAACCCCCTATCAAATTTATAAATTTTTTTGTATCTTCACACCAAGGCCCCAGTGTCTCAAAGGCTAGTCCTATGAAAAGGAAATTGTTGTTTTTCAAATCTGAGTATTTTTCATGCTTCTGCTTGCAAGCAAGTTCCGCAGCAGAAGCAGCTTTGACAGATGTTAGTATCAGGTGTGATGGTGCTAGGGTATCCACACAAGTAACATCCCACAATAATCGTTGTCCTTTAGACCAGGGAGCCAAAATCACGCCGTCTGGTCTTTTTCCGTCGTTGCGAGACAAACCGTTGGGTTCCAAAGTTGATTGGATCTGGATCGACGTTAGTGCTCGTTGAATGATGAGGTTCAGTTCGTTATGTCTGGATAACCTTCCTTTGCATTTAATGCAGGAAAGACCGTGGAATCCAGATTCGTCAACTATAGTGCTCCACAGTGACAGACATGTTGCTGATATAGTTGACATCCTAGGCGTAATCCAATACAACATTGAAACACTTGGTCGTCCATCAAAGTACCGATGTGTTTTGATGGGACCGCTTGTAACCATCCGCCAGACTCCGGACATGATAAGGCCAAATAGCGAGCTTCATCTTCGGTTGTTTCTGGTATTAGTTCAGTTTCCACAATTTTTTTCATATTTATATCGTCCCAACTTTTTTGAATGTCCATGATTGCAGGGATGGTGGTATTCCTTGACGACCATTTTTCCAAACTCTCTTGCTGTAGGTGAACACAAACTTCATTGTCCTTAATAGGAAGAAGAGTAGACACAAGATCGTGTGCACCAAATACAGAACTTAGAAATGCTGGCAAGGCAATGTCAGCCATTTTTCGTATCCCTAAACCACTTGAAGCAACCGGTAATGTGGATTGTTTCCATTGCATGTCGGTGAAATTGACATTCATAATTGAATTAAGTGTATATTTCAGATGAATATCCATAATATTTAGTAAATTTCCACATTTCCATAATGCACAGGTACGAAGAGAATATATCATTTTTGGAACGTATACAGAGCATATTTTAAGGAATTCTTAGTGCGCGACCAAAAGTCATGATGCTTCCGTTTGGCGCCGCAGGCAAAATTTTTCAAAATTTAGGCGGGCCAGAGAGTCAAACGGCCCCTATTTTTTTTTAAATTACGAAAAAAACTTTTCATTCAAGGTCATTCCAGAAATTCAATGAAACAGCAGTTAGGAGAATGCCAGAGAAAAGTTTAAACTTTATGATTTTTATTTTTAGAAATATGGCTGGTCAAAAGGTGGTCCTTCGGCCCCTTTCATTCTCGTTATTTTAAAAGATTCCAGGAAACTCTTCTCATCAGACCAAAAAGCAAATTTTTGGAACCTTTGAATGTGTTCTGTAATTGTATTTAGTGTACAGGGTGAGTCATAAATCGTAAAAATTTATCTGGCTCGAAAATGTCGGTGAAAGGTTCTAGAGGTTATAAAACTGATGTACCTACCTAGATTGTAGAGCAACAAATAACACAAATGGTTCTCATATGAAATTTTCGCATGCATTTTTGAAAAAAACTGGATTTTAAGGATTTACGAATTATGACTCACCCTGTATAGTACATAGCATTACAAAACACATTCAAAGATTCAAAAACATTGCTTTTTGATCTGTTCAAATGAGTTCACTGAAGTCGAGACTAAATAAATCTTTCAAAATAACGACAACTAGGCCGACAAGGTAGGCCGAAGGACAACCTTTTGACCCTCCATATTTTCCAAAATAAAAACCCTAAATTTTTTCAACATTTTTCTGATACTTTTGACATATTTTCTGTCACTGCGATTCAATTTTCTACCCCAAATTTGCAAACACCCTGTATAATATGATAAACGAGGAGCTTCAGATAAATATCAAAATTTCAATATATCAAAACTATTCATTCAACCCCGAGTTCAAACCATTGAATCGGTAGGAAAAACAATGAATATTGTGAGTAGCTCGACTGTTTGGGGCTTTTTATGATCGTGTGCACGAAAACAGCCTTTTCTGGACCTGCGCTATGCGGTGCTAGAGAAATGAAAGCTTCGACTAATTTCGCAAAAACGGTAGCAGGCCATGAAAAAGGAGAAGAAAGATTTCCACTTTCAAAAAGAGGAACGACACCATCTGTGAACTGTGAAACAGCTTTATTACCGAAAAGATTTTTGACCTCCGCTCTTGCTGTGGCAATCATGTCACTTTGATTTCTGGGGTTGTTAACGATTTTTTTTAATTATTTCCACACTATCTCGGTCTTACGACGTACGTTGGACAAAAATTCTTGGGTAGACAAAATATAACATCATTTACCTACGATACTAATAAGGAGTCAGCCCTTCTCATAGAAACAGTTTCTTCCAATTCATCGTCGTCATTCGGGCCATTGGCTTTTGCCGAAAAACCTCCCTCAAACCCACCAGGATAAGGACCTTTTTCCATCATGAGATTTATTGATTAGATCACAATTTTCTGTAGAATTCCAACGTCACAAGTGGTGAACATTGATTTTTGAACAAAAATTTTTAGAAGTACGAAGTAATGAAATGTAGCAAAGGAATATTTTTTGACTGCGCGACCAAACTTTGACTACGCGACCAAACTTTGTCACTGGGCGACCAATTGGTCGCCCACTTTATATGTTATTTTATGCTCTGCACGTATATGCAGTTTTTTAAAAAGTAGTAGGCGATATGTGAGTTAATTTTTTCCAACCGAGATGTAAAAAGTTTCAGTTGGTCCATTCTTTTTTTAAAATGGGATTCATAACACAATACATTAAAAGATGTAGAGTTTTTTTTAACAACTATTTAGCATTCTAATACTATATTAGAATATAGTATTGCGCACTACTGTATTCTTGCCCTCTATATTGCGCACCCTCAAGGTGGCCCAACACTTTTGAATCAGCCTGTATATGGCGTTCACGTTTTAAATTATGTAGAATGACTTTTTGGAGCGAAAATAAGGTGCCAAAACTGGGAGGTGAAAAAAAATTGCAGGTGCCATCAGCCGTATCCTCCCAGCGCTCCAGCTTTGTCACTTTATTTTTGCTCCAATACAATAAGTCATTCTACTGAGAATAAAAAGTGATCGGGATCTAGTAATATTCGTGTAAAATTCCATCTAAAACATTCAATAAGGAGTATTCACTGAATATTTGTCTAAAATTTCATCCTAAACATTCAATAACGAGTATTCACTGAATATTCGTCTAAAATTACATCCTAAATATTCAATAACGAATATACACTGAATATTCAACAAGTATTTCACCCTAAACATTCAATAACGAACATTCACTGAATATTCGTCTATTATAACTTCATCCTAAACATTCGATAACAAATATTTACCGAATAATAGGCTAATATTCCACCCTGAACATTCGATAACGAATATTCACTGAATATTCATCCAATCTTGCAAAATGAATGTTATAATTCCAATAATAGGTGAATATTCCGAGTATCTGTTGAATATTAAGATAATGTTAATTGTTGAATGAATATTCAAATAATATTCACTGAACATTACTTGCTACCTGGGTTGCATAACTTAATAATGTTTTGCGAACCTAAATTGTCTAAGAAAGTCACTTTGAAAAAGTGTGATGCATGCATTTCAGTTTTCCACAAATTCTGTCCTATGTTTTCCTTGAAAATTCCATATTTCGGAGGGTGGTTCATGAGAGTTAATGGGCGTCACTGCGCTTGCGACTAAAATTAAAACTTGCGGCTAAATAAGCTGATTACGGCTAAAGCTAAAACTCGTTCATGAACGTTTTTCAACAATTTGTTTCACATTTTCCGAGAGTTGTCCAATTGATTTTACCACCTACCAATGAAGATCCTAGTCGAGTAGTTGGGATAGTTTTGTAGTGTCACAAAAGATTTTTTTGTGTTGGGCCAGTGCGAGCCTGGATTGTTCTTGCACTTCTTGCAGTCAGTTATCTAGAGGATTTCGCTCCCTGCGGTTGACTACTTTGATGACATATCTACCAACAAGATGTCAAAATGTGTCTGTCATTCTGTCAAACGTCAATTTTCCAATAAATGTCATTAAAAGTAGATGTTGATGTTGAGTGTGTTGCACAGGTCACAGATCTGAAATGTTTTCGAATGGTTTTAAATGTAAATAACTAGCACCATAATTGAAACATTTATGTTAAAACATGTTAAAATTCGGCTCAAAACATGACAGCAACATCGTCTACAAATGCACAGTGCGTCTGTTAGAAGACACTGAAATTCTGGAATGTGAATACAAGGTTAAATATTAAATTGCGATTCGTTAGTCCTCCGAAATAACTATTCCTTTGCAGCCCCATCATAAAGGGAAATATCTGCTCGAGTACGTCTGTAAGCAGCTGAATCTCGTCGAACAAGATTATCTGGGCCTCCGCTATGTGGACAACCAAGATCAAAGAGTAAACGTAATTTGTCCAAAAGCCCCAGTATCTTTATTAATAACTGAAAATTTGTAGCACTGGCTGGACCTGGGCAAGTCGATTTGCAAGCAAGTCAAGGATCTAGATCCAGTCCTGTTCAGTTTCCGTGTCAAGTTTTACCCACCAGATCCTTTCCGTCTCAAAGAGGAAATAACGCGTTATCAGATATTCCTCCAGTTGAAACGCGACCTCCTGCACGGCCGTCTGAACTGTGCCACCAATGAAGCGGCCATGCTAGCAGCCCTGATAATCCAGGGAGATCTTGGAGATTACGACCCAGAAATCAATGTTGGCAACTACATGGCCGACTTGAAGATCCTGCTGAAGCAGACGGAAACGATCGAAGATAAAGCCATGGAGATCCACCAAAAGCAACTGAAGGGACAGAGCCCGTCGCAAGTCGAGAATACTTTTTTGAAACTGGCTTGTCAGCTGGACACTTACGGTGTTGACCCCCATCCGGTCAAGGACCATAAAGGCACTCAGCTGTACTTGGGCATCAATTACAGTGGCATTTTGACGATCCAGAGCAGCAGAAAAACCCACCATTTCCGGTGGCCTGACATCCAAAAGATCAATTACGAAGGCAAAATGTTCATCATACATTTGAATTATAACGATGTGAGGGTTGAATTGATGAATGCTTTGGCGGTGGTTTGATGCATATTTGTCTCTTTCAGAAAAAGCACACGGTTGGGTTCAAGTGTCCGACGGGGGCGGCTTGTCGACATGTCTGGCGGTGCGCTATCGAGCAAATGCTGTTTTTTACGTACGTATCTATGCATTTGGGTATCAGGTAATTATCTATATTAGTGGCTTTTCGATTTTATGAGAAGTTTTCTTGCTGTTTGAAGTCAGATAAAGAAAAAACGGACATTTACATGATGTGTGAGTTGTGTGACAGAAATGAAACCTCTTAAGTTTGAGCAAATGGTTTTTATTTTTGTGTCTTATTGATTCAAAATCTACAAACAAAGTATTCATGTTCCTGTAATTGATTATCAACAATAAGTTGCAAGTTGCAATTACTTTTGATTATGTGGAATGTCATGATAACGAATCTGAACATCCAAACAAAATCTCGACCGCAGTCGCAAGACACTAGGCTCTGAGTTTCACTAAGAGTCAAAGCGATTTCTAAAGAAGTTCCAAGATATCGGAAAGTAAAACTCACAGTTGAAATTATTGTTACTGTTATCCTAAAACACATGTAGACTCCAGTTTTAATTCAAATCGGATGTATTTTTTTTGAGGAAGTTCCATATGGCGGATCCTCAAAATGTATATTTACAAGCCCCGTCTCAATGAAATTGGTACAGTGTTAATTCAAGCATATTTTGAAAATTGAGTTTTCAGTCAAAACCTTGCAAAGGTAACTTTTTCTAAATTAAATAAGAAATCTAAAAATGCATTCCACTTTGGAATATTTTCAGTGGCGTAGAAGATAGGGGACAAAAAGGAAAGTTCCCCCCCTCTTTAACTTTTGCAACTGGCCACTTTCGATCAAATATGTTAATTTATCGAATAGAGGCATATTTAGGAAAAACGTGATAAAAAATTGAGTAAGTTCAGTCAAGCGGTTCAAAAGTTATATAGCAGAAGAAGATTTTTAGTTTCAACTTTGAAGAGTTATATCTCCATTGCTATGCATTTCTGAAGATACCCCTAGTTTTTCATGCGATATCGACTTTGGAAATGCTTGGGGCTGATACCAATAATTTAAAATGTATAGTAACAAAGATATAGCCTTTCAAAGTTGAAATATAAAAAACGCTTTTTGATATAACTTTTGAAACGCTTGACCGATCTTGCTCAAATTTTCAAAATTGTTTTTTTAAATATGTCTTCCAATAATTAACATAACATATTTAGTCAAATGTGCCCAGTTGCGCAAGTAGGAGGAGGGGGGTTCTCCTTTCTGCCCCTATATCTTCTACGCCACTGTAAATATTTCAAAGCGGAATGCATTTCTAGGGGTGGTCCTTCAAACCCTTTTAGTTTCGTTAATTACTAACATTTTTGAGAACTATTAGTGGCACAAGTTTGAGAAAACCGCAAACCGCTCGGTTTCCAATCCAAAACCGAAAAACTGCCCCGTCTCCAAAACCGAAAAACCGTCCGCTCTATTTTGAAAACCGGAAAACCGCTCTGTTCCAAAATCGAAACAGCAAAATTCTTCAGTATACACTGTCAGCCTATTTAATGTTGCTTAATGCCCAAACAAAACATGGCAAACAGCACTAAGTTATTTTGGAATCTTTCTGAATCAACCAATTTTGTTTAGACTGAAATGTAATACCTATTGGTACCTAGTCTTGTTGTAAATCATAGAGCACTATAATGTGCAACTGGTTCCACTTTTGTACTTTCTTATGGTTATTAGGCTATAGGGTAATCGAAAACAGATTACTCAAAAACCGATTATTCAGAAACCGGTTAACCAAATAACCGATTATCTGAAAATCTATTCGAAAACCGGTTAACCGAAAATCGATTATTCGAAAACCGGTTAACCGAAAATCGATTATTCGAAAACCGATTACCAAAACCGCGGTCAATCGATTAACCGAAAACCGAATAATTTGCCAGCACTATTTAGAACCGACCCCAAGGGGGGCTTCAGACGTTCACAGGGGCAGCATACCTGATGGTCAGTGGGATCAAATTTTCTCAAGGGTGACTTCGTAGAGCAAAGTTTTGCACCTTATTCTGTGCTTATATCGCTTTTGGGTCAATAACATGTCCTTGGATTATTCGAGAGAACATCATATAACGTAAAGGACCCCGCACAAAAAGTAGGCAAAAGTGGTCTCGGTGAATTTGGCTGAAAATCGGCACACTTGTACATATTCACGTCCTGATCGAATACTCAAAATTACAGTTACTTGCTATGTACAGTTTCTCAGCTGTACAGGGATTTGTACAGGATGTGCGGAAAATTTGAACCCGTCCGGGGGCTCAATTTTGGTGATAATTTGAATGTGGAAAAACTTATCCAAGACAGTTTTTCACATAGAAATCAAATCTCTCCTCTGTAATTTTCTTCATATCACGGTATACAGGGTGTGCTTTTTTTTCAATTTTCAACAACGATTTTTTTATCGACATTTGATTGGATATCTTTTTAGCGCATTTTCTTTGGAAAGGGCACTCATATATGATGGCCAGTTTGTCTGTCTGTCTGTTTGTCTATTTGTCTGTCCGTTTGTGTGTCTGACCGAGTGTCAATTTTAATTGAGTATGTATCGATTTTTTCATCGATAGTTGATAGAGCTTTTTCTGATTAACAAAATACATTTTGGTTTTCCTCATTTAGCTAGAACCTGTCAAAAAATCGGTGAAACTATAATAATATAACGCAAAAATTTTGTGTTGAGCAGATATTTTGTTGTTAGGTGTGAATGAAACATTATACATTAAACAAAAAAAGTTGAGTAGTTTGCTTTTTGGGCCAATATAAAAAGTAGAAAATAGTAAATATCGCCTCATACGATCAATTTCCTGGGATATCAGAAACCAAGTTATCTACAGGGTGCATCTTAAAAAAGCACCTAAATATTGATACTATCTGGAGCAACAATTAACATGGGTTTGACTATAATATGTCGACTTTTACGTTGCTGAAATGTGTACCTATATTTGTTTGATAGGCAAGGCCAAGATGGCAACACAATCATGAAGTCCAGTCTTAAAATTAGAATGTTTATAAGACAAAAGTTAACTTCCAAGTTTAATGAAAATCGTTCCACTAATAAGAGATTTCAACATGGTGGCCAATATGGCGGCGCAACTAATCCAGCCATTGGCCATCATTGAAGATATGAGTTCTATTCGTCGGAAAAGTTCACCTTCACCTTATTATTGTAGATAAAAACTTTGGTTTTTGATGATAAAAATGATGATAACTATGTATGGATTTGTTCAAACCAGCCCTTGACCACCCTTGAATACATAAGCTATCAACTGGAAAACGTTTCGGGCCTCTAGTTTTATTCCTCGAAGAGGAGTGCAACTTTTTAATTGACACACGGAAAGACAGACAGACAAACAGACACACAGACAGACAGACAGACAGACAGACAGACAGACAAATCGGCCATATGAGTGTCATTTCCAAGGAAAATGCGCAAAAAAGATATCCAATCTACTGTCGATAAAAAAAAACTTTGTTGAAAATTGAAAAAAGCACACCCTGTATACCGTGAAATATAGAGAAGTCCAGAGGAGAGATTTGATTTTTATGTAAAAAACTGTCTTGGATAAGTTTTTCAACCTTCAAATTATCACAAAAACTAGGCCCCCAAAGGGGTTCAAATTTTCCGCACATCCTGTACAAATCCCTGTATAGCTGGAGAACTGTACATAGAAAGTGACTGTAATTTTGAGTATTCGATCAAAAAGTGAAGATGTAAAAGTGTGCCAATTTTCAGCCAAATTCACCGAGACCACTTTTGCCTACTTTTTGTGCGGGGTCCTTTATCAAACATTGACATAACTCTCTTGAAAACTTGAATGGGGAAGGGGAGTGAATTAAAAACCGTTTCGAGGTGTTGTAAGGAGCTTTCCAAAAATTCATTGAAAAAATCAGGATTTTTTTTTCGAAAAGTTGAAAAGAAGAGAAGCGTTTTGCAGCCAGAAGAATGACCTGTCTAGTCTGACTACACTCTTAGAAATAGGTTGATTTTTCTTTGAGATTTCCGATCTTGAGGTAGCGTGAAATTTTTTGGTGGACCGGCTAAACTGATCACCTGTTTAAATAGTGAATTACTGGGAGGACTTTGTTCTGGTGGTAGTTTGCCCTTTATTTCTGTAAAATTCCTTCAGATAAAGCCGCAGTTCTCACCTTACCATGTGGACGCATTGTCAAAACCATTATTAGTGTCAGAAATGTCACCGGTGGCGGCTCTTATGATTTTTCACTCAACGTTAGTATACAGCCACCAATCCCAAATCCTACATTTGTGGTCTTTTATCTTTGTAATTGGTAAAAGTCGTCAAGGCAGGCCCCTTTATGTGGAGCGTGCGTACCTGTCTTTTTTTGTTCGCTATTGTGATTCTGTCTTGTATACAGAGGAGTGCATGATAACGGCCACCGCTGTGGCATCGTTATTCCTTATCCGATCTTCAAAACTCAAAAACTAGTTTAAATGGTATGATGTCTTCTATGATTTGCTAGTAAAAAAGAATTTTTTTATGATGCTTCTGAGCACTGACAGTTAACTTTTGTTTTTCAAATGGCAACTATTTCTTTTAATTACTTTTTGAATTCCTTACGCTTATCTGAATATAATGATGTATCAATATCACACTTTTTGTTGTCAAAAACGAAGAGAAATAAATTAAACTGCGAAATTTTTACACATCACAGTAGCATCAGAACACCCACGATATGCACGCAATCTGGTAGGCTGGGTGCAAAATGATGTTCAGAAGCATAGAGTAGGTCAGGCGTTTATTATTTCAAAACGTAAATGTCAAAATGTTTTCCAAGTTCAAAAAAAGCTGCCCGTCTCTAAGACGTCTTCATTCTCTATTTTCAGCTTACTGTTTTATACAGGGTGTCACCACCAAATGGACATAGCTTAAGGGTAGGTTCAGTTTTTCCAGGCGAACCTGGATCTGGTTTTGAAATTTTTCTAACGCTGTTCGTTTCGAAGCTACAGGGTGATTAATGTATTTCGTAGAATGTTTTGACAAGCCATAACTTTAGAACAACCCAACAGATTGGTTTGAAATTTTGTGGGTTCATTCTCCATTGATATCTGACTCATCGCTTTATCAAAGAGTTCAAAATTTCCAGGGCCGGCCTTGAAAAAAAAAGTCAAAGCTTTTTTCAAAAAAGACACTCTGTATGCATAATCTTCAAAATTCATTTTCATATTCATAGACTACATGAAAGATGCTATCAATATCGCGAAAAAAATTGCTTGGCACCATTTAGCTGTCAAAAGAAAATTGATAATCCTGATGATTTTTGAGGTTAGGATTTTTTGTAAATTTATATTTTCAAATATTCACAAATGATTTATTACGGCCCCAAATTTCAGCCGTTTCGTCATAAAAATAAAAATGACATTTTTCTCGTTTTCTTAGCGGTAACAAAAAGTTTCAGCCGAATTACAAAAAAAATATTGTTACGTCCCTTAGCTTCACTTCTATCTCAAATTGAGCTGAAAT
Source organism: Anaspis maculata (assembly GCA_949128115.1). NCBI lineage: Eukaryota > Metazoa > Arthropoda > Insecta > Coleoptera > Scraptiidae > Anaspis > Anaspis maculata. The sequence continues at coordinate 38,883,001 of OX421968.1, forward strand.
TGAGGAACGTATCAAAAATTTTTTGAAAATTCTGATGAAATTTTTTGTTACTTCTGAGAAAACGAGGAAAATGTCATTTTTATTTATCTGACAAAACGGCTGAAATTCAGGGCCATAATAGATCATTTGCAAATATTTGAAAATAATAATTTAGAAAAAGTCCTAACCTCAAAAATCATTGCGATTGTCAAAATTTTCTTGACAGCTCAATGGTGCCAAGCAATTTTTTTGCGATATTATTAGCATGTTTGATGTAGTTTTTTAATTTGAAAATGAAATTTGAAAAATATGCATACAGAATGTCTTTTTTGAAAAAAGCTTTGAAGTTTTTTTTACAAGGCCGGCCCTGGAAATTTCAAACTGTTTGATAAGGCGATGTGTCAGATATCAATAGAAGAATCAACCCACAAAATTTCAATCCAATCCATTCGGTCGTTCTGAAGATACGGCTTGTCAAAAATTCGACAAAATACATGAATCACCCTGTAACTTCGAAACAGTGTTAGAAAAATTTCAAAGCCAGATCCTGGTTCGCCTGGTAAAACTGGACCTACCCTTGGGCTATGTCCATTTGGTGGTGAATCACCCTGTATATATATGACACCAGAAAAAGAGAAAATTTTGCGACGCCTTACCACCGAATCAATTGCACAAAAGGAATTCCGTACTGGGGGCCGAAATTATTCAACCATCTACCAAGACATTGGCAACAGCTTCCAGATAGAGCATATGAAAAAAAAATCAAAGACCATCTTTTGGAGAATACTTTCTACAATGTTGAGAGTTTCTTAGCCAGCCTGAAACCTGAATCTCGAATGCTTTTAATTTGTACATTGTTCGTCTAAATATTTGTCATTATGTGGTATTGTTATTTATATTGTTGATGTTTTATTATTATCTTCGTCATGTTCGACTTTTCCTGTAATTGTTATTGCAGCGAATAAATTTTCTATCTATCTATCTATCTTCCTAAGTACGTATTGTGACCCGTCAGGAAAAAATGTTTTATTGATTTTTCATTTTCACAACACATACCTAAAAAGATATAAAATAGTAAACCAGAAATACATATATAATATACAAGTCTTAGAGACGGATAGCTTCTTTCGAACCTTGGAAAACATTTTGATATTTACATTTTGAAAAGCCAAACGCCTGACCTACTCTGTGCTTTTGAACATCATTTTGCACCCAGCCTACCGGATTGTCTGCATATCGTGGGTGTTCTGATGCTATAGGCCGTCTGATTTCAACATGATTCTAGTGGGCTGTGTTTCTGGTCACCATCGGCCGATCGCGGTCTGAATCGCAGCCCACTAGAATCATGTAGAAATCAGACAGCCTATACTGTGATGTGTGAAAATTTCGCAGTTCAATTTTTTTCTTCGTGTTTGACAACTAAAAGATATTGATGGATCATTATATTCAGATGAGCCTAAGGAATCCAAAAAGTGATTAAAAAAATATAGTTGCCATTTGAAAAACAAAAGTTGACTGTCAGTGCACAGAAGCATCATGATAAAAAAAATATTTCACTGTCGAGTCATAGAGGACATCATACTATTTGAACTGGTTTTTGAATTTTGAAGATCGGATGAGGAATAACGATGCTACAACGGTGGCCGTTTTTTATGCACTCCTCTGTATACAGGTGTCCCGGAATTAGTGTTAAAAAACTCACAGGGAGATAGAAAATTGAAAAATAAGGGGACTTTTGTTGATAAACATACCCTCCTAAACGTATAATAACGGAGATACAGGCCTTCAGAATTGTTTTTTAGAAACAGTTTTTTTTTGCATACTTTTTGAACCGTTCAGCCGATTTTATTCACATTCAAACCAAAGTTTATTGGTTTGGTCTTTATTGAACATTAATAACGAATTTCATCAGACATTTTCAGGGGCGAAGATAACCCCAGACCCTCTCCCTTTTCCCCCTATTTTGCACACCCCTAAATATTTTTGAAAACGGTTTCAATTTAGAATTTTGCGTTCAATTTAAAAAAAAAGTTACTCTTGTAAAATTTTGATCAGAGGCTTAATTTTTGAGATATTTGGGTTTTAAACTTTGGAAAACATCTCGAAATCGCCACTTTCCAGAGCCCAAATTGTCTTTTCTCTGAAAACGCCTCGTTTCTTAGCTAACAATGGCAGTAATTCAACTTAAACGACCTAGAAACCTTATTCCAGTTGAGGAATCATGAGTTTTCTTGAATTTTAGTTTTTAGGCCTTTGAAAGTCGCGATTTCGAGGTGTTTTCCAAAGTTTCAAACCCAAATATCTTGGAAATGAAGCCTCTAATCAAAATTTTACAAGAGGAACTTCTTTTTCTAAATTGAACAAGGAATTGAAAAAAAAAATTCAAAAATATCCAGTGCAGTGGCGTAAAAAATGGGGTGGGAGAAGTTGATCAATCCCCCGGTATCTACGCCACTGGACAATTTTGACAAAAGTTATCTACGTCAAGTGATGGGTATTTATTTCGTAAGTATTTGTACCAAATTTGGTAAAAATCGCTTTGATGACTTGAGAGTTATTACAAAAAGAAGATTTTTAGAACTGAACTTTGAAGGGCTGTATCTCTCTTAAAAAGCGTTTTAGACAAAAAACTAAATTATGCATGTCGACCTAGTTTTTGATGGACTATCGAAGGGTGAATTATTGCTACTATAACCTGGACCACCCTGTATTGGCGCCGTCGCCAACCCCAACCATAACCAGCCCGATCGGTAAAGGACTCCCGCTTAAACAGACAATTGAACCAGTGACCTTATACCGTCCGTTTTTTTTTCTAGGCCCCAGCTTATAGCGCCTTTATTATGGGTTTTACACCCAACATATTATATATTTTTGAAATCAGAAGAACAAAATCTTTCGATTGATGGTATGTCAAATTATTTTTGACAGATGTCATTTTTTGACAATTGACGGAATAGTACTTATGACACACCATTTTAAAGCGCATAAAATTCTTAAGAGAACTGTGTTTTCATTTGTAGAATAGGATGGCTTTTACAGCTTCTGGGAGTCTTTGAATAGTAAAAATTGTTAAAATTCAGAAATACCTGCTCAATAATTAAAAGGTATTTTCAATATCAACTGATGATAATATTCTGATTTTAAATCGTCCAAATTAGCGGGAGACTCTATAAACACCTTATCTTCCAGATAGGCTCATAAAAAAATCGAGGGGGTCATATCTGGCCACTTCGGATACTATCGCGTTGGGCTGGCAGTTCCAATTCACTGGTCATTGAATCTCCCATTCAAGGAACAAGGAGACGGTCATTTCAAGTAACTTCTTCAGGACATTTTTCGTTTCATTGTGATTATTTATTGATTATTATCATTAGTTATTATTAAAAATGCCTGTTTTGCCTATACTTACGTACTTATTTAGTATTTCTGAATTTCAACAATTTTTTCTATTTGAAGACCTCTAGAAGCTGTGAAAGACATCCTATTCTAAAAATGAAGACACAGTTTTCCTTGGAATTTAATGGGCTTCAAAATGATGTATCACAAGTACTATTCTGTCAGTTGTCAAAAAATGACATCTGTCAAAAATAATTTGACATACCATCAATCGAAAGATTTTGTTTTTCTGATTTCAAAAATATATAATATGTTGGGTGTTGAGCCCATAATAAAGGCGCAACGCGCTGGGGCCTAGAAAAAAAAACGGACGGTATACCTGAAGACCTGCGCACGAGCTGCGAGCAAAGGAAACCGCCTATATGAGAAGGTCTATTATAGGTACAGACTAGTTTGTGGTACAGGCTTAGGCTCTTGTGGATACATTGTCATAAATAATTGAAACCGGTGCTAATGATGAAAGTAGTCGAATTACCTGAAACAAAACAAAAACAAACATCGGAAGTGTTGAATCGAAAATCCACTAATATAAACTGGGCCAAAATTGAAGTGGACCACCCCGAAATTTCGCCTCGGTTGAAATGAGGATATCTGGAGAAAAAATTGCATTCTGGAAATTTTTGTGGTGCTCGATAATTTCTTTACTACTAGGTACCATCTTCGATAACCTGATTGTCGATCTCATATACAGGTGTTCACGTTAAGATTGATCCCCCCCCACTAGCCGCCGTTTCTCAAGGACAATTTCGAAGATAAAAACTGATTCTCAAAAAAATTTTGCTGATTTTTTTATACAGGGTGATTCACCACCAAATGGACATAGCTTAAGGGTAGGTCCAGTTTTTCCAGGCGAACCAGGATCTGGTTTTGAAATTTCCATAAAGTTGTTCGTTTCGAAGCTACAGGGTGATTCATGTATTTCGTAGAATTTTTTGACAAGCTGTATCTTCAGAACGACTCAATGGATTCGATTGAAATTTTGTGAGTTAATTCTTCCATTGATAGCTGACACATCGCCCTATCAAACAGTTCAAAATTTCCAGGGCCGGCTTCGAAAAAAAAACTTCAAAGCTTATTTCAAAAAAAGACATTCTGTATGCATATTTTTCAAAATTTATCTTCATATTCAGAAACCACATGGAACATGCTAATAATATCGCAAAAAAAATTGCTTGGCACCATTGAGCTGTCAATAAAATTTTGATGATCCTGAAAATTTTTGAGGTTAGGATTTTTTGTAAATTGATAATTCAAAATATTTGCAAATGATCTATTATGGCCTTAAATTCCAGCCGTTTCGTCAAAAAAATTTTGAAAAAATTTTCACGTTTTTTCGGTAGCAAAAAAAAATTTCATCAGAATTTGAAAAAAAAAATTTGTTACATCCCTCAACTTCACTTCTATCTCACATTGAGCTGAAATTGAGAGACGTGACATGAATTTTTCGAAAATTTTGATGAAATTTTTTTGTTGCTCCTAATTAGGTACTGGAAAACGTTAAAAAAAATTTTAATTTTTGTGACGAAACGGCTGAAATTTCAGGCCATAATAGATCATCTGCAAATATTCCAAATTATCAATCTACAAAAAATCCTAACCTCAAAAATTTTCAGGACTATCAAAATTTTATTAACAGCTCAATGGTGCCAAGCAATTTTTTTTGCGATACTTATAGCATGTTTCATGTAGTTTCTAAATGTGAAAATAAATTTGGAAAAATATACATACAGAACGTCTTTTTCGAAAAAACTTTGAAGTTTTTTTTATCAAGGTCGGCCCTGGAAATTTCGAACTGCTTGATTAGGCGATGTGTCAAATATCAATAGTAGAATCAACTTACAAAATTTCAATCGAATCCATTGGATCGTTCTAAAGATATGGCTTATTCAAAAAATCGACAAAATGCATGAATCACCCTGTAACTTCAAAACAAACAGCGTTAGAAAATTTTCAAAGCCAGATCCTGTTTTGCCTGAGAAAACTGGACATACCCTCAGGCTATGTCCATTTGGTGGTGAATCACCCCGTATTTAGACCATTGCAAAAAAATATTTTTTTTATTACATCCTGCATTTAAATAATGCAGTCGATGCAGACTTTTGTCCCGATTACAACGAAATTTAACACTTACTTAAATTTGACAAAGTTTCAAAATATTAATAATGTAACAGTTTGAAAAAATATTGAAAATTACAATGAAGACAATTTTGAGAATTTTTTTTTTTAGCAACCTATAGTTAATGTTCAATTACGTTTCCGTTATTATTAAAAACTAACTTACACCTTCTAATGATGTTGGATCTTATTTTTCTAAATATAATGGGGTCGTTATTTTAATGTAGGATGTGATTAACAAGATAATTTTTTGCAACATTCTGTAAATTGGGGACCGGAAAAAAATTTATGACCAAATTTAAAAAAATCAGCAAAGATCCTTTAAGAATTTGAAATTGGTTGAGGGGTAAGGCGACAATCTTGATGTGAACATCCTGTACAATATGTATGTAGGGTGATAACAAAGGAGGTGCAAAAATTATCTGACTTCAGCAAGATCACGCTTTAAGAAAATAAGTCACATAATTTTTTTGTCACATTCCCGAAAAGCGTAGATCAATATCTCGTAACTAGTTGGGATTTATGATCGTATTTTGTTTCCTCGAGGAGCTACTGATTTTTTGATTTTTTGGTGCTGACTGTGCCAGGGGTCTTGCTCACCCTTGAAATGACAGGAACGTACACAATAGCTGTATCAAACGTACCATGAAACAAGTTGATCTCACGAGTCCTCAGAAGTGGTAAAGACCTGGACCTCTTTTGGGACTGGTAGATCAAGCATGCTGCGACATTGCACTACATGTTAAATGGTCCAGGGTGGTTCTAAGTGGCACCAATCGCAAGTATCCATTGCATCAAGATTGCAAAAATTTGTTTCTCTAGATTAAAGGAACTGCCAGAATCTTACACCGTAGAGAAATATAATTGGGTTGCTCAGGTCAGATCACGCTTTGTCTCGATAGGTGCGACAGACATTTGGGAATCTCTAAACTTATCATCACTGAAAGCAAATAAAACTACTCTTTTACAGAGGTACAGGGAGCGGCTGCATCAAGACGATATCACTTTATTTTCGGGCTCGCGCTATCTTACTTTCCATGAAAGCCTTGTGTTTGATGGCTCACCTGCTCACCATCTCCATTTCAGATCTAGCTTCCAGGCTTTGAAGAGAATCACGCAACTTATGTTGAGCACCAAAAGGCACATCAAATTTACGATCAGCGGATGCTGTTACCTCATTAACCCTGATGAGCTTTGCACGGTCTGCAATCTAAAGTTGCCTGAGACCGTTGAACATATTTTTTTTATCTGTCCACTATACGAGCAGTTCAGGTCTTCCTATATTCATAGCCTTGTCCGTTTTGAGGGTCTTCAATTTGCGCTAAAATACCTGACCCTGCTGAAGCTCAAGAACATAGACAGGTTCATTGTGAATTTTCTCAAATTGCGCGCCTTCGCCAGGAATGAATGAGGTCTCCATTTGTTTTTCTTTTTCTTTTTTTCATAGTTTCATTATTCTTGTATGTTTCAATTCTGTTGCACGAAATACTTGTTTTTTTTTTCTGTCACTATTTCTGTTTTTTCCAATCACTGGGAGCATTTAATTCTATTCCACTTTGCTTATTTGTTAATAAGAATATTTGTTAATTATTATTTTCAACGTGGTTGCATTTAATTTGATTTGTTTTTATTTTTTATTTTTCCACTCATTGTTATTTGGGCTAAGCCCATAAGAAACAATAAAGTTATTTATTATTATTATTATTATTATTGCATCAAGATTGCCATAGTTACCAGCTTATGCCATCATGGGTGCTTGTTTTACTGCTCAATTCTCAATCCACAAATCACAAATAAAAATCAATAACTCTTTGAAAAAACAAAATACGATCAGACGTCCAAAACGTTTTGAGTTTTAAGTGAAGTATGCTTTCCAAAAATGTGACCTAGAAAATTCTGCGACTTGTTTTTTCAAAAAGGGGACCTTTTTTTAGTCAGGTCCTACAATCCTACAAAAGTAAACAATCACGTGATCAAAAATGATACCTTGTAGTTGGAAGATTATCGAGCACCACTAAAATTTCCAGAATCGGTCAATTTTTTCTCGAGATATCTATTCCCACTTTAATCGAGGCAAAATTGCGGGGTGAGCCACTTCAATTTTGGCCCAGTTTAGGTAACGACCAAACTTGGTTCGATTTTTGTTGAGCATGAAGCATGATTTTAGATTATCAACCAGTTCGGATGCACCGTCAGTTGTGAGCGGAGGCGGCTTCTTTTCGTGGGGAACCAAGTTCAAGTATACAGGACGGACGGAAAAGGAAATCCTCGAAGATACCGGCTCATTGACCCGTGAAGAGCCTAGCATCCAGCGCACGTCGAGTTTGCGACGGAAAGCCTCCAGTGTACCTGCTACTCCTTCTACTCCTCTTCAACCACATTTAGGTAAGCATGCAATACAGAGCGATCGTAGTTACGTAACAATTTTTTATGGCACATTTAATCATTATCATAACACTATTTATATTTTTACTTGTGCCATGCTTCAGTTTCACTTTCACTGTCTAATAGCGTTTTTCACTTGAAACAAAAGTGCGCACTAAACCGCCCCCGACAGTGAGCACCGACCAATAGCCCCAGAGCTTTTTGGCGATTTTTCATGGCGACAGGAGCAGAAAGTACGCACTTTTTTTCCAAGTGAAAAACACCATTTGAATCAAACACTGTCGACAGTGTCGAGGCCACAGATGTCGAGGCATAGCACGTAAAATGTGAACGGTGGTGCTGATCCCATGCGTTGTTGGTGGTCGGTAAAGCTCCCTACTCTTTGTTGCAACACACTGTGGCTCGGCAAAATTTCCGGTATAGTGGAGAAAAGCATTCACCGGCGTCGGTGGTTGACCCTAGCAGCGGAAATCATAGTAACGTAAAAAAAAGGAGTAAAAACCCAACAAGTCTAGTCATGGATGACTGAATGGATGGTTGGAGTGTGAATGGTTTAGGTTACTAGAGGATTTCCCGATTTATTGGGTGAGTTGATGGAGCATAGTTCATTGTACTACCTTTCCAGACCCGCCGGACTCGTCGAACGCCGAGCCGCAGTGCTGTGTTTGAATGCTTGATGGTCGGTCCACCAAAACATTGGGGCCGCTAAGCGTACGGTTCATCGGAATCTCGTCTGACCTCCAACGCAGGTGCAAATACCGGGTGATCATTTGAAAACTATCCACCTGCAATAACTTCCCATTCCTAGTGAAAATGTCTTCGAGCAAAAACAGGTCAATTTTGATATCGAGGGGGACATCTAAAACATACATTAGCGATTTTCTATCTTTAGCCCCCTCGCCCCCACCTACCCCAGCTTTGAAATTTCAAATAACACTACCTATTTTGCGATACATTAAATCCAACAGAGGTCGGCGGTACGGCATGGGTGGATATGCATACAGGCTACTATAACGAAAGTCAAGCATCGCCCGCAGAAGCCAGAACCTGGATGGGTGACTGGTGGATAGCTGGGCGTGAAGAGAGCGAACGCAGCGTAGTGTACTTGCCCAAGGGGGCTCCATTACCTGTACACGCACATAAACGAGATGATTGTAGGTAGTAGCATAAATCCATAGTGCGGCTCGGTGCGTCCGACACCTCGACACCCAGATGGGTAAAAGAGGTTACGATTATATATATATATATATATATATAAATCCAACAGAATCAAATTCTCTTTCTGAAAAAATATTTATGAAATTTTTAACCCCACCCCTTCCCCCCCCCTAAATCCTCTGAGTGTCCAATTAAATATTCTTGACCTCTCAATTCTCTTCAAGTCAGTTAACGTCATCCTGCACAGCATCAAAAGAGAACATTTTCTATGGAAAAAGTGCCACCCAAATTCACCCCTTCGCTCCCCCCTTCCTCACCTTAAAAATCTAAAATGACAATACCTACTTTGTGATACATCAAATTGAAGGAAAATGAATTCTCTCCCTGAACACAATTTTTTCGAAATTTTTAAAACCCCCGTTTTTCTACTTAAATACTCCAAATGTCCAGTTAAATGGGGGAGGGGTTGAAAATTTCAAAAAAATTGTTTTTAGAAAGAGAATTTAATTTCCTTTAATTTGATGTATCACAAAGTGGGTGGTATTTTGTTGAATTTTAAAGTTGAGGTGGGGGAGAGCAATGGGGTCAATTTGGGTGGCACTTTTTCCACCGAAAATTCTCTTCTTTGAAGCTATTCAGGGTGATGCTGACTAAACTGAAGAGAATTGAGGGGTCCAGAATATTGAAAGGGACACTCAGATAATTTTTAGGGAGAAGGGGGGTAGAGTTAAATTTTTTGAAAATATCTTTTTCAAAAAGAGAATTTAATTTTCTTCAATTTGATGTATTGCAAGGTAGGTGGTGTCGTTTGAAATTTAATTTTTGGGATGGGTGGGGGCGAGGGGGCTGAAGATAGAAATTTGCCAATGTATGTTTCAGATGTCCCCCTTGATATAAAAATTGACCTGTTTTTGCTCGAAAGAATATTGACTAGGAATCAGGAGTTATTGCAGGTGGATAGTTTTCAAATGATCACCCGGTATATTAATACGCGGTGCCTGCGCTGGTGTGCTTCTGACTTGTCCGTCCCCCTGTCTACGCTGGCAGTTATCCTTTACGCATTGCCATACTGCCGGTTGCAGGCGTTATACTCAAAGACAAAGAGACTTGGCCAAGGTCATCCAAGGTGATATCAACCAGTTCAGAACTGGATGTGGACTGCCCACCATTCTTGGTCACCTATCCAAATTCTTACTTGGATTCGCATTGCTGCAGTCCAGTTTTACCTCGACTGGAGCGGTGTGCCACGCGCTATGTATTGTATTGTATTATTTATTTCATGTTAGCAACTACATTTTGTAATTTTACATTCGTCAAGAATAAGGTAGATTATACATATATTCATAGGTTTCACAATGAAGAACAAAAATCGTAGTACTCCTCAAATGAGTAGAAGGCCCGCTCAATCAATATAGTTCTGATACATTTTGAAAATTCGCGACTTGATAAACTTTTTATATCTGATGGTAGAACATTGAAGAATTGAATGCAGTTGCAGTAGTACCTCCAGCTATTCTTCGTTTTGTTTACTCTTTGAAATTTAGGTCTAAAAAAGTCTCTGTGTCTGGTGTTGTAACTGTGTTCATGAGTGTTGTAGCAAGATATGTTGTTTTTCATAAACATTAGGCAATTGAATGTTGAATATGTACAAAATATGTGGTCCCTAACTTTCGTAGATACTTGGTGTCCTGGAGTCCAGTCGGAAACCGGCTGTGATAAGACTAAATCGTCCAGAATACTCATCCCTGGTACTGCCTTTGAGAAATTCGTGGAAGTTGCATTTGTTGCAATGTCAACTCCTAATCGATTTTTTACAGGTTACAGCAGTTTGCCTAGATCTAGCCACTCAGACGCCGGGGGATCCCGCATGGAATCCAGTAACAGCACAGGGCTTCTGTCCGGCTTAGATGGAAACCCTTCACAAGCTTTTGGTGATTTTGCTGCCTTAGAAACGGTCTCTGAAGATCAAGAAGCGATGAGCGCTTCGAAACTACGCACAACAGGTGAGCCAATGACACTTCATTTGAATCCAACCAGTGTTCCTAACGATTCCGCCAATGAGTACGTTCACATGCAGGATGTTACTTTAAAAACTCATATTATTAGCATAATATTAATTGTGCTGTTCCACCCCCGCCTCCTCCCTCTAGACAGGATGACTACACTACCCTTTCCAGAAATTCACATAGGAATAAGGGTCGAGCACATGATTTGAAATGCCTTTTAATTCTCTTCACAACAGTGTAAAAAAAAAATAAAATCTAACAACTCGTTCTTGAGTTACTAACTTTTCAAAATTTGGAAGTTTGGTTTTTCGCCAATACTATATCCACCCCGTGACAATCTAGCTGGGGTGGAAGTGACCTTACATTTTTTTCAATAAAACAATAGCTTAGAACTGTTGTAATGTGTAAACATGAACTGCTCACAAATTGAAGTGGATATTTTTAAGAAAAGGCTTTTTTTAAATCGCCAGAGAATTCTTGAAAATCACTCGATTGTAAAACTGCATGCATTGTTTTGAAGAAAAAAGTCAATATTTTCAAGAACTACTGAAGTCCTCCACAAAAATCACATGGATATATCTAATACAGAGTGATGAAAAAAGTCGTTTGGGTTTGTTCTTTTTTACTCTCGTGCAGGAGATTGTTCATCCACCCTGTACACCTATACATATTTACTTGGATCTTATAGTCTGTAGCTTATGTAACTCGTCAGTCTTTAGTTTTTCGCTTTCCGTTGCGTACTTACCGAAATATAGCCTTTTCACTTTCCAAAGTCGTTTTATCGATGCCGGGCGCTACTGGATTTTTTTTTTGTAGTAAGCACTAAGCATGAATGCCACTTGGTATTTTTTACGTAGATTTCAAAATTAAGGAAGGTATGGCGTCTCAACCATCTGATGTATACAGGGTGTCGCAAAAAAATCATTTATGAGATACATTTTAAGTTGAAATAAGTAGCAAAATGCCGTTGCAAAGATTAACTCCAGGTGAGTTCGATATCGTGGCAAATCTCTTGCGAAATGGCACAAGGCAAAGAGAAATTGCCAATTTGGTGGGCGTATCATAAAGTGTCATCGGTGGGGCAAAGAGACGACTCCTGGCCACAGGCAGTGCCTGAGACGAAAAATTGTAAAATTGAGAAGAGAAATTTTCTACAACCTGTAATGAGATGTCAAAAACAAATTACTTTGCTCATACGAGACCCTGCATATTTTTATGTAGTCTTCCATTTTAAATCTGCTGAAAAAATCGTTCAAAAAATACCTAGTGGCATTGTTTTGTATGTACCAAAAAATCCAGTAGCCCCCCGGATTTATTCATCGATAAAATGACTTTGAAAAGTAAAAAGGCTATATTTCTGTAACTATGGAACGTAAAGCGAAAAACTAAAAACTAACGAGTTACACAAGCTACAGACTATAAGATCCAAGTAAGTATAGGTGGTACAGGGTGGATAAACAATCTCCTGCATGAGATTTAAAAAGAACAAAACGGAACGACTTTTTTCATCACCCTGTATTAGACATATCCAGGTACTTATTGACAAATACTTTAGTAGTTCATGAAAATATCAACATTTTTCTTCAAAACAGCATGAGCCGTTCCACAATCGTATAATTTTCAAGAATTTTCTAGAGATTTTCAAAACACCCTTTTTTTATAAATATCCACTTCAATAGTACATGATAGTACCTTCCATTATCCAGCGCGCCATCAGCGCGCATACTCGTCTTCTGAAGTAATGGCGTCAAATACGAAATTTGCGAACAAATGCTAGAAAATGGCGTGAAAAACCGCCATAGAGCTGAAAAATACGCGCCGCAGCGAACTGGGTAATAGGCCAGAGGTTTATACACACTAGTGACTACTTATTTTTCATCAAACAGTCCGCTTTGTTCATTAAATTATAAATAACTGCGTTTTACATTGATCGGATGTGCGTACGCAACCCATAATGCAACCCCCACCAACTCTATTTTCAGTTTGACAAGCAATGGCCGTGACTTTTCGCTGCTGTTTGCTGTCAACGTCAACTATTTATTCGCCATTTTAGGTGCGTTCGGCATGCTCACTCTTTTCACTCCTACCTACTCTTTTCACTCCAACAGCGTTCGGTTGGACTTTTGGAGTGACAGATGTTTACCCTGTGCCGTTCGGGTGGACAGAGTGGAGTGGAGTAAAAAGAGTTATGCTGAATTTATGCAACGAAAATTAACAACTCAACTCAACCAACAATTAAACTGAACTGAACTACAACTCCAACTAACAAATGTTCGCATTTCATGCAAGCTCTTTAATTGTTAATTACGCCGCTGCGCAGCGTCATGGTGGAGGAGTGTGCATTTTTGTTTTTGTTGCTCGCTAGTGCCGCTTTCGCGTTTATTAAAGAAAAAAACGCAGCCGCAAATATCCTGTGAGACCTGTCAACAGAGCCCGGAGGAGGAAAAGGCATGTATAGGCGCGTTTGGAACTAATATTAGTTTTGTTCGGTTGGTAGTCTTACCCGGGCAAATTATTCCTACGCCAAGCCAATGGCATTACATTCAGCGAGTTTGGCACTTACGTACGATTTCTAACCTCCATTTCTCTATGATGTTTGTTATTTTTAGTCGGCTCGGCTGTTGTGAGTCTTGTGTAATAAAATCAGCTTCATTCAAAAAAATTATTTTCTCATTCATTAAAATTGGTATTAAACTGGTGTCATTTAAAATTACCATAGCACTTAGCTGTGATTAGCGGAAATAAGCACCTCTTTCTAACTGGAATTTTAAATTTCGCGGGTAACGCTCGGGACTACTTTTCAAGCGGAGGAATCTGGTGGTCCTTTCTATCAGTGTATTGGCGAGTAACATTACCGATGGTGGCGCTGCTGATGCGCTTCGCATGTAAACAAACATGTCGGATAGGGCACGGATTGTTGCCCGCGCGTTCAAAAATCCTCATAATCTTATCAGTAGTAAGCGGTTTTTAATGTCCTCCAGACGTGGAACGTGGTTAATTAGTATTGCGGTAGAACTCGAAAATGGCAGAAGCGCAATTGAGTGTTATGGAGGTTTTCAATCACTTGATGGCCTCAACGGATTCTCGATATACCTACCTATCGTGATGGGAGAGGGAATTCTGAAGTCACAATTTCTCGGTTCTGAGAAAGCGGTCGAAAGCGAAGCCTATCAAGCATCAATTTTAACATAGACATATTTGGATTGTGTTTACAAACAAGCGCATGGTATGAATCTCCTCACGAGGAACTGGGAATGTAATTAAAAGAAATAGTAGTAGCAGTTCCTGTGAAATTGGAACGTTCAAATGCACTTGCAAAAGCAGGCCAGTCCGGGACATACTGACATACACATAAACATATCGCAGACTGTGCTTCTTCGATGCAGCCATAAAAAGTTCCCATTTTCAGCGACACTTCCCAGGCTTTTCTCGTGTCATATTTTCCACAGTGCCGAGTTTGTCATCTTGACTACCCAGCCTGCGTCTTTCGCTTTCGACGGGAAACGGTGAAAATGTAACTCTTCCTTTTTCCGGTTTCCACAGCGCGACTCGCACTCGGAAACACAACAAATTCCCCGCCACTTTTTGTCACTATCTATCTTGCCACCTTCCATTCTGATGCCACTTTTGCTTCCCAGTCGTCGTACACGTGCCACTCCTATTTAAAAATGAAATGCTTTTGCAACCGACGACACCTAGTATATTCAAGATAATGAAACATGCGTGGCTCACGTACTTTGTTGGAAAAAATTAACGCCGCGTTAAGTCAGATGGGGTCAATTGAAGTCGCCAAACACCGCAACGCTCATAAGAGCCCACACAAATCTGAGGTTGATCCGTGCACAAACGTCGTTTACACGTTGGCCGTCAGATGGCGTATTCGATCTTGAAACTCGCCAATAGAGTATATTCTTGAATCGTGTAAGAAAAGTCCCTGGGAGTTGTATATAATCCGTACTACACTTCTGTAGCGAAAGTTGCCTAAAAACCACATTCGCCAACATTCGCTACATCAGTGTACTGCGGAATGTATTTCACTCCCAGGGACTTTTCTCACACGATTCAAGAATAGCGGCCCTGTGCTCTTCAAAGTATAAAAATCAGTTTTTTTCAAAACTAAATCAGCGGTGTTATCCTTCCAAAAATCATGGAAAAACAAGTGAAAGGGGCCGTGAAACATTGTGCTCATGGGAATTGGCACAGTGATAGGCGGTTTAATGACAAAAATATGTATTTCTTTATCCGATTCTCAAAAACGTGCTTAAAATACCGTAAAAACTTGGTACTGGAGAAATTTGAAAAACACGTAAAGTCTTGCGAGGAATGTGACAAATGTGCACGGTGGGTGAAGCGGTGAAGCTGTGTAACCGGAAAAATTTCACCCCGAAACGGGTCACCAAAGATAGCAGTTATTTATAATTTAATGAACAATGCGGACTTTTTGATGAAAAATAAGTAATATAAGTGTATTAACCTATAGCCTATTACCCTGTTCGCTGCGGCGCGTATTTTTCAACTTTGTGGCGGTTTTTCTTGCGATTTTGTAGCATTTGTTCGCAAATTTTGTATTTGACGCCATTCCAGCATGCGCGCATGTTGAAATTTGGCGCAAGCGTTGGGTATACCACTATAATGAAAGTTACCATTTGTGAGCAGTTTACTTACTAAATGATTGGCGTGGTTAAAGGTTATCCCATAAGCGTCTTCAAATGTACCTAAAGATAACTAAAATAAGCAAGGCAATAACATGCAGATTACATTCAGTGAGGAGCAAAAGTATGGAACAAATTCAATAGAAAATTCGCATTTTTTTTCTCGAGAAATTCCTCGAACAGGTCGATTTTGTTTTCCAATAGCACATTTCGTGGAACTTATGCGCAAGCGTGATATCGAATATTGACGGATAAGCGAGTCTGCTGTCAACTGTCGAATTTTGCGCGAGTTCCGTTCTCTCAGAGACTCTCACCTGGGACTCTCTGACTCTCATCAGTTTTATATAATCCGTACTACACTTCTGTAGCGAAAATTGCCTAAAAACCACGATTTTAGGCAACATTTGCTACATCAGTGTACTGCGGAATGTATTTTACTCCCAGGGACTTTTCTCACACGATTCAAGAATAGCGGCCCTGCTCTCTGTTTCGTGATGCGTGATGGCTTCATCCTCCAAGAAAGTGCGAATTCGCTCAAGTGAACATGCCGGCTGTCTGATTTGCAGCCCCCAAAAGCGCATCATTTTGTAGCGCCGTGTTTTAAACGATGCACGTTCATTTCCATGTGGAAATTAGCACGTTGGAATTCCACGCTTTGTTGGTTATGTCGATTTGTTATTGTTATTGACTCGCAGAACTGTCATTTTCTGCCAAAAATCTCGTGCATGCGCTCAGCTCCGTGCAAAAAGTGTGACCTTGAAAATTCCATGAAATGACCTATTCCGCACATTTTGATGTAAAATTTTCATATTTGCCGCCATTTTTGTGAAAGCTGTGACATCATCAGCCATTTTTTTAAACTGAACCTCCCTTCTTTTTTTTTGTAGATTCGAATAGACTATGAATTTCTGATTTCAGCAATATGCAGTGGACATGTACACCTTTTGAACTGATAGTTTCTGAGATTATTATTATTATCAAATGTGGAAAATTTCTATTTTTTTATTGATGATGTTTTGAAACGTTTTTATCGCAGAAATGTTCATAAAATCTCTCAAAATATTTCACTTCAAGGTCAAACTTTTCCAGTCGCCCTTAAGGCTCGTTAGGCTTCCCTTCAAGTCACTATGCGCGACCTGTCCGTACTCTTTTGGACACGGACCTGTTTTTCTGAAAGGTGGATTGGCAGACGAGGACCGATAGAGTGGCCCATACTTCAAATCAAAAATCTAAATCAACATACCATAAAATTTGGAAGACTTGAAAGATCAAATTCGTGAGGAATGTTCTTTGATCAGTGTAGAAGTTATCCAAAATGTTATCCGAAAATTTCTGGACAGGCTTGCGTACTGCCAAGAGACTAACGGGTGGCAGTTTGAGCATTTGATCCATCAAAAGGAGCTCAAGATTCATTTTTATGAAAATATAGAATTAATTTTTCAGAAATAAAAATTTTTAAATCAAGAATTTTGACATTTAATATACCCGAAACTCTCAGTCCAAAAAGTAAAATGTACATATTGCTGAAATAAGAATTTCATAAACTATTCGAATCTGCAAAAAAAAGGAAGGGGGTTCAATTTGACAAAAATGGCTGTTGACATCACAGCTTTTACAAAAATGGCGGCAAATATGAAAATTTTACAACAAAATGTGCCGAATCGGAAAACAAAATCGACCTGTTCGAGGAATATTTTGAGGAAAGAAATGCGAGTTTTTCATTGATTTGTTCCATACTTTTGCCCCTCACTGTACGTTGATGCCTTGATGGTCTTCTCTTCGCGCAACCAATCTGAAAGCCTGATTAGAATGATGAAATCACGCATGCAAATTGCAAACATCTTCCAACGTTCCTTGATACAACCAAAGATACACATCTCGATCGCTTCAGCAACATTCTTGCCAACTCTCGTCCGCCGACTTCAGACGGCTCGCTTTTTGCTTGCCATTCTTTTTTGCACCTTGAGCTTCATCAAAACGCAAGACTTTCCGGCCGTGCATTTAAGGCACAGCGCACTCTCCTGTTACCCACTAGTTGCTCACCTGACCCTCTCGTGTCTTTCCACTCACTCTCCTCCCAAAAAATCCATGGCCATGCCCGCAGCAGTCAGCACCCAACCGCCATTTGTGTCTCTGCTGACATGGCATATCCGAGACCCGCTCCTGTTAATGATAGACGATAAAATGATGATCAATAAAAACCGAAAGGCACGTTTGCAGTATTAAAAGACGACTCGATGGATCGCTTCAGCGATTACTATTTCCGGGACTCCTTCGAGCACTCCTCATCAGAATCTCAGCTCATCGACAACAGTTACAACCGCGGATATGACACGACAAATCCGTCTCACCGTTCCAGTCGCAGCCAAACCCCCTTATCTCATTCTCAGGTCGATGGACGCATATGCCTGCCAAACACAGCAGCACACAGTCTGCAAGCCAACGCGATGACGAAGAAGAGCCGGAAGTTCAACGTCGTAGGCGCTTTTATACCGACCTTCATTCTAGTGACGATATTCGTAATAATCGCCACCATAATAATGTTAGAGACGGATTGTGAGTTGTTGAGTAGCCTTAGGAACATACCGGAAATGGTTTCGCTACGGTACCAGTTCTACGAGCCAATAAAAGAATATTTTCGAAATAAAATTTCTATATTTTTTTGATAACTGTCAGTCTCGGCGCGCGCAATAAAAAATGAAAACGATCAGTTTGATTGGAACCTCTTCAATCCAGAACGCATTCTCAAATTGAAGCTTTAAAAATTCGAATAATTCCAAAGTTAAAAAATGAATTCACTCTCAAATACGTAGCCACAGCTAGTTTAGCTCTTTGACCTTGCATAGAGAAAAACTAATAAAGAGATCTAAAATAGTTCCTGCAGTTAAAAAGATTATTCGTGTAGGTTTATCATTTTTCCATCTTTTTTTTCTGGTTTAGTGCTTGAGGCAAAATGCACTGTTTCATTTTATCAGTGTTTTCGTTAACATTATTAAACATTCCACTTTTTTATATCGATATATTATATATTTATTATTATATTATATTATTAATTTTATTACATAGATAATGTATGGACAAGTTTTAAAAAAAATCGAGCAATGCTTTTTCTACTACTACTTCCGTTGAACAATCAAAATTCGCAGAACTATTGATAAAATTTCAAATTTGAATATGTATATGAATACTCATTTGTCGGTACCTGAATAAATTTTGTTTAGCTTTGCACTGTCCGAAAAGGTATTGGCTCGATTTATAATATATTTATATTTATTTTTGAGAAAAGTTTTGAATTGATTAGTTATTTTATGGAACGTCCAGATTTTTCAATTCCCAGTGACATTTTATAATGAACCGATTAATACCCAGCGACGATCCAAGAACATTCTCGTTGTACACCACACAACACACACATTCCACTTTCTTGCCAACTTTGGCACGTTTCCATAAGAACTAATTCAATTTATATTATAGTACAACAAGTGTATTTTTCAAGTTTGTTTTATTTAAATTTCTATGAAATGAAATGTAAATTGTGCACAATTTTTATACAAAATAATATATTATACATGGGTAGAGACATCTGTGAATAAATAAGCGAATTAAAAGTTGAAACTTAATGTTTTGTTGCAATGTCGAGTTTTTGGGAGATTTTACGTAAATTTAAGAACCCTGTGATCTTTTCTCTGCTGCTAATAGTAATAGAATAATCATACAAAACTAACGAGAATCATTGATCTATGCAATCAAAAATGTAATTAATAAAAGTGAATTTTCAAAGTAATGAACAAAAAATGTGAAGCACATATGTATGTCCAGAATTCCAGGTCAATCACTTGCATTCCTCTTTTATTTTTATCAACATACATGGTTTCGGTAAATTCGTATATTTAGAACACACAAATTTAAAATGGTTGCTTTGAGTGTAACAATCAAAGTGAAAAGTACTTTTTATATATATATATGTATTGATGATTTAAGGGGCCATGTCATAATCTAAGAGCACCTTATGTTTTAATGAGTTGATATTCCAGGTTTTATTTCGATCTTGATTTCCGTCTTTGTATTTGTTGTAATATTAAATTTAATGTTCCATAAAGAAAAATTCCATAGTTTAAATCAGTTTTGCCAAATAAACTTGAGTCAATTAATTTGTGTGGTTTTTTGAAACGTTTTAATCATATGGAAGGTACAATGTGTTTACATTTTGATTTGAGATTTTCCACTTGAAGTATGTTTACGAATTCGGTTTTGAATAAAACTCTATTTTTAACTGAAGTCTCTGGGAGATCAGGTACAAAAGGCACATCATAATTTTCAGGATCAATTGTTCCCGGGTACAAGCCATCACCTAAAACCAAACGTCTGTATTGTTAATCGATACATTTTATCTGAAATCGTACTGAAGCAACATAAATTAGCAGTAAAATATTGTGCGATTTTCTTTTTTATGGCGGGATGTGGCATCCCTGATCCCTGTGATCAGAAAGCGGTATCAGGCGACCCTTATCCCTTATCTGCCTAATCAGAACGCTCAACTCCCGGTTTTGAAGACGCATCAACAACAACAGGGTTATTGAGGCTTTTTTCGGATGATCTAACTCTTTCCCCTTGCATGCCGCCCAGTAATAACTAGGTGGACCCATGGGTTACGCCCACGAACCTGTAGTATAGCTGGACTGCCAATTTTCCAGATTCCCCCAACAAATTATGACCCCCTCCTCTGGAAGTCGCCATCTTATTATGCACCGGTACCTACCCAAAACGTTTGGTAGCGGCCTCGAGAGTGGCTTGCAATATTCAACGGAGCAGTTTTATGTATTGATGACTATGGGCCGTATTCATACCTCGCTTTTAAGCTAAAAGCGCTTTTAGTGCGATGCGCATTTAGGGGCATTTCTCATATTTCAGTGTTCAAAAATACATTATTGCGATTGGGAGCGATTGTATGTACTTAATTGCAATTAATTTGCGAGTTAATTTGTATTTTTGAACACTGAAACATGAGACATGCCCCTAAATGCGCATCGCACTAAAAGCACTTTTAGCAAAAGCGAGGTATGAATACGGCCCTATGACTATATACGAGACTATATACTCTATTTTATAAATATATTATTTCAGTGTACCTATATTAATATAATTTTTAGCTAAATTTGTTACCGATCTCTAAAGATTTGCAAGAGTTTACCGTTATTACATAGAACGTTTGAGGTTCACTGGAATAATTTTCGCTCGGTGACTGTACCTTATCCCGTTCACTTTTTATTTTCAGTAGAATGACTTTTTGAATCAAAAATAAAGTGACGGCTACGATAATAGGGCATCCAATCCCGAGATCCCGTTAGATTTCCAATCCCGAAGATCCCGGATTTGTTCCACCGAGATCCCGGGATTTTCAGGATTTTTGAAATGATTCATCTTTTTACCTCACTTGAATAAAAATAGGGTGAATACAAGAAACCCAGATTATTAAAGTTAGCACATCCTAATTTCATATGGAAATGAAAATACCGGCCCATGAAAACTAAAGAACATGTCCAAACTCATTATTAAATAAAACAAAACTATAATAAATTAATGAAAAACAGTTTCTTTTTTCCTCGGAAAGGAGTTTTTGCTTTCTCGAAGGAAGCACGCATTATTGCAATGCAACTGCGATGTTTCATTTATGCCAAATAAATACAATAAAATACTAATATTGGTGTCAAATGATGATGTACTTACTTGAATGATCTGTGTTTCTTGCATTGACTCTGTTTTTTACTCAACTGAAGTGAAAAGCTGCATCATTTGAGAAATCCCGGGATGCCGGAATTTTAAATTTTCAATCCCGAGATCCCGGGATTTCGATTATGTCTCGGGATTGTATGCCCTAGCCAGAGATAACCCTAGCTACGACTGATGGCACCTGCAAAGTTTTGGATCGAAACTATCAGCGGCCGTCAGCCGTATCCTCCCAGCGCTCCAGCTTGTCACTTTAGTTTTGCTCCAAAAAGTCATTCTACTGAAAATAAAAAGTGAACACGATATACCTGCGTAAACTCGTAGAATCAGACCGTTGCCGTGGCAGGTGATGCCAACCGTTGAAAACAAAAAGCTCTCGCTGCAGATTCCTGTAATTTTCTATCGGCATTTACCCGCGCAAATTCAATTTTATTACGGTTTGCGAGGCGCTTGTACACTACCAGAATACCAGCTATACTACAGGTTCGTGGTTACGCCCCAAGCTTCTTTAGTTGCATCCTTTGAAGAAATGGCAAAAAAATGGAAGAAAAGAGTCGAGACCATAAGTGAATACTTTTTCAAGGTCATTACCACTGATTTGTAAGGTAAAGTTGGTGTTGATTGGCGTCAATTATACGTAAAGTAAGTTCTACATAGAAGTAATAAAGCATTAGAAGCCAGTGTAATATCAAGTGCTGGACACAAAACGCGGCTTATCAATATTTTACCACTTTTATAGCCGCTGATGCATATAATACACATACCCCACGTGGTATTTCGAATTGAAGTTATTAAAACAGACCCAAGGTGCCCCCCCCCACCGTTTTTCTCTCATAGACTGGGCTTTATAGAACTGACTGAAGCGCTCCGTCTCGAATGCGAATTTCTCATTAGAGGGGAATCAGAGACTTTGAAATCAGAGTCAAAGTCAGTTTAGAGTAATAAACCGCTCCACAGTGAAGTTGACGCCACCAAAAAAAATGGCTCGACTTTGACGGGCAATAATTTTCGATTGCCGAAAGAGATTTCCATTCTGTTTGTTGCATCTACTAGCCCAATCTATCCTCAACAAATCCTGTAATTGTGAATATCAAAAAACTGCATGTAACCCCATGCAGTAAAACTTCATCAAAACCCCATTTGCAATAAAAAAAATTTCAAATTCCAGTGCGAAAATCATGGAGTGTGATGCCTTGCCTCGAAGTCGTTTTGGAATTACCGAGATTGGAGATATTATACAGAAGATAAGAATTTTTGGTAATTATTGACGACCACTACTTCTCGACTAGCATTTTCTAAGAGTTAGGCAACCACTTAAACAGCTATGTAGGACGCTTCCTTCTTGCCTGTACTTACGTCGTAGGACATTGGTGGATAAGTAATGGAAAGAAGGAACATTTTACAGTGGAAATAGTGGTTTCCCCAGGAAACTACGGTCGACGAACGTGATGTTGTGGTGGTGTCTACCTACCGTGAAAAGTTTGTGGCTGAAGTCGAGAAGTAGTGGTCGTCAATAATTACCGAATTTTTATATGGAACGTTACAGATTTGCCCTATTTTCTTGCAAGATTGAATCACTTCCAATGAATGGGTGGTTGACATTGAGCACGATTGTTCCTACAACCGTTCCGGATAACTTGTCTTACCCTTGATTGCGGTTTTTCTGGTGAGACCGTGCTACAAAGATAATAAAAAATGTGTGTTAGTTGCTACAGTAACGCTGAAAACACAGGTCTCGACATTGTTGGAGTGACTTGACGTGTCAGTATGAACAATTCGCGTAAATATGGGTTTTCAGCGTTACTGTAGCAACACAAATTTTTTATCATCTTTGTAGCACGGTCTCACCAGAAAAACGCAATCAGGGGTAAAGCTCAGGCACAGCACAAGCTCAACAAGTAAGCTTCCACGGAAAATGAAGTTCTACCATATTCAGGGGTTTAAACTTGCAAAAAACATGTCCTACACCTGAAATATTGATGAAATTCAACGTGCCAAAAACAGACAGTGACTAGCGTTTCAAAAAGTGCCCCCTACCTGGCTCCACACCAAAGTTTCGGGCTGTTTTTAAATTCAAGTTATTTGGAACGGTTGGAGGAACAATCGTGCTCAATGTCAACCACCCATTCATCGGAAGTGATTCAATCTTGCGAGAAAATAGGGTAAATCTGTTACATTCCATATAAAAATTCCTATCCTCTGAGTAAGACCTCCAATCTCGGTAATTCCAAAACCGTTTCGAGACAATAAGGCATCACACTTCATGATTTTCACATTAGAATTTGAAAAACAATTTTTTTTGCAAATGGAGGTTCGATGCAGTCGTCGCAATTTTTCACCTTTTTACATATTCACCCTGTATAAATTGTACATGCAGTTTCTTGATATACACAATTACAGGTTCTGTTGAGGATAGACTGGGCTAGTGAACGCAACAAACAGAATGGAAATCACTTTCGGTAATCGAAAGTTATTGGCCGTCAAAGTCAAGCCATTTTTTTGGTGGCGTCAACTTCATTGTAGAGCAGTTTACTTCAAATTCAAATGTGCCAGAAAAATGTTTAGGATCGAAGTGTGGGACTTTGCCCCCCTCTATTTTCATTATCTGATGAGATTTCAGTCAACTTTCGAGGGCAGACTAAACAGAAACAAAAATTGAACTTTCTAGTGTCTTGGATACAGGGTGAAGCAAGCATAAAGTATAAATGAAGTTGCAAGCTTAAGGTAATGCTGTGAAAATTTCCACATTTTATCAGGGACGTCCAACAAATAAGGGGCAGGGAATGAGTTTAGTCCCATTTTTTTTGTTCATAACTTACTGAATGGTGATGAGAAAATCTGGAAAATCAGAGTTTTTTAAATGAATTTCATCTTTTATTCATCTTAGAGCTGTTGATAGTTCTGGCGACAATCCCCGATGTAAGCAGAGCTCTATTAATTTTGTGTCAACGCCCAAGTAGGTATATTAATTAATTCACAACTCCTATCTGCTTCCCTCAATGAAGAATTCATTGGAATTTTTTTATATGAAAAACCATAATATTAATAAATAATAAAACTAGATACCTGGTAAAATGGAATACGTTCCATCTTTCGATTTTATCCTGTACGGCCAATACATTTCACATCCGTGAGCGGCACGTTCTTTAGCGAATTCAGCTAGGTGGTTCACGTCTGACATTTGTTTCAGTCTGGAAAACTCATAAAACTGAGGTATGGGCAGCATTATTTTTGAATTCGTGTTCTGCATCAAGCATTCGTCAGGGGTGGTCCACTAAAATCAAAGCAAATTAATTGAAAAAGAGCGACTGCATCACGCTTGACAGAAACTTTGAATGAAACTTCTTGGATATGACTACGTATGGTGGTGTAAACTATTCTTATGCCCGATTGATTGCACAAAGCACAAACGTGGTATCAAATGTTAGTTCGGTACCAAACAGGGAATCAAATGTTTAAAAGTGAAATATAATGTAAAATCTGATTACTTCAAGGAAATAACATGATAATAATACAAAAATACGATTATTTGTATTCCCAAAACAAACTTGGGGTAACACGCACTTATTTTACTACAAGCCAAAGTAAAGAGGCTGTCTCATATGGGTTTTGGTTTCCAAAACATCGCTGGGTGCTATATTTTGTATTCTCATCATATTTTTTTCTTGAAGTAACTGGGTTTGCATTTTATTCCACCTTAAAAATTGGATCCCGTGTTTGGTAACGGACTAAAATTTGATACCACCTTTGTCCAAATGGGGAATTGGAAGTTTAATTTGGAATTCAAATTCAATAAGATGATGTAATGTTTTATAATTTAAGTAGCTATGCACTCAAGTAAAGCGGCCACTCGTAGGTTTCCCGCCAAAATTACTTTTTTTGCGCTATAATTTGAATGTTATTGAAACAGCAACAAAACCACAGAACAAAACTGAATACAGCGAGGCAGGTATTAGTCATAGGTAGTCATAATCTGCGGTCCACTATTCAAGATTTATTTCGTCTTTGTAAGTATACTTATGATGACAAGGAATAAGAAATCTTGGGTTGCCAATTATTGTCGACAAATACGAAATGAATAGGTACTTAATACTGGAAGGCTTAGTTAGAACTAAATATGATCAACACATATCTTGCTTGTATTCAGTTATGTTGCTGTTTTAATAACATTCATTCACACAGTGAAAATTATATAATAATTAAGATACCTTTCACAATTTTCAAATGATTTTCTTTTGCTTTTAGAACGGAACGTCTTTAGTCGAACAGTCACGATTTATCTCCTCACCATTAAGCTTTGAACTTCTTTTTCGTCGGCTTGGACGCTCGGCGTCTGGTCCAGCGCGGTGAAGAAGAACATCGCGTCGAATTTCAATTTGAATGCCGGCGGTGTGATCCAATTCGACCAGTTTTTCAACGACCACACGTCCGGGAAAATGTCAAAATGCGAGCACAAATTGATGAACTCTCTGGGATCGTCGTGAACTTTCTGTTGCCATTTGACGATTTCTGGACTGCCCATGAACGATGCCCAAGCGGAATTCGCATCGGAATCGCTAAAATGCGGACTTTTGCACAACAAAAGCCCGCACTCTTCGAAGGTTTCCCTGATGGCACACAGACGCAACGATAAATATTTCGGGAGGGCAGAGTCATCTTGTTGCCGCAACAAAATATTGGGAATGTTATGTGTGGGGAGTAGATCCTTGAACGATTCCTTGGTGAAGCCGAACTTTTCGTACAGATTCATCCAAGTCGGATCGCCGTCGCTGAACGAATAATTGCCACCGGGAAATACGTAAGTGCTGGGCATGAACTTCGATTGGGAACTTCGCTTCAAACACAGGACTTTGTAGCTAGATTTTTCTTTGGCAGAGGTGTTGAAAACCGATTTCGCGACTAGGATCAAGCTCGCAGATTCGCGCCATATTTTAAACTTCTCCATGCTCACCTAGTTACTTTGTCCAGAATTAAAACCAGCGTTGCGTAACAGTTGTTGTGATAGTATTGCGCTATTAAAACCAGAGTTACCAAATGCTGACCAAATGTATCCACTAAAATTACTTACTCGTGACTCGTGGCTTCCAGATGGTTGTGGTGGAAAAAAAGAGAAATGTTAATGAGAATATTTTGATGAATTATACGAAATGTGTCAATCAGCCAACATGTTTGGCGCATAATTCCAGGGCAGGCACATCTTCAACACTAACGCGCAACAACTTCCTGCATATAACCGTCGTGTTCTATTGCAAGTTTTATTCAAAAATTTTCAATGAACTTAAATTTACTACAAACATATTTGTTCGACCTTGAATTCGTTATGATGCCATTATTATTCTTATCGTTCACTGTTTATTTGAAATACCAGCGGCCGGAGTGTTTTTTTTAATGATAACTGGTCACTGTTCCGTGTTCACTGAGGTTAGGCTTCTTTACCCAACCCCTGAGATGAGTCCAGAGTCCAGTGGACTTCGCATATTACTGGAATACCGAATAAGTGCTTTCAGCGGAGTTCTTTGAATCCACTAACGTGACGTCACAGCCTAAGGTCACAGTTCCAGACGGAAAGCCTTCGTTCATACGTTTAAGGACGGAGTTCAATAGGCGAAATTCAGTGCCATTTCTGCGCTGGCGCAACCATGCTAGGGGATTTGAGAATAGTGCCGTATGCTAACACATGTAAAAAGCGTAATTTCAACATTGTATATTATTGAAACGGCTGTAAATGAAACTTTGAAATAAGCTATGGAAAAAAGAGTGTTTCTTGATCTTTCATTGTGTTCAAGACCAGCAATGATGAATCAGTTTTAGATACACAAGGAGCGAAAATATGGTGACGTGTTCATCAGTTGGTGTGTTTTTGAAAATACCGCCCTACTTCTAGTATTCTTTTCTGCCTTCCTGTCTGTCAATGGCATGAAACTGCATGTAAACAAATGGCAACTAAAATTTTACCGGGTTATATGTATAATATATCAGAGGTTTTGTGTTTCCTGTTTTTTTTTTTCAAAAATGACAGGCAGTTTGTTGAGTGCCTGGCTGCAAAAACCGTACGAAAAGAACATTACAGTTCCATTTCATGTGTTCCCAAAAAACATCACCTTCTAGGCAACCAGTTATACACTGAAAACGGTTTTTTCGTTCTTTTCGGAGCACTATACGCGCGAAATTAATTTTTTCGACAGCAATGCACATGGACAACATCATCCCGCATAATCTAACAACATCTAACAAAACAGAAATGACATAAAATTCCACAAGTTCCCACCAATGAAGCCCTGAAGAAGTGATGGGGCCGTTGTTCGACTTTTATTGACAATTTGCAAAACGTAAACAAACGAAACTAATGGATAATCTGGATCTGGCGCAAGCGCGCCGCGCCACCGAACCAAAGCCACCAAGTGGCGACAAGCTGAACCAACATCATGCAATTGCCGTATTGGTATTGCAAACCGTCGGTCGAATCGTCTGTCGATCGCGTCATTTTTTTGACACTTTGGTGCCTAGGTACTGTCACTGTCGACGCTGAAGAATGCCCCACATTTGTTGTGTGCCGCACTTAGCTCAACGAAGCTCTCAGACTGTCTGGGTTTCCTTTTTTCTACAATAGAGTATTATACTTTTGAAAAAATATTTTGTTTTCGATGGAATCGGAAACTATATTGAAAAAAATAGATATGATATGGAGTGTAGGGAAGCAAAAAGAATTTTAAAAGATAGTCTGAAAGAATGTAAACAAAATAATTTTTCAGCGTAACACGTGCACATTTATTTGAATTCGAAAAAGCAGTACGGTAAGTTACTTAGATAAAAAAAGAGTAATTATGATGAAGCGTGCGTGGAGGCGGTTGGTAATGCAAAGGACTCAGCGACATTCTGGAGATCCCTGAGGGGACTTCGAAGTTCACCTACTAACGCGAAGGTCAATCTCACAGTTGAACAGTGGGAAGAATTTTACAAAGACGTTTACACCCCGAGGGTTTCTCTGGGAGTCAGCTTTTTTGATGCTGGAAGTGAAATCTTGGACTCCCCTATCACTTTTGAACAGCTTTCGGGTGCTTTGAGTAAATGTAAATCAAGAAAATCGCCTGGTCCTGATGGGTTTGCTTTTGAGTTTTTTAAAGGTTTACCGCAGAATTGGTTACTTTATTTACAGAGCATGTTCAACGCGGTGCTGTCATCCGAGGTACTGCCAAGACAATGGAGTAATATATCCATTGTGATGTTGCACAAAAAAGGACCCGTAGATGATCCTCTCAATTACAGGGGTATTGCATTAACCAACTGCTGCACTAAGATCTTCACTCAGATTCTTCTAGAGAGGCTAGTCGCGTGGACTGACATGACTGGAGTCATTCCTGAATGTCAGTCAGGATTCAGAGAGGGACGCGGATGCCTGGATGGCGTATTTGTTTTGAATTCGCTGATTCAGATTCAGCTGAGGCTAAAGAGAAGACGAGTCTATGCGGCATTTATTGATTTTAAAAGAGCTTTTGACTCTCTAGACCATTCAATTTTGTGACACAAATTGTACAGTCTGGGTCTGAGTGCCAAGATCATCCGGATTTTGAAAAAACTGTATGATTGTGGGATTGTGCTACTATGCGTGTCAGGGTTGGCGGTGAATACACAAGAAGTTTTGGTGTAACGTCCGGCGTTCTACAGGGAGAGACTCTGAGCCCACTTCTGTTTTCTCTCTTCATTTCGGATATGGAAGGATTCTTCCGGGAGTCGGGTGTTACGGGTTTGAACATCAACAACTATACCGATATTGTACTGCTGCTGTATGCCGATGATTTGGTCATCCTGGTTGATTCGCCTGCTGATATCAACCGCAAACTCCGAGTTCTCCAGTCTTACTGTCGGAACAATCGATTGACAGTCAATGTTGAAAAGTGTAGCGTCCTTTGTTTTGGTAGAGGTTGTTCTGGGTGGGACAGGGGTTTAACATTTCTTTATGGTGAGCAGAAAATAAAAACGGCAAACAGCTATACTTACCTGGGAATCCAGTTTTGCTCCTCCTCGGTATTCCTACAAGCGTCCAAGGCTGCAGTGACAAAAGCTAAAACGGCCACTGGGGGGGTGATGTCTTTGATGTCTCGAGCTGAGGTTGACTGCTGGGATTCGCGTATCCGGTTATATCAAGCAATAGTTATAAGCTCCATCTCACATTGCATAGCGGTTTATGGTCTAAGATATGTAGAACTCATAGAAAGGATACAAGTTCATTTTTTCAAAAGGCTACTCTCATTGGCTGGAAACACGCCTGATTATATTGTGCGTCTGGAAATGGGACTACCCAGATTGTCCTTGTACATTTTGGAGATGGCGCTCAACTGGATAGAAAGAATTCTTAGAATGAATAACAGACGCTTTCCGAGATTATGCTTTGATAGGTTGGCCGCGATTGAATCGGGTGAGTCAAGGTACAACTGGGCTTCGCAAGTCAAAGAGTACTTTGTTGGGGCGGGTCATGGACAGTCGTGGTTGAATTTGGAAAGCGGAAGTTTTGACTTGTGCAGGGGTGACATCCTCTCATTCTATAGAGGTAAGTACCTAAGGGAAGGGAAGACATTGAGAGGGCTCGGTCCTCCAGCTTTTCGGGTCGGTTTGTCACTTTTAACTTTGACGGAAATCCCAAAGATTATCTGCGGTTGAGGTTGCCCATTCACTACACTAGACTGATCGCTCAAATGAGACTTGCTAGCAACAAATACATAAAGCTATCGTTCAAGGGCACATGTTACAGAATAGCTGCTGATGAGATATGCTCCATTTGCAATCTCAACCAAAATGAAGATCTGAATCATTTTTTGTTCAAATGTCCTCTCTACTCCAACATAAGATCTGCATACTGCATACATATCCAAAAATCTTAGTAACACCGATGATTTGTTTGTATTTTTAGATGAAAATGTGCGGGGTAAAGTAATGAAAGATATTTGTAATTTTGTTATGAATGCACAAAGGATCCGAGCTTTTTGTAGGAACGAATGACATTGATACACTTGGTCATATTTTTAATTGTGTTTCCATATTTTATTTATCTCGTTTATTATCTATGTTTTATGTCTTGCTTTTGTTCTTTTGTCATAAATTTGTTAAAAGTTTGAAATACAATAAATTATTTGTATTGTATATTGAAAAAAAGCTGACCCGTATTTTTTTATTTTGCCATAAATCGTATCGTTTGGCCGCAATAAATAAACGAAATTCCTATATTCTGCCGATTTCTGACGTCATTTACACAGGCCGTATAGGCGGCGTCTCGCTTTGACGTCAGAACTAGTTGATGTTATTTATTTATTGCGCTCAAACTATACGAGTTTTGACTAAATAAAAAAACACGGGTCAATTATTTCTCAATCTAGTTTCCATTTCAATCGAAAAAAAAAATTAGTATAATACTCCATTTCAAAAAATTCACAAAATGTTGTGAATTTTGTAGAAATTCACAACAATTTCAAAAATTCTCCTTGGCGATAAAACAAGTATACCCTGCCAGTTTTGAATGGAGTATTATACTAAAAATTTTTTTTATTGAAATGAAAACTACATTAAAAAAAATTGACCCGTGTTTTTTTGTTCAGTCAAAAACCGTATCGTTTGGGCGCAATAAATAAATAACATCAACTAGTTCTGACGTCACAGCGGGTCACCGCCTATACCGCCTGTGTAAATGACGTCAGAAATAGGCAGAATATAAGAATTTCGTTTATTTATTGCGCCCGAACGATACGATTTTTGGCTGAATAAAAAAATACGGGTCAGTTATTTTTTAATATAGTTTCTGATTCCATCGAAAATTTTTTTTTTTCAAAAGTATAATACTCTATTCTGTAACTTGGGCTACGGCCGCCTACAGGTAAATAAGGGATGCGATTTTTTGGCGCATCTAAGCAGCTACACACGCAGCTAAGTATCACCGGAGTCCCACGACGTCTTTGTCCTGCAAAAGCGAGCAATACGAATTTTGTGCAACTTAGGACAACTGGACTCTGCCAGGCAAGCATTCAAAAATGCACGAATACTTACCGTACCGTGCATTTTCGTTCTCGAATGCCTGAAATATGTTCACCAACACCAAGAACAGTTCATGAACAAGAGCACGTTCCAATAAGTTTCATAACAATCGTTCCACTAATAAAAGATTTCAAATGGCAGCCAAGATGGCGGCGGGATCATGAAACTTAGCTTGAAAATAAGAATGATGGTTTATATATCCGATCTGGAGGGCGAATATGCTTCCCTCATCTGGGATCCCATTTACATGGTTAATATATCCGATCTGGAGGGCGTTCAGAGACGCTTCCTGAAAGCGGCCTCGCGTTTCGTTGACGGTTTCTATCCCCCGCAGGGTTCCCCTCACGATTTGCTGCTTCAGCGTTTTAACACGAGGTCACTGAAAAAACGAAGAGATGCCAATTGCGTTGCATTTCTTTTCGGTCTGATCAGTGGCTATATAGACTGCTCCTCTCTGACTAACGCAATTGAATTTAAAGTACCACGCCTCTCTTCAAGACACAACAATGTATTCAACCTGCCAACTGCTCGCACCAATGCGTTACTTATTATGGCTCCTTTGCACAAAATGTATTCCCGCTATGGCGAAGTAGAAGCAGAAGTTGATATTTTTTGTTGCAACAAGAAGAATATTATGGATTTATTTTTGTGAGCTGTTGTCTATGTGATAATCTATTTGTACCTGTTTTATATTATATTATACAATTACGTTTTTCGTCTAATAATTGGGCTCCAGAGCCTGTCGGGCGTTTTTCTACATGTATCTGTGATGAAAAATAAATTATTTATTTATTTAATTATTTATTTATTTATGATCATACGTTGCAAGGGTAAGTTTCCAGTTCCATGAAAATCGTTCCAACTAACAAGAAATCTCAATATGGCGGCCAAGATGGCGGCGAAATCCTGAAATTTAGCTTGAAGATAAGAACGTTTATACCTACAAGGCAAGAGTAAATTTCAAGCTCCATGAAAATCGTTCCACTAACAAGAAATTTCAATATGGCGGCCAAGATGGCGGCGAAATCATGAAATTCAGCTTGAAAATAAGAACGTTTATACCAAGAATGTCTATACATTAACTGGATAGGAAGCTTGGCCGCTATCTTGCATCATAATCGGACGCCTTGCCCTGCAATAATGACATTTCACAAAACGACATCAAGCGTCATTTCTGCGTCATTGTCAGCAATCCAGCATCAGAGTCATCGAACGAAATCGATTCACAGCATCGATCTCGATCTCCTTCTCCTGTTCTGTATGCGTTTTCTCTCGACGTCATGTCCGCCACGTGTGCAGTTTGTGTGTCAGTTCCTGTGGGGTCACCAGAACCTTGAAGCAAATGGGCGGATGGCGCTCCGACAAGCTTGCAGAGTCTTAGGTAGAAAATTCTACGCTTAATAAGATACGGATTGGCGAGGCGATTTCTGGGTCTACTGCGATGTGCGTCGGTGAGCCGACCAGTTGGATGGTGGTTCCGTCAGCTTCGGAGTCAGTTCCTGTGGGGTCACCAGAACCTTGAAGCAACTGGGGGGATGCGCTCCGACAAGGTTGCAGAGTCTTGTGTAGATAATTCTACACTAAACAAGATACGGATTGGCGAGACGATTTCTAGGTCTAGTGCGAGTTCAGGGGCTCTAAGAGCAAGTGTATACCTATCAAGGTGCGTGCCACGCACTGAATCTCGGTTTTAAATTGATGATTTCAACAATACTGATTATTATTGATGACATCTTTATTTATACTTCCTTGTACCTACCAATACTTTAATTATTACATCTTTGGTAAATACAACACCTCCACAATACCACATTTCCGCCTTCATTTCCTTTTTTTCTTGGTACTATCAACTGGGTATTAATGATGAGGATGAAGCGTCGATTCGCTACCCTTCTCTTCGCTTCCAACATTGCTACAAATCTTGCCTTATCCTCAACAACTTATGAACCTCCTTGAAGCATCTTCAGGTCTTCAGATGCTCTCAGACCCTCTTCAAGTGTTACTGTCCGCGATAGTGTGGCAAATTCTTACAGGTCGGTCTATCTTCAGCTACTGTCACCTTCTTGTAGTATTTATAGGTCATATTGGTAGTTCTCTAGGCTTGAGTTGCTGTTGGTGACAGGATGCAAAGCTTATTCTTTCATCATGTTGACCTGGAATGAATGTTCTATAAATGGTGAGAATGCTGCTGACCTGTAATGTTGTTGACTTGCGTGAGAGCCCTTATATGTAAAGCTGTGAACTTTGGACTTACCAGGACTCGACAGATCCTTTGTGAATCTTGGTCTGCTCAAAAGAGTTGCCTCCGTTCATTCCCGTTTCCAGCAACTTCTCACTTCACGAAGTTCACCCACCATCCAACCACTGCATGTGGCCACAGCCTCTTGTCTCTTCTTGATTCAGAGGGGTAGCCCTGGTACACGTTTTGTTCCATTTTAGGTGGAGGTCACTTCAATATTCAACAGTGAATTCTCACCAGCGGAACCCGAAAACGTCAAAATGACGGCAGCCAAAGTTTTAATTGACGGTCCTCAGTTATCAAGGTCAGTCCCCAGTCCAACACAACGCCCTGCATTAGTGCAAAAGCGGCCAAGCTTCCTATCCAGTTTATGTATAGACATCCTTGGTTTATACAAAGCAAGGGTAACTTCAAAGTTCCATGAAAATCGTTCCACTAAAAAAAAATTCAATATGGCGGCCAAGATGGTCGCGGAATCATGGAATTTAGCTTGAAAATAAGAATGATCATACGAGACAAGTGTAATTTCCAAGTTTCATGAAAATCGTTCCACTAATAAGAAATTTCAATATGGCGGCCAAGATGGCGGCGCAATCATGAAATCCAATCTGCCCAATGGCTATCCACGAGGACCTAAGCTATCCATTGAAGAAAGTTCCAGGGCTCTATATTCATTCCCCGAGGAGGAGTTCAACTTCTCAGAAGTGCACAGGAAATCTTTGTTTTGTGATGATAATAATAATGATAACTACCTATGTATGTATAAAAAAAGCCTATTGGCCACCCTTGAGGACATCAGCTATCCATCGGAAGAAGTTCCAAGGCTCTAGCTTGATTCCCTGAGGAGGAGTTCAACGTCTTAGAAGTCCACAATAAATATCTGTTTTTTGATAATAGTAATGATAACTATGTATGAACAAAAAAAAATAATGCCCATTGGCCACCCTTGGGGACATCAGCTATCTATCAAAAAAAGTTCTAAGGCTCTAGCTTCATTCCTCGAGGAGGAGTAAAACTTCTTAATTTCTACATGGACAGACAGACGGACAGACAGACAGACAAACCGGCCATATAAAAATGGAGACACACACCAGTACAACACAAGAACGAGAGATACCTTCAGAGCGATGTATCATAGACTCTCCACTACCCAGCAGTCCCCGGAGTACTGGAGCACCAAACTATACAACCATGTACCAATCCATGTCCAGCGGATGAGCAGCGGTAGCTTTGCCATTACCGTAAAAAACTGGTCTATTAGGCATTTCCATTGACGTCACAGCAGTGTTGCCAACTGTCCAGAATTGCCCGCCAAATTTGAACGAAATAATGTTCGGGAACAACCGAACTACAGGGCGCTTATGGAGTTCCAGTTTCTGCATTTTTTTCCTCGGCTACCTGTTTGAGTTTGAAACTTTTGCATCAAGTTCAAAGCAATGTCCTTAATGCGCCTGCAAAATAAGTTCTCGTGGAAAAGTGTGTTTTTTGTGAAAAAGCAAGCCAAACATGTTAGGTCAACTGCACAGGGTAGTGGTGAAAATTCATATTTTCCGACAAAATTGGGCATGAACTTTGCCACCAAACCTCACCTGAATGTTGGGGGTTTACGTTCCCGGCATTGCTGGAGTGATATGCCTTGTGTGGGGCTAGGTATGTACCTCTTCGGTTTGTGCTTCCCAATCACCCATACTTGAGGCCCAGCTTTTACTGCTGGATTAAAGAAACAAACAATAGTTTTTGTTTATATTTTATATTTTAAAAGTGCAGGAATGTCTTCACTTCGGTTGTAGAATATGGACAGAGGCAAAACATGGAAGTTTAACTTGAACAGCTGTTCGGCAACCGAAGATGTATTCGGTCACCGGAGTCCTCCTTGACAGAAATTTTACACCTGATTTAATGATATTGAATTTTCAACTACAACTTGATTGTGTCAAGACCGAGGTCAAGACACATTTCTTGAAAATACAAATATTTATTGTTCTATTGAGGATTCTAGGCTCCAGACTCATCGGCTCCAGACTTCCAATGAAGTAGAAAATGGAAACTATTGTCAATTCAAACATCTAGGCTTGTGAAAGCAATGGAGAAAGCATGACTAGAGATGTAGAGGGCTCAATGAATGTGAACGTTTGGTTGGAGTTTGGAGTGGTTGAATCTTTTTTTGAGGAAAAAATGAGAAATTCATGGTTTTCTCGAAACGCTGGGGCTCGTGGAAGTACGAGGCATCACAGAATGTATCCCAAAGCGCCAAGAAATGGAAAGGAGGAAGGAAGGAAGGAATACACTTGAAAAAATATACGGAGGTTGTACCGATAACAATTAGGATGGGTAACTAAATTGCTGTAATACAGTTATGATGTTTGCACAAAATTATCTGTTGCTAAGCCTATCTAGTTTCAGGAAGTACCTGTGTCAAGAATTGTGGCCTTCGGCAATTTAAAAATGGGAAAATCTACGGACTGAGGAATTGCTACGTCGACCACAATTTGGAGCCTAGAATCCTCAATAGAACAATAAATATTTGTATTTTTAAGAAATGTGTCTTGACACAATCAAGTTGTAGTTGAAAATTCAATATCGTTAAATCAGGTGTAAAATTTAGGTAGGACCGAATACTCGACCGAATACATCTTCGGTGGCCGAACAGCTGTTCGAGTTAAACTTCCATGTTTTGCCTCTGTCCATATTCTACAACCGATGTGAAGACATTCCTGCACTTTGAAAATATAAAATATAAACAAAAACTATTGTTTGTTTCTTTAATCCAGCAGTAAAAGCTGGGCCTCAAGTATTTGGGTGATTGGGAAGCACAAACCGAAGAGGTACATACCTAGCCCCACACAAGGCATATCACTCCAGCAATGTCGGGAACGTAAACCCCCAACATTCAGATGAGGTTTGGTGGCAAAGTTCATGCCCAATTTTGTCGGAAAATATGAATTTTCACCGCACTGCCCTGTGCAGTTAACCTAACATGTTTGGCTTGCTTTTTCACAAAAAAACACACTTTTCCACGAGAACTTATTTTGCAGGCGCATTAAGGACATTGCTTTGAACTTGATACAAAAGTTTCAAACTCAAACTCAAAAAGGTAGCCGAGGAAAAAAATGCAGAAACTGGAACTCCATAAGCGCCCTGTAGTTCGGTTGTTCCCGAACATTATTTGGTTCAAATTTGGCGGGCAATTCTGGACAGTTGGCAACACTGCTGTGACGTCAATGGAAATGCCTTATTGCTAATTAGTCGGTGTGGTACGCGACATAAAATGGCAAAATACCGCAAATGAATTAGACGGGATGCCCTTTGGTATGATGACTACTTATACCAAGGTGATTAATTTTCGCTATTTTTTTATAAAACATGCGTGTGGCACATGTTTTCTCCTTAATTTTGACCTCCTGAATACGAATATGGAGTTCATTTTTACATTAGAGATCAACTTGACCTCATATTTCACATCTGAAAACCGCAAAAATAGCAGATTCTCGCTAATTTTTGAACTGAAAATTTTGTGTTTCATCAACGGCGATTTCCAGCCTTGAGCTGGCTGTATAGATCCCATAGAACAAGTTAACAGTATAAGTTCTGCAAAATAATCTTTCTAACATCGCCAGGGTACGCCTCAAATCATACCAAAAATGGGTGCTAGGAGCACACTTTGCTGCGGCTGGTTGGGGAATGTTAGTGTGAAAGGAAGAATGTTGTGCAATATGTTTTACTGTTTAATATATAAGCTAACACATGCCAAGCATATATCGACATACCATGGCAATTTGAAACAAAATATCATGAAAACAAATTTTCATGATTGCGGAGATAACTTTTTTTATGACAGGTACAATTGATACCAAAAAACGTAGCTTTGATTTTGATGATGTTTTTCATCAAAGTAAATACATCAAGAGACCTTTCTCACCTGGAACAATCACCGTAGCT
This sequence comes from Anaspis maculata, assembly GCA_949128115.1. Taxonomy (NCBI): domain Eukaryota; kingdom Metazoa; phylum Arthropoda; class Insecta; order Coleoptera; family Scraptiidae; genus Anaspis; species Anaspis maculata. Next base: position 38,920,620 of record OX421968.1, read on the forward strand.
CAAAGTTTCATATAATATAAAACATTTTTGTCAGATCCGCGATTGCCGAACATCAGAAAAGCGTCTTTTAATAATTCCTTTTTCCAGAAAGTCCTCCTTTGAACTTGTTCTGGAATGCAACATATACGGCTGATGGTTAAGCTTTGGCTTAAAGTTTTCTGTCTCGCCCGTGAACTCATTCAGGTGTCTAGAAACTTCTGGACTGGATAGGTATGCACCTCGGTATGCACCTCGGTATGCACCAACGACAAATGTCAGTAGGATCTTCAGTGTTATTCGTATTCTTATGGCACCAACTTGAAATTTGTTGTCGTGTGTGTGTCAGAATTTTGCGAGAATGAAAGTAATGAGCTCTAAATGGAGGCTCAAAAACGTCTAGGACGTGGACAAGCCAAAGAGCATGAAAACATACACCCGAGCATACACCATGTATTAATTGTATCATAGGTACTATAGTTGCCAAATAAGAGTTGTAATGTTGAAAAGGTGTTGGTGCCTACCTGATCACTTTTTCACTCGCTTTTTCATATGTTTTCCACGTCCGTTTTCTATGCCTGTTCACCTCCTAGGTATTTTTTCGCTTTCTCTGATAACACTTTACTTCCATTCTCGAAAATTCCAACACACCAAGAGTACCAAGACAACAAATTTCAAATTGGTAATAACACTGGAGATCCTACTGCCCTTCGCCATTGGTGCATATCCAGTCCGAAAATTTCTAGACACCTGAATGAGTTCATGGGCGAGATAGAAATACTCTAGAAAACTTTGAACCAAAGATTCACCATCAGCCGTATGTTGCATTCCAGAACAAGTGTAAAGACAAAACTTCGAAATCAAAAGACGCTTTTCTGATGTTTGGCAACCGCAAGTCTGACGAAAATGTTTCAATTATGAGTCGCTATACCGAAGCTTTGAGCTAAGGTGGTTGTTTCAGGTGAAAAAGGTATCTTTACCTGGATAAAAAACATCATCAAAATCAAAGCTACGTTTTTTAGTATTTATTGAAAAAAAAGCTATCAACAAATCATGAAAATATATTTTTTCTGTTTTTATCTGGAATTGTCAATTTATGTTGATAAATCCTAGCATACAGGGTTGTTCACCACCAAATGGACATAGCCTGAGGGTAGGTCCAGTTTTTCCAGGCAAACCAGGATCTGGTTTTGAAATTTTGTTACGCTGTTCGTGTTGAAGTTACAGGGTGATTCATGTATTTTGTCATTTTTTTAAATAAGCCATATCTTTTGAACGATCCAATGGATTCGATTAAAATTTTGTAAGTCAATTCTACTATTGATAATTGACACACCGCCTAATCAAGCAGTTCGAAATTTTCAGGGCCGGCCTTGATAAAAAAACTTCAAAGTTTTTTTCGAAAAAGACGTTCTGTATGTATATTTTTTCAAATTTATTTTTACATTCAGAAACTACATGAAACATGCTATGAGTATCGCAAAAAAAATTGCTTGGCACCATTAAGCTGTCAATAAAACTTTGATAATCCTGAAAACTTTTAAGGTTAGGATTCTTTGAGAATTGATAATTTGGAATATCTGCAGATGATCTATAATGGCCTTAAATTTCAGCCGTCTTGTCAAAAAAATTAAAAAAAAATTTTCAACGTTTTCCAGTAACTAACTAGGAGCAACAAAAAATTTCATCAAAATTTCCGAAAAATTTATGTCACGTCCCTCAATTTCAGCTCAATGTGGGATAGAAGTAAAGTTGAGGGACGTAACAATTTTTTCTTTTAAATCTGATAAAAAAAATTTTTGCTACCTAAAAAACGTGGAAATTTTTTTTTCAATTTTTTTGACGAAACGGCTGAAATTCAAGGCCATAATAGATCATTTGCAAATATTTTGAATTATCAATTTGCAAAAAATCCTAACCTCAGAAATTTTCAGGATCATCAAAATTTTATTGACAGCTCAATGGTGCCAAGCAATTTTTTTTGCGATATTATTAGCATGTTTTATGTGGTTGCTGAATATGGGAATGAATTTTGAAAAATATGCATACAGAATGTCTTTTTTTGAAGAAAGCTTTGAAGTTTTTTTTTCAAAGCTGGCCCTGGAAATTGTGAACTGTTTGATAGAGCGATGTGTCAGATATCAATAGAAGAGTTAACTCACAAAATTTCAATCGAATCAATTTAGTCGTTCTGAAGATACAGCTTGTCAAAAAATTCTACGAAATACATGAATCACCCTGTAGCTTCGAAACGAACAACTTTATAGAAATTTCAAAACCAGATCCTGATTTGCCTGGAAAAACTGGATCTACCCTTAAGCTTTGTCCATTTGGTGGTGAATCACCCTGTATGTAAGTTTACTATATAAAACAGTAAAATATATTACAAAACATTTCCCATTTCACACTTACATTCCTTAAATCAGCCGCAGAAAAATGTGCTCCCAGAGCCCATATTTTGTATGTTTTGGGGCGCACCCTGGCGATGTTTGTAGAGTTATTTTGCAGAACTTACACTGTTAACTTGTTTTGTGAGATCCATTTAACGAGCTCAAGGCTGGAAATCGCTGTAAATGGCACACAAAATTTTCAATTCGAAAATAAGCGAGAGTCTGCTATTTTTGCGGTTTTCGGATGTCAAATATGCGGTCGATTTGATTTCTAATGTGAAAATAAACTCGATATTCGTGTTCAGGAGGTCAAAATCAGTAAGAAAAGATATCCCACATGCCTATGTTTTACAAAAATTCAGGTCCTGTCAAAAATCGTCGCCATCTTTTTTTCTGAGTGGGAAATGTTGACGCATCCTTGGAGAAAATTAATCACCTTGGTATGAGTAGTTATCATGCCAAAGGGCATCCCGTCTAATTAATTTGCGGTATTCAAAATCGTAGCACCCCGACTAAATGCCTTCTACAAAGTTGAAGAGTTCCTCGCAACAAATTTTAAAATATGAAAATATTTCTACATGTTTCTACCGTTCATTGAAAACTTCAATAAAGGGAGGCTGTGACGCAGGCCATTCGATCCGAAAACGGCCAGGTTGTCATCGGTCCACGGCCTCCCATTATTGAATTTTTTAATGAACATACTGTATTTATATTATGTTTTGTCCAGTAAGGTCAAGTCAGGTAACTGGGACCTAGTTTTACATGTGCCAAACTTTGAATGCTTGTCATGTTTTTATATGTTTAGTCGGAGCAACTATTTTTAGTGGACTTTATCTTTGATTATCGCCTAATATATCCTGAAAGTTACACACTTGTTGTTGCAGCGACACTTTGGATGAAATGAAAATTAAAAAAAATTGTGCCCGGTCCCAGTTACCCTAGAATTCTGAGGAAACTGGAACCGCTCCCTCTAACTTCTCATTGCTTTCTGTTATAAATCCCATAAGGGAACTGGGACCATGTACATTCGATCATAGAATAGTGTAATAAAAGTTATAAGTCTATCTCTATTGGTTGAGAAAATATCGTAGGTAGTTGCAAGTACATTTTATTAAAGATGTAAAAAACATGACATTTTGTGTAATTACAATAAACGTTCAAACTGAACAAATATAGGGCGTTTGCACACTAAATTGAACAGCAAGTAGGATAATGCCTCAAAAGTGCCAGAAAAATGTTGAAAAAAATTTATAATAATCAGTCATTCATGAAATGATTGCAAATATGGAGAGTCAAAAGGTGGTCCTTCGATCCCTTCTATTATCGTTGTTTTGCAAGAATCAAGTCAAATGTTTTTCATCAGACCAAGAAACAAATTTTTCGAACCTTTGAATGTGTTTTGTAATTTTGTTTAATGTATCTACAAACAGGGTGAGTCATGAATCCTGAAAATCTATTTTTTCCTCGAAAATGCTCGTGAAAAATTCTAGAGGCCTTAATACTGATGTAGAGCAACAGATAACACAAATAGTTCCCATATGAAATTTTCTGCATGCATTTGTGAAGTAAACTGATTTTCAGGATTTACGATTCACCCTGTATAGTGAATGAAATTACAAAACACCTCCAAACTTCAAAGGTTCAAAAACATTGCTTTTCGGTCTGTTGAGAAGAGTTTACTGAAATCTTTTAAAATAACGAAAATAAAGGGGGTCGAAGCACCACTTTTTGATCCTCCATATTTTCAAAAATAAACGCCCAAAGTTTTTTTTTCAAGGTATGTCTTGGGATTATTTATGGCGATCACTCGACCTGGATGAAGGTCGCCTTGGAAATCTACAATGACGTAGTCGAAGACTGTAATTTTGGTTTTCTTGCTCCAAACTTCGTTGCTAGAGCCGCATTCAAGTTTTCTCATGTACCTTTCTGGCATATTCTCTAGCCATTTCTGCAAAGAAAATTTACTCTAGAGGAGTTTTATTTTTTATTGCCCTTGATATGGGCCGTCTGGAGGCATCTGGGACCACCGGTCCCATTTAGCCGACAACTGGTGTCCCAGTTACTCCAATGTTAAAAATTTTATTTACAACTGGGACCCCACCGATTATTTCAACCACGGAAGTAATTTATGAAGTTTGTCGTGCATGATATCAATTATAGCCTATTCACTTATTCCAAAATACATTAGGTTTAAATTAACTCAACTTTTCTGAATTGTACGGATTTTTGCTGTTGGCGGGTACATGCGTTGTAGAGACCTGCGCCGCACACTGTCAGATTTTGTACTGTCATATTGCCACAGGGCTGCCAACTGCTCTCGCATCCATTGTTTTATGAAGTTTGGCAACCCATCTCACACCAGAGCAACAAATAACTGCCTGAAGTCTCATAGTTTAAAATTGAATGGGGTGGTCCCCACTTACCCCATGGTCCCAGTTACCTGACTTGACCTTATACAATCCACCTCTCCCATTAGAACAATCACTTGCGCGCATACCTGTGAGCGCAGTTTTCCGCTAGTACAGACGGCTACTACCTCGGCTACTACAAACCGTCAGTTGTGCCCTCACAAGTATGCGTGATGCTCTCATGGGAAAGGTGGATTATTGTTCGACCTTACCATGTAATGTTTGATGGTAAATAAACTTTACCTACTTTACTTTACTCTCAAATTTGTACTGTAGGTACAGGCTGTTCACGATAAAATGCACCCCTCTCCAGTAGATTCCCCTTTAAGATATTTCGAAGAGCTAAAAACTTTTTCTTCACGATTTTTCCCAGGGACCTTAAATCGATCCTCTAAAAGTTTCTCATTGGTACGATATACAGAGGGTGTGATATCTAACTTTTTTATTTTAAATGCAACATTCTATCTATATTTATTCCGTTATTTGGTAAAGCCTTTTTTTCTGATTACAAATATATATATATATGTTTATGTATATGACACTTATGATTTATTTGGACAAGTAAGTTGTCGGAAAAATAATAAAATAGGTAGTAAAATAATTTTGTTTCGCGGCAAGATGGCTTTGGTTTCTACAGTTCACTTAAAAAAAAGTTATTCTCGCAGCATTTTGTCTGCAGAATTCAACTCTGCATGGATAAATGGTCTAATTCGTTCCTAATATAGGTGTCGCGTAATTTTTAATTTATTTGACTGCCCATTTTATTATTTCTTTGACAAGCTTCTCTGTCAAAATAAATCATAAATCGTAAATGATCCCTGTGTCTGTGCGTGCGTGCGTGAGTGCGTGCGTGTGTGCGTGCGTGCGTGCGTGCGTGCGTGCGTGCGTGCGTGCGTGCGTGCGTGCGTGCGTGCGTGCGTGCGTGCGTGCGTGCGTGCGTGCGTGCGTGCGTGCGTGCGTGCGTGCGTGCGTGCGTGCGTGCGTGCGTGCGTGCGTGCGTGTGTGTGTGTGTGTGTGTGTGTGTGTGTGTGTGTGTGTGTGTGTGTGTGTCTGTAACCTTCCACAATAACAGCCGCAACGTCTATCCGATCAACTTGAAATTTGGTACACAGACATGGCTTCATCGCCCGTATTTTGACCAGAACGACTCGCCTAGATGCAGGACTCCACTCAAAAATTCATTCCTGCTCGGCGATCGACTTTTTTTGAAAAAGTCAATCTGATGTCAAAAGTCTATTGGATTGGGCGTCGTGTAGACCCGAGTGTAGACCCGTTTTCAAAATCGCACGGTTCCGGTTTTCTGACGGTAATTTTTTCAAAATGAAATTGGTACATTCCGTGAATTTGAAAAAACTGCAATGCCAACTTTGACATGCGGTGAGCCCCACGAAATATTCATTTTAGGTGAAAACATGCTGGGAATGAAAGTTGGAGAAAAGATTGAATGAATTTTTGGAAAGAAAATTTTTTGAAATCGGACTTCAAATTTCCCAACTTTTCATCCCGTGAACAGATTCTCACATTTTTTTTTTAACAAGAGGTTACTGGCTCTTGACATTTTCCAATAATTTTCTTCACAATTTCCCGGGAATTTCCCTGTTGAAAGTGTAAAACAGGCCCGGGTTATCGAAACCGGACTTGAATGATGGAGCTTAAAGTGAAGCCGTAATTGACGATCTTCATAACAAGATGATTTGGAAAAAGATTTGAGGTTTTCCCGGGAAATTCAAATTTTCAAAATTTTCAATTTCCTGCAAATTAAACTACGCAACGAAATTATTGTCGTACTCCAAATTTGAAACTTTTTCAAAACAAGAAAACTTCCGACTGGTTTTAACAATTTCAATTCTGTTCAAAGCATTTGAGAGCTTGATTCTCTAGGTATAGAATCGTATGCAATTCGAAGATTGATAGATGTCAACTTGAGTTTCTACAGGGTGTTAAAGAAAGTAGTGCAACATTTATAAAGTTTGACATTCTCCCATTTGAAATAAAACTGTTTCTTTTGAATTTCAACATCAATGGCATGTAGCTAAAGTTCATATCTCGAAACGGTTTTTGATTTATCTCTCTATCTCTTTTATTTACAGGGTGGTATCGAAAAAACGACTTTTTAGGCTTCTGGTGATAACATTTTCCCTTCTTCACCAATTTTCTAAACCCAGGGCTTATATTGAAGCTGAAGGCTTAGGTAAGAAAGCCCAATAAACATAATCGATTCAAGACCAACATTCAAAATATAGGGTGGCATCAAAAGTGACATATGAATATATCTGTCCAGGAATCCGACCAGGTGGAGAATTAAATGAAAATCAACATTGTTTTCGGATGAGGCATTCATTCTGAACACTCTTTGATGTTTCATGATTGATTGTTGCAAGAACTTTGGATGCAGGGTCCAAATTGCAGCCGCATGTTTTCCAAGGAGAAGCAGCGCTATAACTCACCTGCAAATGCCGTAACCAGTGTTACGGAAAACAGAGTGAAGAGAACTGTCTGTTCCCGACTGGTTCCCGATTGTTTCGAATTTTGTATCGTTGGTTACGGACATTTTCAGACCAGCGAGAGAACTGATTCTCTCTCAGAAACACTCAATTCTAATTTGGTCCCTCCATCGATCATTCTGGTGACAATCAATCATGCAACATCAAAGAGTGTTCAGAATGAATGCCTCATCCGAAAACAATGTTGATTTTCGTTCAATTCCCCACCTGGTCGGATTCCTGGACAGATAAATTCATATGTCACTTTTGATATTCTGAATGTTGGTCTTGAGTCGATTATGTTTATTGGGTATTCTTACCTGAGGCTTCGGCTTCAATATGAACCCTGGATTCAGAAAATTGGTAAAGAAGGGAAAATGTTATCACCAAAAGACCAAAAAGTCGTCTTTTCGATACCACTCTGTAAATAAAAGAGATAGAGAGATAAATCAAAAACCGTTTCGAGATATGAATTTTAGCTACATGCCCTTGATGTTGAAATTCAAAAGAAACAGTTTTATTTCAAATGGGAGTATGTCAAACTTTATAAATGTTGCACTACTTTCTTCAACACCCTGTAGAAACTCAAGTTGACATCTGTCAATCTTCTAATTATTACGGTTCTATACCTAGAGAATCAAGCTCTCAAATGCTCCAAGCAGAATTAAATTGTTCAAACCAGTCGGGAGTTCTCTTTGTTTGAAAAAGGGTGAAATTTGGAGTACGACAATAATATCGTTGCGTAGTTTATTTTCAATCTTTCAGTGGTGCCAGTTTAGATCGTTCACCTCTATCCATGTACTAATGCGTCTGACTGCCTCACTCGCTTTTCTTTCTGCGTAATTTGGTTACTTATGAAAACCTGCAAATTTCTAACTTTTTAGCTTGTGAACAGATTTAAGTATACTAATGTTCTTTGAACAAAAGATAATTGATTCTTAATGATAAAAGTTTTATTAAATACAGAGCTATAAAAATACAAACTAAATATATAGGTATACTATAATAATGGTAACTCTATCGTAAATAATAAATTTCTTTCAATTTTGTGGATGGGGGAATAGTGCCTAAAATACAGGCACTATTTCCTCTTTGGATTGCCAAACTTATTCTCTGTATTGATTCTTGAACATTACCAGGCAATTTCTCTTGAAATTCTTCAAGTTTTCCGAAAGCTTTCCGCCGTAAATCCACCGGCCCAGCTGATTGAGACCGTACTCAAATGATGGAACTCTAAATGAATCACTTTTTAGAGAAAATATTGTTACGAGCGGCGATCCCGTACATATTGGTAAACACTCGATCTTTCTGGATTCTTCCTTCCATTAGATCGCAGTGTAAGAAGTATGGAGCGATCTGGTGCATTCCAGAGCGTTCGTGTACGTGAAACTGAATGGAGACCGAATGCCTGATCTTAGATATGCTTGATCAGGGCACATCTGTCCATTTTGGCGGAGGCGCCGTTCCAGAACCCGGCAGAATTATACGAGTGATATGTGTGATTATTCAGAAATGGTCTAGAAACCGCATATGCCGGACCACTATGGAATTTGCTGGAAGTAGACAGAAAGTTCGGGAACACTATTCGGAAGCCTTATATAAAGCATCAGCCGGCAGCTCAGGGCAGTATTGAATTGGAAGAGACAGCGAGCGATAATCACAGCGATATTCCAAGTAGATAATTGTTGGCGTGTATTCATTGTAGTACGCAGAAATAAACAGTGTGTGTTTTAAATCGATCGTCTCAATTATATTCGAGCCCGTACGCGAGATATCGTAACAATATCTTAATTCTTCGATCTTTTTCTCTAACTTCCCACCCGAAGGGACATCATTTCATAATAAAATTTTCATACGTTCCTTGTCGGGGAAGTTTTGGAGTGACACAACCGATTTTTTCATTTCCATTCCCTCTCAACTCACCCGGATTTTTTCGGATAATTTTTAAATCAATATCTTTTTTTTTTTAATTCATTCGCGGAGTTTCACAATTTTTAGTGATTTTTTTCTTTTCCATGCCCTTTCACTCACCCCTTTGAAGGTTTTGATTTTTGCGGATAATTTTTGTATCAATATGTATGTATCAACATTTTTTCAGTTTGTTCACAAAGTTTTAGAATTTTTAGTGATTTTTTCTTTTCCATCCCCTCTCACTCACCCCCTTGAAGATTTTGATTTTTTCTGATAATTTTTCGTAGGATGTCTATAAGTTGGCCGTCCATCGCCAACTTTTCAGAATTTTGGCCACTTTTTCCATATTCTGAACCACTCTGTTGAACATTTTCATATTGCTAACGCTAATGCATATACAGGGTGGCCCAACGAAAACAGAACAGAGGGGTTTTCAGACATTTCACCTCATTTTTTTGAAAAAAGCTGAGACAGGTCGATTTTTATATCGAAAGGGACATTTGAAACATACATTGGCAAATTTCTATCTTCAGCCTCCTCACCCCTACCCACCTCAACTTCAGAATTTCGAATGACATCATCTACTTTGCGATACATCAAATCAAAGAGAATCAAATTACCTTTCTGAAAAAAATATTTTCAAAATTTTCAACCCCACCCCCCATCTTCCTAAATTCCTCTGACTGTACCATTTTCTATTCTCGATCGTTCAATTCTTTTCAATTTGATCAGCGTCATCCTAAATAGCATCTAAGGAGAAAATTTTCGGTGGAAAAAAGTGCTACCCAAATTCACCCCTTTCCTCTCCCCCACCCCAACTTCAAAATTTAACAGACACCACCTTCTTTGTGATACATCAAATTGAAGTGAATTGATTTCTCTTCTTGAAAAAAAAATCTTCAAATTTTCAACCCCTCCCCTGATAAATAAATAATAAATAGATAAATAAATAAATGATTTATTCAGCTCAAAGATTACTTCATTGAAATCACAGCCACGTCAGTTTTCAAGGTAAATAGTATATACATAGGTCTACAATAAATAATAAATAGATACACGAAGAAATAGACAGAATATGGACAAAAACATTAACATCAACAATAACAAGCATATCACAGCAGTGGACTGACTCCACGAATGCATATTTATATCGAGCCTGGTCTTAGGTTGCCATGTACTCATTGAGAGTATAAAAACAGTTCTTGGTAAGGTATACTTTAAGCTTTAAGGTTTGTTTTAAATTCTGTTAACGTTGCAACGTTGGCTATGTGCAAAAGCAGCTTATTGAAATATGCGCTTCCAGCATATTTGGGTGATCTCTTTGTTAGTGCCCTATTTACTTTGTCGACACATATCTTAGCCCTGTTTCTTGTCAGATACTCATGCTTGTCACTATGCAACGTCAGCCCCCTTCTGTTCTGATATACAGAGTGATTCAAAAATGGCGCATTTCCTCCCGTGTACGTTGTGGGAGACGTTGAGGGAGCACGGAAAAAATAGTAAAAAAAAATTGGCTCATTTATCCTTCGAGCTATGAAGAGGTGAAGTTGAGAATTTAACTTCTTCAATTTGCATGATTTCAAAGCAAAGCTATGTTACTTGCGAAGAGTCACATGTCGTTAGTAGTTCCCGATTGAAAATTTCTCTTGCAACTGAGATTTGAGTCGTATTTTCAAATTTTAAAATTCGTCTTTCACCTCAAAAGTGCCGTGGAAATACATTTGGCAAGTATGTTTGGTATGGTCTGGCAGGTTCTACAGAGTTTCCAGGGTAACAATCCTAACAATACAATAATGCTATTGTGATGTACCTCTTTGATCTAAAAGTGCCAGGTAGGTACTGATGCGATGCTGCCAGATTGGACCGATTTGTTTTTGTTAATAACTTGCAAATCGAAGCCGATCAATTTTTTTAATTATTTTTCCCATGCTCTGTCAACGTCCATTATAACGTGCCCGAAAGGAAATGCGCCATTTTTGAATCAGCCTGTATATGAGTCAATAATTTATACAGGTAAATACAAGTCACCGTCAGTATGCCACTGTCTCTGAAAACCCCCCGACAGGTCTCCCTAGGCCTCATGCCGAAGATGTTGCGCACTACTCTTTTTTGTAGTACAAAAAGTCTCTCAATAGTACCACCGCATCCCCGAACAATGATATTGTATGAAATCACCGGATACACCATCGCGAAATACACATTCAGTACATAGTTCCGGTCCAGGTTATTCTTGAGTATTGTTATAGCAAAATTAAGCTGAGCTACCCTCTTGCACACACCATCAATGCGTGACGGCCCCAGTCTACATTCTCGTCCACAACGATGCCCAGAAATCTGGTCGAGATAAATTGAACATTCTTTTTAGGGGGAAAGTAGCTTTTTGAAAATTCTGAAAATATTTTATTCAGGAAGAGAGTTCAATTCCCTTCAATTTGATCTATCACAGAGTAGGAAGTGTCATTCAAGATTTTGAAGTTGGGGTGGGGGAGTGAAGGGGTGAATTTGGGCGGCACTTTTTGCACAGAAAATTTTCTCCCTCGATGCTGTGCAGGATGACGTTGACTGTACTGGAGGGAATTGAGAGGTCAAGAATATTACATTGGAAACTCAGCTAATTTTAGAAAGAAGGGGGGTGGGGTTGGAAGTTATAAAAATATTTTATTCAGAAAGAAAATTTAATTCTCTTCAATTTGATGTATCGCAAGGTGGGTGGTGTCATTTGAAACTTCGAAGTTGGGGTCGGTGGGGGTGAGGGGGCTAAAGATAAAAATTCGCCAATGTATGTTTCAGATGTCCCCCTTGGTATAAAAATCGACCTGTCCGAGCTTTTTTCAAAAAAATAAGGCGAAATGCCCGAAAACCCCTGTTCTGTTTTCGTTGGGCCATCCTGTATACCTACCTTACTGCCACTATCATATTGTCTTGCGCATGTTTATTTTCCGGAATTTTTAATCTTACTGTTTACTTCCTAATTATTATCTTACTGCAACTATAAATCCAGCTATTAGAATCGAATGTGAAATGTACGGCTTAGGGTCGCCTTTATGACACGGTTACCCTTTAATGCTTTGAGCTACACCCACGAACAATGTTCCGAATTCGAACTATTTATTATTCTCATTTTTGTTCCTGTACGGGGAGCACGCCGTCTGTTTATGAATTTCGTATACGAAGCTTGCTTGAAGCTGTTGTTAAGCTTGGATTTTCATTCTACGCTGTTGAGGAATTCCTCGATAAAACTCTGAAGTAGAGGAATGGGTTGAGTGAGACCAGTTGTCGGCTGTGTGATATTTTTTGTTTGTACCTATACCGAGTGATCATTTGAAACTATCCACCCGTAATAACTTCCGACCCCTAGTGAATATTTCTTCGAGCAAAAACAGATCGATTTTCATATCGAGGGGGACATATAAAAAACATTTTGTTGAATTTTTATCTCCAACCCCGTCGCCCCCACCCTCCCCAACTTTAAAATTTCGAATGGCACTACCTACTTTGTGATACATCAAGTGAAGGAAATCCAATTCTCTTTCTGAAAAAAATATTTTTCAAATTTATGATGACCTCTCTTTCCCCCTAAAATTTTCCGAGTGTCCGAATGTCCAAATTAAATTGATTTTTGACCCCTCAATTCTTTTCTACTTTGTGACACATCAAATCAAAAGAAATTGAATCCTTTTTCTGGAAAAAAATATTTTAGAAATTTTCCACTCCCCACTTGGCCTGGACTTGATGGATAAGTACGGATTCATCCTGGATGTTGGACAGAGGACGTTGAAAATCGGGAACGAGGAATTGACGCTTAGAACATCCATGAAGGCCGCTGAAGAAATCCGCCTACTTTCGGCTGAAACCGTTCGTGTAGCCGCCAACTCCGAGAAAATCGTGTGGGCAACACTGAACGGACAACCTGGAGGACATGTCGCCGGCATTGCTGAACCCGACACAGCTGCCAGCTGCATCATGGCTAAGACATTGATTAACATGGACAAGACAAAAATCCCGATCAGAGTCATTAACCCGAACAAGACGAGCAAAACAATCAAGGAAGGAGAGACCCTGGGCAAGTGTGAACCCGTAGAGTGGATCTCACGTTGTGAAGACATCGACAAAGGCTGCGACCCCCAAGCTCTTAGAGAAAAAGCTAGTGGAGATGTTCCCGCCTGACTGGAAACATCTGAGTGGCAAGGAGAAGGAGCTTGCGACGCAATTCATCCAGGAAGAAGCTGCAGCCTTTGCCATGGAAGGTAACCCTACCGGAAGGACCAGCGTGATCCAACATCGAATTAACACTGAGAACGCCGCACCGATCCGACAGGCTCCCCGGCGTCTACCATTGGCGAAGCAAGAAGAGGTGTCGAAGCTCTTGAAAAACATGTTGGATGAAGGCGTGGTCGAAGAATCGACGAGCCCATGGTCTTCACCGGTTGTTTTGGTCACGAAGAAAGACGGTAGTACACGATTTTGCGTGGACTACCGCAAACTCAATGATGTGACGAAGAAAGACAGCTATCCACTTCCTCGGATTGACGACACTTTGAGCACGCTGTCTGGATCGAGATGGTTTTCGACGCTTGACCTGAAGAGTGGTTACTGGCAAGTAGGACTCCACAACGACGACAAAGAAAAGACGGCGTTTTCCGCCGGTAGCGGCCTTTATCAGTTTACTGTGATGCCGTTTGGACTTTGCAACGCACCTGCCACGTTTGAACGTCTAATGGAGTGCGTCTTGCGAGGTCTTACGTGGGAAACTTGCCTAGTCTACCTCGACGACGTGATGGTCATCGGTCGAACCTTCGAGGAGCACCTGAAGAACCTCTGGGAGGTAATTCGACGTCTTCGAGGTGCACATCTCAAGCTCAACCCAAAGAAATGCGTGCTCTTCCAGAAGCAAGTCAAATTTTTGGGGCACGTTATGTCGTCTGAAGGAATCGAAACCGATCCAGCTAGCGAAACTGGATGCTGTCCGAGAATGGCCACGACCAAGAAATCAGCATGAAGTCAGAAGTTTCTTGGGGTTATGCACCTACTACAGGCGATTTGTAGAGAAGTTCGCTGACATTGCTAAGCCCTTGCACAAACTGACTGAAGACCGTGCGCCATTCCTGTGAACCAAGGAGTGCGAAAACTCATTCAAGACTCTGAAGATTGCATTGTGCTCGAGTCCTATTCTGGCATACCCTCTTCCTCAAGGACAGTACATCTTGGATAGGTACTGATGCCACCAACAGTGGAATTGGAGCAGTGCTGTCATAACACCAGCAGGGCCAAGAACGAGTAGTGGAGTACTACAGCAAGGTGTTGTCCAAGCCTGAAAGGAACTACTGCGTGACGCGTAGGGAGCTACTGGCCATAGTGAAAGCTGTCGATCACTTTCACCAGTACCTCTTTGGCCGGAAATTTTTGGTGAGGACTGACCACGCTGCCCTGAAATGGCTACTGCAGTTGAAGGATCCCGAGGGACAGTTGGCACGGTGGATCGAGAAACTGCAACAATATGACTTCAAGGTCCAACACCGCCCTGGAAGAAGTCATGGCAACGCGGATGCTCTTTCTCGAAGACCATGCAACGAAGACTGTAAGCACTGCAAGAGGGTAGACCAGCAGAATGGGAACGTCGAAATCAAGGCAATCGTTGTCGAAACCCCGAGAAATTGGACTACGGCTGAGCTCAAGAAGGAGTGAGAAGGAGGACCCAGCCATCGGTACGCTTGCTGAAAGGAAAGAACTTGGCCAGGACAGACCGGAATGGGCTGAGATATCTGGTGAAGGGCCCGAATTCAAGGCTCTTTGGGCTCAGTGGAATTCTCTGAAAATAGAGAACGGGTTGCCATGGACTACTTCAGCAAGTGGCCGGAAGCGTACGCCCTACCCAACCAAGAGGCTTCTACAGTGGCAAGGGTGCTGGTGGACAATCTGATAAGCCGCTTCGGAGTACCTCTGGAGCTACACCAGGGACGACACTTCGAGTCCAACGTGTCCCAAGGTATCTGTACTCTACTCGGAATACAGAAGACCAGGACGACGCCCCTTCACCCACGGTCCGACGGAATGGTTGAACGGTTCAACCGGACGATGGAGCAGCACCTGTCAAAGGTCGTCGACGAGCGTACTGATGGCGTATCGCGCTGCCATTCACGACACCACAGGGGAAACACCAGCACGTGTTCTTTTTGGCCGAGAGCTTCGCCTCCCCTGTGATTTGCAATTTGGCACGCCGGAGAATGATCCCAAAGACATCCCCGAATACGTCGACGACCTGAGGCAAAGAATGTGTGACATCCACGAGTTGGTTCGAAACCGGATTCGAATCGCGACCGACCGAATGAAGACCCGTTACGACTTGAAGGCGAACTTCACGGGATTTCAAGCAGGTGACCTGGTCTGGTTGTACAATCCTCAACGCAAGAAAGGAAGGTCTCCGAAGTTGCATCCGTCGTGGGATGGACCGTACACGGTAGTCAAGAGGATCAATGACGTCGTGTACAGAATTCAGCGAGCCCCGAGAGCCAAGATGAAAGTTGTCCACCTTGATCGCCTTGCACGTTACTCCGGGAGTAACGATGAGCCTATTCGGGACGAACAGGCTCAAGAGGGGGGCAGTGTTACGAGCGGCGATCCCGTACATATTTGTAAACACTCGACTTTTTTGGATCCTTCTATCCATTAGATCGCAGTGTAGAAGTCTGGAGCGATCTCGTGCATTCCAGAGCGTTCGTGTATGTGAAACTCAATGGAGACTCGAACGTTCGATCAAGGCACATCAGTTCACTTTGGCGGAGGCGCAGATTCCAGAACACATGGAAAGCACGCGGAAGGTGTGTGTGATTATTCAGGAATGGTCTAGAAACCGCATATGCCAGGCACTATGGAATTTGCTGGAAGTAGACAGAAAGCTCGAGAACGCTGCTCGGAGGCCTTATATAAGGCGTCAGCCGGGAGCTCGCGGCAGTATCGAATTGGAAGGCGAAGTGTTAACGCGAGCGAAACAAGCGAAGTACCTGCGATATAATGTCAAGTAGATAATTGTTGGCATTTATTGTAGTAGTACGCCGAAATAAACAGTGTGTGTTCTAAATCGATCGTCTCAATTATATTCGAACCCGTACGCGAAATATCGTAACAGTATTATGGTGAGTAACTGCTTAATCCAAGAAACGGAAGAGAAAATTTGCGAAAAAAATCAATTGAACTGAAATGATGGCGTCTTTTGTAAAAATCAATGTTTTCCATTTTTTTCGAAAAATACTGTGAATATGTGAAAAATTAAAAAAGGCAATTATCCCTGTGCGTGTGCGTGTGCGTGTGCGTGTGCGTGTGCGTGTGCGTGTGCGTGTGCGTGTGTGTGTGTGTGTGTGTGTGTGTGTATGTCTGTGTGTCTGTCTGTGATCTTCCACGATAACTGCCGTAACGTTGACGAGATCGACTTGATATTTGGTATACAAACATGGTTGTTTCCTGAAAAGAGCCCATTAGTTTTTGGCTGTCATCTGTCAAACCCAACTGTCACTATCATCAAATGTCAGAAGCTATATCTCACGGAACTCAACTTGCAATATGTCATTTGAAAGCCCTTAAAAAACTGTATTTAGAACAGTTGGAAACATTGCCCTATCTGTCATTTGTCAAATAATAAAATATGTTAAAGTTCAAAACTTTACCAATTAATTATTCAAAATCTATCCGATGGATTGGAACCAGATTTGGCAGGAAGCAACACAACAAAAGAGTCAAATTGAGGCCGCAGTTGCAGTTTTCCACCATTCTCCAGTTGGGCGTAATGAATTTTCAAAATTTCTCCTGGCCGTTGCCACTCAGGAGGGGCTCTCGCCGGTGTTTCGGCCAGCACGACTCGCTTTTGTAGCAGGACTCCACTCAAAAATTTATTCCTGCTCGGGGATCGACTTTTATTTGGAAATTTCAACTGATATCGAAAGTAGATTGTATTGAGCGTCGTGCAGGTCTATTTTCAAAGTTGACACGGTTTCGGTTTTCCGACTGTAATTTTTTCAAAATGAAATTTGCACATTCCGTGAATTTGAGAAAAACGCAATGCAAACTTCTACATGCGGTATGCCCCACGAAATATTAATTTTAGGTGCAGACATGCTGTGAATAAAAGTTGGAGAAAAGATTGAGCTAATTTTTGGAGGAAAAATTTTCGAAATCGGATCAACAGTTGCCGAGTTTTCCTCTCTGGAAAAACTGCAAATTTTCCAACTTTTTATTCCGTGGACCGATTTCAACCATTTTCACCTAAACAAGAGGTAACTGGTTCTTGAACATTTTCCAACAACTTTTTCAAATTTCCCGGGAGTTTTCCGGCTGAAAATGATTTTCTCCAAATTATTTTCAATCTTTTTCTGTAATTCCAACTTACCACCCTCGTTCCCACCCAAAGGGACGTTTCGAACAAAAATTTCCATAGGTTCCTGCGAGGGTTCCTGGATACTAGTCGGGGAAGTTTTGGGGTGACACAACCGATTTTTCCAGTGGCGTAGATCATAGAAATTCAAACCATTTCTACCCTCTCACCTACTTTCTACACCACTCGATTATTTGGAAAATACATGACATTTTGGCATTATGATCATCCAAGATCACCTAGCATGACACTCCATTTAAAAAGCACACAATTTTTTCGCTGATTAGATCGACTGCAAAACATTGCATCTTGTATCATCTCCTCGATCGTCTCCATCATGACTGTTTCAGATAAATTATAGTTGATTGTCCCCCCAGAGTTTTTAAATAGGATGTCATAACAGGTGGCTTTTGATGATCATCTTGTCAAATAAAATACAAATATTTACAAACAAATAGGTAGGGTATGTTCGAGGGTATGTTCCTATGTTCCAAACCGCAATAATTACAAAATATTTAGATGCGATGACAGGTACCTATGCTTTCGACGCCAGTGATGGCCACTCAACCAACTTTACTGATGATAAAGTGCATAATTTTCAGTTTGGGGGAACAATAAACTATAATGTATCTAAAACAGTCATGATGGAGATGATCGAGGAGGCATACAAAATGTAATATTTAGCAGTCGATCTGATCAGCGGAAAAATTGTGTGCTCAAGATCGTCGATCTCATCTTGTTTTCAAAAGAAGTGTCATACCAAGTGATCTTAGATGATCATGATGCCAAAATGTCATATATTTTTTAAATAATAATCAAGTGGTGTAGAAAGTACGGTGGGAGGGTAGAAATGGTTCGAATTTCCATGATCTACGCCACTGGAAAAATTACAATTTACAATAAACTACTAAGAAATCTTCGGTCTGATCATTCCTAAGTACCTATATTCCTAATAAAAAAGAACCCTGTGATGTGTTTGATGTAATGGGAGCTAATACGAAGACACAATGGGGAACTATAGGCAAAACCACATGGCAAAACGGATTGTAGAGGGCGACGTGTTCCATGCACCCATATTGACACTCTTGACAGTTATCGTACATAACCTCCCTCAAAGAAATGTACGGAAAGGGGAAAAGTGCTAATGCTCAAAGAAGAGTCGAGGCGGAGCGGTGCCCCACTGAGAGGAAAAAAGAGCTGGTGCAAAGGTGCAGCCTGGTCAGTGATGTGAGTCGGGTATTTACCGGGTAGGTAGGTAAATATAGAACGGGTATTTACCCGGTATTTTTCCGAGCGATATTTACCCACTCTCCACCCTACCCAGTTTGACAAAAAAGTTGACACTGTTGACAGCTTGGTTGACAGTGCTGACGGTTAAAGGTTGAATGATTTTTGAGTTTTCAAGTTCCAAGGCTCTATAAACATAACCTCTAAAGCATTTATTATTATTTTGCTGCTGTGAGCAAAAAATCATAATTGTTTGTTGTTGTTTCTCCAATTGTTAATAACAATTTCATGAAAATAGATACCCTATTAGAGACCCGATTTTGGGTAAATACCCGGTATTTACCCTTAAATATAAAAACCCGGGTATTTTATATCACTGAGCCTGGTACATAACACGGCACTATTTTTTTTTCACCGCTATTTTTCGCTTGTCGACTTTTCGACTTTTCTCTGTTTTTCAACTCACGAAGTGACGCAAACCGCTGGTTATATGCTGAGAGCTGACAAATGGAAATGAAATTACACATCCGTGAATTACACTTCCAAAGTTGAGGTTATGTACGGTTGAAATGACAGTTATGATAGCTAGGGTGCATGGAACACGAGCGCCATTACTTCGGGCGTTCGCCACTATAGACTAGGATCATTTTTGAAAAAGTGGCCTGGAAAGTGGTTCTAGAGGCAAGTCATGTTAAAGTTTGGCAACATGTGTTTTAAGGGTATTTAGACCTCGCTAAATACGAAAACCATTGTTGCCAAGCCGAATTTTGCACCGGAACCCCGCAATGGGGGGGTAAAGGGGGGGGAAGACCAAAAATCACCATTTTCCACCATTATTGATACCGGGACTGAGACCTGTCATCAGTGTGGAGTAAATTACATCGTATCTTGATTAACTGAAGTCTTATACTATTGTTACGAGCGGCGATCTCGTACATATAGGTAAACACTCGATGTTTCTGGATCTTTCCACCATTAGATCGCAGTGTAGAAGTCTGGAGCGATCTCGTGCATTCCAGAGCATTCGTGTATGTGAACCCAATGGAGACTCGAACGTTCGATCAAGGCACATCAGTCCACTTTGGCGGAGGCGCAGATTCCAGAACACATGGAAAGCATACGGGTAACGTGTGCGATTATTCAGGAATGATCCAGAAACCGCATATGCCAGACCACCATGGAATTTGCTGGAAGCAGACAGAGGGTTCGGGAACACCAGTCGGAGGCCTTATATAAGGCATCAGCCGGCAGCTCACGGGGTATTGAATTTGGAAGCGAACAAGTGCGAAACAAGCGAAGTACCTGCGAAATAATTCCAAGTGGATATTTGTTGGCATTTATTGTAGTAATACGCAGAAATAAACAGTGTTTGTTTTAAAACAATCGTCTCAATTATATTCGAACCCGTACGCGAAATATCGTAACACTATCATCTTGACATGATTACTGCCAAAATTTCCATAGGGGGGCGACTGGTGGAGGGAATGTTGACTGTTAAGATGATTCTTCTTTTCTCTTGATTTTGAGTGAATATATACCTACATGTTTGGTATCTTTTCCTATCAAGTTTCATATTCTCAGTTCAATTATGGTGTCAAAATTGCAATAGGAGCAAGTTTGAACAAGTTTTCGATGATAAAACATGTTTTTTTGTCAATATTTTTTTACCACTTTGAACTGTGTTATTTATTAAAATCGGCATTTTTTTCTAAAAATTCTTGCGTAGATCGTTAGTCTAGTCTATTTCACACAATACAGTCATGTAACTGATGTGCCTTTAACTTTTAAAATATGGAAAAAATATTTTTTTGTGAAAACTGTTTGGCGCTACTTTTCAACTTTATTTTTTGCTATTATTTTATTGTATGATGAAAAACTGTGGTCCTCCACCCCATCATTATAAAGAAAACCTTAGCTGAGATATTCTAGAATGTACTTTTTTTCAAAAGAAGAGTTTTTCATGTCAGAACCTGATGCCCAGTGGGCAAGAGTCCTCTCAGAGAGGCCTGAGATGTTCTATTGAGCTCGAGAAACGGTTACCTCTTCCAAACGGCTTTGATATGTCCTATTAATATACAGAGAGGTTACCTTATTCCAACTTTTTTGTGATGTTCTCTTGAGCTCCAAATATGTTACCACTTTTGCACTTCTTTGAGATGTTCTATTAAGCTCCAAAGAAGGTTACCTTTTTAGACCTTATTCAAAATGTTTTATAAAATTATAAAGCTCCAAAGGTTACCCTTGAGGTTACTTTTCTCCAACTTTTCTGAGAAGTTCTATTTCAGCTCCAAAAAAATAATAATAATAATTTTCTTTGGTATGTTTCATTATGCTCTAAAAAAGGTTACCTATTTTGGATTTCCGTGAGATGATCTATCAAACCTCAAGAAAAGTTACCTTTTTCGAACGTCTTGGGCAGGTGTTCTCTACCATCAACCTCTAAAAAAGAACAACTCGATCCTCAAAATTTACGTTCATGAGATGTACCTATATTCGAAAAAGCCGCATTCCTCTAATAATACCCAGGGAAGAGGTAGAAGAGATTTTGAAAACGAATGTAATAAATGTGAATGATAAAACCTATAATTGTATAATTCAACTTAACGTTTAGGGTAATGTATCTGCCTTCGATTACACCAAGTTCTCTTCAGTTTCATTAGCGTATTTTTTTTTATTTCTATAAATTATGATATTTCAATGCAAATCGGAGTTTTTTTCGACAATTCTTGCGTATTTCGTTAGTCTGGTGTATTTTACACAATACATTCACATACTAAGTGTGTCTTCACTTTTTAAAATATGAAAAACTTGAGTTTTTATTAAACATACATCATACAGCAAAAAACAAAGTTGAAAAGTAGGGCCAAAGAATTTCCACAAAATTTTTTTTTTCTTCACATTTAAAAAAGTAGAGGCGAATCAATTGGATGCCTATATCATGGTAAATACATGAGACCAACGAACTATGCAAGAATTTTGAGAAAAAATGCCGATTTGCAGTAAAATAACACAGTTGAAAGACGTAAAAAAATATTGACAAAAAACATGTTTTATCATGTAAAACTTGTTCAAACTCGCTTCTATTGCAATTTGAACACCATAGTTGAATAGGGGATATAGAAATTAGTCGGAAACGATACCAAACATGTTTATATTTATTCAAAATCGAAAGAAAAGAAGAATCATCTACACAGTCAACATTTCCCCTACCAGTCTTCCCTCTCTAGAAATTTTGACAGTAATTATGTCAATGTGGTAGTATAAGACCTCAGTGAATCAAGATATGATGTAATTCACTCCACGTTAATGACAGGTCGCAGTCCCGACATCAAAAATGGTGAAAAATAGTGATTTTTGGTCTTCCCTCCCCTTTACCCCCCCCCCCATTGCGGGCTTCCGGTGCAAAATTCGGCTTGGCAACAATGGTTTTCGTATTCAGCGGGGTCCAAATACGCTTAAAACGTATGTTGCCAAACTTTAACATGACTTGCCTCTAGCATTGCTTTTTATCCGAAAAGATCCTAGACTACTATAGTTCCCCATTGCAAGAAATAACATTTTTACAAATATCTCGAAAACGGCTTGGAATTTGGAGAAACACTCCAAAAACTTCTGATAGGGCTGTTTTTGAGGAATAATTGGCTTTTTCTATTCTTTACATATTCAAAATATTTTTCGAAAAAAATTGAAAAGTTTGATTTTTACAAGAAACGTCATCATTTCAGTTCAATTAAATTTTTCCACAAATTTTCTCTTCCGTTTCTTGGAATAAGCAATTACTCACCATAGTACAAAGACAAAAGTCGAAAATCTAGAATAGTTTCAAAAAGAAAAAAAAAAAAAAGAAAAAAATTGACGTCACAAAAAATTTAAAAATTAAAATGAAAATTTTTCTTGGCTCCCCTTCTAAAAACCTTTTAAATGCTTTTAGGAGTCCACACACCAAATTTCACACTTTGTCACAATTGGAGCCATTTTTATGAAATTTTACTTATACCGCTGCTAGGAGTATTATGCTAGACAAAGACAAGAAATAAGATGATCGTCACTTTACGCAAGACCTAGGGCTTTCGTATTTGTACGAAGCTTGCGGGCTGTGCATATAGGTATAGGCACGGCTGTGGGTAGGATACGCAAGGGGTATACGAACACGAATTTCGTAACCGATTGACGGCGTGCGTGAAATTTTGAATTCGAGGGCTCTGATTGGCCAATATATGAGGACTTTGACATAAAATTTCGCAATTTCTGTCCGAATATTCGCATCTGGGAATCCAGCTTTAATGGGCAGTTGTCATGCTTGTTTTTTTATTTTTATTTTCATTCTTTTTTTTTTGCGAGCACAAATCCACCTTTACTTGTGGCATTTTTAAACGGCTGCAGTCACATCACAATAATTCCTGTATGAGCTCGTTCTCTCTTTGTCGCCTGTCTACTAAAACAAGAGAACTCTTGTCTGATACTCTGAAGTTCGGCATTCGCGCATTCGAGAGGACGTTTGGGAATCGCTGGAGCTGGAAGGTAAACATTCTCGATGACCTTTGGGGCGGAGTTTCAAAGACCCCAGTTGTTGATGTCGATCAGTGCACACCGTACGGTGCCGCCATCCTGCGAGTTTCGGCAACACCAAACACGGTTTGTATGGCTCGGGCAGTGGAGTGTGTGTATGTGACTGAATTTCATAGCCGTTTCGGTCGGTCCGATTTGGAAACGAACAAATTTTGTACATGTACAGACACTCCCAAGTGAAATTCCGATGTAGACGACTTTCCTGACAGAAGCCAACCCGAAACGGACTCCAACTTCATAGATAATTATTACGAGTCGAACCTCCGAAGAATTCGCGATCCGTGCATTCTTTATAGAGTTTCAAAATGGAGTAGATGGTCATTGGATTTGTTGTTGTTCTGGTGGCGGATGGAACTTTCGGTTTGTGAATCGAACAGCGCTCGTCCTGGATCTTCGGTTCTGGTCAGGAGCGCCCAGGTCCAGGATAAGACCGCGGCGAAGTGACCCCGACAGTGTTTATATGTTGTTTCCGTCGAAATACTCTTTGACAAGATTGGATGCTGCTGGATCTATGCATGACCTTTGTGCTCTACGGACCTCACCATTGCGGCTCTTCATAACCACCAGCTCGAGGTAAAATTTAATTAATTGTGCTCCTGGCGAAAATCCAATTTGCACTGAAATCCGTGCCGATTTATCCAGGAGATACGTAATAGGGTCCATCGGTCTTGCTAGGCCATTCCTGCTGCTGAATCAGAAACACCGCGAAACCACGTTCAAAAATTCACTCGTGCAGCGTGCAGCCGATTCGATGCTTATCAAAGATCACTTTTATTTACTAGGGACAAAAGTAAACAAACTCACACACAAAGCTGGCCAAAATACTTTTGGAAAGTGATATTTAAATAACGGTGACGGTGTCATAAAGGGCTCCAAGAACCTTCAATTTTACTTTTACAGGAATACTTTTTATTTCTTGGTCAAAACAGTATTTAAATAATAAATAACATTTTAAAGATTGTAGTTGTAAATATTTAAAATAATATTTTCGTTATTTAAATCCTTTTTACTTAAATAATGAGAAAATATTTGAATAATTGAAAGGTATTTCTCAAGTATTTAAATCTCAATTTGACAAGATGTAACAGATGTGGAATGTAACAGATTTGCCCTATTTTCTCGCAAAATTGAATCACTTCCAACAGGGTGCAAAAAAATCGTGATTTAAATAAAAAAATTGAAAAGAATCGTTTTTCTTTTAAATTGATATTTGATAATCAGATTATTCAGATTTGCTTAATTTAAATTAGATTTTTATTTTTTTGATTTAGATCAGATTTTTCGGGTTTCACTCAAATTGTTTGCTAATTTGAAAAAATCTGTGGCAATTGAGGCTGAAATACAGTACAAAAAATATAGATACTCTTCCGGTGTCCAGATCCTTTGTTTTTTTTTTCAATACATGTTTGAAGTTCTCGGTTTTTTCCAGGAAAGCTGAAACTCTGGGAACTTATTATGGTTCCAATCGTAACTCATACTATATTGACAATATGCAATAATTCACAATAGGTACTTGTCAAAACAACAGGTGTCGTCACGTCTTAGGATGGTTCGTCGTTCGTCGGGGGTGGGGTAGGCTGGTTGTGGTGGTATACGAGATTTTATACAGTGCTCAACAATTGAAGTGGAACACCTGAAAATTTTGGTCAAATTAAAATGGTTGTATTTTCTCAAGAAAAAAACGAATTGCGATTAGTTTTTTTTTTCTGAACAACCAATGTCTTGGACTACAGCATGATATAATTCTTTCTTGTTACAAGCTTTTTGTATATTTATACAGGGTGTAGTAGTGAGGTACTGCAAAAAATGTAAAATTTGCACCCCTCCCGATCCGTGGAATTATGTTTTTGAGTTTTTTCAACTTGTTCTGGAAAACATTAAACCTATACCTCGAAACGGTTTTTTGGGATTTCGTCTATCTTTGTTAATTACAGGGTCATCTCGAAAAAGTGATATATTAGGCTTTCAATGATAACTTCTTTCATTGTTATCCGATTTTAAACATCTTTGGCTCATATTGAAGCTGAAACTTCAGATCAGAACGTTGTGGGGTCAAAACCTATTGAAGACAACAATTCAATATGAGGGGACGTGTTAGAAGTGACCCAATTGCAAAGCAGGGGACCATTTCGATTTGGTTTTTGCTTTAGTTGTCCAAGAAAAATGTCCGTGGTAGAACCGAAACTTGACTGCGTGTTTTCGCGAAAAAATCGCATCCCTTATTCACCTGTAGGCGGCCGTAACCCAAGTTACAAAATTCAAAAATATAGGTATACGTGTTTTTATCGCCCAGAAGCATTCTTAAAATTGTTGTGAATTTTGTAACTTGGGTTACGGCCGCCTTCAGGTAAACAGGGGATGCGATTTTTTCGCGAAAAGACGCAGTCAAGTTTTGATTTTACCACGGACATTTCTCAGACAACTAAAGCGAAAAGCAGATCGAAATGGTCCAAATTACCGGACCTCTGAGGACAAGTTTTAATTTGTTTTTGTCTTTCATCAAACAGATAATCGAAAACTGTTTCGCATTTGGGTCACTTCTGATACGTCTCCTTATATTGAAATAATGTTTTCAATAAGTTTTGACCTCACAGTGTTCTCGCTTGAAATTCCAGCTTCAATATGAGTCAAAGATGTTTAAAATCGAATAACAATGGAAGCAGTTGTCATTGAAAGCCTAAAATATCACTTTTGAGGTCACCCTGTAAACAACAAAGATAGACATAAACCCAAAAAACCGTTTTCCTACGATCACTCACGAAAACGTTACTTTCTGTACGGTATAGTAGGCGCGAAACTTGCCACTTGCAAACACTGTGCGCGAAAGTAAGAATATCGTCACTAGTGCCTTTTGCTTTCGCTTTTTAATGCCAAACATAGTTCCATGGCAAACGATCTTCCATTATCCAGCCTTTGGGGGGCGTCCCTGGGCCACATACTTTCCTGGGCATGCCACTGATGCATTTTCGCCCTAAGTAGGTGGTCGTTGTTCAAAGTCGAGAACTTCCAGTAATCAATAATAATAGGAATAAAACAAATCGCGTGAGAATGTTGGCTGAATCCCAGACATTGAAATCAAGAGGGATTGGAATAATTTAGCTTTAGTGACTAGGTAAATCTGAACAAAATATCTGAAAATTCCTAGAAACTACTGGCAGTGTCGAGCAGCGTTGCCGGTTGTTGTGAAATTCCTCA
Source organism: Anaspis maculata (assembly GCA_949128115.1). NCBI lineage: Eukaryota > Metazoa > Arthropoda > Insecta > Coleoptera > Scraptiidae > Anaspis > Anaspis maculata. The sequence continues at coordinate 38,947,144 of OX421968.1, forward strand.
AAATTGGAGGAACTTCATCTGGTTTTTGGTGATTTCATTCAATTTACATAAAAATGGAAAAGTGGCAACACAACATTCAAAAATATACATTAGAAAAGAGGATATCAGTAAGTAATATCGGTAAGTGATGCCTTCTGACATAAATATTTCGATATTATGATCGTCAATGAGCAGATGTCGGACAGGAAAAATAGGTCGGTCGAAGGAAAAATAGTGTACACAACTCGCACGGAAGTGCCTTTTCTTGCATTCGTGTGATTACCGCACTCGCTAGCGCTCGTGCGCAATTTTTCACACTCATGCGAAAAGTATCACTTTCGTAGCTTGTAATGTAATATACTATTTCAGGTATGGGTTCAATTTCTTCCAGAACGAGTTGAAAAAATTCAAAAATTTTCTTCCACGGATCGGGAGGGGTGCAACTTTTACATTTTTTTGCAGTACCCCACTACTACACCCTGTATAAATAATAGAAAAAGCTTGCAACAAGGAAGAGTTCTATCATGCTGTAGTCTAAGACATTATCTGTCCAGGAAAAAAAACTTATTGCAATTCGGTTTTTTCTTGAGAAAATACGACGATTTTAATTTGATCAAAATTTTCAGGTGTTACACTTCAATTGTTGAGCACTGTATTTGCTCAGCGCTCAGAGAAAAATGTCAGGACGAAAAGGAGATGAAGTTTGGCGGTATTTCGTAAAGAAAACTGTACCGGGAAATCAAATACGATAACATGATTTAAATCAAATGATTAAAATAGAAAAAATAGTTTGATTTAAATCATGATTTAAATCAACCTGATTTAAATCTTCGCACCCTGACTTCCGATGAATGGGTGGTTGACATTGAGCACGATTGCTTCTACAACTGTTCCGGATAACTTGAATTTAAAAACAGCCCGGAACTTTGGTGTGGGGCCAGGCAAGGCAGGGGGCACTTTTTGAAACGCTAGTCTCTGTCTGTTTTTGGCATGTTGAATTGCATCAATATTTCAGATGTAGAACATGTTTCTTGCAAGTTTAAACCCCTGAATATGGTAGAACTTCATTTTCCATGGAAGGGGAGCCCCCTGGAAGCTTACCTGTTGGTGCTTGTGCTATGCCTGAGCTTCACCCCTGATTGCGTTTTTCTGGTGATACCGTGCTACAAAGATGATAAAAAATGTGCGTTGCTAGAGTAACGCTGAAAACCCATATTTATGCCAATTGTTCATTATGACACGTCAAGTCACTCCAACAATGCCGAGACCTGTGTTTTCAGCGTTATGAAATTGTTAAGATTTTGGGGGAGGTGCGAGGGGAGTTGCCAGGTTAGCATGTACTGTAGCACCTAGGTACTTAGGTCTATCTATGATACGATTACGATAATACTAGGTATGATTAACAATTGCAAGTGTTCAGTATTGTGTTCGTTTATTACGATAATTGAACCCTTTCATTCTTTAGGCGTTTCATTCTCATGGTGCTTTTATTAAAGGGCATTGATTCTTTTGGGGTAGGTGTAGGAACATATTATATTTAATTGACGTAGATATACCAACTTCCACATTTATAACAAAATGGAAAAGCTGCCTATATATTGAAAGAAAAACCGTCTCAACCAATCGACCGTTTATTACATGGACGGTTGCTAATGTGCGCTGGATTCATTATTGTTAATAATCCATTAACTTATTGGAAATTCGTCCAAATAAGTCTTAATGATTACATAATCACCGCACCATCATCCTTTGCAAATCCATGTGGGGTGCCTGTAAACATGATATAGAAATTAATTCAAAAAAATGCGTTATTACACATAACATTGTAATTATTACTGTTGGGCTAATTGAAAGTAAAGTAATATTGGATGTTTGAATTAAGCAAGATCTCATTAATTAGCCTCGAATGTACCACCACCTAAGTGGAGAGGTATATCCCGTTCACTTTTTTATTTTCAGATGAAGTGACTTCTTGAATAAAAAATTAGGTGACAAGCTGGAGGGCTACGACTGCGGCTGATGGCACCTGCAAAATTTTGGAGCGAAACTATCAGCGGCCATCAGCCGTATCCTCCCAGCGCTCCAGCTTGTCACTTTATTTTCGCTCCAAAAAGTCATTCTACTGAAAATAAAAAGTGAACGGGATATAGATATCGTATCTAATACACCCCGAGATTTTGGGCATCGCGCGCGCGGGTTTTGTTTTTCCAAAAGTTTTTTTTGTACGTTTGCGCCGGAAAACGTATACATACACATATCAATATAATGTAATTTTAAAATGAAAACAGAAGTCGACGACAAAGCCGCAATCCCGGAGGGTTTATTCAAATCAACAGTCGAGTGGCAACGCACTTGTTGAAGTACCTGTACCTGCTTAGGTGTGTACACCTACGAAATTATTTCGCTTTGTTTTACGGGCGCAGTATTTACTTCTGAAGGTGTGAAAATTTTTGTGTTATCACTGAACTTATTAGGACGTATTAGGTAAGGATTTTCCATAATATACAAAGTACCCGACCTAGATTCCTATACAATAGAGCTAATTTTCGAAGTATCCAGGAACAGAGGTCCGGGATAACGGTCATAACAAGTTAGTGTGTTCTATGAAATATTCAATACGTACCTATCTATACAATAAATGTGTAAAACTATGCCCCTGTGGCACATTTCTTTCGAGTCCCTGCGAGGCATGAAAAGTATCGAAATACTTGGGAAAAGGTGCTTCGCACGCCATGCGAAATAGACGAAGACGAGCGGCGTTTCTGATGCATTTTTTCGATAAACATCTATCGCCTCTCGATTTTTTCAAGATTTCATTTTTTTACAACAACTTTCTGATTGCTTTAGTAACTTCCATGTTCCATCTTTTCTGCAATTTGCAAGTTTTTATAGAGGATTCGCGATTCGTTATAACTGTAATCCAAGCGCTATTCGTATATAATGTTAGTATTTATGCAACAGGAGAACACCAACCAAATCAACGATATCTGCTAATTTCTCTGATAATATTAATATTAGAAATAATCTTCATTATTTATTTTATTATATTATTCAATCAATACAAGCATTTCTGCAAATTGTACAAAAAACTAAAGTTATCTAGCGATTAAGTGATATTTTTACTAATCGAAAAACCTTTCTCTTGTAGATACCAATTTAGTACAAAAAAAAAACAACTCCAATATCACGTGGGCATTCGGAATATTCAATTAGGTAAGGTAGATCCATGATGCCGCGCGCTTTTGAACATCAGCTAAACAACAAATTGATCTAATTAACTTTTTTCCTCTACGCAAAAATCGTTTGTCGATGCAGCTTCTAGTTTTCTTGTGCTCCGCCCAGCTCTGTCGCATTCCAACATCATAGACAAAGCATGCCAACTGAAACAAATTGGAACTCGTTAGAGGTGATTTCAATCACGATTATTCCATAAATCTGCACAAAGGAAGGCAGTATTAAACACAAAAACACACACACACACACACACACACACACACACACACACACACACACACACACACACACACACACACACACACACACACTCACACACTCACACACTCACACACTCACACACTCACACACACACACGCACACAAACGAGCACACAAATTTAGTAGCTTCCTGTGATCGGTTTCAAACTTTTGACCGCGAAAACTTTTCCGCAGATTTTTCCATTAGGTAGTTAAGGCTGGAAAATTTTCGGATTTTAGTATTCGAATATTCGATCAATATAATATTCGAATACTTGAATTATTCGAATATTCGAATAAGTATTGAAATAGTCATATTCAAATAGTCGAACTTGAAGAATACCTGTATTGGACACCTGTATTGATTGATGAATTTTCCCTAGAATTTTCATGACTTCTTCAATTTCTTTTCAATTCCAACAGTTTGAAGATATTTAAAAAAAAGTAGGGTATCTACAAAATTGAACACCTAAATTATTATATTGCTACCAGTTGCGAGGCTCTCGTGTGATTCCAGTGCATTCGAGAGCACACGCGGAATTAGCGGAGGCGCAGACATTCCAGAGGACGCCGGTATACACGCGAATCTGTCAAGAAACTTGAAAGATATCGCAAAAATTAATTTTCAAGATTCAATTTTGACGGCCTTGTTGACTTTGACAAAATATCGCGTTTTTAAAAAGGGGAAGATTGATATGTGCTAGTTGAAGTGTCACTTAGAGTAAGCATATGAGGTTTGAGTTAACATGCAATTTAACTAACACGCTTTATGTCAGCCGACATTGAGTACGTTTATATCGCAGCTTTCGATCCTCTCGAGTTTCGATCCGATCCAAAGTAGCTTCAGTCAATCGCGTTTTTATCGTCGCACGTTCGATCCGCTTCATTTAATCCTGTTCCACTCCTTTAGAATTAAGGTGCGTTCAGTCAGCTTATTTAGCCGCAGTTTTTAATTTCAGCCGTAAGCGCTGCATCGCTTATTGGCTGTTCTGAGGAGGCTGGTCCATAAGAGCCAATGGGCGTCGCTGCGCTTGCGACTAAAATTAAAACTTGCGGCTAAATAAGCTGACTGAACGCACCTTTAGATTAGACTTTGGGAGAGACAGCAGTATGGTTTAAAATGCGAAAACGATTCAATGATTGAGTTTTTCGGTGTATTTTATTTACAATTACTGGGAAACAGCCCTTGATATTTAGTGAAAATAACGCTTTGTTTACAAGTCGGTCATCTGTCACTTCGATCCGATCCCGTTTACATCGGCCAAAATAAGTGCGGATGCGGGTCTCGATCCGATCGACTCAAGTCAAGCCGGCCAAAGCACCGGATCGACTTGAACTGCTCCATCCAATTGAAATCTCAATCCTGGCCATTTATATCGGCAATTTCAAGGGAATCGACCCGATCGGATAGAGTTTCGATGGGATCCAAAGTCGCGATATAAACACAGTAATTGTAATAGACGAAAATAAAACTTAAACTCCAGGTTAATCGTTTCTTTACAAGCTAACTTTACATTGAAATACCGGGTCTTAATCACTCCACCGAGGAGCTTGTGGCGTGGTGGTCAGCGCGTTCGACGGTCGTCATGCCAGGGGTCGTAAGTTCGGATTCCACCGTGGTTGATCGGATTTTCATCCCGAAAACAAGCTCCTTAATTTAGTTGAAATGCTTGCTAAATGCAAGACATGCAAGTGTGTCGCTTAGCACGTAAAATACGAACGATGATGCCGACCCCATACGATGTTAGTGGTCTTGAAATAGAATAGAATAGAATGGAATGGATTTATTCCCCAACAGGCAATGCCCAATTACAGGAAAACTTTTTGCAACAAAAAAAAATGGAATAGAATGAGAAATTATATAAAACAAAAAAATTAACACAATCATGCGAATACACAAAAAGAAAAGATCAAAATAATATCATAACTTCAATAATAACAACAACAACAACAACAACAACAATAACAACAACAACAATAATTGACTTCGTGGAGTCAGTCATTGCCCAGGACGGAATAATGGACGTAATGGTGCTGAAATTAATATCACAAACATTAGAGATTTTGTTAAACGTATGGCACATAATAGAAATAGGGGAATTAAAAAGGACATTGGTCTTAAAAATCCCTGCTCTGTGTTGAAGTGTGAAAAGTGGAGGAAAGCATTCACCGCCGTTGGTGTTAGGCCTCGTTGCGGAAATAGGCCGACGTTAAATAAACGAATACAAAAAAAAATATCACTCGACCTGACATATTCACACAGCTACATATTATTTATAAACAAACAGAAGAAAGGAATTCACCAACCCCGATATATCCTCACTATTGGGTGGGCCCATTGTATCCCTCCCGGATCAGCTGGACTCACCGAGCCACAATGTGGTGCCTGGATGTTTGATATATGGTCCATCCAAGCAAACTCCGTCTTTAACCTCCGAACGCAGGTGCGGTTCTGATTAACACACCTCACGCCCTGCGCCGGTATGTTCCTGATTTCGTCAGCCTACCTGATTGCGCTGTCGGTTTTCCTTTGCACATTGCCGTACTGCCGGCTGCAGGCATGTTATACTCGGGGGGTCCGCCCAGGATCACCCGAGGAGGAGTTGCAGCCGGTCCAGAACTAGATGGGACCCGCCCAGTGGTTCGTCCACTGTCATTACCCACCGGCGATCTCCCATCCAAGTTCTGGACCCGCTCAGCGTTGCTGCAGTCGATATGTCACTCGTCTAGAGCGGTGTACCACACGCTATGCGCTCCTCACACCCTCAATATTATCAACCAATAAATGCGCTTCAGGTTTATTTCGTATTCAAAACTTGAAAAACAATCTGGATAATTGGTTTTATCTACTCGGTCAATTTTTTCACAAGTTTTGAACATGATTTCGAGTGAAACAAAACCCTTGAACCCGGTCGGTAGCACGGTGAGCTCGGCCCCGCTTTCGAAAGCGAATGTCTCGGGTCAAATCTGCACTGTGTTACTGAAAAATCCCCACTGAAAAACCTGCTAATAACCTAGTAGTTTTGATGCCTGAAGAAAAAACCTTCAAGCTGCTTTGAACTGAAGGAACATTTAAATTTATTGATAATACTGGCCGTTAGTCAGTTTGACAGATAAATGTTGAAAAACCTTCTAATCGAAAATGTGGTTCGAAGAACGCGTGCACCTCTTCGCGCCCATAACTTTTTTTCTGAACGGGTAAAAACAGCCAGTTTCAGTAGTCCGGGCTCGAAACCAAGACTATTCCTATTCACCGAGCTGTTCGCAGCGTCGAACGAAGTCCATTGGACCCTCGATTCGACCACTCTACTCTGACTCGACCACTCAGTCCATCCCACCATGCGACATGTCAAAAAAATCTGTTGTGGGGCGACACAAAACTTTCCCGGCGGTATCCAGAGACGTCAGTAATGATTCTGATCGAAGTGTCCCTTCGGAAGGGGGCGATTCGATTTGGAAATTGATGAAAACATTCTATTTAGTCGAGCGTTTAGCGAGCATCCTGCATCCATTGTTGAGCGGACAAAAAAAATGACAGGTTAGGTCAGTTTTCCAAGGTGATGAAATGATCCAAAAGGTAGAACTAGGTAGCTAACTGTTGTGATATCTGAAAAATGCAATGCTGGTTCCTTATTGGAATTTTTGTTCCTACTTCAGATATGATGATGAAATTACAAAAACTTGATTGAAAACTTTCACTGCATCTGTGTGTCAAATTTCAACTCTATATTTTCAATTTAGAGCTTGGGCAGACAAACCCAGACCCAATGTGCCACCTGAGGGCTTCCGATCAAAATCATCCACCCAAAGTCTAATCAGAACATTCCAGGCTGAACTTAGGTCTCCGTACCTGATTTCGATTTGATCGGATCAATAATTCGGTAATTATCGTGACAGAACCGCTTAATTTGTACGATCGCATGAGTGGTTTTATATTTTCAGGAGGAAAATTTCCGGGAAATTGGAGAGAAATTATTGGAAAATGTTCAAGAACCAGTTATCTATTCTCTAAAAAAAACAATTCCAAGAAATCTGTTCACGGAATAAAAAGTTGGAAAATTTGCAGTTTTTTCAGAGAGGAAAACTCGGCAACTGTTGATCCGATTTCGAAAATTTTTCCTCCAAAAATTAGCTCAATCTTTTCTCTAACTTTTATTCACAGCATGTCTGCACCTAAAATTAATATTTCGTGGGGCCTACCGCATGTAAAAGTTTGCATTGCGTTTTTCTCAAATTCACGGAATGTGCATATTCATTTTGAAAAAATTACAGTCGGAAAACCGAAACCGTGTCAACTCTGAAAATAGACCTGCACGACGCTCAATACAATCTACTTTCGATATCAGTTGAAATTTCCAAAAAAAAGTCGATCCCCGAGCTGGAATAAATTTTTGAGTGGAGTCCTGCTACAAAAGCGAGTCGTGCTGGTCGAAACACCGGCGAGAGCCCCTCCTGAGTGGCAACGGCCAGGAGAAATTTCGAAAATTCATTACGCTCAACTGGAGAATGGTGGAAAACTGCAACTGCGGCCTCAATTTGACTCTTTTGTTGTGTTGCTTCCTGCCAAATCTGGTTCCAATCCATCGGATAGATTTTGAATAATTAATCGGTAAAGTTTTGAACTTTAACATTTTTTATTATTTGACAGATGACAGATTGGGCAATGTTTCCAACTGTTCTGAATACAGTTTTTCAAGGGCTTTCAAATGACATATTGCAAGTTGAGTTCCGTGAGATATAGCTTCTGACATTTGATGATAGTGACAGTTGGGTTTGACAGATGACAGCCAAAAACTAATGGGCTCTTTTCAGGAAACAGCCATGTTTGTATACCAAATATCATGTCGATCCAGTCAACGTTACGGCAGTTATCGTGGAAGATCACAGACAGACACACACACACACACACACACACACACACACACACACACACACACACACACACACACACACACACACACACACACACACACACACACACACACACACACACACACACACACACACACACACACACACACACACACACACACACACACACACACACACACACACACACACACACACACACACACACACACACACACACACACACACACACACACACACACACACACACACACACACACACACACACACACACACACACACACACACACACACACACACACACACACACACACACACACACACACACACACACACACACACACACACACACACACACACACACACACACACACACACACACACACACACACACACACACACACACACACACACACACACACACACACACACACACACACACACACACACACACACACACACACACACACACACACACACACACACACACACACACACACACACACACACACACACACACACACACACACACACACACACACACACACACACACACACACACACACACACACACACACACACACACACACACACACACACACACACACACACACACACACACACACACACACACACACACACACACACACACACACACACACACACACACACACACACACACACACACACACACACACACACACACACACACACACACACACACACACACACACACACACACACACACACACACACACACACACACACACACACACACACACACACACACACACACACACACACACACACACACACACACACACACACACACACACACACACACACACACACACACACACACACACACACACACACACACACACACACACACACACACACACACACACACACACACACACACACACACACACACACACACACACACACACACACACACACACACACACACACACACACACACACACACACACACACACACACACACACACACACACACACACACACACACACACACACACACACACACACACACACACACACACACACACACACACACACACACACACACACACACACACACACACACACACACACACACACACACACACACACACACACACACACACACACACACACACACACACACACACACACACACACACACACACACACACACACACACACACACACACACACACACACACACACACACACACACACACACACACACATACCCGCCGGTGTAGGTTTGTGGCAACCGTGCATCAAACCAAATTGTGGCAGCTTTGATGAAACCATGTAGGTTGGGTACCCCTTTGCGTTAGCAACCCGTAAAACTGACCCATTTGGTTATACACTCCATGGGGGCGGCGCAGCATGTCCCCGAATATTCGTGCATATAACAAACTAGTGGCGTCGCTGCCACAATTAGGTGTCAAGTTTTTGTGCATCCAAGACGCCAGAATTCGGTGTATAGTTTGTGCATCGAAGACGCCAAAATTCGGTGTATGGTTTGTGTATCGAAGACGTCAAAATTCGGTGTATAGTTTGTGTATCAAAGGTGTCTTGTCTAGAGTGTCCAAGTGATTATGTCGATATTTTTAACAATTCTCAAAGCGCGACAGTTTTGGATTGCTTTGGAAGATTTTGAATCTGTTTAGACTGGCTGATAGCCCCATTTATACACACTCCCTTGTACACATTCCCATTAGTGCAGTAAAGATAGCCAAAAAAGACCCCAAACCTTGAAAAAATTAATTCATGAAATTTTATAGCAGATATCGATTCAGAATTTCATTCTCTACCACATACTCAAAATCCCTGAAAATCCCAGTTGAGCATTCTTCTTGCGGCGCTGTCAAAGTATATCATGTTTGCTGCAACTAGTCCGAAAATGGTATTCTTGTTTTTGTCACACTAGAACTACATTGTTGGCTTAGGACTGTTGGTATATACTGCAGGGCATGACCAGACCTTCGTTTGAACCTCTAACTCGTATTTCACGAAAAAAAAACACGAAAGTCGCTTCAATTCCCAATTAACAGTGTTGATTGAAGATAATCCGAGGGTTAGTAACCAAGCTTATTAAAATCTGTTTGATTTGCGACAGAGGCATGAAATTTGGTATGGGTGGTCTTCATGGTCTTCTTTCCAAATGTAAGCATGACGCCTCGCCATATTTTGGTTAGGGGGGCCTAAGGACCCCCTTGAAAATTTGAAGTCTCAAGAACTCTCACAAACCACCGGTAAATATCGTCACACATTTCAAAAAGTAATTATTTGACTCTACACCAAACGTTGACAAGAGACACAACAGTTGTCGCCATGTACGCATTGTTCTTCGTGTTAAAAAAAAAATTCTTTGGAGTGTCAGAAAAAAACACAGTTTCTCATAATTTTTTAATCTAAGAAACGGTGAGTTGATCTGCTGTGTATCATCATTCACTAATTTGTATTTGCCGAAGCTATTCATGAAGTTTGTTTTTTGATACTGTCATTCTAAGGATGACAGCTCTCTAAGAAATGAGCCAGTTCAAGTGTGAAGTTCAACAGCGTTTTTCAATTGTTCCCAATCAATATGATCGACAATTTATATTTTGGATAGATAGCTGGAGCTGTTCTGTAACCTAATTTTATATGACTACACGCGGAACCAAGCGCAAAAGCATAGAAAAATTTTTTTTCGCGTCGCTCACCATCATGAAATTTGTGCTCCTAGGGTGTGTTGAAAATATTTCTATACCGTGTATTCACTCGAACTGAGTGCTTTGAAGTATTCCACGCCTCAATCCTTATTCTTTGTGCCTTCTACTTGACAACTGCAGATCGTATTGACGTTTGTCTATACTCTTTAGTCTGTATTTGCTGTTGTTTCGCCAAAGTAGTATGAAATTTGGTGCAATTCTAACAGTGATAGGTGGCGGTTAAAGAAAAAAATTTCGGGGCTTTCGCGCATCACTCCTCAACTAGTTATACTCAATAAAATTATAAAACAGTTGAAGCTATCCACCCAATAATAAATTGTCATTCATATCAATTGGTAACATTGAAAAAAACGCTGCTGAACTAAGCACTTGAATTGGCTGGTTTCATCTGGGATTGTTGCTTCTAGATGTCAATATGAAGAAATGGACTTCATCAATGGCTTTGGCGAATACGATTGGTGGATAATGATATGCGGAAGATGACTTTATTCCTCTATTGCATGAAAAAATTATAAAGACACAATTTTTTGTTACATTCCAAAGATTTTTTTTTCATTATGAAGAACATTGCGTACATGGTGATAACTGATGTGTCTCTTGTTGAGATTTAACGTAGAGTCGAATGATCACTTTTTGAGATGCGTGACAATTATTTCAATGGTGGTTTGCATGAGTTTCTGCAACTTCAATTTTCAAGGGGGTCCCTAAGCCCCCCTAATCAAAATATGGCGAGACGCCATGTCTACATTTGAAAAGGGGACCATGAAGACCACTCATACCTAATTTCATGCCTTTATCACAAAAAGAACAGATTTTATCAAATTTGGTCACTAATCCCCGAACTACACTTGATTACCACTGGTAATTGCAGATTAAAGCGAGTTACGTGTTTTTTTTTGCGGGAGATAGAATTTCAGCGGTTTAGATGACGTTTTGGTCATGCCTTGAAGTATATACCAACAGCTCTGAACTAACAATATAGCTCTAATGTGACAAAAGCGAGGATACAATTTTCGGACTTGTTGCAGCAAACATGATATACTTTGACAGCGCCGCAAGAAAAATGCTCCGATGGGATTTTCGGGGATTTTAAGTACATGGTAGAGGATGAAATTTTGAATCGATAACAGCTTCAAAATTTCATGAATTAATTTTTTCAACCCCAAAACCTATCTTTACTGCACTACATGTATCTTGCACGAATTCAACCAACCCCCACTCCTTCAAAACTACCGCCTTTTCCAAGTTGCTCCGATCTGAACCGGAATTTCTCGGTTGGATGAAGGAACTTGCGAAGAGAAGATAACTCAATGTTTCTCAACATCCCCCCCCCGAAACCAGGTGAGAGAGTGAACAGTTTTAATTTCTATGATTTCAAGAGAATTGTTATGTTAAATAGAGAAGTTCGCGGGAGGAAAACCTCTTTTGTACCTTATACAAATTCAACCAACACCCACTCCGCCCCACCCCTTCAAAACTACCCCCTTTTCCCAAGAATCTCCGATCTTAACCAGAATTTCTCGGTTAGGATAGAGGAACTCTTGAAGAGAAGAAAACTCAATGTCCCTTTCCCCTCTCGCAAAACCGAGTGAGGGGGGGGGGGGGGCAAAAAATTTTTATTTCTCTGATTTTGAGCGGATTTTTTGTGTTTGAGAGAGGAACGCGCGGGGAGAAAACTCGCATAATACCTTGCACAAATTCAACCAACCCGCACCCCACCTTACCCTTCCAAAACTACCCCTTTGGCCTTTTAGTGTTATATTAATTCAAGAGGAAACTCACGGAGATAAAATCTTCTATAAACCTTTCACAAATTCCACCAACTCCCGCATCACCCCACTCCTTCAAACTACCCTCTTTTCTTAAGTACCTATCTCCGATCTGAACCGGCATTTTTCGGGTGGATAGAAGAATTCGCGGGAACAAGAAAATTCCATGACACTTTCCATCCCCTACATCCGTGAACAGGGGAAGGGGAAAGGAGCAAATTTTTTAACCTCTTCGATTTAGAGCAGCCTTTTTTTGTTTGATAGGGAAACTTGCGGAGAGAAAATCTCCTAAGTATATGCCTTGCACAAATTCCCCAGCAACCCCCACCTCACTCCACTCTTCCAAAAACCACCCCCTTTTTCCGAGTAGCTCCGATCTAAACCGGCATTTTTCGGTTGGATAAGAGAATTCGCGGGGACAAGAAAATTCCATGACACTTAATCCCTCACATCCTTGAAACCGGGGAAGAGGGGAGGGGCAAATTTTTAAACTCCTTGATTTAGAGAGGCCTTTTTATGTTTGATAGGGAATCTCGCGGAGATATAATATCTATCCTAATGCTAATATTAAACAATATGGTGTCGTATTTGAAAATCAAATGTTGATGGCTCTTCCGATTATTTCCGGAAGATCGAATGGAAAGAAGTGTGTATAAGTATTACTCTATTTTTGTTTTAAATGGTAATAATTAAGTATTGTTGCTTTGGCTCAAATTCAAGTTTCTGTACTATCCCTTTCTTCCATGTAGGTACATACATATCTTTATAAACTGCTCAAAAGTGAATAGGGGTAATGAAAATTTCCGCATTTTGTAAAATGGGAATATCTCGAACAAAAATTCTCCGATTTCAAAAAGGAAGACAACGCCAGATAAAGCCTACTTCGGCTACGTGATGATGTAAAGGATAGTTTCATAATTGAAAATGTACATGATATACAGTGCGCCAAAAGGAAGAGGGTCAAAAGGGTAAATTGTCAACGTTGTGTCACTTTTCTAAAAAAAATTGTAGATTATTTATAATATCGTTTTTTGAAAGGTAGCAATAATATCCCGAAATGGTTTTTTAATTTTCAAATATTTCTTTCTTTTCAAAGGCTATGTGATTTTTTCAAAAATTAACATTTTTTTATTGCAATTCTCTTATTGGCCATATTATTGACGTAAATTTGGCAGATATGCATAAACTCACTTTGATACACCTTCCCACGAAAAAATTCACCCCAACGACCCCCAAGGGGGCTGCCACCCGGTGGACGCCAGCATTCGCTTTTGGAATAGGTTGAAATGAAGCATGCTGTGGCGGATACGATGCGTTTACCAATTCGGGGATCTTGACGTAACATCAGTAACTTCATGTCACATCGTAATTACCATGGTTACGATATCACCCCCCTTCTGGTCATTTTTGTACAGGGTTATCAATTCCGAAAGTTGAAAATCGATAATTCGAGAACGAATGCGCGTAGAGTTGAACTTTTTTTTAAATTTTATTGGAAATATTGGCGCATTTTTTGACATGTTGGAAATATTATTTAAGATATCCTCCTAAACTACGGGTAGGATAATTTGTCGTGTTTGATGTTTTACGTAAATGTTTCACCAATGTCATTGGCAACATAAGCATACACTCATGGCATACACTGTCATTTTCAAAATATTATTCAAAGTAAAAGGAGTCATTTGAGTTTAATACAATATTTGTTTATCAATAGCAGAGCATAAAACATAACCATGGACATATGGACACCCTGTGAAATTAACGTAATGGAGTATTATACTAGAATGTTTTTTTGTCGAAATGGAAACTACATCGAAAAATAATTGACCCGTATTTTTTTATTCGGTCGAAAATCGAATCGTTTGGGCGTAATCGATAAAAGAAGATCAACTACTTGTGACTGCCTTTGTAAATGACGTCAGAACTAGTAAGAATTTAAGAGTTTCGTTTATTTATTGCGGCCAAACGATTCGATTTCTGGCTAAACAAAAAAATATGGGTCAGTTATTTTCCAATGTAGTTTCTGTTCCCATCGAAAACAAAATATTTTTTTCAAAATATAATACTCTATTGTAAACTCGGCATTTCCTAATCACATTTTCACCAATTTCGTTGTGACGGTTTATTTAAATATAATTACTATACAGGTTGTGGGTTACATGTTTTGTACTCTGATATTGATAAAATATATTGTATGACGCTCAAAAATGACTCTTTTATTTTTAACCTAATTTTGAAAATGACAGTGTATGCTTATGTTGACACTGAGATTCACTAATCAGGCTTTATTTAAAATGTTTTAGATTTTTTCATGGGGTCCCCTTTGCCCTCTAAAATCTCGAGTCCTAAGGGAACATTTTTTAGGTGCTGCGGGCAGGCCCGTAGCTACGGGGAGGCATGGGGGGGCTAAGCCCCCCCTAGAATAATCGTTTGCCCCACCTTGAGTTCTAGATGAAATAAAACTTTTATTTAAAATTTAATTTTGAGAAAAAATTACTGGAATAAAAAATTACACAATCCACAAAAGTTACAAAAAAATGTGTCAAAATCAACTGTGTACCAGATCCACGTCCTACCATCTACCGTCAACGTATGTACCTATCATGATGATGAATTACGAAATCTGAATATACACACCCAAATGGTCTAGGGATCACCCCGACATTTGTTTCGGTTAAAATGACAATTTCTCGAGAAAACATCAGCCGATTTCGAAAATTTTTGTAGTGCTCGATAGAGTAATTCTTCAACTACAAGCTACCACCTTCATTCACTCGATTATTAACCCTATGTACGATATACAGGGTGACAATGAAAGGAGCGCAAAAATCCCTGACTTCAGCAGTGCCCCGTTTCGAGAAAACACGTCGCAGAATTTTCAAGGACGTAACATTTTTGGAAAGCGTAATAATGTATCATGAAGCACTTTGATCCCATCGGCCCTTATGGTACCCATTCACGTACAGTCGGACTGCAGTTCCGACCTGCAGATCTCAGATCTCAGGCATCTCTACACGCGCAGGCCGCCGGCAGTCTGAGATCTGCAGTCCATCGAAGACTGATGAAAAACTGACGTGTATGGACATGAATCCACAGTTCTGGTTGGCACTGTAGAACTTTCAACGAGTTAGAAAATTTGATCGTGCAACATGTCGGTTGATACCAAATTTTTGACGAATTTCATTGATTTGTATCGCCAATTTCCTTGTCCATGGAAAGTAAAAAGCGATCGCTCTTCTGGAGTGATGGCTTTTCTCATAACAGTATTTTTTCTTGATATGTGAGGTTTAATTAAACTGAGAAGTTTATTGAAGCATTGATCATCCATTCGGATGTAATTTTTCAGGTCATCCTTGGCACTTTTGTCTTATTTTTCGAACCAAATTCATATGGGACAATTTATCACGTTCCAGGAGCCAATCCTTGACCCAGAACCTTATCTTCTGTCTGGACAATGGTTCTTGCAATAGCAGTAGCACCAGAAGTGCAGCTAGTTTTCTCTTCCTTTGTCTGTCACTGAACATTTTCACCATATTTCTCACTTCGTTGCCGACTGAAAACTGTGCGTGGATGTTGGAATCTGAGGTTGCCGGTAGTCCCAGGACTGTTAGATCCAGATTTGACGATCAGATCGTTCACATAAACTGAATCGTGTATGGCGCACAACAGTCCAGGTCGTCATTTCAAATCGTACAGTCTTGGGACTGCAGTCCGACTGTACGTGAATGGGTACCATTAGAAGTGGTGAGGGACCTGCAGTCCTGCACCTCTTTTGAGACTATGACAAATCAACCATGCTGCGACATTGCATTACATGCATAGCCCAGGGTGGTTCAAAATGCATCAGTGGCAAGTATCCGATGCATTACAATTGCCATAGCAAGTAGCAACCAATTTGTCTTATCATGGCTGCTCTTTTACAGGTTTCTTTTCAGTTCATAAATCACAAAAACAGTCAACAGTCGGGTGATCTTAGGTGGTAACTTGTAGTGAAAGGATTACTCTATCGGGCACCTTAAAATTTTTAAAATTCAGGCAATGTTTTCTCGAGGAATTGCCACTTTAACCGAAACAAAATTTTGGGGTGATGCCTAGACGGTCATCTGCGCTGGCTTTTTTGGTCTTCTTGGCATTTGAGCGAAATAGAACGAAAAAGATCTACTTCAACTTTTTCTGGGAAAGTTCAGTGGCTGTAAAAATGGGCTATTGCAATCCGGAATGATTTTTTTTTAGATTTTTTCATTATAAAGTTCAAGTTTTTCATTTTTGCAAGTAAAAAAATACAGTTTTTTGATCACGCTCCTTTTTACCAAAAATTTTCGCTTGCGACTCAATGTTTGCTAGGCCACCCATGAGAATATATGTATGCCCCCCTGAAAATTGCTCTTGCCCCCTCTATAAAAGTATCCTAGCTACGGGCCTGGCTGCGGGTCAAAACTTTCTAATGGGTGTGGACAACAACTGTGCAAAATGACTTGCTTGCTTGTATCATCAAATGCCACTTTTTTTTTGCGTACCGCAGGCACCTAATTCTAGTTGAAGTTTTAAAGTTGAGGTGGGTGAGGGCAAAAGGGGGGTAATAAGAAATATTCATAATATTTTCCTCAACAAAAAAGATAATAATTTTGTTCAATTTGATGTAAGTACCACAAAGTAATGCCCGTTCACGTTGCAAATTCAGCACAAGAAATTTTTTAATTAAAAATAAAGTGAAAAGCTGGAAAGGTATACGGCTGATGGGCCCTGATAGATTTGCGCCAAAACTTTGCAGGTCCCATCAGCCGTAGCCGTAGCCCTCTAACTTATCACTTTGTTTTTGATTCCAAAAGTTCTAGTGCTGAATTTGCAACGTGAAGAACAGCATATTATAGATGTTTCTACTTGAAATTGTAAAATAGAGGTCGGTGGGGGCAAAAGGGGAAAATTGAAAATTTTTAGAATATTTTTCTCAGTACAATTCTCTTCTGATGTATCACAAGGTAGGTGGTTTCATTTGAAATTTTAAAGTAAAAGGGTGGGTAGGGACCAAAGGGGATGATTGATAATTTTTATATTTTTCTTGGAAAAAGAATTCAATCCTCTCTAATCTGGTGAAACAAAAAGTACGTGTCAGTTATCATTTTTAGTTGGAACTTAAAAGAGTGGATAGAGCAAAAGGGGGGTTGATTAAAAAAAATTATAATATTTTTCTCACAAAGAAAATTTGATGTTTTCAATTTGATTTATCACAAAGTAAATTATCCTACATGAGTTTTTAAAGTAAGGGTGGGTGAAGACGAGAAGGGGTGATCATTATTTTTTATATTCTTCTCAGAAAGAGAATTCAATTCTCTTCAATCGGATGAACCGAGAAGTACGTGGTTTCATTTGAAAGCTAAGGGTGTTTGAATATTTTTTTCACAAAGAGAATTTGATGTTTTCAATTTGATGTACCACAAAGTAGATGAGCCTACATGAATTTTTTCAAGTGGGTGTGGGGGGGGGGACAACAGGATGTGATAAATAAGTTTTATATTTTTTTCAGAAAGAGAATTCAATTCTCTTCAATCTGGTGAACCATGCCAAAGTACGTGGTTCCATTTGAAATTTGGAAATCAAGGGTGGGTGGGGCAAAAGAGGGGTTAAAAAAAAAAATGTTTTTCTCACAAAGAGAATATGATTTTTTCTGATTGATGTATCACAAAGTTCATTATTCTACATGAAATATTAAAGTGGGTGGGTGGGGACGAAAGAGAGTGATTATAAATTCTTATATTTTCATCAGAAAAAGAACTCAATCCTCTTCAATCTAGTGAACCGAAAGTACGTGGTTCCATTTGAAATTTAGAAGTTGAGTGTGGGTGGGCCAAAAAGGGGGTTGATCAAAAAAATTCATGATATTTTTCCCACAAATAAAATTTGATGTCTTCAATTTGATGTATCACGAAGTAGATTACTCTACATGAAATTTTAAATTAAGGGTGGGTGGGGACAGAAGGGGGTTATTACTAATTTTTATAATTTTTTCAGAAAGAGAGTTCAACCTGGGGAACCAAAAAGCACGTGATACCATTTGATATTTAGAATGTAAGGGTAGATGGGGCAAAAGGGGGGTTGATCAAAAAAATTTATAATATTTTTCTCATAAAGAGAATTTGATGTTTTCAATTTGCAATTTTCAGTTTTTTTCAATATACATGAAGTTTTTTAAGTAGGGGTGGGTGGGGACGACAGGGGGTGATTGATAATTTTTATATTTTTCTCAGAAAGAGAATTCAAGACTCTTTAATCTGGTTAATCAGAAGTACGTGGTGCCATTTGAAATTTGGAAGTTAAGGGTGGGTGGGACAAAAGGGGGGTTGAACAAAAAAAATGATAATATATTTCTCACAAAGAGAATTTGATGTCTTCAATTTGATGTATCACGAAATAGATTATTCTACATGAAATTTTAAATTAGGGGGGGGTGGGGGCAAAAGGGGGTTATTAATAATTTTTATAATTTTCTCAGAAAGAGAGTTCAACCTGGGGAACCAAAAAGCACGTGATACCATTTGATATTTTGAATGTAAGGGTAGATGGGGCAAAAGGGGGGTTGATCAAAAAAATTTATAATATTTTTCTCACAAGGAGAATTTGATGTTTTCAATTTGATGTACCACAAAGTAGTTCAATATACATGAAGTTTTTTAAGTAGGGGTGGGTGGGGACGACAGGGGGTGATTGATAATTTTTATATTTTTCTCAGAAAGGGAATTCAAGACTTTTCAATCGGGTTAATCAGAAGTACGTGGTGCCTTTTCAAATTTGGAAGTTAAGGGTGGGTGGGACAAAAGGAGGGTTGAACAAAAAAAATTATAATATTTTTCTCACAAAGAGAATTTGATGTATTTAATTTGATGTATCACGAAATATCTGTATTATTATCATTATAATTTATTGTTCATCAAGAAATTACATCCTTATAACAAGATAAAGTTGTAGTAAATAAGCCTCCTCCACCCGTTCCCCACATTGTTTACTCGAGTTTCGGCTAGTATCACGAAATAGATTACTCTACATGAAATTTTAAATCAGGGGGGCAAAAGGGGGTTATTACAAATTTTTATAATTTTCTCAGAAAGAGTGTTCAACCTGGGGAACCAAAAAGCACGTGATACCATTTGATATTTTGAATGTAAGGGTAGATGGGGCAAAAGGGGGGTTGATCAAAAAAATTTATAATATTTTTCTCACAAAGAGAATTTGATGTTTTCAATTTGATGTACCACAAAGTAGATTAATATACATGAAATTTTATAAGTAGGGGTAGGGTGGGGACAACAGGGGGTGATTGATGATTTTTATATTTTTCTCAGAAAGAGAATTCAAGACTCTTCAATCTGGTTAATCAGAAGTACGTGGTGCCATTTGAAATTTGGAACTTAAGGGTGGGTGGGGAGGGGGGTTGAACAAAAAAAAATTATAATATTTTTCTCACAAAGAGAATTTGATGTCTTCAATTTGACGTACTCAAAGCAGGTGATTATATTTGTCATTTTGAGAGGGGGTGAGTGGAGTCGAAGGGGGTGAGTGGGGACAAAGGGGGTACGTTTGGAAATATCTTTTTATGCTCAGGTTGGTGATTTTAAAAAATCTGAATTTTCTACGACTTTTTGCTGGTGGGTGCCACAAAAGTACACTGATGCATTATGTGTGTGTGCAGATTGCGAAAGAACAACCAACACCATTGAATATATTCTTGGTTTAGTACTAGTGTGTGAACTCAAGGGGGCGCTTCAGCACAGGAGGTCACAAATGGGTGTCATACCCAAACTTGCACAAAGCACTTCTAATTACTTGTGGCAACCTGATGAATTCACTTATACACCACTAAGTTTTGAAGATCCGAGGATTTCCTTCATATGCAAAGTCAATATGCTTCTATAAAAGCTGTTCTATAAGTTCTAGCCTTAAGCGGTGATCATTTTTGAGACAGTGAAGGTTTTTGCTGTGGCAACCGTGTGTAAGACGCCACAACTAGAGCGGACGCCACAGCATAGGTCGTTGCACGCACAAGTCGCCACAGTTAATGGGGTACAAACACACACACACACACACACACACACACACACACACACACACACACACACACACATACCCGCCGGTGTAGGTTTGTGGCAACCGTGCATCAAACCAAATTGTGGCAGCTTTGATGAAACCATGTAGGTTGGGTACCCCTTTGCGTTAGCAACCCGTAAAACTGACCCATTTGGTTATACACTCCATGGGGGCGGCGCAGCATGTCCCTGAATATTCGTGCATATAACAAACTAGTGGCGTCGCTGCCACAATTAGGTGTCAAGTTTTTGTGCATCCAAGACGCCAGAATTCGGTGTATAGTTTGTGCATCGAAGACGCCAAAATTCGGTGTATAGTTTGTGTATCGAAGACGTCAAAATTCGGTGTATAGTTTGTGTATCAAAGGTGTCTTGTCTATAGTGTCTAAGTGATTATGTCGATATTTTTAACAATTTTCAAAGCGCGACAGTTTTGGATTGCTTTGGAAGATTTTGAATCTGTTTAGACTGGCTGATAGCCCCATTTACACACACTCCCTTGTACACATTCCCATTAGTGCAGTAAAGATAGCCAAAAAAGACCCCAAACCTTGAAAAAATTAATTCATGAAATTTTATAGCAGATATCGATTCAGAATTTCATTCTCTACCACATACTCAAAATCCCTGAAAATCCCAGTTGAGCATTCTTCTTGCGGCGCTGTCAAAGTATATCATGTTTGCTGCAACTAGTCCGAAAATGGTATTTTTGTTTTTGTCACACTAGAACTACATTGTTGGCTTAGGACTGTTGGTATATACTGCAGGGCATGACCAGACCTTCGTTTGAACCTCTAACTCGTATTTCACGAAAAAAAAAACACGAAAGTCGCTTCAATTCCCAATTAACAGTGTTGATTGAAGATAATCCGAGGGTTAGTAACCAAGCTTATTAAAATCTGTTTGATTTGCGACAGAGGCATGAAATTTGGTATGGGTGGTCTTCATGGTCTTCTTTCCAAATGTAAGCATGACGCCTCGCCATATTTTGGTTAGGGGGGCCTAAGGACCCCCTTGAAAATTTGAAGTCTCAAGAACTCTCACAAACCACCGGTAAATATCGTCACACATTTCAAAAAGTAATCATTTGACTCTTCACCAAACGTTGACAAGAGACACAACAGTTGTCGCCATGTACGCATTGTTCTTCGTGTTAAAAAAAAAATTCTTTGGAGTGTCAGAAAAAAACACAGTTTTTCATAATTTTTTAATCTAAGAAACGGTGAGTTGATCTGGTGTGTATCATTATTCACTAATTTGTATTTGCCGAAGCTATTCATGAAGTTTGTTTTTTGATACTGTCATTCTAAGGATGACAGCTCTCTAAGAAATGAGCCAGTTCAAGTGTGAAGTTCAACAGCGTTTTTCAATTGTTCCCAATCAATATGATCGACAATTTATATTTTGGATAGATAGCTGGAGCTGTTCTGTAACCTAATTTTATATGACTACACGCGGAACCAAGCGCAAAAGCAAAGAAAAATTTTTTTTCGCGTCGCTCACCATCATGAAATTTGTGCTCCTAGGGTGTGTTGAAAATATTTCTATACCGTGTATTCACTCGAACTGAGTGCTTTGAAGTATTCCACGCCTCAATCCTTATTCTTTGTGCCTTCTACTTGACAACTGCAGATCGTATTGACGTTTGTCTATACTCTTTAGTCTGTATTTGCTGTTGTTTCGCCAAAGTAGCATGAAATTTGGTGCAATTCTAACAGTTATAGGTGGCGGTTAAAGAAAAAAATTTCGGGGCTTTCGCGCATCACTCCTCAACTAGTTATACTCAATAAAATTATAAAACAGTTGAAGCTATCCACCCAATAATAAATTGTCATTCATATCAATTGGTAACATTGAAAAAAACGCTGCTGAACTAAGCACTTGAATTGGCTGGTTTCATCTGGGATTGTTGCTTCTAGATGTCAATATGAAGAAATGGACTTCATCAATGGCTTTGGCGAATACGATTGGTGGATAATGATATGCGGAAGATGACTTTATTCCTCTATTGCATGCAAAAATTATAAAGACACAATTTTTTGTTACATTCCAAAGATTTTTTTTTCATTATGAAGAACATTGCGTACATGGTGATAACTGGTGTGTCTCTTGTTGAGATTTAACGTAGAGTCGAATGATCACTTTTTGAGATGCGTGACAATTATTTCAATGGTGGTTTGCATGAGTTTCTGCAACTTCAATTTTCAAGGGGGTCCCTAAGCCCCCCTAATCAAAATATGGCGAGACGCCATGTCTACATTTGAAAAGGGGACCATGAAGACCACTCATACCTAATTTCATGCCTTTATCACAAAAAGAACAGATTTTATCAAATTTGGTCACTAATCCCCGAACTACACTTGATTACCACTGGTAATTGCAGATTAAAGCGAGTTACGTGTTTTCTTTTGCGGGAGATAGAATTTCAGCGGTTTAGATGACGTTCTGGTCATGCCTTGAAGTATATACCAACAGCTCTGAACTAACAATATAGCTCTAATGTGACAAAAGCGAGGATACAATTTTCGGACTTGTTGCAGCAAACATGATATACTTTGACAGCGCCGCAAGAAAAATGCTCCGATGGGATTTTCGGGGATTTTAAGTACATGGTAGAGGATGAAATTTTGAATCGATAACAGCGTCAAAATTTCATGAATTACTTTTTTCAACCCCAAAACCTATCTTTACTGCACTACATGTATCTTGCATGAATTCAACCAACCCCCACTCCTTCAAAACTACCGCCTTTTCCAAGTTGCTCCGATCTGAACCGGAATTTCTCGGTTGGATGAAGGAACTTGCGAAGAGAAGATAACTCAATGTTTCTCAACATCCCCCCCTACCCCCGAAACCAGGTGAGAGAGTGAACAGTTTTAATTTCTATGATTTCAAGAGAATTGTTATGTTAAATAGAGAAGTTCGCGGGAGGAAAACCTCTTTTGTACCTTTTACAAATTCAACCAACACCCACTCCGCCCCACCCCTTCAAAACTACCCCCTTTTCCCAAGAATCTCCGATCTTAACCGGAATTTCTCGGTTAGGATAGAGGAACTCTTGAAGAGAAGAAAACTCAATGTCCCTTTCCCCTCTCGCAAAACCGAGTGAGGGGGGGGGGGGGCAAAAAGTTTTTATTTCTCTGATTTTGAGCGGATTTTTTGTGTTTGAGAGAGGAACGCGCGGGGAGAAAACTCGCATAATACCTTGCACAAATTCAACCAACCCGCACCCCACCTAACCCTTTCAAAACTACCCCCTTGGCCTTTTAGTGTTTTATTCAAGAGGAAACTCACGGAGATAAAATCTTCTATAAACCTTTCACAAATTCCACCAACTCCCGCATCACCCCACTCCTTCAAACTACCCTCTTTTCTTAAGTACCTATCTCCGATCTGAACCGGCATTTTTCGGGTGGATAGAAGAATTCGCGGGGACAAGAAAATTCCATGACACTTTCCATCCCCTACATCCGTGAACAGGGGAAGGGGAAAGGGGCAAATTTTTTAACCTCTTCGATTTAGAGCAGCCTTTTTTTGTTTGATAGGGAAACTTGCGGAGAGAAAATCTCCTAAATATATGCCTTGCACAAATTCCCCAGCGGAGATATAATATCTATCCTAATGCTAATATTAAACAATATGGTGTCGTATTTGAAAATCAAATGTTGATGGCTCTTCCGATTATTTCCGGAAGATCGAATGGAAAGAAGTGTGTATAAGTATTACTCTATTTTTGTTTTAAATGGTAATAATTAACACGTTAGCTGCCGCCTGACAGCCGGCTGTCATTGCGCCGTTTCCTGTTGCGCCGCCGTAGTAAAACTGATGATTACCAAATCTGTCATCATGAAATTTGAAGTTCCCAATGTCAGAAAAAATTGAAAAAAACACAGTATGTACTATTTCTGAAGCCCAATCGAACCATGGCATCATTTTGGAATGGTCGCCGGCTGTCAGGCGGCGTATCAGTGATACACGTATTACCAGAATGCCAAATGA
This sequence comes from Anaspis maculata, assembly GCA_949128115.1. Classification (NCBI taxonomy): domain Eukaryota; kingdom Metazoa; phylum Arthropoda; class Insecta; order Coleoptera; family Scraptiidae; genus Anaspis; species Anaspis maculata. Next base: position 38,972,037 of record OX421968.1, read on the forward strand.
CCGCCGGCGGTACACTGGGTATCTATCTATCCTATTGTTTTAATGTGTGATAAATGCCTGAGAAAAAATTTTCTGGCTTAAATTTGAAGCAATATAGCGTTTCCCTACGAAAATACGCTAAAAATACTGCTTGAAACTTGAAAAAAAAAAAAAGTCTAAAGTGAACATGCTTGGAATGCCGAACCATTTCAATTGGGGTTTTCTTGTATGCCGAAGAAACTAGCCTTATGCGGAGAACCATAATATTTGAATCACCGGCTTCCAGACGACGTTTCTAGTAATGCGCGTTTTTGACAGCGGGCGGTCAAGCGGCGTACCAGTGATCACACGTAATGACCGCCGGCTGTCAAGTGGCATTGCGGTAATGTGGCAAAATTCGGTTCGGCAGCTAACGTGTTAAGTATTGTTGCTTTGGCTCAAATTCAAGTTTCTGTACTATCCCTTTCTTCCATGTAGGTACATACATACCTTTATAAACTGCTCAAAAGTGAATAGGGGTAATGAAAATTTCCGCATTTTGTAAAATGGGAATATCTCGAACAAAAATTCTCCGATTTCAAAAAGGAAGACAACGCCAGATAGGGCCTACTTCGGCTACGTGATGATGTAAAGGATAGTTTCATAATTGAAAATGTACATGATATACAGTGCGCCAAAAGGAAGAGGGTCAAAAGGGTAAATTGTCAACGTTGTGTCACTTTTCTAAAAAAAATTGTAGATTATTTATAATATCGTTTTTTGAAAGGTAGCAATAATATCCCGAAATGGTTTTTTAATTTTCAAATATTTCTTTCTTTTCAAAGGCTATGTGATTTTTTCGAAAATTAACATTTTTTTATTGCAATTCTCTTATTGGCCATATTATTGACGTAAATTTGGCAGATATGCATAAACTCACTTTAATACACCTTCCCACGAAAAAATTCACCCCAACGACCCCCAAGGGGGCTGCCACCCGGTGGACGCCAGCATTCGCTTTTGGAATGGGTTGAAATGAAGCATGCTGTGGCGGATACGATGCGTTTACCAATTCGGGGATCTTGACGTAACATCAGTAACTTCATGTCACATCGTAATTACCATGGTTACGATATCACCCCCCTTCTGGTCATTTTTGTACAGGGTTATTAATTCCGAAAGTTGAAAATCGATAATTCGAGAACAAATGCGCGTAGAGTTGAACTTTTTTTTAAATTTTATTGGAAATATTGGCGCATTTTTTGACATGTTGGAAATATTATTTAAGATATCCTCCTAAACTACGGGTAGGATAATTTGTCGTGTTTGATGTTTTACGTAAATGTTTCACCAATGTCATTGGCAACATAAGCATACACTCATGGCATACACTGTCATTTTCAAAATATTATTCAAAGTAAAAGGAGTCATTTGAGTTTCATACAATATTTTTTTATCAATAGCAGAGCATAAAACATAACCATGGACATATGGACACCCTGTGAAATTAACGTAATGGAGTATTATACTAGAATGTTTTTTTGTCGAAATGGAAACTACATCGAAAAATAATTGACCCGTATTTTTTTATTCGGTCGAAAATCGAATCGTTTGGGCGTAATCGATAAAAGAAGATCAACTACTTGTGACTGCCTTTGTAAATGACGTCAGAACTAGTAAGAATTTAAGAGTTTCGTTTATTTATTGCGGCCAAACGATTCGATTTCTGGCTAAACAAAAAAATATGGGTCAGTTATTTTTCAATGTAGTTTCTGTTCCCATCGAAAACAAAATATTTTTTTCAAAATATAATACTCTATTGTAAACTCGGCATTTCCTAATCACATTTTCACCAATTTCGTTGTGACGGTTTATTTAAATATAATTATTATACAGGTTGTGGGTTACATGTTTTGTACCTACTCTGATATTGATGAAATATATTGTATGACGCTCAAAAATGACTCTTTTATTTTTAACCTAATTTTGAAAATGACAGTGTATGCTTATGTTGACACTGAGATTCACTAATCAGGCTTTATTTAAAATGTTTTAGATTTTTTCATGGGGTCCCCTTTGCCCTCTAAAATCTTGAGTCCTAAGGGAACATTTTTTAGGTGCTGCGGGTCAAAACTTTCTAATGGGTGTGGACAACAACTGTGCAAAATGGCTTGCTTGTATCATCAAATGCCACTTTTTTTTTGCGTACCGCAGGCACCTAATTCTAGTTGAAGTTTTAAAGTTGAGGTGGGTGAGGGCAAAAGGGGGGTAATAAGAAATATTCATAATATTTTCCTCAACAAAAAAGATAATAATTTTGTTCAATTTGATGTAAGTACCACAAAGTAATGCCCGTTCACGTTGCAAATTCAGCACAAGAAATTTTTTAATCAAAAATAAAGTGAAAAGCTGGAAAGGTATACGGCTGATGGGCCCTGATAGATTTGCGCCAAAACTTTGCAGGTCCCATCAGCCGTAGCCGTAGCCCTCTAACTTATCACTTTGTTTTTGATTCCAAAAGTTCTAGTGCTGAATTTGCAACGTGAAGAACAGCATATTATAGATGTTTCTACTTGAAATTGTAAAATAGAGGTCGGTGGGGGCAAAAGGGGAAAATTGAAAATTTTTAGAATATTTTTCTCAGTACAATTCTCTTCTGATGTATCACAAGGTAGGTGGTTTCATTTGAAATTTTAAAGTAAAAGGGTGGGTAGGGACCAAAGGGGATGATTGATAATTTTTATATTTTTCTTGGAAAAAGAATTCAATCCTCTCTAATCTGGTGAAACAAAAAGTACATGTCAGTTATCATTTTTAGTTGGAACTTAAAAGAGTGGATAGAGCAAAAGGGGGGTTGATTAAAAAAAATTATAATATTTTTCTCACAAAGAAAATTTGATGTTTTCAATTTGATTTATCACAAAGTAAATTATCCTACATGAGTTTTTAAAGTAAGGGTGGGTGAAGACGAGAAGGGGTGATTAATATTTTTTATATTCTTCTCAGAAAGAGAATTCAATTCTCTTCAATCGGATGAACCGAGAAGTACGTGGTTTCATTTGAAAGCTAAGGGTGTTTGAATATTTTTTTCACAAAGAGAATTGGATGTTTTCAATTTGATGTACCACAAAGTAGATAAGCCTACATAAATTTTTTCAAGTGGGTGTGGGGGGGGGGGACAACAGGATGTGATAAATAAGTTTTATATTTTTCTCAGAAAGAGAATTCAATTCTCTTCAATCTGGTGAACCATGCAAAAGTACGTGGTTCCATTTGAAATTTGGAAACCAAGGGTGGGTGGGGCAAAAGAGGGGTTAATAGAAAAAAAATGTTTTTCTCACAAAGAGAATATGATTTTTTCTGATTGATGTATCACAAAGTTCATTATTCTACATGAAATATTAAAGTGGGTGGGTGGGGACGAAAGAGAGTAATTATAAATTCTTATATTTCCATCAGAAAAAGAACTCAATCCTCTTCAATCTAGTGAACCGAAAGTACGTGGTTCCATTTGAAATTTAGAAGTTGAGTGTGGGTGGGCCAAAAAGGGGGTTGATTAAAAAAATTCATGATATTTTTCCCACAAATAAAATTTGATGTCTTCAATTTGATGTATCACGAAGTAGATTACTCTACATGAAATTTTAAATTAAGGGTGGGTGGGGACAGAAGGGGGTTATTACTAATTTTTATAATTTTTTCAGAAAGAGAGTTCAACCTGGGGAACCAAAAAGCACGTGATACCATTTGATATTTAGAATGTAAGGGTAGATGGGGCAAAAGGGGGGTTGATCAAAAAAATTTATGATATTTTTCTCATAAAGAGAATTTGATGTTTTCAATTTGCAATTTTCAGTTTTTTTCAATATACATGAAGTTTTTTAAGTAGGGGTGGGTGGGGACGACAGGGGGTGATTGATAATTTTTATATTTTTCTCAAAAAGAGAATTCAAGACTCTTTAATCTGGTTAATCAGAAGTACGTGGTGCCATTTAAAATTTGGAAGTTAAGGGTGGGTGGGACAAAAGGGGGGTTGAACAAAAAAAATTATAATATATTTCTCACAAAGAGAATTTGATGTCTTCAATTTGATGTATCACGAAATAGATTATTCTACATGAAATTTTAAATTAGGGGGGGTGGGAGCAAAAGGGGGTTATTAATAATTTTTATAATTTTCTCAGAAAGAGAGTTCAACCTGGGGAACCAAAAAGCACGTGATACCATTTGATATTTTGAATGTAAGGGTAGATGGGGCAAAAGAGGGGTTGATCAAAAAAATTTATAATATTTTTCTCACAAAGAGAATTTGATGTTTTCAATTTGATGTACCACAAAGTAGTTCAATATACATGAAGTTTTTTAAGTAGGGGTGGGTGGGGACGACAGGGGGTGATTGATAATTTTTATATTTTTCTCAGAAAGGGAATTCAAGACTTTTCAATCGGGTTAATCAGAAGTACGTGGTGCCATTTCAAATTTGGAAGTTAAGGGTGGGTGGGACAAAAGGGGGGTTGAACAAAAAAAATTATAATATTTTTCTCACAAAGAGAATTTGATGTCTTCAATTTGATGTATCACGAAATAGATTATTCTACATGAAATTTTAAATCAGGGGGGGCAAAAGGGGGTTATTACAAATTTTTATAATTTTCTCAGAAAGAGTGTTCAACCTGGGGAACCAAAAAGCACGTGATACCATTTGATATTTTGAATAGGGTAGATGGGGCAAAAGGGGGGTTGATCAAAAAAATTTATAATATTTTTCTCACAAAGAGAATTTGATGTTTTCAATTTGATGTACCACAAAGTAGATTATATACATGAAATTTTATAAGTAGGGGTAGGGTGGGGACGACAGGGGGTGATTGATGATGTTTATATTTTTTTCAGAAAGAGAATTCAAGACTCTTCAATCTGGTTAATCAGAAGTACGTGGTGCCATTTGAAATTTGGAACTTAAGGGTGGGTGGGGCAAAAGGGGGGTTGAACAAAAAAAAATTATAATATTTTTCTCACAAAGAGAATTTGATGTCTTCAATTTGACGTACTCAAAGCAGGTGATTATATTTGTCATTTTGAGAGGGGGTGAGTGGAGTCGAAGGGGGTGAGTGGGGACAAAGGGGGTACGTTTGGAAATATCTTTTTATGCTCAGGTTGGTGATTTTAAAAAATCTGAATTTTCTACGACTTTTTGCAGGTGGGTGCCACAAAAGTACACTGATGCATTATGTGTGTGTGCAGATTGCGAAAGAACAACCAACACCATTGAATATATTCTTGGTTTAGTACTAGTGTGTGAACTCAAGGGGGCGCTTCAGCACAGGAGGTCACAAATGGGTGTCATACCCAAACTTGCACAAAGCACTTCTAATTTCTTGTGGCAACCTGATGAATTCACTTATACACCACTAAGTTTTGAAGATCCGAGGATTTCCTTCATATGCAAAGTCAATATGCTTCTATAAAAGCTGTTCTATAAGTTCTAGCCTTAAGCGGTGATTATTTTTGAGACAGTGAAGGTTTTTGCTGTGGCAACCGTGTGTAAGACGCCACAACTAGAGCGGACGCCACAGCATAGGTCGTTGCACGCACAAGTCGCCACAGTTAATGGGGTACAAACACACACACACACACACACACACACACACACACACACACACACACACACACACACACACACACACACACACACACACACACACACACACACACACACACACACACACACACACACACACACACACACACACACACACACACACACACACACACACACACACACACACACACACACACACACACACACACACACACACACACACACACACACACACACACACACACACACACACACACACACACACACACACACACACACACACACACACACACACACACACACACACACACACACACACACACACACACACACACACACACACACACACACACACACACACACACACACACACACACACACACACACACACACACACACACACACACACACACACACACACACACACACACACACACACACACACACACACACACACACACACACACACACACACACACACACACACACACACACACACACACACACACACACACACACACACACACACACACACACACACACACACACACACACACACACACACACACACACACACACACACACACACACACACACACACACACACACACACACACACACACACACACACACACACACACACACACACACACACACACACACACACACACACACACACACACACACACACACACACACACACACACACACACACACACACACACACACACACACACACACACACACACACACACACACACACACACACACACACACACACACACACACACACACACACACACACACACACACACACACACACACACACACACACACACACACACACACACACACACACACACACACACACACACACACACACACACACACACACACACACACACACACACACACACACACACACACACACACACACACACACACAGACAGACAGACATCATTCTGAAAATGGTCTTAATCGTCTTGGAGGACCTCAAAACGGATATATCCGGTGAAATCTCAAAACTTTTTTTCTGCACGATTACAATACTTTCCCTCCGTGTTCGTGGGTGGGCCGGGAAAGTAATTGTTGCATTTCTCTTCTTGTGTCATGTGTCATGTCATTGTATCTTCGTGACAAAAGTTTGATGTTAGTCAAAGCGCGAAGCTCCCGAGGCTTAACGACGCTCGAATTCAGACCCTACAGGGTAAAGGCTCGACGGAGGACCCAACGAAAGCTAGTATAACATAATTTTCATATCAAAATGACTTGATTGAGGCTTTGATGGCAGCTCGTAAAGTGTATATGAGCTCGCGCCCCTAACCCTAATGTAATAAAATTATTTCAATGTCAATTTTTTGATTTTCTCCGCAATATAAAGATAAATAATGCCGAACATTGTATATTGGACGGAGGCCATGATACCCAAACACAATGACGAAATTGGCGTAAATTTGAGATGCTTTGTTGCGCTCTGCCATGTTTCGTATTACGTTTTTCCCATCTCCCTTCCAACCCCGCGCGAATAAAAACTTCCCACAATGACGTATTGCTTTAATATCGCTAACCACCCTTTCTTGTTTCTTCTGCTATAAGGGATGCTCTTTACCCAAAAAGAAAACATTAGTTTAAATGGCGCGGCTTTTTGTTCGACGGCCGTCTTAGGCTCGGATTTTACGGGGTAGTAAACAGTAACAAAAGGCGCCCGCCCCGTACCTCTCCCCTCGCAATGGGCGAGAATATAATTACATTTAATGCTTCCATGCAAGTTGAAATTAAGATTCCGCGATTTGTCTCAGAGAAACGCCAATGAATAGAGACGGAAGGCGAACGCGAGCGTTGCATCAAATTTCAACAATAACTGCACTTAATGGGCTATGTCACTTCCAATCTTGAGTAATTTAATTGAAACCGACAGTGTTGAGTTTAATAAATTAGCTTTAGGCGCGCCAGGTTCCTAATCAAGGTGTATACAATAGTACAAGACCTAATTCTATTTACACGTCATGACTCTTTGACAATGCATTGCTTTAAACCTCGTTTTCGTTCTGTTTCAGCCACTAGAAAGAGCCCCCTCGCACAGCGCGGAAACTTGGTTTACCATTTACCATGTCCGAAATGGAAAAAGAAAAACACTTGGTACGTATCATTTTTGTTTATGTTTTGATGCTTTTTTATGCTCGCGTAAATATGAATATTCTGCGATTATCAACAACTTTTGGATCTACTACAAACAAAAGTTATGAACTTACAAACTTTGAAACAGGTATTCCTTGTAAGTTTGAAAATGATACGCTTCGAGCCAGGTATCTCTCCAACTTTCGTAAAATGCACTTGATTAAACCACTTATTTTTTTTTGTAGTGACCGAAAGCCATTTAGCTCTTTTTCTTAATATTAATTATGTTCCTCTTCATTTTGCTTTCGTTGTCCTCTGTGATAGTCTAGAATCTAGATGCTTATTTTCGATAACGTGGAAATTTTATTTACCTTTAGTTAGGTATTTATTTGAAGTTCATTTTGTATTTTTTTTGAAAACAAGAAAAATAACATGTCACAGGAACTCTCCTAGATTATCCGTTTTGCTTTTTTTTCAGTTTATTAAAAAATAAGACAATATAAACCAGTCCATCTCCCCACATTGCGGTGTGTTTAATAGGAAGCCTCGCTTAGAAAATGGGTTGACTTCGCAGCAGTCATTCATTTTGGTTTCTGGTACATTACTACAAAAAGTATAATTATATAAGACACATCACATACACGCATACAATAAATATCATTATTGTTCTGTTGTTATCCTGGCAACTCTAAAACTACCATAAAGCGAAATATACTTGCCAAATGTCACCTGAGATGAAAATAATGGCCGTTTATGCAAAAAGCAAGAAAACGAAAGTAGAAGAAAAACTGTGTGCAACACGTAAGAAATACGCATGATTATTTCACTAATTTTCAAGTTTGAGAGACATGGTGAACAAAGCATGTCCCGAGGCATGTCCAAAATAGGACCTTTTCGAGGTAGAAATTAGCGGTGAATAGTTTCATCTCAATCATACCTATTTTACGTTAACACCATTGCACCGTTTTTTTTCGCCCCATAATTCGGCTAGCCTAAACGGGCGCCTTTTTTGGTAAACAGCAAATAATCAATTTTTCAAAATTTTGGATTTTGATTTTTGAAAATTCAAAAACTAGATAGCATCGCACATTCATCTTTCTTCAAGAAAGTCACATGCCAAATTTGAACTTCCTGTTTCTAAAAAAAAGGTACCAAAAATGATTTCTCGTAGACATGAAAAAATTAATTAGTAGAAATCATTTTTGGTACCTTTTTTTGAAAATAGAAAGTTCAAATTTGGCATGCGACTTGAAGAAAGATAAATGTGCGATGCTATCTAGTTTTGAATTTTCAAAAATCCAAATAAAAAATGTTCAAATTTTTTTGGAAATTTTGGAAATTTGATAGCATTGCCCGTACATTTTCTTTTTGGAGGAGTTTCTACTTGCAGAAAAAAAATTGAGCCGATTCCCGTCAAAAACTCTTTAAATCGCATCAGAAACCCCTTAATGTAGTGCATTTTGCACAGTAGATGTAAGTGGCTTGCGCGCACCACTTCATTATAGTTGTTGGTTGCGTCAGAAAAAAAATCATATCAAAAAAACTATAAGTCCTAAATCAAAATTGTTTGTTTCTAAAAATTCTCCAATTCTTTGGCCCTATTTCTTCGCTGGTTGTATATAGAAAATTGTGAAAACAAAAAAGTTCCTTGCTGGCTGAAAATCATGATGCATTCATAGCCGATGAAAATGTCGGGGGAGGGGGGGAGGGGGGTCGAAGATAAAGTACAAAACACGAGAATAAAGCAATTACGCACTCAGGGAAATACTACAATCGCTCGTGCGCAACTTTTCCCTGCGTGTGTAATATGCTACTTACTACTCTTGTTACGTAATATAAATATACTATTTTTTGCACTTCTGTAAAAAGTTCCATTTTTCAGTTCCAAAGTACTGCCGTGAAGCCCTTGATATAGGGTGAAACGGGCGCGTTTGCGAAGACTCGACCGCCTTATTACGGATTTCGCTTTCCTTTTAAATCTTTATTTCTTCTTGAGAGCAGTATTAATTTAAAATATTGGTTCTTAATGAGACTTTTACTTTTTCCCCTAAAAATTTACTCTATACCTACATACGAACTGATAAATTTTGTAATAATGTTGAACTGAAACAAATGAAGTATGTACCTAGATTGTAGATACAAAAATAATAATATATAAAAAATATTTTCGTGGGTTTTTTGGCCATCTCCATTCTGACGACACGATTGGTCGATTACGAAAGCTTCAGAGAAGCTTCGAAATTTACGTAATTTCTATTTTCATTGAACTTTCTGCTCAAGCAAAAAAATACACTGTACAGGCCAATTCGAAAGAAGCAGATCACCTCAACTGTAGATCACTTGATGTTCAGGCGGCAGGCGCGCATTCATGACCTGACCTAGTGTGACAAAAGTCGTAAAGAGCGCGCCGCGTGTAATTTCTCAATTTTCGTAATTATTGTCGTGTCCTATTGACATTACGTTTCCTTGTGTACACAAAGGTGGAAGTCCTCCTGAAATGACATTATGGAGATAATTGTTTCTCGGCGTTTAGTATAAATCAGTTAAAGAGTTTTGTTTTTGACAGTGACAGGGTGAATTGCTTTCATTCCATTATTCGCATATTTAATTATTCAACGAAATCGCCGGAAAATCGTTAGTTTCTGCTCAAATGTCCGGAGGTACCAAAAAGTAGAGATATAGGGGAGATCTGGGAGACTTTGGACACAAGGAGAGACTGGACAGGCTCATATTTACCGCCACATCCGCATTGGCAAATTCTAGTGCTGTCCTAAAGTCCCTTTGGAGCAGCCAAATTGTGAGGCTTGCACTAGTCAGTTGCAGGGAAAATGGAAAATGTAAAGAAAGTTTATTTATTGTCGGTGGGTTCGATGTAACCTATGTGTCGATATCGTGACGTATATGTATTTTGATAACGGTCGATGCACCGCACGGTGGGGTAATTAAAATCACATGTCGAGCCAAAATTCTGAAACTCTCCATATCGTTTCGAATTACTCCGATGATAATGGGAGTGTTTGCACTTGGGGGTGAGATTTGGGAGCTGAAAAAATTCGAAACTCATTGGAATAGCCACAATTATGTTTTCTACAATTGAGGAAAATAATAGGAAAAAATCAGAAGTGAAAATTGGGGGCAAATGAGGGAGTAAAGTCCGAAGTTCACGACGGCAACACCGCGCAAATCAAAATTCGCGTCTCATGCAGTAGCAGTAGGAAGTTGCAATTACGGCCACCGGAGCAAATCAGAGCGACTTACTTTTTTATACAGGTGATTCAAAAGTGCTGGACCATCTTGAAGGTGCGTAATATAGAGGTGTAGTGAGTGCTAGAAAGTTGTTGAAAAAATTGTATGTCTTTTAATTTTGAAGTTATGGATGAACAAAAGTTGGCCCTTCGATCGCTTCTATTTTCGTTGTTTCAAAAGATTTTGGTAAACTGTTCATGGAAAAACAATGAGTACAAAAAATCAACCTCTGAATATGTAATGAATTTCTGTTTTGTGTACAGGGCGAGTCATGAATCCTGAAAACTATTTCATTCGAAAAGTGCCTGTAAACAGTCACAGTGGTCCCATAACCTATGTAAAGCACAATAAAACAATTCATTTTGATAGAATTCTTCTGCTTCTGTTTTTTTAGGAAAACTAAAATTTTGTAGTTCATGACTCATTTTGTATAGAAAACAGAAATTCAATACTGATTCAGGAGTTGATTTTTTGTACTCGCTATTTTCCATCAACAGTTGACCAGTTTCCATCAACAGAGACAAAGAAAATAGAAGCAATCGAAGGACCAACTTTTGGCCTTCCGTAACTTCAAAACTAAAAAGCATAGAATTTTTTCAACAACTTTCTAGCACTCTACTACACCTTCATTATTACGCACCTTCAAGGTACATACATAGCCAAGTTTTGTGAGTGTAAGCCAACTTTAGTTTGACTTTCAAACTACCGAGGTGCACCAGACGGATGCTGTGATTTCTTCATCAGGAGTTTTCTTGAGGTCTTGGCTATACGGTATATACAGGTTGATTTACCATCAAATGGACATAGCTTAAGGGTAGGTCCAGTTTTTCCAGGCGAACCAGGATCTGGTTTTAAAATTTTTCTAAAGCTGTTCGTTTCGAAGCGACCGACAGGTTGATTCATGTATTTCGTAGAATTTTTTGACAAGCTGTATCTTCAGAACGACCGAATGGATTCGATTGAAATTTTGTGGGTTATTTCTTCTATTATTAAAAAAATCAAGAAAACACATGAATCACCCTGTAACTTCTTAACTATAAATAAAACAAATAGTGCATGTATTCACAAAAGTAATATTCCATTATCAAGGCAATTTCACAGGTGATTTAAATTATTTTCAAAGATCAGTTCAAATATAAAATATATCGTCCCTTGCCAGGCAAAGCAACGTAAGCGCCATTCTGGCGAAAATGAGTTTTTGATTTTGTTGGGAAAGTCTCACTGAGCCGCGTCGAATAAGTGAACTATCAAAAGCACTAAAATATACTTAATTATACATAGCATAACATGAATCATGTAAAATTGATACTCTTTCGTGGGCAATTTGCAATCAACACGATTTCTTGTCTCTCCTGTAGAGTTGCTGAAATGTCGCTTACGTTGCTTTGCCTGGCAAGGGACGATATGCGTATTTCCCGTAAAGAATCCATAGCACATTTCGTGGAACTTATGCGCAAGCGTGATATCGAACATTGACGGATAAGCGAGTCTGCCGTCAACTGTCGAATTTTGCTCGAGTTCCGTTCTCTCAGAGACTCACCATGGCCGCTATTCTTGAATCGTGTGAAAAAAGTCCCTGGGAGTTTTATATAATCCGTACTACACTTCTACCTTTACACCTTACCGGGTAAAAAAGGAATATGATTATATATGTATACTACACTTCTGTAGCGAAAGTTGCCTAAAAACCACGATTTTAGGCAACATTCGCTACATCAGTGTACTGCGGAATGTATTTTACTCCCAGGGACTTTTCTCACACGATTCAAGAATAGCGGCCCTGCTCTCTGTTTCGTGATGCGTGATGGCTTCATCCTCCAAGAAAGTACGAATTCGCTCAAGTGAACATGATGTGACGGCTGGTCTGATTTGCAGCCCCCAAAAGCGCACCATTTTGTAGCGCCTTGTTTTAAACGATGCACGTTCATTTCCATGTGGAAATTAGCACGTTGGAATTTCACGCTTTGTTGGTTATGTCGGTTTGTTATTGTTATTGACTCGCAGAACTGTCATTTTCTGCCCAAAATCTCGTGCATGCGCTCAGCTCCGTGCAAAAAGTGTGACCTTGAAAATTCCATGAAATGACCTATATACATATTCATGGTCAATTCAACATTTTCATATTTTCCAAGGTCGCCTTTTCTATTTTCATAGTTTTCGAGCGATTCAGTTCAAATTCATAGAATACGCGTATTTTTCCATGAAGAATCGTTACCTATTCACTGATTCACTACAAAAAAAATGTGCTACTGATCCTCACCCCGTGACGGCATATTCACTTGTTTCAGTCTTCTAGGTGCCTTCTTCATTTGCGCCCTAGCCTCCCTTCACTGTTTTCTCGACATGAGGAGGGGAGACAATGGACAAGTTACACGATTGCCTTTCGAACACTCTAGTCTTGCCTGCAATAGTAATATTGCGATGAACGATCGGTTAGAAGACCTCTGATAGTAAAAGTTACTCACGACGGCCCCGTAGCACAGTCGGTCGTCTGCCGTCTGTGATGCAGATGGCGCGGGTTCGAAACCCGGTCAGTCATAGATGTTTTGTGTTTGTTCAAAAATTTGCGTATATTGTAATTCATATGTAATAATTCACTGTTACCAATAAAAGGCGCAAAAACTCCTATGGCGCTGATTAGCCGAGAAGGAGGAAAACATTTATTATTATTATTATTATTAGTATTAGTATTATTATTATTAAAAGTTACTCACGAGGTGAGAACCGCTATAAGTATAAAAAGTGTCCAAAGCCTCCCAGTCTCCCCTACCCACGCTTGCTCGAACTAATAAAATGCGTCTGTATGGACGTAGGTATGTACCATCCATACGGAAATATTTTACTCTCCTTCGACATTAGTCACTTGTTTTATGTTTTGCGAACGAAGTAAAGTAAAGCTTTAAAATATCAAAAATTCAGCGAATGGACGTGACGAGCAGAAAGGGTTTATTTAAATTAGAATAATAACCGGGGCGTTATTAAAATGAAACATGTTTGGTTTTGGGGGTTTTGTTTTTGTTGTTCGTGATGAGCTTTTGTGTGTGTGCTGAACTCTTTTTAAAATTCGCCGCGACCAAAAGATGATACACGGCGCGCTGAAAAAGATTAAATGTTTGGTGGTGTAACCTTTTGGGGTGGATGGATGTAATATTTTAATGACATTTTCGTTTTATGTTTTTATTCCCTTTGTGACTAGCTTTGTGATGTAACTCAGCTCCAATTAAATTCGTGTTCATCCCCTGATTTCATTTGTTGTGTATTATTTGTAACAACGTCGTTCCCAATTATTATTCTGCAAAACACAAAACAGAAGCGTGCATGCGTTGGTGAATTATTCTTCTTGACATAACCAACCGTACGAAACCTTGAAATTTGACGTTTTCTTGCGATGTGGTGACTGAAACTTGGCTGTACATCTTTTTTTTTGAGATTTGAAACCTTGTATAAACTTGGTTCAACATTAGCCAAAGCGATCGACTTTTTAAAAATGAAATTACAATAACATGATACGAATCCTTGTGAATAACATCTTCTGTTATTTGAGTTTGTTACAAAAGTGCTGTAGTTTCACGTTTCTTAGATAAAATGCTGATACACGTTTCAAGCCATGAACAATAATAACTATTATAATAGTTCATGACTTAGAAGTATCCGTATACAATGCGTCATTTGAAATTATAAAAATCTCATATAATTATTGTACGGTACGATTTTGATTTGGCAGAAGGTGAAGCTTTGCAGTCCTTTTGTCCAGGGGATGGCAAAAATCAAGGCATCTTGTTTAGTTAGACATTTTAAGCAGAGAATATAATAAAAACAAACTCGCATCAACATCCAGTCCTGTTTATGCCGTCAACAAATCTCGTTGCATCAAAGTGCACTCGAAAGTTTGAGATTCATTCGTAAAAGAAAACATGCATTCATTAAATTGTGTTCATTTTACTGCTGGCATATCATTGGCATCATTGATGCGCCATATTTCTATATTCGTATGCCTGTATGTATATGAAATATTTTAATAGGAACCGTTTAATCCAATTACCCGGGCAATGAATAGGTCGTTTAGTTATGGATGGGGACATATACTATACAGGTCGTTTACGTCCCCTCCCCTTGTCCTTTATTGTACCCCGATTCACAAGGGTGGGTGGTGCGAGTTGCGATATCAAGTGGCGCATCAAAAATTTACCCCAAGTTTATTACTGAATGAATCCTGAAAATGATTTCTTTCTGAAACTGCCTGCAAACAGTAACAATGGTCCCATAATCTATGTAAAGCACAATAAAACACAATTCATTTTAATAGAATTCTTTTGCTTCTGGTTTTTTAGGAAAAGTAAATTTCTGTAGTTATGACGCACCCTGTATAGAGAACAGAAATACAACACAGATTCAGAGGTTGATTTTTTGTACTCTTTATTTTTCCATCAACAATTTACTAAAATCTTTTGAAACAACGGAAATAGAAGCAATCGAAGGACCAACTTTTGTCCCTTCATAACTTCAAAATTAAAAGACAGAATTTTTTCAACAACTTCTCCGCACTCTACTACACCTCCATTATTACGCACCTTCAAGGTGGTCCGACACTTTCGAATCATCCTGTATGTAGAACTTTTACGGAGCTTGAACCACCAGATAAATCTTATCTTGACGAAGATGGTATAGAATTACATGCTAATAACTTGAATTTTAATCTTTTAAGCACGGTGGGGGATATAAACTGCTGGACAACGAAGTTATCGGTATCGGAAAAATGGCTCGACTTTGGAGGCCAATATCTCCCGATTGCCGATTGCGATTTCCATTTCGTTTGTTGCGTTAACTAGATTAATCTTTCCGTACGTGTACGTGCTACTTCCGGTTCTTGGGTTATGGCTTCTAGAACTCCCTGAAGCATCAACTTTTGTCATCCAATTAGCATATCAAGTTGATCTTAGCTCCACGTGGCAGTCAAATTGACCATAAATAATGATAAGTTGTCAACCACAGACCATTAATATCCAGAAAATCAATCATGGTAACGGTTGTTATGCAACTACAGAGTGAACTCTAAGGGAAAATTGACTTTGAAAGGGTATAGCTTGAGAACCGTAAGTCGCACATGAGTGATTCAGATGTCAAATTTTAGAGAATTTGATAGACTTTCACTTTTGATATGAAGCCTGAAATTTTATGACAAATTTTCCGAAAATTTTCAGAAAATATGTTTTTTGGACACCATTTTTCCAAAATTATGACCAGAACAGCAGAGACACGAAGTGGAAAAGTGAATATTCTGAATAATGACCCCAAATTTCATTATAATAATGAGTTTCGAATGTATCTGATATCCTTCAAATGCTATATTACCTTTATTTCTTTCTAAAGTCAATTTACTTTCACAGTTCACCCTGTAATTACACAAATAACATCACCATGATCGATTTTCTAAATTTTTCATCATCTATGGTTGATGGCCAAAAGCTATTTATGGTTAATTTGCTTACTACATGACGGTGGTATCAATTTAACATGCTGATTGAATGCCGAAAGTTGATGCTTCTGGAAGTACTGAAAGCTCTAACTCAAGAACCATAAATCGCACATGAATGACTGATATGTCAAATTGTAGAGATTTAAATGGGCTTTCCTCCGCATATACACGTTTTATTCTTGAGTCAGTTAAATTCAAGATATTGACAAAAAACTGTTTTTTGGGCGCCATCTTTTCAAAATGACGGCCAAAACGGCAAACATACGAAGTGAAAAAGTAGAAATTCGGAAAGAGCACCTCAAGATCTATGATACTGCCAGGTTTCAAAAATATCGGATAACCTTCAAAAAATGGCGGAATTTAGCATATCTTACAAGACAATTTTCACAGTTTCACGAAATGACGTTTGTAAATTTAGGTATGAAGTGAGAAGAGAATTCTTTTGTTTACAAAATGACGTGTCAGATGTTGAAATTCGTTGAAAAACAAACGAGCTACACCAAGTTTTTTTATTACCAGATGGAGCTCATCTTGGCGCCTCCACCATATTTGCCTGCAGTAAATGCCAATATTCCACCATGATTTTTCATAGTTCTTGATCCCCCAGGAATCGATTAAGACGTAACTCTATATATCTTCACGAAGCTGCACACGGCACGACCTATGCTCCCATACTAGGTGTCTTTATCTCAAAAATGTTTTGTAATTACCCAGATTGGAAGTCAAACATTAAAGATATAAATTTTTATACTGAATGTTGCAGATTTACGAAACTCAGGCATAGCACAAGCACAAAAAGTATAACGTCGGTGCTTTACTTCACTCGGAAACTGAAGTTTTACATCGTTATCGTGTTCAGGGGCTTAAAGTTACAAAAAGAACATGTTTCACATCTAGAATTCTGATGAAATTCTAACGAAATTCAACGTGCGAAAAACAGACAGTGACAACCACTTGAAAAAGTGCCCCCTGCTTAGCCCCACCCCACATCAAATATTTGGGTTGTGTTGAGAGTAAAATTGTCCTGGACTGTTGTCCGAACAATCTTGCTCAGTGTCAACATCCGTTCATCAAAAGTGACTTGATCTCGCGTGCCAACAAGGCAAATTTGTAACATTCAACATAAAAATGTACATCTTCAATGTCCGACTTCTAATCTGGGTAATTCCAAAACCGTTTCGAGATAATACACCACACTTCATGATTTTTGTATTAGAATACATACAATTTTTTTTTGACATATGGGGGTTCGATGAATTCGGTGCAGTTTTGCAGCATTTCACGTATCACCCTGTACCCTGTAGAAATGTTACATGAAGTTTTTCAACATTCACTTTTACAGGATAGGTTACGGAAACATTAGGCTAATAACCGCGAAAGTGGACGATAAAATAGTGTGTTTCTGGACCGCTAGATGGCGTGGAAATAATCTCCTATTGAAAAATCAACCGATTGTACGATTTGAAAAATAATAACGCTGTTGTACGCTGAAAAAGAAGTCACTTTTCTGCTGGCTGATACATTTTTAAAGAAACATTTTTTTCGAAAGTTTTTGTTTATTTCTCATCAAATTTTGGATAAAAAAAAAAATCAGGTTATCAGTTGGTTCTCCCGAAAGTATAGAACACAAATTATTTTTCGGAAGCCCAATATCATGAGCAGTATTGACCGAAATCGATTTTGAATTTTTTTCTTTGATATAAGCCGCCAACCGCGCGCCGCGCCGACCACAATATAGCCAGCTAAGCCATCTTACATCACTCAGGTGACATTTTGTAGTCAGTCCTATCCAACATTTGGTTACCTTTAGTTAGGTACCAATCTTTATAATAATGAGCAAGTTAGTGGCAAGATTGCTAGCAAACAATATTTCACGAATAGAAAGGGGCTGAATGTTAGAATTGCAGTTTTGGTAAGCATGTGTTTGCTAGTGGAACATCAGGAATTGGAAATTTGAAACATTCCATGAAAGTACCTATTGCGCTTGTTGTTCTATATTGCATTCTTTGAACCTTTTTGCATCACCGAAAAGCTTCCAAAATCATGTCTGATGCCATAGAATCGAAGAAGGTGGAATAGTCCTATTTTCTGACCAACATCTACTCTGTGGCAACATCAATCATCATATCTCATATAATAATTATTACCAAATTAATGGCATTGCCTTACTCCAATATGCGCTAAAATCTATGGTGGAGGTACCTACCGTCTCCAAAAAACTATCCAAGAGCAAAACTGGAGCAAAAAGAAAACAAACGATCCCTGTTGGGCTAATTAATTGAAGGATAAACAAACGGTACCTGTCAATAATTGATGAGTTATCATATACAGGGTCATTAAAAAAAGATGTCCACCCCCATTTTGCTCAAGATCCGTTGAAGCTAGCGAGTTGCGGTAAAAACCGTTGGATTCAGCTGGTTTTTCTGATCAAATTTGATATGTCAACAAAACTACTTCACCAAAACTCTGAGTACGGGGGCACATCGAAATTTTGGTCAATTTTTTTTTACACTGCACAATATTGAGTGATACGTCATTGAAAAGCCCTTAAAAAGTTTCAGTGGACAAGTGCAAAAAGTTTTCGAAAATTTCCAGCGGTTTTAATTTCATGACAGAAAACAACAAGCGAATATGCCTCATGGGCATGAGGCTCAGTAGCGCACTTCCTTTTTGGAGGATTAGTGAACGCAAGATGTTAAGTGATTAGGGTTCTACCGTCTTGGGCAAAAAATTGCAATATGGCGGCCAAAATATCGACAGGATCATGAAATTCGGCTTGAAAATCAAAATGATCGTACTAGACAAGGGTAAGTTCCAAGTTTCATGAAAATCGTTCCACTAACAAGAGATTTCAATATGGCAACCAAGATGGCGGCAGAATTATGAAACTCAGCTTGAAAATATGAATGATCGTACGAGACAAGCGTAACTCTCAAGTTTCATGAAAATCCTTCCACTTATAAGAGATTTCAATATGGCGGCCAAAATGGTGGGGCAATCATGAAATTTGGCTTGAAAATAAGAATGATCGTACTAGACAAGGGTAAGTTTCAAGTTTCATGACAATCGTTCCACTAATAAGAAATTTCAATATGGCAGCCAAGATGGCGGCCGAATTATGAAAGCCAACCTGCCTATTTGGTCCTTGAGGACCTAAGCTATCCACCGGATAAAGTTCAATCTTCAAGGGCTGTAGCTTTATTTCCCGAGGAGAAGTTCAACTTCATCGAAGTGCACAGGAGATCTCTGTTTTTTGAGAATAATGATAACGATGTATGGATAACAAAAATAGTGCCCATTGGCCACCCTTGGGGACATCAGCTATTAATCGGAAAAAAGTTCCAAGACTCTTGTTTCAATTCTCGAGAAGGAGTACAGCGTCTTAATTTCTGCACGGACTCGGACAGACAGACAGACAGACAGACAGACAGACAAACCGGCCACATAAGCGTCATTCTGTTACTTATATAAAAAAAATGTCCTCCAACTGATTTCGACCTCCTGAACACTAATATCGGGTTCACTTTTGAATTGGAACATTTCTTTTTTATCGAAAAACCGACAAAATGGTAGCCTTGTCACATGATTTTTAGTGATACCTACCTACTTTTTTTTGTTATTGAGCGAACATCTTTCGTAATTTGAGTGCCATAATCCTTCAGGTACCTAGTATTGACTATTTCAAAATGTTCAATTACTATTTCGGCACGTCTGATTTTAAATTTGTAGGGTCGTGTAATATGCGCCCCGAGCCGTGGCTTTGCGGTCGTTTTCAAAAATTGATAACAATTGACCCAACGGTCGGATCGAAGTGGGGTTTTTGTCAAAAGAAAGTTCAAATTGTTCTCTAAATATAATGCCGTACATGCAGTGATGTATTTCATTAAGAAATTGTAGTTGCCTGCATATCGCAACTTTCTACATCTTACCGCGAATGCCAGCACTTGATCGGCGAAGCCGCCCTACACCAAAATGTTATTTTTGTAATTGTTCATGATTATTTCGGCAAAATTTTTCCTGATTCGCGTACCAAGGCCATGAGCTACCCATTCGAGTTGAAATATTTTCTGTATTGAATTTCGTTTTGTTCGGAGGAAAGGATATCAAGCACCAGCAAGCAACGAATAAATCATTTGCGGCCGAGCCGTAGTTTCGGAGTCATTTTCAAAAATTAATAACTACTAATCGGCACCTCGCACCGATGTGAAATTTTCATTAAATTAAAGTTCAAATCATTCTCTAAATATAACTCCGCATATGTATTATGGTAAAATGATAAGATCGGGTACTTCCTCGCATGTGATAACTTTCGAGATCAGGCCGGCTTCTGAAATGCAGCATTCAACGGCGATGCCGCGTCACACTAAATTGTTATTATTGTCATTGTTTATTATTATTTCGTCAAGATTTTTCTTGGTTCGGGATACAAGGTCATGAGCTACCCAATGGAGTAAAAAAAATTCGCAAAAACCTTTTCGTCTAGGACTAGATGCGGGGACGGACGGACGGACGGACGGACGGACAAAGCGAGGACAAAAGCGCCTTCCCGTTTGGAGAAGTGCGCTAAAAACTGGAAAAACACGTTTTTATGTATGAGAATCAATGAGAATTTTTTTAAACTGCAAGCTGCATTCAATAGAACTCATCAAAACGGTCAGTATGATATGAAAATCAATATGCACATGACTATTTCTGAAATTTTGAGATTTTCATCAAGATTTTGATGGGTAAAATTGAATTGCCTCAAAATTTTAAAAAAGCTATTGCATATTGAGTTACACATCATACTGACCGTTTTAATGAGTTCAATTGAATGCAGTTTGCAGTTTGGAAAAATTCTCATTGATTCTCATTTTATACATAAAAACGTGTTTTCCAGGTTTTTGTTTTCTGTCTTTTAAAATGAAAACGGCTGGAAATTTTCGGAAACTTTGCACTTGTCCATTGAAACTTTTAAGGGCTTTTCAATGACATATCACTCAATGTTGTGCAGTGTAAAAAAAATGTCCAAAATTTTGAGGTGCCCCCGTACTCAGAGTTTTGGTGAAGTAGTTTTGTTGACATATCAAATGTAATCAAAAAATCCAGCTGAATCCAACGGTCTTCACCGCAACTCGCTAGCTTCAACGGATCTTGAGAAAAATGGGGCTGGACATATTTTTTGAATGACCCTGTATAGTACTCATCTACCAAAGAAAATCAATGGACCTTTTCAATAAAGGTGGTCACTCTCGCACGATTTACGTCACAGCCCCACATGACCGCAGTGTGGTGCCGTGCGCTTCATAACGAAAGGAGTTTCCCTTGGAGATATTAGGCGCCGTTCGAGCTAGACACCACCAACTGCGCGGTACGAACGCGCACGCATCTGTCTCTCTTTTCTGAAAAGGTCCATTACATTCAGTACCTACTGTTTTCAGTCTTCAAAAGATAGCCCTTGATATTGCCAACTGATAGGAAGTTCTTCCAAAGCTTTTATGTGGACTTTGAAGTTTGAATGTCCGTATTGCAAAGAAAAACGAACAGTAACAAGTGCCCGTTTCCTTGAAAAAAGTGGCCAAGAATGTAACTCCCAAAAAATTAACCATAGGTAAAAAAACGTTACCAAGCAACTTTTTCATACATAGTTTTAAATTGTATAGTTGAGTCTGCTCTGCTGGGTACAATGGCCTTAGGCAGTGGTCATAATAATCTGGAAGAACTGACATCTACAATGGGAATAATTCCCATTGAAATTTTTTTTCTAAAAATGGAATAACGTCCAAGGTTATTGGACTTCCCTTCTAATTCGAATTCAGAATCTTCTACCAGTAGGTAGCTCTTCTATTTGGAGATGGAGAAAAAGGAACCTGAAAATAAAACATACAAAAAAAAACAGTTGAGAAAAAAAAGTTATTTCAGTTTAAGCCTTTTTTATAATTCTGTGAGAAATTACAATTTGAAAATGTGGTATTCCGATTTATTTTCTACGATTTTACTCGAAAATTAAGCGTCATCATAATCATAATGTTTGTCACAGGAAAGTAAGACGGCTAAAACAGAACAGGAAGGTAGAATGCGAAACATTGAGGGGGTGGTAGCTACTTATAGGAATAAAATATAGTGATTTTTGACGAGGTAGGTATACAGGGTATCCCAGTTTTAATCGATGAAACTTTGGTCTATGGTTTGACTCCTCATTAAGAAAACATGATAAGAAAGATAAGAAGATAAAGATAATAAGAAGATAGGATAAAGAAGATAAGATAAGAAAACATGGCGTCGGTAGCAGAAATTCAGCAACAACTGCAAACAGAATTAACTAAATACAAGAAAACCGAACTGATTGAGTTTCTGATGGTGGCATTTTCGAGTGGAAGGCTGCCTGAGGGAATCATCAGTGAAGGTTTGGAGACGCAAGTGAGGGAGTTGACCCCCGAAATTGAAGATGACCAAGCGGCAGCGAGCTGTGTAAAGCCAAAATGCAGAGAAGTCCTGCGCGAAAGAAGAGCCTACAGGACGGAAAAGGCGATCGCAGACAGGTTGATGGTTCAGCTGGAAAGAAGAATAGAAGACCAGGAACTAATTATCAAATTATTGAAGAGTTCGAAGAATGAGGTTATGGCATCAAATCGGAATACCGGGTGATCATTTGAAAACTATCCACCTGCAATAACTCCCGATTCGTAGTCAAAATTTCTTCGAGCAAAAACAGGTCGATTTTTATATCGAGGGGGACATTCAAAACATACATTGGCAAATTTCTATATTCACCCCTCTCGCCCCCACTTACCCCAACTTTGAAATTTCAAATAACACTACCTACCTTGCGATACATCAAATTAGAGAGAATTAAATTTTCTTTCTGGAAAAAATATTTCCAAAATTTTTAACCCCACCCCCTTTTCTCTAAAAATTCTCTGACTGTCTCATTTTATATTCTGGACCCCTAATTTTTTTCTCGATTTAGTCAGCGTTATCCTAGATAGCATCGAAGAAGAAAATTTTCGGTGGGAAAAGTGCTACCCAAATTCACCCCTTTGCTCTCCCCCAACTCAACTCCCAAATTTAACAAAACACCACCTACTTTGTGATACATCAAATTGAAGGGAATCGAATTCTCTATCTGAAAAGAATTTTTTTGGAATTTTCTACCCCTCCCCCAATCAATTGGTCATTTGGAGTATTCTAGGGGAGGAATGGGGGGCTTCAAAAATTGTGAGAAATCGTTTTCATGAAGAGAATTCAATTTCCTTGAATTTGATGTATTACAAAGTGGGTATTGACATTTTAGATTTTTAAGGTCAGGTGGGGGGAGCGAAGGGGTGAATTTGGGTGGCACTTTTTTCATAGAAAATTTTTTCTTTTGATGCTGTGCCGGATGACGTTGACTGTATTGAAGGGAAATGGAGGTCAAGAATATTAACTTGGACACTCAGAGAATTTTAGGAAGACTCCTGTTCTTCCTAAAATTCTAGGGCTGGGTTGAAAAATTTCGAAATATTTTTTTTAAAAAGAGAATTCAATTCTCTTTAATTTGATGTATCTCAAAGTAGGTGGTGTCATTTGAAATTTCAAAGTTGGGGTGAGTGGGGGCGAGGGGGCTCAAGATATAAATTCTCCAATGTATACTTTAGATGTCCCCCACGATATAAAAATTGACCTGTTTTTGCTCAAAGACATTTGCTCTAGGAATCGGGAGATATTGAAGGTGGATAGTTTTCAAATGATCACCCGGTATAAACAATCCAAATAACACGAAACCGCCGTCATTTTCTGCTGTAATTGGAAGCAATGTGCCTCGAAGACCAATTGTAAATATTGGACAGCACAACAATGCGAAAGAAGACAAGAAAATTGCAGATGAAAGGGATCAAGAACGAAAATCACGGAAACATAACAACAAGCCGATAACTGGTACACGTGTCTCGCAGGAAGGGGACCCCCATGCATTCAAAAGTGCTGAGAAGAGGGCATGGCTGTACGTGGGTCGCGCGACGGCAGATAGTAGACCAGAAAACCTGAAAAAGTACCTCAAAGAAAAATTCATAAATGAAGACTTCATAGTGGAAGAAATTCCAAAACATGAAAGTAACACCACCACTAACAAATCCTTCAAGGTGGGTTTCAATTTATCCTTGCTGGATGCTATTTATAAACCTGGCCCGAAAATCTTATAGTAAGGAGATTCCGGTTTTTTCGGCGATAGCGAAGACGAAGTCCCTATCTTTGACGCACTCCGGAATGAAGAAAGTGTATTATTATTTCATCAAAACATTCGATCCATAAGAGGCAAGGTGAATGAGGTGGAGGCCGTCTTGGACTCGAATGTCTACCAGACCAGCTGTTGTGTGTTTCACCGAGCATTGGTGCAGTGGGGCTGAGAGATTCCTGCTCGACATTGAAGGCTATGAAGTAGTGTCAACATTCTGCCGATCCGCGTCAAGCCATGGGGGCTGCAGCATCTCGGCGATGCCTGTATATGGCTTCCAAAGAGTGGCTAAGATTGAGGACTTTAGTGTTGAGGGTGTTGTTGAGTGCTCGTGTGCGGCTAGTCACCAGCAAAAGATTGTTATTATCTGGATTTATAGGCCGCCAAGCGGAGACACACATATGTTTTTACAAAAGCTGAATGAAGTTTTTACCGTATATGAGACAATGTTTGCAAACTATAGATTAATCATATGTGGGGATTTCAATATTGATTTATTGTCACGGAGCAGAGATAATGATGCATTTCGGGATGTCATTGGTGCATTCGGCTTGTCTGGAACTGTTTTTGAACCGACTAGGGTAACGCAGCTATCAGCAACTTTGCTCGATAACGTATTTGGGAATTTTAACACCAAAAGGAACCTTATTTGCTCGGATTTGTCCGATCATTATGGACAACTCACAAAAATTCCCATAGTCGAAATACCAAAGGTAAAGAAACTCCAGTGCAGAAGGATCTTCTCTATACCTAAGATGAATATTTTTCAACGGTACATGCAATGTGTGGATTGGGTGCCTGTCACGGCTTCGGGCGATCCCGACTGCGCCTACAACGTTTTTGTCTCGGAGTTCCTCAGCAGGTTGAATGCTATCTTTCCACCGAAGTTGATAAAAAGTAATCGCGACTTTTCTTGGATAACACGGGGCATAAGAACTTCCACTGTCACAAAAAGAAAAATGTATCACATGAAAAACAAAGGTCTGATTTCCGAGGCTCACTATAAGAAATATTGCAAAATATTGAGTAACGTGATTAACGAAGCAAGAAGAATGTCAAATTTAAACTACATTAAAAAATCCAGAAACAAAAATAGGGCACTCTGGGACATAGTAAATAAATACACCGGCAAATATAAAAGCAGCAGCGTCTCTGCATTTCAAAACACAAAAGACGACCTCGATACTGACCGCGACGCTCTGAATAATATAAATGAGTTTTTTGTGAACCTTGGTGCAGATCCCAGCGGGGGCGGAACTGTCGATGCTAACCCTATGGTGAACATTAAAAAAAATAGCTCCTATATGTACATGGCCCCTACTGATGCAAATGAAGTCAATAACATCATAATGTCTTTGAAGAACACAAACTCAGTTGGGCACGATGAAATTCCAGTCAAGCTCATCAAGCATGTTTCCAGAGAAATAAGTGAACCCCTCGCACACATAGCAAACTTGATGCTTGAGAATGGTACGTTTCCTAGTCAATTAAAAATTGCAGAAGTGAGAGCCATCTACAAGAAGGGTGACAAGACGAGAATCGGAAATGACAGGCCAATTTCCATTCTTCCCAACCTCAGTAAGATCTTTGAGAAAATAATTGACAGGAGGCTAGTTGACTTTTTGGATAGGTTTCAAATTTTGCACGACTCCCAGAATGGCTTTAGAAAAGGGAGATCCACTGTAAGAGCCGTGTACAGTGCGATGCTCAAAATAATTGACTCACTGAATGAATCCAAAAACACCTTGCTACTGAGTGTTGATCTATCTAAGGCATTTGATAGTGTATCTCATAGAGTATTGCTTCAGAAGTTGGAAGCCTACGGGGTGAGGGGCATCTCCCTGAAACTGTTTGAATCCTACCTTGCGAGCAGAATGCAGTGCGTCATTGAACGAGATGAGAATGGCAAAATAATAAAATCACAGTTGCTTCAGATAGTTAGGGGAGTGCCTCAAGGCTCCATCCTTGGCCCTCTTCTCTATATTATTTATACGAATGACCTTACCACCGTAGTCAAGGAGGATGTTGTCCAGTACGCAGATGACACGTCATTGATTTTCAGCCAGGAACATGAGGACATTCTCAGGGTGAACATATCTGAGTCTCTTGTTAATTTGGAAGAATGGTTTAAACTGAACTCACTGCGGATGAATGTTGAAAAAACGTCTTTGATTCATTTCAATTATCTAATACCTGGAAGTCAATTTTCCATTACCACACATCAACAAACCCTTGAGGCATCACAATGTAGCAAATTTTTGGGAATTGTCATCGACAGTCGGCTGGATTGGAGGGCGCATGTGGATGCCCTTGCGGGTGCTGTGTCTGGGTTTTGCTATGCGTTGCGTAACATTGCGCGCTTTGTAAGTGTTGCTGCGGCCAGGACAGCTTATCACTCCTATGTTGCGTCGCGGTTCAGATACGGGATAATGTTCTGGGGAGGCTCAGCTGCTGTGTCCAGGGTTTTCCGGTTGCAGAAGAGGTGTTTGCGATATATTCTCGGTCTGAGGGCCACAGACAGTTGCCGGGAGCACTTTGTTGACAGTGGAATTCTAACTTTGACCTGTGTCTATCTGTATGAGTCGATCATTTTTGTCAAAACGAACGGAGACCTTTTCAGTGGCTGTGACAGGTGCCACAGTCATGACACGCGTTTTAGGGAGGACCTACTCACTCAGAGGATGAATTTCTCATTTCTTCAAAAAAAACATTACCTACATGATAGTCAGGGTGTACAATGGCATACCACAAGAAATAAGAAATCAAAAATTGCATGTTCTGAAAAAAACACTGAAACAAATGCTAGTCAGAAAGGCCTATTATACCTTAAATGAGTACTTCGAAGATACGAATATAAAGACCTTAGCTCACTGGTCGTGATTATTGTGAATCCATGTTTTTTTATTGACTGTTGTACTTATGTTCATTTGTGTAAAATTGTTAGATACTACTTGTTACTTGTATATATTTTATTTATTTGTTAGTTATTATTTAGTTACTTGACGGGCTCTACAAATACATATTGTATTTCTTTTTTACGGAGAGCAATAAAGACTATATTTATTTATCATTCTCCCAATTGAAAAAAAAAATTACATGCGTGCCTCTGATAGATTGTAGATTGTAGGTTGTAGATTGAAGGTGGTCATTTGGTCTTGGAGTATCGTTTCTGCACTGTTACGTGCCTTTTCTTCGCCCCCAAGAAAGACGCAGGGTGCTCAAATTCACTTTATTCGATTTTTAAAAATTTGTAACTTGAGAAACATTCAACCAAATTAAGTTAAAATTTAGCAGAGGCTGGTTTGTCAGAATCATCTACCTACCTACCTACCACATTTCGGAATGATCAAATCAGTGGCAAGGGAGTTATGGAGGTTCACTAATTTGGAAGCATCTAAAGAACCTTTCAAATTGATGCTCTCCCCAGAACTCCTACGCCACTGATTGGATTCTTTTGACATTTGGCAAGTAGGTAGATACTCTCGACAAATCGCCTTTTGCTAAATTTAGGCTAATTTGGGTGAATGATTCGCAAGTCACAGAGTGTTTGATATTTTTAGGAGAACCAATTGACTACCTGATTTTTTTTTAAATTTGAAACTCATTAAGAAATCAAATTTTTTTTTAGAAAAAAAAGTATTTTCGGAAATGTGTTAGCCAACAAAAAAGTAACTTAATTTTTAGAGTACAACAGTGTTATTATTTTTCAAATTATACCATCGGTTGATTTTATAATGAGGAATTATTTTTGGCATGTTTTCTCTCTGATACACACTTGGTGATTAATTTCAGTCCACTTTCGCCTTAAGGACAGAGTTACATATATTGGTGAAATAAGGCGTTGCGGAATCAATCAGTGTGGGTTTATTCCTTGACAGAAATTCACCATTCAGGTCTTTTTGGAAAGCTACAAGGATTTACTTTGGTTTGAGCCTATAGACATTTTCGAAATCCAAAAATTATTTTTTCAAAACTTGAATTCTGTTAGATTTTGAAAATTTCTATAGATTCAAACCAAAGTAGCTCCTTGTAGCTTTCCAAAAAGACCTGAATGATGAATTTCTGTCTAGGAATAAACCCACACTGATTGATTCCGCAACGCCTCATTTTACCAATTTAACTCCGTTCTTAACACAACGAACAAAATGGAAATCACTTTCGGCAATCGGAAGTCACTGGTCTCAAAGTTGAACCATTCTTCCGATACCGACAACTAGTTACTAGGCAGCAGTTAATCTCGTACCCTGGGTACGTTTTCTGTTGATAACTTTTGGAATAAATTCTTCAGCCATCGAAGATTTCATATATTCCCCCAGAAGTCAGGACAAAAAATCAAAATTTATCTGCAAAAGTTGCAAAAAAATTTGTTTGCAAAACACACCAGATTGTTTTTTCAAACTGCATGAAGTGCCATAATAACAATGTATGTATTTGATTTAAAAATGTGTTCCAGAATTTAACTTTTCTTGAATTCTTGCTTGTTTATTGGAATTTTGCTCGGAATTTCTAATTTTATCAATCAAAATTTGAGTTATCTTTTTGGCCTCTACATCCCTATAGACCTTATTCAATGAACAAATGAATCCAAAGCATGATGCCACTCTATACAGGGTGTTTCAATGGAAACGAGCCATCCTGAATACATTTTTGCCAGGTGAAATTTAGAAAATTTACCGGTACCCGTGGATTTTTGCTTAGAGGGGGACTTGAGCATACATTGGCAAATTTCTATCTTCAACCCCGACACCCCCACCCACCCCAACCTCGAAATTTCAAATGACACTACCTACTTTGCGATACATCAAATTGAAAAAAAAACTCAATCTCTTTCTGGAAAAATACTTTCAAATTTTTTAACCCCACCCCCTTTTCTCCTTAAATTATCTGAATGTTCAATTTGATATTCTTGACCTCTCAACTCTCTTCAATGCAGTCAACGTCATCCTGTGCAGCATCAAGGGAGAACATTTTCTCTGGGAAAAGTGCCATCCAAATTCACTCCTTCGCTCCCCCCACCTTACCTCAAAAATCTAAAATGACAATACCTACTTTGTGAAACATCAAATTAAAGGAAATCGAATTCTTTCTTACAAAATTTTCTCGAAATTTTTAAAACCCCCCATTTTTCTCCTAAAATACTCCGAATGTCCAATTTAATGGGGGAGGTGTTGAAAATTTCAAAAAAATTGTTTTCAGAAAGACAATTCATTTATTTTTAATTTATCACAAAGTAGGTGGTGTTTTGTTGAATTTTGGAGTTGAGGTAGGGGAGAGCAAAGGGGTGAATTTGGGTAGGCCGTTTTCCACCAAAAATTTTATTTTTTGATGCTATTTAGGATGAAACTGACTAAATTGAAGAGAATTTAGAGGTCGAGATATTGAATTGGACCCTCAAGAGAATTTCAGAAAAAATAGGGGTGGGGTTGAAAATTTTGGAAATATTTTTTTCAGAAAGAATTTTACTCTCTTCACTCTGGTGTTATCACAAGGAAGGTGATTTCGTTTGAAATTTTGAAGTTGGAGTGGGTGGAGGTAAAAAAATGTTTCCAATATATGCTTTAGGTGTCTTCCTCGAAACAAAAATCGACGGGTCTCGGGAAATTTTCAAAATTTATTCAGGGTGGCTCTTTTCCATTGAAACACCCTGTATTACTGTGGGGTATTGGGTTATCTTGCATACTTCCCACCGGCGGAAACAGTGGACTTTGTCGTACAAGTGTCCCTAAACCTAAATTAATGCAACAAAATTCACAGGAAGATAGAAAATTGAAAAATAAAGGGACTTTCTCGGTAAAGATACCCTCGCGAACGTATAACAACGGAGATACAGGCCTTCGAAGTTGTTTCTTTATTTCTTTGTTTTTTTTTCCATAACCGTTGAACCGATTTTATTCAAATTCAAACCAAAGTTCACTAAGACAGGTCTCTATTGAACAATAATAACGCATTTCATCAAACATTTTCAGGGGCGAAGATAACCCTCCCCCTTTTTCCCCTATCTTTCACCCCCTTGAATATGTTTGGGAACGTTTTAATTTTTGAATTCTACGTTCAATGGGGAACAATAGGCAAAACGAATTGTAGAGGGCGACGTGTTCCATGCACCCATATTGACACTCTTGACAGTTATCGTACATAACCTCCCTCAAAGAAATGTACGGAAAGGGGAAAAGTGCTAATGCTCAAAGAAGAGTCGAGGCGGAGAGGTGCCCCACTGAGAGGAAAAAAAGAGCTGGTGCAAAGGTGCAGCCTGGTACATAACAAAGAACTACCTTTTCTTTCACCGCTATTTTTCGCTTGTCGACTTTTCCACTTTTCTTTGCTTTTTAACTCACGAAGTGACGCAAACCGCTGGTTTTGCTGGTTATATGCTGAGTGCTGACAAATGAAAATGAAATTACACATCCAAAGTTGAGGTTATGTACGCTTAAAACTACAGTTATGATAGCTAGGGTGCATGGAACACGAGCGCCATTACTTCGGGCGTTTACCACTATAGTTCCCCATTTAAAGAAAAAAGTTACTCTTGCAAAACTTTTATTAGAGGTTTCATTTCCGATATATTTGGGTTTGAAACTTCGGATAACATTTCGAAAACACCACTTTCTGGTCGAAACTATCTATTGGTCAGACGGAGATTACGTGATCAGAAATATACAGGAAGGCTGACCATACCATCCTGCGCGGTCCGATGCCGACACCGACCATGGTCAGCCGTCCTGTATATTTCCGATTGCACGTGGTGATGCTTAACCTGAGACGTATCTTTCCAAGCATTTTTCAATGGGCCGGCCGTGCGAGTTGACCTGACGACCTCACCCGTGTTTTTTTTCTAAATCATCGAACAATCATTTGTCACTTGTTTTTCATTCGCATTTCTGCTCGTATATCTCTGGCTGCGACATACCCGAAAATCCCGAAATCACATACGAAATTGGTTTTATACTAGTTGTCGAAAATAATGACTGGCTGTGATATTTTCTCCGCGCTCGTGCACATTTTCGTGTAAACATTTATAAAAGTCGAGTGTGGTTATTTCGATGTGTGCAAGATAGAACGGAAATAAGGCGAACTCATCAAAAGAGCACATTTAATTAATAACTTCTGGTGGAGGATCATAGACTAGAGGACTGATTTATTTTTAACCTTGCCTGTAAAAGCCTTCACTTTGCAGTTGTGAGTAGTACTGTGGAAAAACAAATAAATTTTAGGTGGTCTCGGAACGGAAATGGATTGAGAATGTTGAGTGTGCGGAGGAGTTACGAAAACTCCGGGGCTTCACGGTTTACGCTGCGTGTCTTCCGTTTCATTTTTGACCTATTAAATTATTACCTCGATTATTACTTTGCTGTACAGGTGGTCCAGGATTAATCAGAAAAATTTCATTGATCACTAGAACATAAAAAACCAATAAGAACAAAATCAAAAACCATATATCAAAAATGCATATTAACGGAGATATAGCCCGTCAAAGTTGAAGGAAAGAACCGTTTTTCTTTAAATAACTTGAAACAAACCATTGAACCAATTCTGCTAAAATCTTGTGTAGATGAACCTTAAATAGGTGTCCGTCGATCACCCAACGAAAACTCCATACAAAAGGCCGAGTGGCGTAGATTTTGGGGGGGGGGGGGTTGATTTTTACTCCCATATTTTCGACGCCAATGGATTTTACTGGAAT
Source organism: Anaspis maculata (assembly GCA_949128115.1). NCBI lineage: Eukaryota > Metazoa > Arthropoda > Insecta > Coleoptera > Scraptiidae > Anaspis > Anaspis maculata. The sequence continues at coordinate 39,004,310 of OX421968.1, forward strand.
ATCATCAGATTCTTGATATTCTGATTGAATTTAGAAGAAGAAACTCATATGTTAAATTTTTGTCAGATCAGTTTGGAGATGTTTGAGTTTGGAATTTCAAAAACACCGAGTAGGTACATCTTCATTTTTATCATATTTTATTTTGAATCGGTTACTTCGTAACACGACAAAAACAAGCTATGTCAGATTTGCAAAATTCTTTTCTTCATTATCCAAACACATTTGACAACTATTTTTCTGTTGAGAATTACAGTTTTTTACCTTCAACTTTGACGGGCTATATCTCCGTTGATGTGCATTTTTGATACATGCTTTTTGGTTGTGTTCTCATTGTTTTCTCACGCTCTATCGATGATTAAAATTCTTCAGATTAATCCTGGACCAGCCTGTATTACTTTTGTGAAATAAGAACTATGGTGACACGCATTAATTTGCCTACTATGGTACCTATGCAATGCATAGTATGATTAGTATGCATGTCCTCCGTGTTTTCTCTTGGCAGATAAGTTAATATTCATTGTTTCAAATTATTGAAGAGGGTTTTACCACTTATCAATTAATGCCTCCTTCCTTTCGAGTCGAGTGTTTCTCATAAGTGGATTGCAACAGAATTCAATCGATTTTGTATTTTTAAAGTTGAGTTGTGTAGCTAGTTCGCGCGCTCTTCTGGCGCTCTCTGCATGCCACAGTGAGTGCACTTTGTTGTTACAGCCGTTGCTCTTGCAATGTCGATTCGATTGAAGCCAATGTAATCAATTATTGATTGCGCGTTGGCTTTTTCGTTCAATTTTGGGTTTTGTTGAATTATCTACCTATCCAATGAGTAGTAACCGGCGTGTTTCCAATTTTCACGTTCTGCTCTCGCTGAGATGGTATTGTCAAATGTCGTATTTATGTTTTTTTTTTTTTTTCAGTGATGCGGACTTTTTTGCAGTCCGTAATTGAGGGTGCCAGGGCTAAGGGCCAGGGTATGCACTGGCCGCCATCTTCATGGTGGTAAAGGAGTGGAGTGGCGGTGGAGCGGCAGTCGGGGCCGTGAGCATCAGGTCCATCGGCAGCGGCGGCAATAGTGGCAGTACCGTGGCAGGCCTCTGGTTGGTGGTCGTGTTGGTCGTGGCGGTGGGGGGGCAATGGGGGCGCGCTTCTGGAACGCTCCTGGCGCAATTCCCCGGGCCCGGCGATCCGCCGATTCGCTTCTGGCACCTCGCCGTCGACCACAAGACCCGGAGGGTGTTCGCGGCCGGAACCAACCGCCTCCTCCAGCTCGACGCCGGTCTCAAATTAGAGCACGTGGTGGCGACGGGGCCGCGTAACGACAGTCCTCTGTGTCACGCCAAGGGATGCCACGACATGGAGGTGCCCGTCAAGCTCACCAATAACTACAACAAAATCTTGCTGATCGAACCGGAATCGAGGACTCTCATTTCGTGCGGCTCGGTGTCCCAGGGTGCGTGCTACAAGTATAAACTGTCTAACATAAGCGACCAAGCTGAATTCATACCAATCGGAGTGGCAGCCGACGACGCGAACGCCTCAACGTACGCGTACATCGGTCCTAAGAGCTACAATCTGTGGGGTCGTTCCAACATTTTGTATGTAGGGACCACGTTTACGAACAACGGCGAATACCGCCACGACGTGCCGGCCATCGCCAGCCGAGACCTGGACACTCTAGACATCGCCGAGTACTCTTTCAGCAAACAATCGCAGCTGAGCATCGACGTCAAGTACCGCGATCACTTCATCGTGCAGTACGTTTATGGTTTCAATGCGAGCGACTACGCTTACTTCCTCATCGTCCAGAAACAGTCGCACTTGCCGGGTCAAGAAGAGCTGGGTTACGTTTCGCGATTATCGAGGACATGCATCAACGACGCCAATTACGACAGCTACACGGAGGTCACTTTGCAATGCGTCGACGGAGATCAAAAATATAATTTGGTGCAGGACGCCAAGATCGCCACCGCCGGCGACGAGCTGGCCTCTTCGCTCGGAATCTCACCCGGGACGCCGATTCTCATAGGAGTGTTTAGGCCCGCCCGCGGCATAAGCAACGAACCTCAAGCGCAATCGGCACTGTGTTTGTATCCCTTGCGGGATATCGAAGCTAAGTTCATCGAAAACATACACATGTGCTTCAACGGCAGCGTCAAGTATCGCAACATGGGTTACGTCTCAGGGCCGATACTGGACGGCAAATGTCCCAGCAGCGGTGCCGCTGGAAACATACCAAATTTCTGCGAGGTAGGCCTGAAAATCAGCGGCGTCACGCCGATCATCAGCAGTGCCGCGTTGGTGTTTCCGAACATATCGCTGACCGCCATTGCCACCGCTTCGACTGGACGGCACGTCTTGGCATTTCTCGGCACCAAAGACGGCAAGTTGAAGAAAGTCCTCTTGTCGGGACCCGTTCCTACCGAATACGAAGAAGTCGTTGTAGATCCAGGGAACGCCATTCTTCCAGACACCATTCTTTCACCTTCCGGAGATTCCCTTTACGTCCTGTCCACTTCAAAAGTATGTACTCCGACACTTCCGAGCCCACATTCTCGACACAAGGGAACAGAACTTGGTAGCTTTTATTGCACCGATTGGCGTTGGTAACGAATCGAAGCTATTTTCTCTTGAGAAATATGTTCCCTTGTTTCAAGGAGATGGACTCAGTTCAAAATAACATAATTCTGCTTATTACCGCTATAAATGTGTTTTTAAGATATCCAAAATCAACGTCGAGCACTGCAGCAGCTACAACAACTGTTCGGCTTGTCTGGAATCGAAGGATCCCTATTGCGGATGGTGCTCGCTCGAAAAGAAGTACGTTAATTGTTGCGCTTTCGATTGTACGATTTTAAACACGATTCGATTTCAGGTGTACGATACGCAGCGCCTGCCAAAAGGCGGCGCACAGCTCCCCGCGCTGGCTATCGCTGGGCACCGGACAGCAGTGCATCGACTTCGAACAGGTCCTACCCGAACGCATCCCCATAAATCAAATGACTACCGTCCGTCTCACAATAAAAACGCTTCCAGAACTTCCGTTTGGTGCTAAGTACAAGTGCGTGTTCGGTTCCTCGGAGCCGATAGATGCTGTCGTGACGGAGTTCGGACTGTCGTGTCCGACGCCGGACGTGTCGCGTCGCCCACAGATATCGGTCCAGCAGGACCACGTCCTCGTGCCGCTGAGCGTCCGCTCGTCGGAAACGAACAAAGACTTCGTGTCCAGAAATTTCGCTTACTACGACTGTACCAGACATTCCACGTGCATGCAATGCGTCAAGTCGCAGTGGGCGTGCAACTGGTGCGTGTACGAGAACAAGTGCACACACAACACCTCGATTTGCCAGCGCAGCATCATCAGCGGCGAAAATGTAAGTAGCGCGGCTTCGAAGGTGTACGGTTTTCGACCGGCGCTGGCGAGGCGGCACATGGTAGTCTCGCTTAAGAGATATGAAGTCGATTTGAACCCGAGGGCACAGTTACCTAGCTAATTACGAGCTACAACTCTGATCTCGAGTGAAGACGACATTGATGGTGCGGACTGTGCGGAGTATCTAAATTCTAAACCGGCTTCTTCTAAGACTAGGGGGGATGCGCCAGGCCGACCGGTGCGCCTCGCGGGTCGGCCATCACGAATTTGATGTTTGCAGCACAATCCAGACACACTTTGTTTCAAATCTGGATTTTGGACCATATTATTCGGTGGTCCTAGATACAGGTGTCCCGAAAATACACCGACAACGTTCTAGGGCAGCTTCCTCTCATCCAAACAAGAAAAAAAGTTCCCATAAATATGGGTCCGGAAACGCTTCCTAAGGGACCCACAGGCCCCCTAAAGGTGGGACCCTGAAGGTGGTGTTTATTTAACATTTCCGAAACCGTTCAAGGGAAATCAGTCAAACTTGACACATTCAATAACCTTCTTATGCCTAACAAAATTTGTATGCCTAACAAAAATGAAGGTGCTTTGAAATAGTTTTTCTTTCGCCTTGAATATCGTAATTGAAAAATCAGCATTTCTGACCACGTTTTCATACATTCAAACTCAAATATTTCGTAACGGGTGCGTCTATCGCGGTTAGACAGACAAAACCTTTTTTTGGTGGAAAACTCCAATATTCCATAATTTCTTGTTAAATTCAGGAACAATTCACATTTAAAAAAGTTAAGGTCATTTTTTCCTCCATACCTTAGCTTGGCCCACCTCTGGTAAATTATTTTTGAATTAATCTTGCCTTATTTTATTGGACATAAGAAGGTTAGAGGATGTGTCAAGTTTGATTGATTTCCCTTGAACGGTTTCGGAGATATTGAATAAAAACCATCTTCAGGGTCCCACCTTTTGAGGCCTGTAGCTCCCTTCAAAAAATTTGCTTTTTGGTCTGATGAACAAGAGTTTTCTAAACTCTTTCAAAATAACGAAAATAGAAATCGGTAGAAGGACCACCTATTGACCCTCCCTATTTCCAAAAATAAAAGTCATGAATTTTTTCAACATTTTTCTGGCACTTTTGAAGCATTCCCCTAACTGCGGTTCAATTTTCTACCCCAAGTTTGCAAACACCCTGTACAGGGCAAAATAATTTTACAAACTGCACTTTGATGTCCCGTTTGCAGTGCAGTTTGGTTCATTTCGATATCATTAATTGCGTAGGTGTAATTGAGCATACAGGGTGGCCCAACGAAAACAGAACAGATGTGTTCTCGGGCATTTTACCTTATATTTTTGAAGAAAGCTCGAACAGGTCGATTTTTTCACCAAGGGTGACATCTGAAACATACATTGGCGAATTTCAATCTTTAGCCCCCTCACCCCCACCCACCTCAACTTCGAAGTTTCAAATGACACCACCCACCTTGCGATACATCAAATTAAAGAGAATTGAATTTTCTTTCTGTAACAAATATTTCTATAACTTCCAACCCCACCCCCCTTCTTCCTAAAATTGTCTGAGTTTCCAATGTAATATTCTTGACCTCTCAATTCTCTTCAGTACAGTCGACGTCATCCTGCACAACATCGATGGAGAAAATTTTCTGTGTGAAAAGTGCCACCCAAATTCACCTCTTCACTCCCCCCTCCCAACTTCAAAATCTAAAATGACACTTCCTACTTTGTGATACATCAAATTGAAGGGAATTGAATTCTCTTCCTGAATAAAATATTTTCAGAATTTTCAAAAAGCCATCTTTCCCCCTAAAATACTTAGAATGTTCAATGTATTAGGGAAGGGGTTGAAAATTTGAAAAAAATTGTTTTCAGAAAGAGAAATCGATTTCCTTCAATTCGATGTATCACAAAGTAGATGGTGTCTGGTAAATTTTGAAGTTGGAGTGGGGAAGAGGAAAGGGGTGAATTTGGGTAGCACTTTCCTCCACCGAAAATTTTCTCCTCAGATGCTATTTAGGATGACGCTGATTTAATTGAAGAGAATTGAAGGATCGAGAATAGAAAATGGGACAGTCAGAGAAATTTAGGAAGATGGGGGGGGGGGGGGGGGGTTAAAAATCTTGAAAATATTTTTTTCAGAAAAGTAATTTGACTCTCTTTGATCTGATGTATCGCAAAGTAGATGGTGTCATTCGAAATTCTGAAGCTGTGGTGGATAGTGGATAGCGGTGAGGGGACTGAAGATAGAAATTTGCCAATGTATGTTTCAGATGTCCCTCTCGATATAAAAATCGACCTGTCTGAGCTTTTTTCAAAAAAATGAGGTGAAATGTCCGAAAACCCCTCTGTTCTGTTTTCGTTGGGCCACCCTGTATGATGACCCGATCATGGTAAAATCTCAAAATAGAACCAGTGTCCAGTAGGCTGTTTGACCTTATCCGATTGAGAGTAATTTAATGGATTTGCAACGGAAATTTTCCACGATTGAAAGAATTGAAAAACAGCGGATCAGTTCTGCCATAGTCGAACTTTTGACGTAGTTGACCGACTGAAATTCGACCGAAGTTCCACCTGGTACGTAGGCCTCACACTATTGGGCCCATTGTACCCCTTCCCACACCAGCTGGAGTGACCGAGCCACAGTCCGGTGCCAGATGTTTGATGGTTGGTCCATCCTAGCACTGGAGCCCACAAGCCCACGGTTAACCTAGGGCCCCAAACGTTAATACAAAAAGTAATGCACACGTGCATGGATAAAGAGCATGCTCGATTACACCTGTTTTTTTAGCGTATTATTTAAAAAAACCGGAAGTGTTCACGAGAATGTTTCTTAGGTACGTCAAAATATAAAAAAATCGTAGAAAAAAGTTGGAAGTAATTTTCACCCCTTAACCCCCTAGGTTGAACCACTTCTAAGCGTAGAATAGTTATTGATTGTAAGATTTTTTGTTTTATCTGTTGAACAGTCGCGGAGATATTAAATTGAAACCAGTGTCACTGGCCCATCCTTAGGGAGCTGTAGGTTCCTAAGGAAAGATTTCCGGAGCCATGTTGGTATGAACTTGTTTTCTTATTTTTATCTGGGGAATCAGGCCACAAGAGATTTCGGTTGAGTTAATAGACGAATCTAGTTCACCTTTTCTCCTGACGCATGTGCGAAGTGTGGAGGGCTTGCCATTGGTACACTCCGGTCACGTGATAAAATTCGTGCAAATTCCGAAAATTAACACAGTAAAATTGAGTGAATACTAATTTTTGCGATTGAATAGTAACTTTCAGCCCACTAAAAAGTATAATTGGATAATAGGGTGTGTTTTAAGTGGTTACTGCTAATGGAAATCGGCAAAAATAGTAGCGGATCCAATAAACATTGCTGTTATTGGAACTGCAGAAGTGATAGCCGCTAACCTTGCCGCTAACAATGAGCAAAACTTGTTTTATTTTGAAAGATTCCCAAAAACGTGCTTGAAATACCGTGGAGGTGATATCCCCAAACGTCAATTTCGAGGTCAATTAAAGAACTGTGCGCGATGCAACAAGTCAGAAAAATGAATTAGGTTATGTAAACCTTTTGGTTGTGACGTGACACTCGTCGACTCCAAAGTATCGCAGTCGCAGGCATTACAAAAGATACATATCGCATATTTATGCTCCCTGCACTTTATTCACTCCAGTGGACTCTTACAAGAGATTCCGGACCCAGTACAAGCCACTGTTGGTAGCATCGCTGTTGTCACGTGATACCCGTTCGCCCGCTCGATCGTGTTGTTTTCGGTGTTTCCACACTTTTCATTTGTAAAATACTGACTTTCAGAGAAAAAAAAATCGTTTTGTATATAGCGTTAGTATTTAAAAATTGTATTAAATTTCATGCTCTATAAATTTAGTACACGTGAAACAATTTCTTGTATGAAAAAACTACCGATTTGGCCAATATCCCATGTAAAAATAGAAACTTGCACGAATCGTTTGAATTGCCGCCTTTTCAGCAAACTTGCTGCTGCGCACTTTCGACCACTCCATATACTAGAATCCCCTATCAAGAAACATCCTGATGCGTTGCTCCTTTTTTATATTGTTTAAATTCTTTGTCGCCGAGGGGAAGGGATTCTCAAGTCATAGGTACTTAGACATATTACGCTAACGACGAATCCAGTCGTCTGTCCCTGTGTAACTAAACTGCTTGACAATTGAACTGCAACACCTAAAAATTAGGTGCGTTTTCAAATTGAGATAGCTCGAAAAATATTTGACGGATTCCAGAAATTCAGGCATGTGAGGAAAGATCATTCCTTTAACTATCGAGTGCTGGTATTGATGGTAAGTTTGATTGCACAATTTGTCATATACAGGGTGCCAACGGAGAGCCTGCAGATATGGGCAATCTTTCACCTTACACAACTTTCGAAAAAAAAGTCCGAGATTTTTTCTATCGCCTGCTTTTGAAAGGTTGAATCATTATGCCGAAACTGTTTTGGAATTTCGATCCCAACTTTTTTTTTCAAAAAATTGTGCTCAATTTTCTGAAATATGCACTTTCTGATTGAGAAAAAGAAGTAGAGACATTGTTTGTTTTCAAACGGCGTCCATATTGAATTTGCTCACGAAGATTTTCATTTGAGCCTCCACATTCCCTAGGAACTACCCCTTTTGGGACACCGTCTCACAACAAGATATGCAATGCTTCATTTAAAAAGCCTAAGAAAAGTACTCATCAATTATTGAATTGAAATAAGGATACTACGATGACCCCACACGTACAGCTCCCTAAAAACCACTCCTTGATTTCAAGAGACAGGGTTGGTGTGATAAGACATGCAATACATGAAAATTCCAAAAAACGTCTTTTTCAACTGTTCCACTGAAAAAGTGATGCTACACGATGACCCTTTGCGTAGGTCATCCCAACAGTAGCTTTACCCTCTCGAAAAAAGAACTACCCTTTAAAAAACCAGTACTTCCGCAATACCTCATTTGTTAGGATTTTTTTTTCAATCTGTCGCAATAGTTTGCCGTTACGATGATTTCATTCACATATCTACCCGAAACTACCCCTTCAACTACCCCTTCGAATATCGCATAGCCTCTACCTTGATGCGTTATTTACGAGTTGAAAGAGCTTTTGTCTACTAACCGTTTCATTGAAATGATGGTGTTTTCTACGATGATAGTACAAAACTTTTCCTGAAACTACCCCTAGAAATCACCCCTTTAGTAAAAGGTATGCAATACCTCATTTGAAAGCTCAGAGAAGGTGCGATTGAATAAGTTCAAAATGATTTCGCGATGACCTTACATGCATCAAGGTAAAGGCTATGCGATATTGAAGGGGTAGTTAAAGGGGTAGTTTCGGGTAGATATGTGAATGAAATCATCGTAACGGCAAACTATTGCGACAGATTTTAAAAATAAATCCAACAAATGAGGTATTGCGGAAGTACTGGTTTTTTAAAGGGTAGTTTTTTTTCCGAGAGGGTAGCCACTGTTGGGATGACCTACGCAAAGGGTCATCGTGTAGCATCACTTTTTTAGTGGAACACTTGAAAAAGACGTTTTTTGGAATTTTCATGTATTGCATGTCTTATCATACCAACCCTGTCCCTCGAAGTCAAGGGGTGGTTTTTAGGGAGCTGTGCGTGTGGGGTCAACGTAGTATACTTATTCCAGTCCAATTATTTATGAGTAGGTGTTTTTCTTAGGCCTTTTAAATGAAGCATTGCATATCTTGTTGTGAGACGGTGTCTCAAAAGGGGTAGTTTCTAGGGGATGTGGAGGCTCAAATGAAAATCCTCGTGAAATCCAATATGGACGCCGTTTGAAAACAAACAATGTCTTTATTTCTTTTTCTTGATCAGAAAGTGCATATTTCAGAAAATTGGGCACAATTTTTTGAAAAAAAAAGTTACGGTCAAAACTCTAAAACCGTTTCGGCATAATGATTCAACCTTTCAAAAGCAGGCAATAGAAAAAATCTCGGACGTTTTTTTCGAAAGTTGTACAAGGTGAAAGATTGCGCATATCTGCACGCTCTCCGTTGGCACCCTGTATATGACAAATTGTGCAATCAAACTTATCATCAGTACCAGCACTCAATAGTCAAAAAAATGATCTTTCCTCACATGCCTGAATTTCTGGAATCCGTCAAATATTTTTCGAGCTATCTCAATTTGAAAACGCACCTAATTTTTAGGTGTTGCAGTTCAATTGTCAAGCAGTTTACATTTTAATCGATTTTCGTTGGCATCGTACATCGTAAATCCGGTTGATGAATTGAATAAGCCCTCCTGTTCTTGATCATTATTGTCATGAAGCAGCATTCCAACCACTGAACTATTCCAACTCGTGGTACTGGTCAATTTATAATCAAATATTTGTATGAAAAGCCTCCAGCTTCGCGATCAGGTTTTTGTTAGAAAAGTGATAAATACCGGGTGGTCATTTGAAAACTATCCACCTTCAATAACTCCCGATTCTTAGTGAAGATGTCTTCGAGCAAAAAGAGGTCGATTTTTATATCGAGGGAGACATCTAAAACATACATTTACGAGTCTCTATCTTTAGCCCCCTCGCCCCCACCCACCCCAACTTTGAAATTTCAAAGACACCACTTATTTTGCGATACATTAAATTGAACCGAATTGAATTATCTTTCTTGAGAAATATTGAAAAAAAATTTAATCCCACCCCCTTCTTCCTAAAATTCTCTGAGTGTCCAATTCCATATTCTTGACCTCTCAATTTTCTTCACTGCAGTCAACGTCATCCTGCACGGCATCGAAAGAGAAAATTTTCTGTGGAAAAAGTGCCACCCAAATTCACCCCTCCGCTCCCCCACCTCACCTTAAAAATCTAAAATGACAATGCCCACTTTGTGATACATCAAATTGAAGGAAATTGGATCTTTTTCTTGAACAAAATTTTTAAAACCCTCCGTTTCTCTCCTAAAACACTCCAAATATCCAATTTAATGGGGGAGGGGTTGAAAATAAAAAAAAAATGTTTTCACAAAGAGAATTCAATTTCCTCCAATTTGATGTATCACAAAGTAGGTAGTGTTTTGTTGAATTTTGAAGTTGAGGTGGGGAAGAACAAAGGGGTGGATTTGGATAGCACTTTTTCCACCAAAAATTCTTTTCTTTGATGCTATCTAGGATCACGCTGACTAAATTGAAGAAAATTGAGGAGTCCAGAATTCAGGGTGTTTCAGATTTAAGTTGCGTCCTTTCAGGAAATGATGGGAAACCTCAAAAGAAGTAGACTTTCTCAAAAAAAGAGTTAGAAACAAGTAATAACGGAGATATGGGCGTTCAAAGTTGAACTTTAAAAATCGTTTTCTCGTCATAGCTTTGGAATTTCTCAACCGATTTTGTTCAAATTTGAATCAAAGCTTACTGAAATAAGTCGGTATCGAACACCAATAACGCGTTCCATCAAAAATTTTCAGGGGCTTGGATAATGGGGGGAGCCCCCTTTTTCAACCCCTAGTTTTTACCCTCTCAGGTAATTTTGTAAATTGTTGATATTTTTAAACTTAACGTTCAATTTGGAAGAAAAAGTTACTCTTGCAAAAATTTGATAAGAGGCTTCGTTCTCGAGATATTTGAGGTTGAAACTTCGGAAAACATATCGAAAACACCATCATCGCACTTCCAAAAGCCAAAAAATTGAAATCAAAGATAACTAATGATTCCTTTATTGAAGTAGGTTTTCTAGGTGTTTTAAGTTGATGAACCATGAGTTTTTCTAAGAAACGAGAAGTTTTTAGGAAAAACCATTTTTTGGGCTCTTGAAAGTGGATATTTTGATGTGTTTTTCGTAGTTTCAAACCCAAATGTGTTCAGAATGAATGCCTCATCCGAAAACAATGTTGATTTTCGTTTAATTCTCCACCCGGTCGGATTCCTGGACAGATAAATTCATATGTCACTTTTGATGCCATCCTATATTTTGAATGTTGGTCTTGAGTCGATTATGTTCATTGGGTTTTCTTACTCAAGAATTCAGCTTCAATATGAGCCCGGGATTCAGAAAATAGGTAAAGAAAGGAAAATGTTATCACCAGAAGACCAAAAAGTCGTTTTTTCGATACCACCCTGTAAATAAAAGATATAGAGAGATAAATCAAAAACCGTTTCGAGATATGAACTTTAGCTACATGTCATTGATGTTGAAATTCAAAAGAAACAGTTTTATTTCAAATGGGAGAATGTCAAACTTTATAAATGTTGCACTACTTTCTTTAACACCCTGTAGAAACTCAAGTTGACATCTATCAATCTTCGAATTAATACAATTCTATACCTAGAGAATCAAGCTTTCAAATGCTTCGAGCAGAATTTAAATTGTTGAAACCAGTCGGGAGTTCTCTTGTTTTGAAAAAGGATGAAATTTGGAGTACGACAATAATTTCGTTGCGTAGTTTAGTAATCAAAATGAAAATATTCCCCAATAAATTCTTCATCGAAAAGATCTAATTGATTATACGGCTAGTCCTTACCTAAGTCGAGAAAAAAGTGTTTAAAGTGTGGGGGGGGGGGGGCTTTGAGCGTGCAGCGAAAAATCCGAGCATTGCTGTGTTTCGAGGCAGATAGATAGATATCTTGCAAGTGATTGATCACACGAAAAAACTGTACTGAACTGTACGGAAGAAAACTGTTGATCCTAATGTTCTGCGTACGATGTTTGTGCTAGAAATTTTCTGGGATCAAACACTTAGGCAGAAGATACCTGCCTCAAAACACGGCATTGCTCTGATTCTTTTCAAACGCTTTTTCTCGAATTGGGTAAGGACTAGCCGTATAGTCAATTAGACCTTTTCGATGCAGAATTTAGTGGGAAATATTTTCATTTTGATCACTACTTCATGTCCAAGTTGCCGTTTGGCAGAAAAACGAGAAAAACCGACACCATGTCACCGTAAGGGTGGTTTTTACCCCCTAAAATCCATGATGCGAACGTCGGAATCTCCGAGTATTTTGACATGTTGCTCAGACGGGTCAAAAATGTGACTATACAAGAATTCAGTTCTGTGGAAATTACTCCTGAGTTAAGACATTTTTGAAACTAAAACACTTGGTAGTTTTCGTGCTACAATTTAAAATACATTATCAAAAGAGGGCTTCTGGCACAAGCATCATACGCAGAACATCATGATCAACAATTTTCTTCCTTACAGTTTTTTTTCGTGGGATTAACTACTTGCAAGATCTCTGCCTCGGAACACAACATTGGTCGGATTTTTCGCTGCGCGCTCTAAGCTACCCACCACTTCAAACGCTTTTTTCTCGAATTGAGTTAGGACGTATAACGTATAATTACAATGGTATAATCAATTGGAACTTTTCGATGCAGAATTTAGTGAGTAATATTTTCACTCCTATTACTATTTCACGTTCAAACTACCGTTTGACAGAAGAATCAGAAAAACCGGCACCGGCTCCATACCGTAGGATCGAAAGTCGTAGGATCGAACGTCGTACAATCGAACGTCGCACAATCGAACGTCGTACAATCGAAATTCCCGCGTTTTATCGTAAAGTCATCATGCCAGTGGCCACCAACAAGTATACAACCGACACAGCCTGTGACACCAAGCCAAAATTGATCAAATCAGTACATTCCGCGCGAAACACTGTCCTCGTTTATTTCGCGTACGATAGTTCATTATCTGTTTTTTTTTTCTTTCTTGTTTTTCAGGGAATGGGATATCTTCACGCAAGAGAAATACATAGAGTATTGTACTGAGAAAACTTTCCGATTGAAATGGAAACTACATCGAAAAATAATGACGTCAGAATTAGGCAGAATATAGGAATTTCGTTTATTTATTGCGGCCAGACGATACGATGTTTGCCTAAATAAAAAAATACGGATCAGGTTTTTTTTTTCAATATAGTTTCTGATTTCATCGGGGAAACATTTAAGTTTAATTAGGTATATTACCTACTCTATTCTCCACAAGGACTTCAACAGCAAGAATATTTTCCTAGAAAACGGGAAAGTTGTGATAACTGACTCCCCACACAACATTGGACATCTTCGTTAAATAGTCGCTCAGTGGTCAAGCAGTATGTAGAGATGATCGGCAGGTTTTTGTAATGCGTTAGAGGTAATTTTTCAACAGAAAGAACGCAAGGAATCCTTGTGAAACGCCATTTTCGGCTGCACAGGTTTGAAGCCCTTATCAAGACGAATCCATTGATATGAAAAACTGAAAATCGACCCACGTAATTTGACATAAAATCATGGCCGAACGTGGCATTTCGAAACAACACGCAAAACCGTACAGCAGTACGTAGAGATTATCGGCAAATTTTTGTAATGCGTTCGAGGTGATTTTTCAACAGAATGAGCGTAAGAAGATCTTGGGCTTCAACCATACATACATACATACATCCCATACACTTTCTATTTTGAGTAGAATTACTTTTTGGAGCAAAAATCAAGTGACAAGCTGGAGAGCTACGGCTACGGCTGATGGCACCTGCAAAGTTTTGGAGCGAAACTATCAGCGGCCATCGGCCGTATTTTCCCAGCGCTCCCCCTTGTCACTTTATTTTTGCTCCAAAAAGTCATTCTACTAAAAATAGAAAGTGTATGGGATATAGGTATACGTCGTTTTATCAAACAGAAGACGATAATATGATTGTGATCATGTGGAATGATAAAAGTATAGAGATGGGAAAAATCGTTCGTTTCAGCGAACTACTTTGCGCGAACTAGATAGTTCACTTTGAAGAATCGATTATTCTAGTTCGCGAATAAGTGATAAAATTATAATTAAAATACTAACAAACAACAAATTTAGATACTACCAACACAGCGCACATATCTGGTCAATTAATTGATGGCAAAAAGTGGGACGGCAATCGGCAATTGTCAGTCATATAACTCTGTTCAGTTAATAACATAGATCAATACATTTTCTTGGGTTCCAATTCGATCGATGGTTTGGGACTACTGTAAAGCTGGTAAAGCGCATGCGGGATTTTCGATCCTACGACGTTCGATTGTACGACGTTCGATCCTACGACTTTCGATCCTACGGGTGGCAGCGCCGGCGCCGGCACCGGCACCATGTCACCGTAAGGGTGGTTTTTACCCCCTAAAATCCATGACGCGAAAGCCGTAATTTTTGGGTATTTTGATACGTTGTTCAGGCGGGTCAAAAAGGTCACTATACAAAAAATCAGCTTTGTGAGAATTATTTCCGAGTTGAAACCTAAAATGACGGGACTACTGTACTGACCACAAAAGTGAATAATTTGGTACTTGGACCAGAACGTAAGAATAAACAGCTGATGCCATTAGCGCAGTTATAGAAAACTCGATTGAAAAAAATTAAAAAATACAATTTGGCGCCCAAGAAAAAAAGTTGACAGAACCAGGAGCGATTGATTTTAGTAAGTTGATAATTTCGGAGGGCGGAGAGTCTCGGACAACATTAACCGTCCAATGTCACACTTTCATTAGTCTTGACTGACAGGAGCAGGGACTGACTACAGGGGTGCCTCACCCCAACAAAAAAAATTACTATGCTAGGTCAATGTTCTTTTCAAACTACTGGTCAGCATTGGAGTACACACTTGAGGAATTTTATCCTAATGTTACCAAGTTTCTTCTCTGCCAGTCGAAAAACGGGACACCTGTTACTACATATTATGTATTATGCTATGCCAATGCAATAATTTGTTTTGTAGAACCCCCAGCATTTGCCCAACCACGGCTTCGAGTATTGCCCGCAGTTCAGGAGGCGTGACGTAATCCTTTTACCCACGAACGTCCCGAAACAGATGGTGTTTGAAGTTAAAAATTTGCCGCATCCCCAAGCAGCTCATTCCGGTTTCCAGTGCATCGTGGTCATAGAAGGTGCCACGATGCTGGTCCCGGCTAGGGTGTCTTACAATAAACACATTGTTTGTGATAGCACTCCGGTTAGTAGGACCCCTATTATGCTATTGCATGAATTCCTTATTATTGAAATTTGTTTTCGCAGTATTCTTACGAAGCTAATGAAGGAGAGTACGAGGCCAACGTGACGGTGGTGTGGAACAGAAACCACCACATCGACTCGATGACTGTTATTTTATACAAATGTGATATTTTGGGCTCTCACCGTGAACACGCTGATTGTTCGTTGTGTGTCACAAGAAATTCCAAGTATCAGTGCACATGGTGCGGAAATACGTGCACTTATAGCGAAACCTGTCAGCAGATTCCCCATATCGAATGTCCAAGGCCGCGAATTGATATGGTACGTTCAGTAACCCCCCCCCTCCTCCCTCCCCCCATCAGCCAGTTGCGGTTTAATTTCGTCATTTTGTGTTCTAGATAAAGCCTCTGAGCGGACCGATAGAAGGTGGGACTTTAGTCACGATAGAAGGCAGCAATTTGGGGTTGAAAAAGGAAGATGTCCGGGGGAAGATCAGGATAGGGGACGTGCCGTGCGAACTGGTCAACTACGAGGTTTCCGTGAAAATCCAGTGCGTCACGGGGCCATCGAACGGCGAAACAACTGCACCCATTATTGTAGGAAACGAAGCGGGATTTACGAATTCTTCCGTGGAATTTAGCTATAAAGACATCAAGTTGTTCGGCATCGATCCGCAGAGAGGCCCTCAATCTGGTGGCACTCAATTGGCCATCAAGGGACAATACCTCAACATTGGTTCAGAAATAGCGGCGTACTTGGACGACTACATTTGTCAAGTTAATTTGACTCAAGCATCGAGCGGACGCTTAACGTGCGTCACGTCGAAAACCCAAAGAGCCGTCAACATTGCCAGACTTACTTTGAGTATAGACGGCGCCAATCGCACTCTGGATGGCAATCCTTTCAATTACACTCAAGATCCAACCATAATGGAAATCAAGCCCTTGAAAAGTTTCGTTTCGGGCGGCAGGATGATATTCGTTCACGGCACTAATTTGAATAGCATACAGAGCCCCGAAATGGAGGTTTACTCGAACACAGAACCTTCTGTTCCAATTAACAAGACAACGTGTACGGTACTAAGTTCTACGCAGATAGAATGCCCGAGTCCATCAGTGAATCGACAGTTCCTCATGGCCAGCACCAGAGTCAAAAGATCGCTCAGAAAACCATCAGCAATTAAGGTATGTGTGATTATTTCCCTTCGCCCAGAACGTGTAAAAATGTTAATTTGTTTCAGTTGCTGGAACCGCAGCTTTCGCTCAAAATCGGTTTTATAATGGACAATGTACAGTCAGTTAGGGATTTAGAGAAACATTTTACTAATATAAGAAGCCAGTTGTTATACGTAGAAGACCCAAAGTTTTTTAAATTCCCCAATCAAATTAAACTTTATAAAGGTGATACATTAGTTATAGAAGGCGAAAACTTGAATATGGCTAGTGATGAAGCAGACGTAGTTGTTACGATAGGAACGAAACCGTGCAATGTGACTGGGCTAGCGATGAGCCAGCTTGTTTGTTCCCCACCTGAACAACAACCTCTAGATACTGATGAAAATGGAGTTAAGGTAGGTTGAGACAAATAAACGTATACAATTAGAAATTTCACTACTTGTTTTGCAGACTGACACAAACCTTCCATTGGTCGTAGTTAGAGTTGGTAGGAATTTACGATTTCCTTTGGGCTATTTGCGCTACGACATACTGAAAAATTTCGCTTTTCCCCCGGAAGCCATTGCCATGATAGCGGCCGGCACCATTTTGTTTGTGTTGTTTTTCTTCGCCGTTCTGTTCGTTTACAGACGTAAATCGACGCAGGCGGAACGCGAATACAAACGCATCCAAATACAAATGGACACTCTCGAGAGCAACGTGAGGTCAGAGTGCAAGCTAGGTAAGGATTACTGCTCGGATGTGATTAATATGGCAGCGATTATTAATGGCAACGATTTGTTTGGCACAGCATTCGCCGAACTACAAACAGACATGACCGATCTGACGGCCGACTTGGAGAACTCTGGCATACCAACTTTGGATCACACCAGTTACATAATGAAAGTATTTTTCCCTGGAGTTAGTGATCATCCCATTTTGAATGCGCCAAAGGTGAAGTCACTCTGATCGATACGCAGTTCGCTCTGCTATAATCGCGCTGTTGCAGGTTCGAATGAACGGACCCAGGACTCACTACGATTCGGCTATGTTGCAATTCGAGCAGTTGGTCAACAATAAGCATTTCGTCTTGGTTTTCATAGATATTCTCGAGTCACAGAAGTCGTTCAACATACGAGACAAGTGAGTTAACTGATAACATATTATATACTTTTGGACACTGGTTCCGTTATGGAGTGATCAACCCAAAAAAAGTCTTGTTATACTCTGGTTCACCAATAGATGGAGTAAAAAGCGTGATCGAAACGTGATATCGCAAACACCTTTGAACAAGCACATTTTTCACAGCCCAGCGAAGCCGACTATGTACCTGATACCTCGTAATATCTAAAGCCTCTGGTTCATGAAGCAGAGAATTGCGAACTCGCAGAAAAGTGTTGAGAGTGCATTTGTGTATTTCATACACTAACCAAAATTCGCAAGTATTCTCGGGATTACACTATTGCGCTAGACAGTTGGATTGACGCTACTTTAAAACGTGCTTTAAACTTGTATGTCTACGTATCTTGTGCTTGCCCTGTTCAATTTTTATGTAAAGTCGATGATGAGCATAATGTATCCTTTCCTTTTAGGCCAGGGATATTTGGACCTTCTGGCTGTGCCAGGCCCGTAACTAGGATGTTTTTATAGAGGGGACAAGAGCAATTTTCAGGGGGGCATATATTATTCTCATGGGTGGCCTAGCAAGCATAGAGCCGCTGACGAAAATTTTTGGGAAAAAGGGGCGTTGCCAAAAAACTGTATTTTTCAACATGCAAAAATGAAAAACTTTAACTTTGTTGTAAGAAAATGTAAACAAAAATTGAAAATCAATACAATTGCAATCGCCAATTTTTACAGTCATTGATCTCAACAAAATGTTGAAATCGATTTTTTTAGTTCGATTTCGCTCAAATGCCGAGAAGACCAAATCACCAGCCACTGATGACCCATTGACTGGCGTTGAGGAAGTTCGAAACGGGTCAAAACAGAAAAAGTGGACTAGCATAACGCAGTGCTGCATCCGAATGTTCGTGATTTATCATCATGATAGGTTGATGGTAGATGGTGGTAGTTGATTTCGACACATTTTTTCCAACTTTTGTGGATTGTGCAATTTTTTATTTAAGTAATTTTTCTTCAACATCAAATTTAAAATAATTTTTTCATCTAGAACTCTAAGGGGGGCAAACGTTTATTCTGAGGGGGACTTAAGCCCCCCTATGCCTCCCCGTAGCTACGGGCCTGGGCTGTGCGGTCAGTGCCAGAGAATACAACACTGGATTACATTTGAACTCGCTGCCCACTCACTGGCGACTTGATCGAATAATGTATTCGTCTTTAGAAAATTCATGTCCGCAGCACTTAACCGGCCTTTGTGCATCTGCTGATATCATCCATTACTCCTTTCCGTATTGCACATTTTTCTATAGTTTCATTCCTCATCGATCCTGTGTGGTTTTCAGAGTCACCGTTGCATCTTTGCTAATGGTAGTCCTGATGGGTAAGATGGAGTACGCCACTGATATTCTGAAAAGTTTACTGCTGCGACTGATCGACAAATCTGTCAATACCAAACATCCCCAGTTGATGTTGAGAAGAACGGAGAGCGTCGTGGAAAAAATGCTGACGAACTGGATGGCCCTCTGCATGTACTATTACCTGAAAGAGTACGCCGGCTCTTCACTATTTTTGCTTTTCAAAGCGATAAAACATCAAATCGAAAAGGGCCTGGTGGACGCAATAACGCACGACGCACGCTACTCCCTATCGGAAGAACGACTGCTGCGCGAACAAGTAGAGCACAATGTCGTGGTAAATTTACAGCAAATAATTGACGTTTATGTTTGTATTAGGATTTGTTATGTTTCCAGACATTGCACATCGTCCAGGATGATCTCGACGAGAAAATTCAGTGCAAAGTTTTGGATTGTGATACAATCAGCCAAGTCAAATCGAAGATATTGGATGCCCTCTTCAAGAACACGCCGTTTTCCATGCGTCCGTCAATTCATGAAGTAGATTTAGGTGAGTTTCGCTCGAATTTTTCGCACGTAGTTATATTATGCACGTCATCCTCCTGCTTCTTTTTCTTCCTCATTTCTCCATTTCATGTGAAGATGATAATTATGAGTTTCTTTGAATAGGGTAAATAGGTATACAGGGTGTCTCATAATTAGCGTGCAATACTTCACCAGCAGATTTTGCGACCAATAATAAAAAAAAAGTTCCTATAAGCATAGGTCGAAAAATGCTTCATAAGTGAGCTACAGCTAGGGCCGATTCTGAGTGGTGTGCTGGGAGTGCCCCTGCACAAGGGCGGCCAAAATTCAAGGGCGGCGAAGAGTCGCACAATTTTTTCTAACGAAAAATTGAGTATCGAAAAAGGAACTGATGTTGTGATTTTTGAGGCCGAAAGCGACCGCCCTGCGTAAATTGTGATTTTTTAGTACCGAAAAAATACAACAGTTTGTCAAGAATGGAGGCGAGGCGGCCGCCCTGCGTCAAGTATTATAGATATTAGACTTCTTTCTCAGATAAGTATCTGAGGAAGGGCAAGAATTTTCATTTCTTGGTAACATTTCGGATAGTCTGTTTGGCTGATGAACTTTGCGCTCTACGCTCTGCGTAGGATTTATTTGACAAATAACCTATTCAAAACTTTTTGAGGGAATGGAAATACCCTCGGAAATACCGACCCTTGGTATAGGTATACCTGGTACCATACACTCTGTACACTCATACACCTGGTACTTACCTTTTATATACCAAATATGTATTAGGTTTGTCATAAGCTCTTTTTGTTTTCAGAATTTTGTAAGTTGTTGTGTTTTCAAGATTATAGGTATTTTACCAATAATTATGACCTTCTGGGTTTTGCCTTCTTATCAATAAACAATCATCAATTTCAACAGCTTTCTCTGATCCCATTTAACTACAAAATTAATATACTCACCTATGAATTGGTATAAGTGCCTAAAAACTCATCTATAGGGTATGCCTAGGGATATGCTGAAGTGGGGTGACCATGGAGGCACCTTGATCCTCAGCGCAAAATATATTATAATTGTTCTTAATTTTGTTTAAAATGAAAGGGGTTTTGTCGGTTTTAGGCACGCAAAAGTGAAAAAAATCGCCTGCGGCGCAATTTCTTGGGAGCCCAGACGGCCCCGCTAGAAAATTGCTGCGGGGTTACAGGTGGCAGGCGGCCAAATATTTTTCGCACAAGGGCGGCCGACGAGCCAGAATCGGCCCTGGCTACAGCCCTCTAAAAGTGGTACCCTGAAAATGGTTTTAATTTCATATCTTCGGAACTGTTGACAGCAGAATCATGAAATTTTGCACATCGGCCAATCTTTTTATGTCTAATAATATGCAATAATAATAATAATGTGAAAATTCTATCCAGAAATGGGACAGACTGTGGGGGGTGGGGGGTAAAATCGCCCCAACTTTTTTCAAATTTCGTTTTTTTGCAACTTGATCATAAAATTATGAAACCCCTAAGCATTTTGCATAAAAAAGGTCATCTAGTTCAACTTCGACAGGAAGCACCGTTCTCGAGTAAAATCGATTTGAAACTTACCCTACATGTCATAAAAATTCATAATGAAATTACAAAAAGAAAAAAATTGAGCGTTGACCATGGAACACGGCGACTATGTTTGGGAAAAAAATAATCGAGACAGGTGACAGATTCATGAAATAAGTGACAGAAGTCACTTCAGTGGCGTACACCAGAGAATTCAAATACCCCCAAAAATATTAGTCCAGTGGGTTCAGGTCAGGAGATCGGGGTGGCCAAGCTATAGGTCCATTACGACCGTTCCACCAATTTGGGAAGTCTTCATCTAACCATGTCCTTACATTTCGCGCAAAATGAGCTGGCGCCCCATCATGTTGGTACCACATCATGTTTCGCAAATTCAAGGGAACATCTTCCAATAGTTCACCGAGATTATTTTGGAGGAAGTTCAAGTAACCATCGGCATTGAGGCGGTTGGGAAGTTCTATAGGACCAATTAGTTGACCTATTATTTCTTCCCATAAATTCACTGAGAATCTTCGTTGGAAGCTTGTCCGTCGTACTACCCTGGGATTTTCGTTGGCCCAGAAATGGGTGTTATGCATATTAAATGCTTCATCTTTGGTGAATGTGGCTTCATCACTCCATAGGATGTTGGGAAGCAAATTTGCATGATTCAAAACCCACTGGCAGAACTGTACTTTTGGCAAAAAGTCACGCAGTCCTAAGTCTTGCACTCGTCGGTAATGATATGGGTGAATTCTCTGCATCCTAACAATTCTTCCTATCTAAAAAAAATCCCGTTTCATTATTTTATTTCATAAATACCAACTTAAATTATCATTCATTTCATTACTGTTGCCCGCGGTATTTGCGTTAATCTGGATACCGTTCTGATGCTTATTTGAGGGTCATCTTCGAAATGGTTCAAGACATTTTCAGCTGCGTGATTTCCTTGGTGCCTACCCTGTCCGCGTAAACATCTAAAGTTGCCATTTTCCGTCAAATGTTGATGTATGCGGGTGAACATTTGGCGTGTGGGAGCTCTTCGGTTGGGAAATCGTCGTCGGTATTCATGCCAGGGATGCCAGACGTCCCGTTTTCTGCGGGATTGTCCCGCGACTGATTCTTTTGTCCCGCGTCCCGCATACATCCGATAATGTCCCGCACACTAATATTTTGGCTTTTTTGAATATGTTTTTTTATTATTCACCAAATTACGAATCAAAATTTACCTTCCAACTTGAAAATTCAATTCGAATTGATAATAAATGAATAGAGAAAAAAGTTACTGCGCGCAACGGTGTAGATGTTGCTAGACTAGACTCAGACCCAATCTGACAAAGTCTAGCTAGGCATGTATGTAGGGCACTAATACCATTGTTTGATAAAAAACACATTATCATCAATATTACTATAATCATTTCCAAAAAAATTTCGCCCCCGGAAGCCTCGTTAACTTTGTTATACGTGTCTGTCCCACGTTGCGATTTCAGAGATCTGGTAACCCTGATTCATGCTCAGCCGCCAGAGCACCACCATTACAGAACCCATACACAAAGTGCATGTCTGCCAGCTCTTGGTTTGTGAAACGTTCCATTTTTATAAAACAGTACCCAATAAAACTTTTTTAATTAGCTTTAAACACAACTTTACAACACACTGTCACTTATTTGATGAACCTGTCACCTGTCTTAATTATTTTTTCCCAAACATAGTAGTCGTGTAGTTTCCAAATCGATTTTACTCGAGAACGGTGCTTCCTATCGGAGTTGGAAAACGCGACCTTTTTCATGCAAAATGCTTTGAAGTTTCATAATTTTATGCTAAAGTTGCAAAAAAACGACACTTGAAAAAGTTGGGGTGATTTTACTTTTGGAGGGCTGTAGCTCGCTTATGAAGCATTTTTTGGCCTATGTTTATGGGAACTTTTTTCTTATTTTCAGCCGTAGAATCTGATGATGAAGTATTGCACGCTAATTATGAGACACCCTGTATAATACACACATCACAAAAAAAAAGTTTCGCACCATAACATGTGTTACCGGCAAAGTACGAAATCAGTAAATCCGCGGAATGCCCGAATGGACAGGCAATCCGCGGAATGACGGCTATTTTGGGGTTTCGCAGACCGCCTAGCGTCCTTTAGGCATTCCGCGGAATGTCTGGTCGCATAGGCAATATGAAAATTATCAAGACAAAGCTCGCACTTTCACTAGGCCAAGTTATAAACATTGTTATAATAATATTATGTTATTATGTATTATATACATGTTACAAACATTTAACATAAACGATAGTTGTTGAAAAAATTATCGATTTTTTAAACTCTAATTAACTGATGACAAATAGAGGAATACTTTATTATAAGAAAGTAAACACAATAATATTATAAGTAAATAGCACAAGAAAGATCAATTTCAAGGTACTAATAAAATGCTCTTCTCCGAATTTTACCTCCCTTTTAACAATTTATACGTATTACAATGGTATTACCCACTTTTAGAACCTCATACCTACATGCAAATAATAATTGGATATGAGAATCTATGATTTTGCGTAACCGCAATGCCTTCTTGCCTATTTTTCAGAGGATAATACTTCTTATTTTCGCTTGTTTTGAGTTGATAATTAATTACTTTACACTGGATCACTTTTTCTCGTTCTTGCGACGGTATCGATGGTGTAGTGCACAGAGGTCGTAAGTGCTAAATAAGCATTTTGAGCTACTCCAAACGGAAACTTTGACCGCTTGTGAAACTCAGCCCGAATAATCTGCGAAAGGAAAATCGGGCCTTATCAAGAATAAAGTATATCTTCCCAATTGAAGTGTACTTGTACTACTCAGCCTTGATTGTTTTCGGGGAAATAGAGCTTTTTTGGGGAACTTCCCGCGCTTGATACCTTTGTGCTACAAAAAATGAAATTTGAATGTTAGTTACATTACAAAACCACGACAATCATTTTTAACCAATATAATTTTTAAATTTTTATTAATAGCGTTCATAGGGTAGGTACCACCTACCTCTTGAACATAATAACATAAAACTAGAACTGAAGATGAACGTACCTGATGCAAAAATCATATGAAATTCAAGTAGGTAACAAATACAAAAAACTAATTATCAGAGTATGGACCATCAGAGTCATCTTGGATGGACGCTGGAGTTTTCACCCCGGGGATTCCCGTAATGAAGTCACTGTACTCATCTGGGCTTATTTTATCAGCGAATCCTTCAATTCTTCCTTTATGCGAACACCTTTTCGAAACTATATCCAATAATTTCAATATACATGTATAGGAGATATAATACCATGCTTTTGAAGCCAAATCTGTCCGATAGTCTGGTATTTTCACTTCCAGAAGACAAATTATGATTGCAAACTGACGTCACTTTTTTCCGTCAGGCAGAAACTTAGCAACACAATGGTCGTAAGTGCGCACTTAATACAAATTTGAAATCCCAAGTTGAGTAGCACAAATGTCGTAAGTGCACTCAATACATTTGTGTTACCAATCAGCAACCCAAAGGTATTTACAACAAATTTAAAATGCCGCTACTGGTCTGGAAAACTCAGTCTGAACTTACTAAGTTGAAGCAAATGGAAATTTAGGCTTCAGTTGAAGCCACTGAAGCCGCCTAACGTAGTTAACCCCATTTGACTGAAAAATGCACTTACGACCTCTGTGCACTGTGTGTATCACACCATCGATATGTCGATATGGCAATATTGTTGTAGTTTTTTTTTCTTGAATTAATTTCGATAATTGCTTGAGAAAGACCTCACGTTTCTCCATTGTTGGCTATTATAGTCAAAGTGAAAACTACTTTCTGTCAGTTCTCGAGACTGCCTAAATGACTGGGCATTCCGCGGATTGACCAAAGTAAGCCAGGCGGTCTGCGGAATGAACAAAATAGCCGTCAATCCGCGGATTGCCTATCCATTTGGGCATTCTGCAGATTGCCTGGGCATGCCGGGGATTGACTGATTTCGCATTTTGCCGGTAACATATGTAAAGGCTGTCTGATTTCTACATGATTCTAGTGGGCTGTGTTTCTGGTCACAATCGGCCGATCGCGGCCTGAATCGCAGCCCACTAGAATCATGTAGAAATCAGACAGCCTATACTAGCAGTTTCACTGCCTAAGCTGAAACAAGCCTGCATTTTGTGATCTAAACCAAGAACACAATTGTTCTTAGGACTACAACAGATAATTTGGTCCATTGCACTAATCGATTACCCCCTGCTGGTCTAAGATATAAGGGCACAAACGAACTTCAATCATATTTTTTTCAAAGCACCAAACGCTGCTATTATTGAATCTTGTTTGACTTCGCGTCTGCATTAAGTCGAAACTTCGAAACTGTAGATCACGTACCATTGTTAGCAGAATGGTCGTGCATCATTCAGAAAATGTACTTTGCCTAAAAACATAAACGAAATACTTCATAGGCAACTTCCATTCACTGCCCTAGCATTAATTTCAGTAGTGGATTTTCCCGACCTCAAAATGGTGCAGAATTTTTTTTGTGTACCTACAATGGAAACTTCACTAGAACATGATACCAATTCTTATTTAATAATTTATCACGTATGGCATTTGTGCAGAATGGAGACACGGCCGTGGTGGACATTTGACATTACAAGATGAAGATTTGACAACTAAGACTGTGGGCTCATGGAAAAAACTCAACACTCTGGCACATTACGGCGTGAAAGAAAGCGCGGTGATGTCGTTAATATCGAGGCAGAACGATAGCTTCAGTAACTGCAAGCTCCCTTGTCACAATTGCGTCAGCGGGATGTACTTTAACAATTCGCAATCTCCAATTATAACGACGAATGGGGACATCGAAACAGGCACGAACCCTCGAATATATCACCTTGTCAAGCCGATCGACGACCACCAGTTTCCGAGCAGCAAAATGTCAGAGAGGACGCACAAAGCGATCCCCGAGATATTCCTGACCCGGCTTCTCTCCACCAAAGGCACGATCCAGAAGTTCGTCGACGATTTCTTCATGACAATACTGACAGTGAACGAGAGGCTGCCGCCGTCGGTCAAGTGGCTGTTCGATCTACTCGACGAGGCCGCCAAAAAGCACGGCATCCAAGATCCGGAGGTTGTGCACGCTTGGAAATCAAACAGTCTTCCGCTCAGATTCTGGGTCAACTTCATCAAAAACCCCGATTTCATTTTCGACATCAACAAGACCACCACTCTAGATTCTTGTTTGTCTGTCATAGCGCAGACATTCATGGATTCGTGTTCAACCACGGAACATCGACTGGGAAAAGATTCGCCGTCAAATAAGCTCTTATTTGCCAAGGTGAGCTGTTCCCAGATCCATCAACATGAGATATTAACATTAGTTTCTTTTGCAGGATATTCCTCGGTATAGGGAAATGGTGTCTCAGTTTTACTATAACGTAGCCAGTTTGCCAGTCATAACTGATCAAGAAATGGGTTCTGCTATGCAGCAACTCTCGGCACAACAAGCAGACGAGTTCGATACAGTCGCAGCTCTCAAGGAATTATACATATATGTAACTAAATACAAAGATCAGGTGAGTGGTTATCAAATGATTGTTGATTAATAACGTTGATTGATAATTAAGTATCCAGTCGTTTGCGATCCTTTATTTGCTGCTGAAAAGAGCGCTGAGTAGGCATAGAATGCCAAAACCTCGGTGTTCGCTTCGTCTTTTAGCTCACATCGCCGATAAATTTGCGGAAATGGCAAAATAAAGGCGTCTGAAAGGTTACGTAGCATTCTTGACGACGAATTTCTCAGCAGCAAACAGCGTAAATGACCATATCATTGATGATTAATCAGCAGTTGATCCATTCAAAAAAATCGGTTATTGAATCGCTCAGATCGGTATTGATTGATTGCCTGTATTTTTAGATAATCGACGCTCTGAATTCGGACGCGAATTGCCGACGTCTGCTGTTGGCGCAAAGGCTCGAAGGTGTCGCATACACACTAGGAGGTGAGGACACAACTTCAGCTTGCTGACCTCGTCAGTCACCTGATCCCCTGCTGCCCCAACCCTTGGCGCCCTGATTCTATGCGCATTGTGCACACACATGCTTCTGAAATGTCATGACATTCTCGTATTTTTATGAACCAGAGTTTTTAGGTTGTTGTTGATGAGATTTGAAAAAATTGATTAAAAAAAAAATAAAACATAGAGAAAGAATAAATTACGAAGCATGTGGGTGCGTTTGAGCGCGTCGTACTGTGATATGGCGCACGATCAGGTGACTGTGATTGGAAGCGTACTTACCCTCCAGCGGCTGCTAGTTTCCTTCCTGAGTGCCTCGCTACGCTGATGGGACGTGACATGAACAGTGTATACGCGCGCAGTGGCGCACTTACATAGCGCACTTTTGTTCGGTCCGGTTAGCTTAGTTCTAAGTAGAAATTTATTGACTTTATTCTACATGTATCCGACTGATGAAATACGTAACTGATAATCTCATTTTATTTATATTAAGTATATCATGACTAATAAATATACCTTAAGTATACGTTTCAACTTTATTTATATTACTATCATTGTTTAGGCGTCAGTATTAATTATTTATTTATTTACGAAATACTAACAAAGAACACTCGAATTGGATCTGACATTTTTTACTTGTAATGATCTTTGAATAAAAATCAGTCGTGTATGTGATGAAATAGTGATCTGTACGGGAACTATATGTGGAATCGTCTTCACGTCCAGTGATTTGTACGTTACTATTTTAATTATGTTTCATATAAAATAATGCATACCTGTATCTTAACTGTTATATTTCTTTTGTACATAAATTCAATTGTGCATATACATAGATTATTATATTGGATTAAAAAAAGTGTTTATATTCGTGTAAACATTCATTTTATTTTATAGGATTGTGTTGGAACACATTTTTATCTTGACAATTTTTTTACAAACTCCATGTAATAAATGCTTATCTAAAATGTGACTATTTTTACTATAAACATGATTACCTGTTATTTTGTTGCTCACAGTACAGTGATGTTATTTTTTATATATAATACTATTCGTGGATATAGTCATATTTTACATTTGCTTATTTATAAATTTTTATATTCGAAATATTGATGTTCAATATGAATCCTTGAATTTCATATACAAGAGAGTTAGGTTGAAAAATGTTTCTATTTAAAAGAAAGTTGATGACTTATTTATTTTGAAAGATTTTATTCTCCATACATATTATTTTTTATCATCGGCGCTTGCAGTTCTCTTTAATATTTTTGGTAATGTGATTGTGAATTAAAGCTTTTTATATGAAGTGTATTGTTTAGTGATATTTTTTTACTCTATTAAACATGTATTCCAATTTATTTTTGTCTACTCAACCCTGGCAAATCCAAAAGAAAAAAGAATAAAAGGCTGATCAGTGAGCACTTTGGCAAGTAGGTACTTATTTTCGAAAATAATTCTTCTGTAGCGATTTCAGAAAAGATTGCTTATTAGTTTGTTACCTACCATTATATACAGATTTGTGAAAGTATCCCAATGACATACGTTCAGTAGCGTATTCATTTTATTCAAATTTTGACACTCCCTGTGACTATTTCTAGTTCTGTAATTCTTGTTATGAGTGGAAAATAAATTACATTTCACATCAACCACTTTTCATTGAAGTAATCTTGAAGCCAATGGCACACTTGTCGTTTTTATATTTTTTGTTGGCATAATCACTAGTGGACAGGGAGCTGGTGCCTCAAAACTAACCGTCATAAGGTACATGATTTTAACCCTGTAGGTCTAAAAAGCGTTGATAAGGTTGTTGAAAATTTCTTTGCCTTACATGTCAGACCGGGGGCTTTCGGCTGGTATAGGCTTGTCAATTTTCGAAAAATGTCAAAAATGTATGTCATAAGGTAGGTACATGAATGAAACCAACGGGCTTTTGTGTGGGGACATCCCCTTAATAAAAAAATCGGGTCAGAAGACAAAATTTTTGGGGGCTCTCGGTCCATAAGACAAGTGAAAAAGACCAGACGGCGTGACTTTGGCTCCCTGGTCTAAAGGACAACGATTATTGTGGGATGTTACTTGTGCGGATACTCTAGCACCATCACACCTGACACGAACATCTGTCAAAGCTGCTTCTGCTGCGGAACTTGCTTGCAAGCAGAAGCATGAAAAATACTCAGATTTGAAAAACAACAATTTCCTTTTCATAGGACTAGCCTTTGAGACACTGGGGCCTTGGTGTGAAGATACAAAAAAATTTATAAATTTAATAGGGGGTTCCCTAAGAAAACAATCTGGAGAATCGCGAGCTAGGGAATATCTCTCGCAGAGAATCTCAATTGCTGTGCAAAGAGGAAATGCTGCAAGCATTAGAGGAACTCTCCCAAATAATATGGAAATGGAAGAAATTTACAATTTATATTAATTATTACATATTAACCACTTTATATCATATATGTACCTATACCTTATACTTCAATAGACAAGTTTGAAATTTTCAAAAAAGGCCAAAATTTACCTCCTCCTGAAGACTTCTCCTTTAGCATAATATTAGGAATGAAAAACGATTCTCACATGATTTTTTACGCAGCTTTCGAATCTGTTCACAAAATTTTTTAATGGTACATCGCTTACAGGGTGCAACATCGAAAATTTTTTCCCAAATCGTACACCCTGTATTTTAACATGGAAATCGATTCCGTTTTTCATCCTGATCACAAATATATATCACACTTGGTGGATTAGTCAACAAAACGCCTGTGGAAAAATTGATAAATGTTGGCCCTTTTATGAAAATTTCAAACTTATCAATGGACCGAAAGCCCCCAAAAATTTTGTCTTACGACCAGATTTTCGATCAAGGGGATGTTCCCACACAAATTCCAGTTGGTTTCATTCATGTACCTTATGACGTAAATTTTTGGCCATTTTTTCGAAAATTGACAGGCTCATACCAGCCTAAAGCCCCCGGTCTGACATGTAAGACAAAGCAATTTTTAACAACCTTATCAACGCACATTAGACCTACAGGGTTGAAATCATGTACCTTATGACGTAAAGTTTTGAGGCACCAGCTCCTTGTCCATAGGTATAGTTTTAGAATTTTAGGTTCAAAGGTTGAAAAAAAAATAGGAAGGGGCTGAAAATTTGCATATAAGCTCAGCAAAGTGTGGTGAGTGACATACCAAAATTGACTTAGTTTCCCATGTGCGCGCCATGTTTTTTTTTCTCAGCAGGGCAGGGGAAAGTGTGTAAGGTGTATAAGTAGGTTTGGCTAGGTAGATACATTTTTTTTTTGAGAATCAAATAATAATGGTTGGATGGGGTTCAAAACATACATACAGGGACAGGCACAGTTGAGTATATCCTGAATGATATAAAAATTTTAGAGCTTCCCGGTCTGCACCCTATGATTTTTCTTCAGGGAAATAGTGTGGTGTAACCTATACTTGAGTGTAAAACATTTTTGCAAATCAATAGAAATATTGACAGATTTCTAGATGGCGCAGGTGTGGCTGGAATAATTGGAAAATTACATCCAAACTCACAATAAGTCTCAGCCACCAGATAATGCTAAATAAGACGCTCAATCAACTCAATTAGTGATGACGTCAAAAGTTATGCTAGGGTCAGGGTTTTGTATGAAAACAATCTATGCTAAGTTGGCAGCTACTTACTGATAAGAGGCCTTGTCAAAGGTTACTGATCACTCCTGATTCCCCACCCCACCCTCGAAGGCCTTTTTGGTTACTAGATAAATACCCTAAAGGAAGATTGATTGTGTGAGGGGGGTTTCGTTTATGGTTGGAGGCCATCCAAGCCACCCTACGGCGATTTTGAATACTTAGGGTTAGAGCACCCATTTAAAATAGGTACGTCTTTTTCCGTTTCAAACCTTTGCAAGGGTAACTCGGGACTTGTAACAATATAACTGGGCCAAAGTCGAACTGGACCATCCTGAAATTTTATCTTGGTTTAGATGACGATATCTCTAGAAGAAATTGCCAGCTTTTAGAAATGGTTGTGGTGCGTAATGCTTCGTAGAAGATCTTTTGTTTTGATTGCAACTTACCATCTTGAGATCACCTGATCGTTGACCTGCTTTATGGGATTTCTGATGCCACTGAAAAAGTGGGTAAGTATCGGGTGCTTTCCACCTAGCTCCAAGTTTAGTACACCTGCCATTTGCGCATGTGCGGGTTCCAAACGGTGCTTTTCATCGGGAGCCCACTCAGCGGTCCACAGCGAAATCAGTCCACAGCTCAAACATCCCACCGGAAAAAAGTCCACAACACCACGACTCATTTATCCTCGAGCTCTCCCGCCGCGAAGACATCCGCTGCTAAAACGATCCACCGGAAAAAAGTCCACCACGCATTTGTCCCCGAATTCTGACACCGCAAAGACATCCACTACTCAAACGGTCCACCGGAAAAAAGTCCACCACGCAATTATCCCCAAATTCTGACACCGCAAAGACATCCACTGCTCAAACGGTCCACCGTAAAGGTCCACAACGCATTTATCCCCGACTTTTCACACCGATAAATCATCCCACGGCTCAAATGTCCCCCTGGAAAAAAGTCCACCGCTCATTTTGCCACTGTCATAAATGCCGCCTATACCCATGGACTATATATGGGCGGGTCCGGACGCAGATATTTTTCCTTAACCTTTACACTGCTAAGAAGTTTTTGAAAACCCTCCACCGTGTGCGCACAAGTTTAGACCCTTGCGTATATATACGCTTGGAGCAGCTAAGCCCTAAATCGTAAATATACGTCTAGAGCAGGTGACTACTAAATGCTAAAATTCTGCTGAAAAACAGGTGGGCCGTACTCGTTCATTTATAACAATTAATATTTGTGAACAGATGAATAAATAGATCTCTTACGTTTCTACTCTGTTGCTCCCTCAAAGATTTTTCCAGACGATGACTATTTTTGAAGTTCTAGTTTTTCATTTATGTATTTCAAAGGCCAAATTAGATCAACATTCCGATGTAGTTAGGTATTGAGTGATTTTATTTATTGATTTCAAATCCAAACACAATAGATAGATATGTAGAAATTACAATAATTTAGAAAATACAAAATTGAAGTTTTTATTGATTTCAGAAACAAGAAAAATCTGGGACTTCTTGGAACTGTCATAATTATTCCGACGTTTAATGCAATTAACAGTAAAGTTAATTGTCAGTAAACAGCACATAGTGGCCTTATTGCCTAAAACAACAATCAAAATTCCTACAAGCTTACTACAATATCATGACCACTCTAGAGCGCAGAGTTTTGTTCAAAAAATGCGAGTACGGCCCATCAACAAGCAAATAATTTGCCTAACTTCCGCGCGTATATGTACGTCTGGAGCACTTAGTCGATAAACAAGAAAAAAAGTGCGATTAATGCAAAATATGTAATTTTATGTTCATTATGATAATATGGCACAGGAAAAATGTCTGAATTCCAATCGGTACAATTATGAAGATCTGGCGTATATATACGGCTTGAGCAGGGAAGCCTCTTGCGTATATATACGGCTGGAGCAGTTTAAAGGTTAAGCATCCGCCCGAGTTCTCCCGCCTTACCGAGTGCTCGCTATACCAAGTCCTCCGCCTTACCAAGTTCTCATTGGGGACGCGCTGTGCGCCAGGCTGCGCGCGCCGGCACCATGCAATTTCATTCATCGCAAATTTGCGCGCCAAACAGTGTTGTCATCACCAGAGATAGTAGATAGACTAATTTCTTCCCCATACTCAGTTCATTACAAAAGGTTTTCCTTACACGGAAACAAAAGGAAAAGATACTGAAATAATATATTTCAAATTAACAGTCGAATGCGAAGCAGCAGATTTCGAAAAATGGAAGGACGATTTTGAATTTCTCTCCAAAACGAACTACAGTATATGTTGATATTTATATTTTTTTCAAAGAAATCATATTTAACCTGCATTGTACATAACCATAGTGCAAGTGGTACATTCTTAGAAAGGGCTTATCGAGAGGAATACAGCGCAGTTTTCAATTTTTTTATATTCCTAAAAATAAAGGAAACAAAATTACAACGCGGGTGGAAAAAACTTACAACGAACATTTTAAGTCAACTTTTTTATTTATCATAAAAAGGTGTTCAAAATGTTCATTTCATTCCTGGCAGAAGGTTAAGCGGCGTGAAATTTATCTGTGACATTCTGTAGCATTTCTCATTCTCAAAGTTGACCTGAAATATGTGTTTGATTTTTTTAGTTTTTCGGAATTTTGGAGAAAAAAACGGCACTGTATTCCTCTTAATAAGTTCTTTTCAACGATGTGTCACCCGATACCCGATCTGCCTTTGCATTTTATGAAAGAAAGTTGAGGCTGTATAGTGTATATGCAGGGTATCAATATTTCTCCCTCAAAAATGAAGATAAAGAGATATAGAGATTTTGATGGGATTCCATTAAATGTTTGTCCACTTTGTTTCCGTTTGGATTACCCCACATTTTTTTGGGAGGCCAATAGCCCTAAAACATTGGAAAAGTTTCTGAAGTATTACTGGGAATTTTTTGACAAACAAAAAAATTTTCAACTGTTTCATAATTTTGAGAGACGTATAAAATTGAGTACAGAGCCGTTTTTTGAAAAACGTTAACAAAGAAGAAAAATATATATTTTTTCCACATAATTACGAAAACGCTTTGTACTCAATTTTGTAATACACTCAGTATACCGTATAAAAAAATGTGTCTTTATCTCCATTTTTGAGGAAGAAATCCTTCAAATAGTTTTTACCTACTGAGAATACAGCCTTAAGGGTGGTTGCGCTGCTGGAGGTGGGGCGTAAAGCAAAAACATGACCGATTGACCGCTGAAATGTGCGCAATTAAAAACAGAAATCAACTTCTGGAGTTTTCACAGAACTTCCGTGTAACTGAGGGTTGTAATCCAGTTAAGGTTTCCACCTTGTATAAAAAGACACAGCCGCGTATCTACTATCTCTATTGATGACAACACTGTTTGGCGCGCAAATTTGCGAAGAATGAAATTGCATGATGCCGGCGCGCGCAGCCTGGCGCACAGCGCGTCCCCAATGAGGACTTGGTAAGGCGGAGGACTTGGTATAGCGAGCACTCGGTAAGGCGGTGGAACTCGGGCGGATGCTTAAGAAAAAAATATCTGCGGTCCGGACAGTGGATGAATGCGTGATGGACCTTTTTCCGGTGGATCGTTTCAGCAGTGGATGTCTTCGCGGTGGTAGAACTCGGGGATAAATGAGTCGCGGACTTTTTTCTCCGGTGGGACGTTTGAGCAGTGGATATCTTCGCGGTGTCAGAACTCGGGGATGAATGCGTTGTGGACCTTTTTCCGGTGAATCGTCTTAGCAGTGGATGTCTTCGCGGTAGCAGAACTCGGGGATAAATGCGTCGTGGACCTTTTTCCGGTGGGACGTTTGAGCTGTGGGTTGATTTCGCCGTGGACTGCTGAATATGGACCCCTTTTCATCTACGTGTTTTTATCTGGTTTTGTGCCGTCCCGTCACGGATCGTCCCGTGGATCACCTAAAATTTTGTGCCATCGAAAGGCACACAGGAAACGGATGCGAAAAATGACGTACCGTCAGCTGTCATCCAACACTCCGTTGTCATCTGCCTCTCTCTGTGTTGTTTCATACATGTTTTATTTCTTATAATGATGAGTCTTAATGAAATTCTGCGTAGTAATCTGTTTCTGTTTACCACACGGGACTGACACAGATACAACTACCTGATGCCAAGATTGCCAAAGTCAAGTCAATTCCACATCTGTTGAAATTTCAAGGTACTTTCCATCTAGGTGTACCAAATCGTGGAACATGTTCTGTCAGGTGCAGGTGGTATTTGTACCGTCTAGGTGGAAGCACCCATAGAAATCACTTTTGGCAATTTGACACGCGACTTCCTTGAAGAAAAATGTATGGGGCGATGCTATTTAATTTGGCGATGCTATTAAATTTTTTTAAAAATTGGGTTAAGAGTCCTCTGTACGCTCAAAGCAGCTCCGACTAAAAGGCCTCTAAATTGAAGGCGGTGATTTTCTTTCAACTGGTATTTGGTGATTACACTTCATATCTCCATAAAAACATGTAAGAGGAGAAAAATCCGAGAAAAACCGATCACAGCCGAAGGTAGTAAAATTTCACGGGCGCCATCCTAGGGCCTTTATTTGACTTGAAAGAAAATTCTTTTTTCAAAGGAGGACTCTCTACAGTATTCTACACCAACGTACCGGGTGGTTTTCAAATAAAATGTCTGGAGCCAAAGTTATTTGGCTGTGAAAATTATTAAAAAATTGCTCAAAAATTTGGAGCTTCATATTTTTAGCTGAATTTTTTTTACTGAAAAACCACCCGGTACGATTGTGCAGAATACTGTTGGAGAGTCCACCCTGAAAAAAGGATTTTTGTTTCAAGTCAAATAAAGGCTCTAGTGTGGCGCGCGTAAGATTTGACTATTTTCGGCTGTGATCGGTTTTTCTCGGATTTTTTTCCGTTAACATGTTTATATACAGATATGAAGTGAAATCTCCAAATGCCAGTTCAAAGAAAATCACCGGCTTCGATATAGAGGCATTTTAGTTGGAGCCACTCTGAGCGTACAGAGGACTCTTAATAGGTGTTTTCAAGAGGATTTTGAGTTTCAGTGGGCATGCGCAAGATTTGACAGTTCGGGTCGGCTAGCACCAGGAGGTATAGGGCCGTATTCATACCTCGCTTTTAAGCTAAAAGCGCTATTAGAGCGATGCGCATTTAGGGGCATTTCTCATATTTCAGTGTTCAAAAATACAAATTAACTCGCAAATTAATTGCAATTAAGTACATACAATCGCTCCCAATCGTAATAATGTATTTTTGAACACTGAAATATAAGAAATGCCTCTAAATGCGCATCGCTCTAATAGCGCTTTTAGCTTAAAAGCGAGGTATGAATACGGCCCATAGAGTGGGGAGAATATAATTACCGAGCTGCGAGAATCTGGCAAGCACGCAAAGTTCGAATTTTTGCCAACCGACAAGGAACGTGAGCATGTCCTCCAGACCTGATGAAAACTACTATTATTTTGATACTTTATTTGGAAATCCAATAATTATTGCCCATACATTTCTTTCAATAAAGACGCATGGAAAATTTTCAGTGATTTCTACTAAATCCTAAGATCTAAAATTAGGTTCATTGTTCACGCAGTCAAACTATACTCTATAATGCATCATGAAACCGAGAAATCATGAAAATGAAGCTGGATTTATAAACTTGACGTTGCAGTTGCCGTTCGCTGTTGCTGTTGCCGTTCGAAGTTAAATATGTGAAAGTGATTGTGGTCATTTATAAGAGCCTTTGCCGTTGCAGTTGGCAGTTCGTGCTGTTCGTGGCGACGTCGGGGTGCAGTTCAGAGATAACCATCTTTCAACTTTCGCTGTTGCCGTTCAGTTGCCGTTCGAGCTTTAACCAATGACACGACAGCAACTAGTCACGTGATCATTCCCACCCTGAAAATTATGAAACCGCCATTCTTGTATATTTGAAGAACTGAGGAGAATCCCTCTTGAGCGCTGCACAAGCACCCAAAACTGCACGGAAGATTTCTAAAAGCTGATTGACCTCAGTGCTGCCTCAGTGAATAAATTCATCAACTTGTTATGACGTTTTGTAAATTCCACACTGTGAGGTTAGAAAATATAATATCAGCTGATCAGCTGTCAAAGTTCGTTGACGTTCGAGAGTTTATAAATCGACATTTGATAATTCCGAACTGCACCGCCGCCAACTGAACGTCAACTGCAAACGGCAACGGCAACACCAACGGCAACGTCAAGTTTATAAATCCAGCTTGATACTGATTGACTGCTTGGTGATGATTGTTTGGGGACCGCTAGATTTGATTTTCGGCCGGGCTAGCGGTGCGCAGTTCGTCGTGCGCAACGCGTGTGGCGGGCTCTGGCGGCATTCGAAGTCGACAGAACGAATGCGTCACACATTTAGAATTCTCTGTTTAGAATGCCAGTGGAGTGGTCAGTAAGGTGCTGTGGTGTTTTTCAAAATAGTTTGTTTATTTCATTATTTATGGATCGCGAGTTGGAGTTGGGAAAGCCGTAAAAACGCTGGAACACACTTCGGAGATCGTTCACGCTTGAATGTGTCTGGCGGACAATAATTCTTTTTTCATAAATTTCCCGGAGAGCGACAGTTAGTCGATCAGAGACAATATGGCGGACAGCAGTCAGGGATACTCGGACACCCAAAAGTTCTGCCTAGAGTAAGTGGATCTGGATTCCGATATTAGCAAGCTATCAGCCGGGTAGTATTTGGCATTGTCGGTAGTGAAACCGCCAACTGGGGCCAGTCCGGCAATTCTAAATCCCGTCTTCGGACCTGTCCGTGAGCTTCCGCATCACACTTAACACAAACAACCAACTGGTGGTCACCTGTCACCAACCAACCAACTCACCACCCTCACCACTTGCCAAATCCAAACATTAAAAATTCTGTTTCCAACTTCCCGACTCGGTCCGATGTTCGATTCCTTAGTCAATTTCTTGTCCTGTCAGTTTCGGCGGTTCGTTGTCAATAATTTTCATTTCCGTCAAATTCCTTTTGTGCTGTTGGTAATTGGCGGGAAGAGAAGAAGAGTATTTTTGCGACATCTTTGGTATACCTTATACCAGTTATACCTTCCATTCCATATCCTTTCGCCCTTAGCGAACGTTAACGTTACAGAAGTAGGGTACTGACCGTGACCGGAGTAGGAATAGGGGTCTAAGGGAATGTTGACTGCACCAGCACTACTGTGTGCCTAAAACTATGTGTGATTGATTGATTTAAGGTACTACGAGAAGAACCTTTGCAAAAAGTCTGGCTGCGGCTTTATTCACAAGAAGAAAGGTGCCATCGATGTTGTCATGGTGAAGAACAAGGACGGTTATGTCTTGGGCAGATGCAACAGTATCCCTTTGTGCCGCTATTTTCTGAGAGGCTACTGTACGCACGCTGGGAATTGCAGATTTCGACACGAAATCAAACCAGTTAACAAGATAAACATACCAAATCCTTTAAATAATCAACCAGCAAGGTTTGTGGACTCTTTTTGCTGAAGTGTGTGTGTGTGTGGTAGCAAGTAGTGCCTGTTAGTAGCAGTAGCTGTACAGATTTTTGTCCCACATTTGGCCAACACTTTTGAATTTGACAATTTAAAAAACGGGGCTTTGTACTTTTAACATGAAACAATTATTATTCCAATGTTTTATGTCTTTTTAAAATTTATTTATTTATTTGTTCTTTTAAAGCACAAACACACCATCTACCTCTTCCACTGAGCTGCGTCTGCTTGACAGTAAATCTGCCAGAGACCTGCAGGTCAAGAATACACCAAACTCAACCGAATTTGATATTTCAAACAACGCCTGTGCACTTCTGAATTCCAACAAATGGTAAGCTGTGCTGTGATTGCAAAATTGCGATGACTTTGTTGTTGTGTCAAGAACTGCACAATAATGACAGGACATCATTAATAATTATTTAGGTACTCTGTGATTGCAACATGGGCTCTTGTGTCATAAAGGTGACCCCAATTTCGATAATTCCAAAAGTAGGAATGGACTACTAACAGTGTCCAAGGAGGTTTTTTAAACGAACATTTGCAGATTATCCACAAACTTTTGAGAAAAAAAACGGAAAGTTGAGAAACTATGCAGTGTATTGATTGTCAGCACCGGGCGAATATGCAACTCCCCAAATGAAGTGGAAATGAACCCAAATAAAAGATACAATGCACCAACGGGGCCGGGGAGCGAAATGGGGGTCTTGGGCGGGGAGAACCCAAAACGAACAAGGACAGGGCTATAAATCGCGGTGACCGTGTCATAAAGGGGACCCAAAGCCGCACATTTTACATTAACGATTCTACCACCATTCTCTTCCTTATGCAATTTTGAGTCGGTGTAATAGATACCGAAGAATGCGATTTGCTTACGTCAACTATCCCATTTTTGCACTTGAACATCGCCCACTGACGTTTCATTCGCGAAAAATAGGTAGTTGATAGGCAACCGACAATACAGCTTAAGAACAGCGAGAATGGAGTGGCAACAAGTAAGGAAACTGGGCGATGTTCAAGTGCGAAAATGGAATGGTTGTTAACGTAAGTAAATCGCATTCGTCCGTCCTGCATCGACTCTAAATTGCATACGGAAGGGAATGGTGGTGGAATCGTTACTGTAAAATGTGCTGCTTCAGGTCCCCTTCATGACACTGTCGCCAAAATCGCTAACAATCGTAAAAAAAAAATTGGAAATAAGGAATGAATCACACAAAACGGGAAGAAACTCGCGTAAAAAGGCAGTCGAGCGTGTAAAGAAGGAATGAAAGCAGGAAACAGAGCTGAAGAGCGTAAAAAAAGGATAACATCGCATGTAAAGTATCGCGCAAAAGCATGAAAAAGTAAAGTCTTCGGGCCGTACTCATATCCCGCTTTTAAGCTAAAAGCGCATTTAGAGATGCGCGTTTAGGGGCTACCCGCTCATTTTTGAGTTTTGAAAAATACATATTACAATGGGGAACTATAGTGGCAAACGCCTGAAGTAATGGCGCTCGTGTTCCATGCACCCCAGCTATCATCAGTGTCATTTTAAGCGTACATAACCTCAACTTTGTAGTTGTCATTTCATTTTCATTTGTCAGCACTCAGCATAGGAACCAGCGGTTTGCGTTACTTCGCGAGTTGAAAAGTAGAAACGCCGACAAGCCAAAAATCGCGGTAAAAAAATTGGTAGTGACGTGTTGTGTATCAGACTGCAACAGTTCCAAAGGACCATACCTTTGCAGTTTGCACTATCCCTTTTTTATTCCCTCTCAGTGGGGCTCCCTCCCCGCCTCAACTCTTCATTGAGCACTTTCCACTCTCCGTACATTTGTTTGCATTTCTTTGAGGTTATGTACGTTAACTGTCAATATGGGTGCATGGAACACGTCGCCCTCTACAATCCGTTTTGCCTATAGTTCCCCATTGAGCGGCTATATGTAATTGTATTTGTGTAATATTGAACACTCAAATATGAATGGATAGTCCCAAAAAGCGCACCTCTAAATGCGCTTTTAGCTTGAAAGCGAGATATGAATACGGCCCTTAGACCATGCATACTCAGCTCTTCTCGCTTATGGACAAGTAAATCCCTATGCTTCCAGTGTGTGAAAAACACACTGAAAAACACACTTAACGTTAAAACGAGAGGACAATATCTTTTCGCTCTCAACGGAACGGAAATGTGTCCATTACACGTGCCAAACTTTGTATTGCATAAGTGAGGCGGCGTTGCCGTAGCACCTGGATTTCCCAACCAAGCAACTGTTTGAAGCAAATTTCACGTCGAAAATGTCTGTCAGAGAGAACCGTAGTCGCTTTTGTTTTGCAGGCTCGAGTGCTCGGGGTATGCACTAGACAAAGACACCAGATCCAACTGAGACGTCATTGGTGTACATTAGGATGTTTCCAAAGTAAGTGCCTAGCTATACAGGGTGTTTCGCAATTACGGTTACAAACTTCTGGGGGAAACTCCCCATCAAAAATGGACCACGAAAAAATATAACTTCGATGTCCTAAAATGCTTCGTTGAAAAGTTGCAAGGTGTTCAAGTTGACTTTTTAAAATGGATTTTTTGACATAACTTTTGAACCGTTCAACGGATTTTGTTCAAATTTGAAACAAAGTTAACTGAAATTGGTCTCTATCAAATAATATTATCGTGTTCTGAAAAAATCATTCAGGGGCGTATACAGGGTGTCCGAGATTTAAATCCGGAAACTTCAGCAGCCGATAGAGAATTGAAAAATAAGGGGACTTTGTTCAGAAAAATATTTTCAAAAATTGAAAATAACGGAGATATAGCTTTCCAAAGTTAATTCCAAAAAACCGTTTTTTCATAATA
This sequence comes from Anaspis maculata, assembly GCA_949128115.1. Lineage (NCBI taxonomy): Eukaryota > Metazoa > Arthropoda > Insecta > Coleoptera > Scraptiidae > Anaspis > Anaspis maculata. The sequence continues at coordinate 39,045,251 of OX421968.1, forward strand.
ACTCTTACACCATTCAACAGATTTTGTCCGAATTTGACACAGGTGATCCTACGATACATTTACATCAGGAGCTCAAGATGACTTTTTCTTGATGACCCCAGTGGCGTAGATATTGGGAGATTCGCCCCTATTACCCCCTTATTTTCTACGCCAATGAACATTTTGAACAAGCGACCCAAAATGTTGATTTTGCATTCAATTTCAAACAAAAAGTTACCAATGGTAAATTTTGATTTGAGGCTTCGTTCTCGAGATATTTGAGTTTGAAAAGTCCAAACACAATTACGAACTGAAATCATTTTTATTACTAAAAATTCCATTTTCTATGTCACTCAGGATATTTCTTCCAAAATTGGATCAGTGATGTTTGAATACTTAGCTCCATGAGAAAAACTATAACTTTGATCAAAACAAGCCAGTGCCGTAGATATTAGGGGAGCTACTCATTATCCCCCCTATTTTCTACGCCAATGAAGATTTTGAGAAAACGATCCAAATTATTGTTTTTGCATTCGATTCTAAAGAAGAAGTTACTCCTGTTAAATTTTGATTTGAGGCCTCGTTTTTGAGATATTTGAGTTTGAAAATTCCACAAACAGTCCAGTGGCGTAGATATTGAAGGAGCCACTCACATTATCGCCCCTATTTTCTACGCCAATGAATATTTTGAGGAAGCAATCCTAGTTATTGTTTCTGCATTTAATTTAAAAGAAAAAGTTACTCTCGGTAAATTTTGATTTGAGACTTCGTTAGCCTAGTAAATAGAATTTTTAGTAACGAAAATGATTTCAATTTGTATTTGTGTTTGGAATTTTCAAATTTCAAATATCAAAAAAAAGCCTCAAATCAAAATTTACTAGGAGTAACTCTTTCCTTGAAATTGAATACAGAATCAAGAATTTGGATCGCTTTCTCAAAATTTTGATTTGCGTGAAAAATAGAGGGGTTAATAGGGGTGAACCTCCCAATATCTACGCCACTGGAGTCAATCGGAAAAAGTCATCTCAAGCTATTGATATTAATGTATTGTGGGATCAACTGTGCCAAATTTGGACAAAATCGGTTGAACGGTGTAAGAGTTATTTCAGAAAAACGGTTTTTTGAATCCAACTTTGAAGGGTTATATCTTCGTTATTTTTCATTTTTGAAAATATTTTTCTGGACAAAGTTCCATTATTTTTCGATTCTCTATCGACTGCTGAAGTTTCCGGATTTAAACCTCGGACACCCTGTATAATGGGGGTGTCCTCATCCCCCAATTTTCACACCCATAGCTATTTCTCTAAATTGCTCTTATTTTTGGATTTTACGTTCAATATAGAAAAAAAGTTACTCCTGCAAAATTTCGTTTTTTCGTTATTTAGATATTTGGGTTTTAAAATTTGGAAAACATCTCGAAATTGCCACTTTCAAAGGCCAAAAAATTAGAATTAAAAAAACTCATGATTTTTCAGCAGAAATAGGTTCTCTAGAATTTTTAAGTTGATAAACCACCATTTGGTGAAAAAAAATTGGGAAAGAGGCGATTTCGAGATGTTTTCTAAAGTTTCAAACCTAAATATCTCGAAAACGAAGCTTCTAATTAAAATTTTGCAAAAGCAACTTTTTTCTCTAAATTAAACGTAGAATCCAAAAATAAGAACAATTCGAAAAAAATAGCTAGGGGGTGAAAAATAAGGGGTGAGATATGAGATTACCCCCTATTATCTACGCCCCTGAATTTGTTTTCCAAACACGTTGCTATTATCCGATAGGAACCTATTTCAGTTAACTTTGTTTCAAATTTGAACAAAATCGGTCAAGCGGTTCAAAAGTCATGTCAAAAAATCGATTTTAAAAAGTCAACTTGAACACCTTGCAACTTTTCAACGAAGTATTATAGGACATCGAAGTTATATTTTTTCGTGGTCCATTTTTGATGAGGAGTTTCCTCCAGAAGTTTGTAACCGTAATTGCGAAACACCCTGTATATCGTCGGATTCACTTTTCAAAAATATGAAGTTTGCGATAAAAATGAATTTTTACGGGCCCCTAAGAAAGTTGCGGCCTCTCAAAGTACAATTTATATTTCTTGTGTAACAACCGTTTAACCGATTTATATGAAATTTCAACCAAATTTCACTGACATAAGTCTCTATCGAACAATAACAACGTTTTCATGAAAAAATTTCTCTCATATTTTTTATTCATTTAGTTATGTTTGAAAATGAAACCAATGTTTGAATTCCACGTTCAATTTAGGTAAAAAAGTTAGTCATGAAAATTTCTGATTACGAGGCTTCATTTTCGAAATATTCTGGTTTGAAGCTTCGTAAAACATCTCAAAAACACCACTTTCAAGAACCTAAAAATTAAAATCCAAGAAAACTAATCATTCCTCAACTGGAATAGGTTTTCCAGGTGTCTTGAGTTGATAAACCACCATTTTTGCTAACAAACAAGAAGTTTTCTTGGATTTTAATTTTTTCGCCTTTGAAAGTGATGTTTTCGAGATTTTTTTCGAAATTTCAAACCCAAAAGTCTCAAAAATTAAGACCCTAATCAAAAATTTGCAAGAGAAACTTTTTTTACCTAGATTGAACGTAGGATTAAAAAAATTGGGATTGTTTTCAAGAAAAAGTTGTGGAATAAAAATTATGAGAGAAAAGGGGAGGAGGGTACCCTCTATTATCTTTGCACCTGAGAATGTTTGATGAATCGCTTTGTTATTGTTCGATAGAGACTTATTTCATAAAGCTTTGATTGAAATTTGATCAGAATCGGTTGGACGGGACTATTACAAGTGTATTTTTGTTTTTACTTCCCCGACCTCCCACCAACATGTAAGGGGAAGTATTGTAATCGTGCTGAAAAAAAGTTTTGAGATTTCACCGGATATATTCGTTTTGAGGTCCCCCAAGACGATAAGGACCATTTTCTGTGTGTGTGTGTGTGTGTGTGCGCGCGCGCGCGTGTGCGTGCGTGCGTGCGTGTGTCTGTGTGTCTGTCTGTGATCTTCCACGATAACTGCCGTAACTTTGACTGGATCGACTTGAAATTTGGTATACAAACATGGTTGTTTCCTGAAAAGAGCCCATTAGTTTTTGGCTGACATCTGTCAAACCTAACTGTCACTATCATCAAATGTCAGAAGCTATATCTCACGGAACTCAACTTGCAATATGTCATTTGAAAGCCCTCAAAAAACTGTGTTCAGAACAGTTGAAAACATTGCCCTATCTGTCACCTGTCAAATAATAAAAAATGTTAAATTTCAAAACTTTACCAATTAATTATTCAAAATCTATCCGATGGATTGGAACCAGATTTGGCAGGAAGCAACACAACAAAAGAGTCAAATCAAGGCCGCAGTTGCAGTTTTCCACCATTCTCCAGTCGGGCGTAATGAATTTTCAAAATTTCTCCTGGCCGTTGCCACTCAAGAGGGGCTCTCGCCGGTGTTTCGACCAGAACGACCAGCTTTTGTAGCAGGACTCCACTCAAAAATTCATTCCTGCTCGGGGATCGACTTTTTTTGGAAAATTTCAACTGATATCGAAAGTAGATTGGATTGAGCGTCGTGCAGGTCTATTTTCAAAGTCGAAACGGTTCCGGTTTTCCGACTGTAATTTTTTCAAAATGAAATTTGCACATTCCGTGAATTTGAGAAAAACGCAATGCAAACTTCTACATGCGGTAGGCCCCACGAAATATCAATTTTAGGTGCAGACATGCTGTGAATAAAAGTTGGAGAAAAGATTGAGCTAATTTTTGAAGGAAAAAATTTTCGAAATCGGATCAACAGTTGCCGAGTTTTCCTCTCTGGAAAAACTGCGAATTTTCCAACTTTTTATTCCGGTGACCGATTTTAACCATTTTCTCCTAAACAAGAGGTAACTGGTTCTTGAACATTTTCCAACAACTTTTTCAAATTTCCCGGGAATTTTCCGGCTGAAAATAATTTTCTTGATTTTCTCCAAATTATTTTCAATCTTTTTCTGTAATTCCAACCTCCACCATCGTAACCCGTAGGGACGTTTCGAACAAAAATTTCCATAGGTTCCTGGATACTAGTCGGGGAAGTTTTGGGGTGACACAACCGATTTTTCAATTTGTGGCCGTGCTACCAACTGAAAATTGAAAAATTGAATTTTTTTGTAATTTCAAGGTTTACTTTGAAAAATCGTAGAGGCCTCGTTTTCTGGGATCAAGGAATGAAATTTGGCATAACGGCAGTCGAACAGAAGCTGAATATCTTCATGACAAAAAACTTGAGGTTTAATTATACAGGGTGTGCAAATTTTTTTTTCGAACTTCTCAAATTTCAAAATGCCGTAAGTCATTTTTTTCAAAGGGAATGCCCCATATTTTATCTCACCATTCGGTAGCTTTTTTCTTCCTCTTTCATTTTTACTAGGAATACCCTACCCCTCAATTCCATAATTTCAGAGATAATCGATAATTTTGATAAAAATTGTCGTTTATTTGGATTTTTCATGTTCTTAGTAGGTCCTGATACAGATAATCATGTGTCAAAATGAACGCACTTCTCAATTTGACAATGTGAAGGTTTTTGGAGTCGAGGAAACCGCTTTACTAAGCTCAGTTTGAATTTTCTTTCTTCCATCGAGCATCGAAATTCTTTTTCAAGCATTCTCTTCAGTTAGGAATTTAGCGCAGCTATTCAATGAAAAAACTTGTTCTTAGCATCAAACCAAGCAAAATGTCAATCAGACATTTGTTGATGATCACTATGGCCTGCCCGGCGTGAAAAATTTTAATAGATAGCACTTTTTATCAAAACTTCGATTATCTCGGAAATTATCAAATTTAGGGGTAGGGTACCCCTGGTAAGAATGAAATTGGAGAAAAAAAGCTGTCGAATGGTCAAGTAAAATAGGGGGCATTGGTTTTGAAAAAAAATGACTTATGGCATTTTGAAATTTGCGAAGTTCGAAAAAAAATTACGAACACCCTGTATCACTGATTCTTAAGTTTTTTGTCATGAAATTATTCACCTCCCATTCGACTATTGTTGTGCCAAATTTCATTTCTTGATTGCAAAAAACGAGGCTCCGTTTTTTTTTTCAAGTGGAGCATTTCATATAAAAAATCTTTGTTTTTGTTATAGCGCAAAAATGGAACACTCTGTATAGTTGAAAATAATTTTACAAGGTAGAACTTTTCAAACTAATAATTTTATGTATTACACCTTTTTCTCTATTTTGCAAGGTAAGGGCGCTAGGAAAGCCCGACGCACTGTTGCAGGACCCTGTATATCTAGGTACTTACTTTTGAAACACTCTGTATATCTACTTCTCTGTTTAGTGATCTACTCCGAGTAGCTTCGCTGGCAAAATGAAAACGGCTTCTAACTTCAACTTCTTCTCGCAACGAAAACGAAGATATCTTCTATTCTTTAGGTTCGCGTGCTTTTCTCGACTTGGTATTACTTGTCCATAAGCGAGAAGCGCTGAGTATGCATAGTCTAAGGGTAAAGTACGTTTAAAAGAAGGAATAAAACACAGAAAACGGGAAGAAAGTCGCGAAAAAAAGCAGTCGACGCGTGTAAAGAAGGGAGTGAATGCAGAGAAAAACTGGAAGATCGCAAAAAAAGTAATAACGCAGGGAAAGTATCGCGCAAAAACGTAATGAAAGTAATGTACGTGGACTAGCGAAAGAAAATTCGCTGTGTCTAGGTACACGCTAACGTGTACGCAAAGTTGAAGATTAGGTGCACGCGAAACGTCATAGTGTGTATATGACGTCAGCTTTTAGCGTGCCCCCACGCCTAGCCTGAAATGAGTTCAACCCAAAAGTACGTGCACCTCCTAGATTTTTGTATTTTCTTATTCTACGCTATCTTGGGATTATTTCAACACAAAAATGAAAAAAATCGGTAGAGCCGTTTTTCAATAATATCATTTTTTGACACAATGGCCTAGATGCTAGTTGCTGAAAAAATGTTTGCACTTTAAATTTTATGATGCCAAGATGCCACTCAACAGAGGTGTCAGTTGAGTCATTTTCTTTCGATTCAGACTAGTAGCATTGGTGCCAACCATACCGGGGGTGTATACAGGGTGAAAAAAGAAAGAAGTCAAAAATTATTATTCCATTATTATTTTATGAAGTGGAAGATTGGAAATCGCCACAAATTATCTACATTCATCCTTAAAAAGTCCCAACAAACGGTTCTTGAATGTGTTTACCCGTTTCTGGAATATCGAAAAAATCTGAAGTTTTTATACAATGAAATAGGTAACTATTTTTTTCAATCCGTGACTCTCCAAGACATTGTGGTGGATCTTGCCATTTCTATAATAAACAGCTTGGAAAATGAAATAAGATGAGTCATGCTTGAACAGGTTTGTTCCTTAGAATATGTCTAGTGCTGTGGTGAAATAAAATCCAAATGTACCCATCATGAGCCCTAAAAATGTGTGAAACCAAGAAAGACAGACCAGTTTCAAAATGGAGTTGGATTGGTGAAATAACGCGGATCAATTATTCCAGTGGGCTTATTCCATGACAGAAATTTATCAATCAGGTTGTTTTTGAAAGCTACAGGGAAGTATATGGTTGATCATAAAAATATTTTCTAAATTCAAGAACATTTTTTCGAAATTAGAATTTTCAAAACAAAAACACCTCCAATTCATAGTAAATATATGAGGAATCTTCATTTCCCATTGAGATCATATTACAAGCCTAGGAGATAGTCACTGGTCATAAAATATATTACGAGATGATAAATACAAATAACACGAATTATGATTATGCGCACTAAGAAGCAAACATATAACAAAGAGTAGGTACTTACTACCTATAGCTCTAGAAATAGATTTGAAAGTTTAATTTTTCTTTGGGAATAAGACAGCTAGAATTGATTCGGCAACATCTTATTTCACCAATCCAACTCCATTCAAGCATAAATGTAGATAAGTTGAGGCGATTTACAAGACTTCACTTATTTTGTTCATAAAATGATAGTTTTCGACTTTTTTCTCCACCCTGTATATACCACGGGACTGTTTAGAACTAATGACTAGTCTGAATCGAATCAGAATGGTTCAATCAACACATCTGTTGAGTGGCGTCTTGGCATCATAAGATTTTCAAGTGCAAACATTTTTTTAGCAACCAACATCTAGGCCATTTTGTCAAAAAATGATAAAAACAATAATTATTGAAAAACGGCTCAACCGATTTTTTTCATTTTTGTGTTGAAATAATCCTAAGATAGTGTAGGGTGAATAAATACAGTAATCTAGGAGGTGCACGTACTTTTGGGTTGAACTCGTTTCAGGCTAGGCGTGCCCCAACTTATATTTTCAAGGTACACGCGAAATTATTGTGATGGCGTTTTGCGGGCGGGTTGGAAAGTGTTGGAAATTTTATTGTCTACAAGAAAGGCCCTTGCATATTTCATCCCCACTTCACCGCCAAAGCCAAAATAAGAAAAGTTAAATAGTCCAGATGCTTGATGCTCAAGGCTGTATGGACCTTGAGTTTCATGATGACGGGATGCTACTTGGTAGATGTGTTGTTTGATCCATCCTCTTTTGATTGAAACTTCAAAGCCATCAATGCCAACTATGCTGGCGGCATACAGGATGAAAGGAAAATAAAAAAATGAGCATTTGTACCTCCAGAATCAAAATAGGTGACTACATGTATGTAAATCGCCAAAAATATTTCTAATTTCATGGCAACGAAGTCGTCGTAAACTTGAATCAAATATCTTGGGCCGTGCCTGAAATATCTTCGAAAGACTGAAGTTGTTTCCAAAAAAAAAGTCTTCCGTCCATCAGTATTTCTTCATCAATTGAATCGAAACTTGGTGTTTTCATGATAAACCACATTCGAAATAAAATTACAGTAAGAAACACTCTCTAGGCCAACTATTAAAAAAAACAGTCAACTTTCTTTCCGATATACGAAAACACTTTTTTTTTCTGGTAACAACTTAAGTCTTTTGAAGATATTTCAAGAACGGCTCAAGATATTTGATTCAAGTTCACGACGACTTCATGGCCATGAAATCAGAACTAGTTATAGTTATGACGATTTACATGTCTTCACCTATTTTGGTTCTTGAGGTACAAATGTTCAACTTTTTATTTTCCTTTCACCCTGTATATGCCGCCAGCATAGTTGGTATTGATGGCGTAGAGTTTCAATCACAAGAGAATGGATCAAACAACACATCTCAACACACCAAGTGGCTTCCCGCCATCATAAAACTCAAGGTCCATACAGTCTTGAGCATCAAGCATCTGGACTATTTTACTTTTCTTGTGTTTTGGCGATGAAATATGCAAGAGACCTTTCTTGTAGACAATAAAATTTCCAACCATTTCTCTCCAGGTACCTTTTTCCCAAGTGCCATCGTTCATGAGATAAGCACGAAAAACTGATCCTCAAGTTCTTCCCGAGGTCACAACGGCCGAAGCTCACACTGGATTCTTGCGGACTTTTAGGATGTTAAACTACATGGTTAACTGAGCTCATATACAAAAATCCTGCAGGGTTTCATTTTTGTTCGCTATTTGCGATTTTACTAACATCTAAAATTTCTGGACTACTTCCGTTTATAACCAACTTTTCGTTGTTTTCAAATTCATAGCTTCTAATGCCCGTATTCATAGTCGTTGTCAAGTGCACCTTGTTCAAGTATCACTTTTTATCAAGCTGTAACTCAAGTACGATTTCTGTTTCATGGATATATTTCGAGGGAAGCCAAAGTTATGTCTATGAAACAGAATTCGTACTTGAGTTACAGCTTGATTTAAAGTGGTACTTGAACAAGGTGCACTTGACAACGACTATGAATACGGACATAAGAGCTTTCCCACACTTTTCATCATCATAGGTACCTATCGTCGAGACTACCGCATCTACCCGCTGGCTGGTTGACATGACAGCCCGCCCGCAAAACGCCATCACAATAATTTCGCGTGTACCTTAGAAATATAAGTTGGGGCACGCTAAAAGCTGACGTCATATACACACTATGACGTTTCGCGTGCACCTAATTTTCATCTTTGCGTACACGTTAGCGTGTACCTAGACACAGCGAAGAAAATTTTCGGATTATCCACTGGTTTTTGAGAAAAAAATTACTGAAATTAGGGAACCTCACAGTGTATTTTCGATGCCAGGCGGGTATGCGACTCAACAAACATTGCTTCGAACTAGATTGGCACGTTGCATTGCTCGCATTACTGCAAGCAACTTCTGAAGGTGGTTGTAATTGCTTATGTCGACAATTTCCATGGTTTCAAACGCCGCACGCCTAGGCAACCATCTAGCGAAAACCCGGAATTATAAAATTCCAATTATTGTTGAGAAGCAAATTACAAAAAAGAAAAACACAATATGGCGGGCCAAGATGGTGGCGAATCGTGAAACCGAACTGGAAAGCAATAATAATTATACAGAACAAAAGTGTAATCCAAATTTCAGCGAAATCGGGTCACATTTAAAAAGTTCCATGCGGGCCCAGGTGTCGGCTAATCGTGAAACGGACCTTGGAATCGTTTTTGATTATGCAAAACACAAGTGCGATCCAAATTATGTCAACGGACATCAGAAAATCGCAACTAAGTTGTGCTTTTTTTTTTAGTGAATTGTTTCTGAGAATTCAAGAAAAAAACAACCACACAACTTCAAATTCGTTTGTGATTTGTCGTCAAAACAAAACCGTACAGTTCGAAAATAAATACGGAATTCAGATGGTAGGCGATAACATCGACTTTAAACCTCCAGTAGGTGACAAAAGTTCGAAGGTCTGAATCTTGGGTATGTTTTGATCTTTACACATCGCACATTCTTTGAACTTGAGTCATTTTCTTGCCACTTTGTGGAACATACATTTGTAATTTTTGTAATTTATTGTGCGCCATAGCATAGTTTGAAGGGGTGAATGTACGATGGGCTTCTGTTATGTCGATCATTTCAGGGAAACGGGCGACGCTGCCATTGCCGGATCCACTAGTTCTCCCATGAGGAATTCCTTGCGGGTGAACGCTCCTGAATTCGTGCCAAAGAGCATCGGCAGGAACTCGAAACCGGTCAGCTACGCAGCAGCGGTGAACCCTCTGGGTGGAAGCAGCAGCAGCGGCAACAACAATTCGGTCGACAACGTCACCAAGCAGCTCTGTCCGTCTGCCAACAAGGAAGGATTCTGCAAGTACCCACCGGGCGAGTGCAGCTACCTGCACGGCGAGATATGCGATTTGTGCGGCATGGCCGCCCTGCACCCCTCGGACGAGGAGATGCGCAAGAGGCACCGTCAGGAGTGCATCAAGCAACACGAGAAGAACATGGAGCTATCGTTCGCCATCGCTCGTTCTAAGGAGAAGAGCTGCGGAATCTGCTTTGAGGTGATCATGGAGAAGGCCAACGGCGAACAGCGGTTCGGAATTCTGCCGAACTGCAACCACTGCTTCTGCCTCAGCTGCATCCGCAAGTGGCGGCAGGCGCGCCAATTCGAAAACAAGATCATCCGAGCGTGCCCCGAGTGTCGCGTCACGTCCGACTTCGTCTGTCCCAGCATTTTCTGGGTGGACACCAAGGAGGACAAAAGCAAACTGATCGACGACTACAAGGCGGCACTGTCGACAAAAGACTGCAAATATTTTGACAAGGGCGCCGGTAAATGTCCGTTTGGCAACAAGTGCTTCTACCGTCACGCCTTTCCGGACGGACGCGTGTGCGACGTGGGGCCGCCACCGCGCCAGCGACGCCACAGGAACGGATTTGACAATGCAGCAATTGAAGTTTTGCAGGTATATATCTTATGTCATCTTCCTTGTTTGGACTTACAACACCATTTATAGGCGCGAATGAGCATTTCTGTCTTGAAGGTTATTTATACAGATTTGGTGTGTCCAATGCCATAGTGGAAAAATTTGATGTAAAGCCACGCCTAGCCTGAAACGAGTTCAACCCAAAAGTACGTGCACCTCCTAGATTACTGTATTTATTCACCCTACACTATCTTAGGATTATTTCAACACAAAAATGAAAAAAATCGGTTGAGCCGTTTTTCAATAATTATTGTTTTTATCATTTTTTGACAAAATGGCCTAGATGTTGGTTGCTAAAAAAATGTTTGCACTTGAAAATCTTATGATGCCAAGACGCCACTCAACAGATGTGTTGATTGAACCATTCTGATTCGATTCAGACTAGTCATTAGTTCTAAACAGTCCCGTGGTATATACAGGGTGGAGAAAAAAGTCGAAAACTATCATTTTATGAACAAAATAAGTGAAGTCTTGTAAATCGCCTCAACTTATCTACATTTATGCTTGAATGGAGTTGGATTGGTGAAATAAGATGTTGCCGAATCAATTCTAGCTGTCTTATTCCCAAAGAAAAATTAAACTTTCAAATCTATTTCTAGAGCTATAGGTAGTAAGTACCTACTCTTTGTTATATGTTTGCTTCTTAGTGCGCATAATCATAATTCGTGTTATTTGTATTTATCATCTCGTAATATATTTTATGACCAGTGACTATCTCCTAGGCTTGTAATATGATCTCAATGGGAAATGAAGATTCCTCATATATTTACTATGAATTGGAGGTGTTTTTGTTTTGAAAATTCTAATTTCGAAAAAATGTTCTTGAATTTAGAAAATATTTTTATGATCAACCATATACTTCCCTGTAGCTTTCAAAAACAACCTGATTGATAAATTTCTGTCATGGAATAAGCCCACTGGAATAATTGATCCGCGTTATTTCACCAATCCAACTCCATTTTGAAACTGGTCTGTCTTTCTTGGTTTCACACATTTTTAGGGCTCATGATGGGTACATTTGGATTTTATTTCACCACAGCACTAGACATATTCTAAGGAACAAACCTGTTCAAGCATGACTCATCTTATTTCATTTTCCAAGCTGTTTATTATAGAAATGGCAAGATCCACCACAATGTCTTGGAGAGTCACGGATTGAAAAAAAATAGTTACCTATTTCATTGTATAAAAACTTCAGATTTTTTCGATATTCCAGAAACGGTTAAACACATTCAAGAACCGTTTGTTGGGACTTTTTAAGGATGAATGTAGATAATTTGTGGCGATTTCCAATCTTCCACTTCATAAAATAATAATGGAATAATAATTTTTGACTTCTTTCTTTTTTCACCCTGTATACACCCCCGGTATGGTTGGCACCAATGCTACTAGTCTGAATCGAAAGAAAATGACTCAACTGACACCTCTGTTGAGTGGCATCTTGGCATCATAAAATTTAAAGTGCAAACATTTTTTCAGCAACTAGCATCTAGGCCATTGTGTCAAAAAATGATATTATTGAAAAACGGCTCTACCGATTTTTTTCATTTTTGTGTTGAAATAATCCCAAGATAGCGTAGAATAAGAAAATACAAAAATCTAGGAGGTGCACGTACTTTTGGGTTGAACTCATTTCAGGCTAGGCGTGAAAGGGCTCGTCAATTGAAATAGTTGATTGACCAAAAAATTCAGTCGCATTCAAGTGACATAACTCTTGATTGATTCAACCATTTTGAATCATTTTGTTTTCTGAGTAGCTTACGTATCGGACTACAACATGTCATGGGCCTTTTTTTAAATTGGGTGTTTATGGGCCGAGGTATGGCCGTATCGAGTACTAGCTCATTAGCGCCCTTGCGGTGACTTCCTCCGTTTCACCCTTTTTCCCTTGACGTGACCACTCGGTTAGTGCACGCCAAAGTACTTGAGAGCGCATAGAGAAAAGCCACCTGCCCCAGCGGGATTTGAACTCCGGACCTCTGGGTTTGAAGCCAGAGACGGAGCCCACCGAGCTACCGCCGGGATGGGCCACTTGTGGTATAGGTGTTCCGTATTAATTATACAGGGCGCTCAATCAGGTACTGCAAAAATGGAAACGTTTGAACAGGTCCCATTTCGCAATAAAAATTTTTTTGCTTCAATCCAAGTGTTTCAGGGGAGTCGTTCTAACCATAACTTGAAACGTTTCTTAATTTTTTTGCCCATCTGCTTTAATTACAGGGTGATCTAAAAAACGTAACCTTCTGGTTTTGCAGTAATAACTTTATTATATATTTTACGTCATTCAGTATGAGCTACGAGTACAGCAATCCAGATAAATGATGGAACTGGAGTATTAATGTGAATCATATCGAACTACTTTAATTTCTATGCCCGGTAAAAGTTTTACCTCCAGTACATGAGCTGTTTTCCAATTGTTTTTCCCGAAAACTTCAAGTGTGCCGTCAGAATAGGGCGATTGCATGCAGGGGGCGCTTGCGGCGCCGTTTGCCATCTGGGGACTTTGAGTTTATCAATTGGTATTGCAAATCGCCAAATCGTGTGTCATAACTGCCAATCGCGTGATTTTGGCACTTGAATAAATTAACATTTTTCTCGCCACATCAATTGCCCGCTGTCATTAGTTCTCTTCTCATCTTTCTATATTGTCGACGCTGAAAAATGCCCTATAAATGTTGTGTGCCACACGCGCTCAAAATTCAAGAAAACAGAATTGGCATAAAATTTCACAAGTTCCCTACCAATGAAGCCCTGAAGAAGCGATGGGCCGTTGTTCGACTTTTATTTTGCAATTTGCAAAACATAAACAAACTAAACTAATCGATAATCTGGATCTGGCGCAAGCGCGCTGTGCCGCCAAACCAATGCCACCAAGTGGCGACAAGCTGAACCAACATCATGCAATTGCTCTATTGAAAAGCCACTTGTGTCGAGTTTTTCATCAGCTTTATGAATATGGTAACTATTTTTTTGAAATTCGTCCAAAAAATGTACTTTTTGACACGAAAATCTAAATGAATTTTTCGAGGAATTTTTGCTATGGCTTTGCTAAGTCTGGTCTTGCTATGGCTTTTTATGAAGCATCAGTGAAGGACTGTAACACGAAAATTTCAATCGATTATATGAAATCGTATGTTAGCTTCCAAAAAGAAGCAATAAATAATTTGAAAAAGAGACTTAACGGTCTTTTGTTTTTATAAGGATCTTGGTAGGATGAACTTGTGAGATTATGTGATATGTTGTGAGATAACGGCTATTGCTTAGAAATAGGCTAGGTCTCAACTTGATGTCCTAAAAACCAAGTGCCTTGCGATTTTTTAGTAAGCGCCTGCAAACGCATTCATTTTTATAAAAAAAAATTATCAACTTCTGAACGGTTGAAGTGAATTGCAAAAACTAAACGGATTCATAATGCCTGAAAAAAGGCAAATTCAAATATGTATAGATATACAGGTTGTCCCACGAAGTAACCGACATGGTTCGAGGGTAGATGTATTTTCTCGAAGCAAATCAGAATCTGCCTTCAAAATTTTCCTGACGTCCCCCGTTTCCGATATACAGGATGATTTATGTGTTCAACCAAAAAGTTTGATTGGCCATATCTCAGGAATACACCAATAGAATCTATTGAAATTTTGCAGGATATTCTAGAACCAAGAGCCTTTGTAGCGCCTTATTCACTTATGAAATAAATACAGGACCGTACTCAAAATTTTGGTTTTTGAGTTTCTGTTGGAAAAGTCATCCTGTATAGATTTTTTAAAATCTGATGTCATATTCGGTAACTACATAAAAAATGCTACAAAATGCGATTCCTAAATTGTTTGGCACTAATTTAGCTGATTCGAAAAAAAATTATCAACAGATTTTAATGAATAATTTTTTAAAATTTGATTCAAATCACTCAAACGCTATTCCAGATGGTCAAACAAAGTCACAATTTCAATTTTGATGTTCTACCAAACAGGATAATTTCAGGAGATTTTCTGTAAACATGAATTTGGGTAGGAATCTGAGGTACCAAATTCATGTTTCCAGAAAATTCTCCTGGAATTATTTTTGGTTGGTTAGAGCACCACAATTGAAATAGTGACTTTGTTTGACCATCTGGAATAGCGTTTCACTGATTTAAATTAAAATTTTAAAAAGTATTCCTGAAAAATCTTTGTTGATATATATATTTTTTTTAATCAGCTCAATTAGTGATTGGTAAAATTAGTGACTATGATCTTTGATTTGATTATTATCATGTCATGTTTCATCTTTAAGTTTCAAAAAGCAAGGTCGCTACAAAGTTTTTAAGCCAACTTGGAAATGCGATTTTTTTTCAATGTTCAGTTGGTAGCACTGCCACACATTTGAACAACAAAAATACAGGCATAAAACAGTTGAAAAAGCTGAACACGGAAATGCAAAAAAATATAGGCTGCTCCATTTAAAAAAAAAGTTTCCTTAATCTCGTCGAAATGGGACACCTGTATAGCTGAACATAAATTCAAGTTATAGCGTCGAGTGAACGAATATGACTAGAGACGCAAGCCATATGCCCCAGCGCGTAGCCTGAAATGGATCTCACATATAGGGGGTGCGACGTGTCAGTTTGGATCTGAGATCTGTGGATCTGAGATTCTCACCCCAGATTCTCACTTCGCTTGTGGGGTGAACATGTCGGAGCGTAGCGTGGTAGCTAGCCGGCGCACAGTATCGAGATATGTGCGAAGAATAACCATTTTCAAAATGAGAATAATCACTTTCAAATAGATACAAAAAAAAACATCCGTGACGCCTCAGCCATACAGAAAAATACGTATATTTCATCTAAAGCGAAGTAAGGTCTGCGATAAATGAAGAAATTTTCAATATTATGTACAGGTGATCACGCTAGACGGATTTTTTTCAAAAAGAATCTAGAAATTGAATGCACGTTTGCATTCAGGATAACAATATGCATAGATTGTGGTGATGAAATACAAAGTGTTTCGGAAAAATGCAAAAAATTTGCTACACCCTGTACAGGGTGTCCGTTTTTCGAGGCCAAGCATGGATATCTCGTGTATCTTTAGAGATACAATGTCGGTTGAATTAGAAAAAAGTTTCACATTGTTATGGCGATCAATGATTCAAAAAGATATTTGACCTATCAGTTTTAGTTTTCGAGATATCGTAAAAAAAAACAGGAATTTGAATTTTTGATTTTATACTTTATTTAAAGAAAAAACCGGTTGAAGGTGGCCTTTTCTAATCAAGAGATTGTTGAAGCACTTTTCCAAGAGGAATTCAAAGCTGCCAAAATCTTCATTCTAGATCTAGCTTTAAAAACAGCCGAGATACGACATCCAACTTTTTTTCTGTTATGGACGCCATATTGGATTTTAACATTTTTGAATAGTGTTTTTTTTTTCTTCTGGTTACAACGATGTGTCACATGTCACTGTTGAATAAAATGTTCAGCATTCACGTTTTTTTTTTATTGTCGGTGCTGGTTTTGTTTCCAAAGCACTCTTTGAAAAATTAAAAAAAATACCCAAAACATTTATTCAACAGTGACATGTAGCACATCGTTGTAACCAGAAAAAAATACTGTATTAAAAAATGTCAAAATCCAATATGACAGAGAAAAAAAAAGTTGAATGTCGTATCTCGGTTGTTTTGAAAGCTAGAATAACGATTTTGGCAGCTTTGAATTCCCCTTGAAAAAGTGCTCCAACAATGTCTTAATTAGAAAAGGCCGCCTTCAATCAAAACAAAAATTACTTTGTGTACCAAATTTGGTCAAAACCCAGTAAATAAATTTGTAGTTACAACAAACAAAATTTTCAGAACTAAACTTCGAAAGCTTCTCTTATCTCTGTTAGAATGCGTTTCTGATATGAAATTTTTTTCGAGAAAGTATAATTTTTTTGAAACTACCATCTCCTATAATATTAACATAAAAAAGTGAATCACCCTGTATATATTCCTCTATTTTTGTTAAAATTGAATAGGTAGGTACAAATTGTTTTTTTTATGCCCATCTAAAAAGTCCCGAGGTAAATTAATACAACAGGACGTGTCGGTAGATTATATTGTAATATCAATAAATGAACAAGGAATTTCAGATTTTTAGCGTTCAAATGTTCCATGTTTTGCTTGACTTTGCCAGTAATTTTTCGAAAGAAAACTTTGTCCTGAATAGAACTAGAATTTATTGAAAAGAAATGAATGACAATGGAAGAGAGGCGTCTGTAGTTTCAGCCGAATCGTTAGTGTTCGAATATATCAGGTAGGTACGTAGGTAGGTGGGCTTTACGGCACAAGATATAGAAAATACCCCAGTAGAGAGAAAATAATGCCTTGCATTTTGTCGCTTGACCACTCTGTTGTGAGGTCACTGCCGTAGAGTCGTTCAGTTTGTAGGCAGTGCGGTGCGGAAGGTGCACCGTGTGAGACGGCAGATGAGATGGCAATAGGGAACGCATTTTACAATGCCTTTGCGTCTCTTGTCATATTCGTTCACTCAACGGTTATAGGTCTCATCAAACCATTTAGTGATTTCAAATAATTATTTGATGAAAAAAAAATCTTTTTTGTCTATCTTGAACGGTAAGACCGCTATGTGATAATTTACGCTAGGATGGACCACCCTGTATATACTTTTTGTAATTATGTCCCAAAATGAACGTCCAATTTTCTGGACGAGCTTCTTGTTGAACACAGCGCGAGGTGGGAAGATGGATTGATAACTATTTTTCCCTGATCCCTTAACATGTCGACAACAACATGTTGGAAGAAATGACCGTTTTTCACGGCGCACTTAAATGCTGTATGAGAAAATCGACGCAAAATAGCCCAAGACGTTACTAATTTTAAACCAAGCTCACTTGAGCAGTTTTCAAAAAACAGGGTAGAAACCCTGATTTCTGCCATTTGCATGTTGCAACGCACAAAAATAATACAAAGTCGTTTTGCAGCAAGTCATCCTGTGGGACTTCCTGGATGAAAGAGACAACCCTTGGCAATCCCTTGCCGAAGACCTGGAGGATCTGGCAGATTTCTTCACAGATTCTGAAGATTCAGATTGGTCGGACTACGAGCTGTTCATTGAGTGAATCTTTGTTCATCAGTTGTACCCTTTTTTAAAATCTGTTTATAGATCTAAGTTTTGTTGAATGTATACATACACACACACATACACACACAAATATCAATCTTGTTTCTGTTATAGAATACCTTGTACATACAACGCTTATGTGGGTAAATATAATATATATTCGCCAAAAGCAGGTTCGTTTTACCACATAGCCAGTCGGGGCATGTGCGCATGTCCCACAATTGAAGGAACGAAATTGTTTTTGCATTTAAAGAAAGCGCCATTCATTCTCCACCTGCCTGAGAGTGTGAAGTCCTTCGTTCGTCCAGTATCCACACAAGACAGCCTCTCTGAGTTTGTGTATTTCATCTTTTTATTTTTGTTTTTAATTTAAATTATATTGAACATTGCATTATAATTGTGTTGGCTTAGCCATGTGTTATTCTATCTATCATTATTATTCCAATGCTTTTTTAACACATAGCTTTGCAACTGTGTAGTGTATTGGCCATTGTTATTTTTTTATATATAATTTGTGTTAGTACCAGAGGAACCAATCTTACAAGTGTAATTTTGTAAGGCCAGTACAGAGTTTTGTAAGAAACAATTATTACTTGAATATTAACTAACACGGAATTAAACTACCTATGACTAATGTTTAATTTCTCTAGATACAAACATTATACCAATGCGCCAGCTAGGTAAGATTGTTTCTTAACCTTACGATTAAGTTTCCTGTTACGTTTTTCTTTGTCTTTTGCTCTTTTGTCGATTTTATTTTTTCCTGTCAAATTCCACTCTTTTAATTTATATATTTACACTATACATAATTTGTTATCCTGCTGATTTACACCGAATTTGTTCAGTTTCTCCTGGTGCTCATGCAGATAAAAGTTGAAATGGCAGAACACAGCCGTAATCAGATCTGTGATTGTTAGCTTTTTAGGGTTAATAATTTTAGTTTTTCGTTGTCACTCTAGTGAGGCTTTTGTTCAATTGCAAAGGGAAAACTTTTTATATTAAAATAATATCTGCGCCCGAAGTTATGAAATAGTAAAGACTTTTCAAGCAATACTGAATGTTTACCTCTAGAGCTTACAAAAAAAAAGGCATTTCCACACCACACACATACACACCCACTGGAAGGTTTACATAAGTATTTTGCTTGCTTCTGTTATGTTACTATGTTTAGTCATTATTATCAGTTTAGCAGTTAATGCCTTTGTATTATATGTATATTAGAAACTTGGTTGGGGTGGAATTCTTCACAAATTATTTTCCAAATGTGTCCAACCCAAAAATAAATAAGTTACTTAGACTCTGATTTCTTTTATTAAAACTTATGTAACTACGTAATTACTGCAATAAAAGTAGTGACCCAGGAATGGTGTTTCCATATTTTCTGAATCACTTTGGTCTTTATTTCTTTATTCTAATTTTGTGCAGTTAAGATGGTAGGCAGATGAGTCTATTTTTCTGAAATGTTTCACAAATCCTGAGTTGAATTTGATCAAAACACATTTTGACTGAAACTGCGCTAAGTCTTGCAACCAATATTTTACTATACCGATCCACCTCCAACATGGAAAGGGAAAGTATTGTAATCGTGCAGAAAAAAGTTTTAGATTTCGACGGATATATCCATTTTGAGGTGCCCCAAGACGATTAAGACCATTTTCAGAATGATGTCTGTCTGTCTGTGATGTTCCAGGATAACTGCCGAACCGTTGATCCGATGGTCTTGAAATTTGGTATGCGGACATGTTTTGATGTCAGATGGAAATGCCGCCACCAAAAAATGACCGAAGCTATATTTCACGGAACTTGATTGCAACATTGGAAAGCCCTTGAAAATCTATTCAGAACAGCCAAATTACTTCTCCAATGTCATCTGTCAAAAATTTGAAAAATGTGGCAGTTTGAGACCAAGAAATAATTTAATTCAGAAGCAACGGTCCACAATCGGAGATCTCCCGGTCGGGCTCTACAAAATTTCGAACTTTTTCCTGGCCGATAGTCTGATATACCACCAGTGACGGGCTTTCTCCCGGCGTTTGGTTTAGAGAACCTGCGTTTAACACTGTTTCGGTTTCACAGCGGTGATTTTTTCCCTGCGGTGCTTGCACATTCCATAAATTGAAAGAAAATTATGCCCATACTTCGGTGATGAGCCCCACGGAACATTCATGTTAGGTGTCGACACTCGACATGCTGCAAGGGAGAGAAGATTAGAATCAATCACAAACATGGAGACTTCGACGCGGGAATAAAACACAAACCCGTATAATTGGCGGAGGAGCCGCTCAACAGCGTGCCGGATTCAAATGCGAAGGTGCTGTAGGTACTTTACTGGGGCTTTCCCAACTAAAGTCAGAGTTCACAATAGTTGAATGACTCATACTTGAGAGCATTTGGAGCGTTGCGGTGAGAAACGTGGAGAAGAGAAGAGAAATCATGGGCGGCCGGGTCGTGAAAAAGAAGGCAAAAATGTTGAAATGCGGAAAAAATATATTTTTGCCATACCCTGATGTATATGACCGGTGGTAGAAAATTATGTATAGGTATGTACTGTATTGGTAGATTTCAGTTATGAAATCTACTAAAAAACGTCGTTCAAGGAAGTTTCTTTTTCACATAAAAGCAAAAGGGGAAGAAGCTTCCAAGAGAAATGGGAATTCTCGTGTGATCACCTGTATGATTATCTGATTGAATTTTGTTTTATGGGAAACTGAAACAAAATGGGAACTGAAATAAGTATCCCATGAGATATACCTACGTTTCATTGTCAGCTTCAGAAAAAGGAAAGCATAAATATTTCTCAAGTGATACTTGAGACAGAAGGGTCTACGGCATCGTCAAGTTAAGGTGCGTTTAGTCAGCTTATTTATTAGCTGCAAGTTTTAATTTTAGTCGCAAGCGTAGCGACGCCCATTGGCTCTTACGAACCAGCCTCCTCAGAACAGCTAATAAGCGATGCAGCGCTGACGGCTAAAATTAAAACTTGCGGCTAAAGGTGCGTTCAGTCAGCTTATTTAGCCGCAAGTTTTAATTTTAGTCGTAAGCGCTACACCGCTTATTGGCTGTTCTGAGGAGGCTTGTTCATAAGAGCCAATGGGCGTCGCTGCGCTTGCGACTAATGGCTAGTTTATGCGCATCTAACATGTAACATTTATGATTTAAAATTTATCAAGTTGAAAGTGAGGTTAAACCATTAGAATCCATTATGTCAGTTTATGCACCATCTAAGATTTAATATTTAAAATGTAACATATCTAACATGTAAAACTTATGACGTTGAAAGATGGCCATCTTTTATCTTTATTAAATCTAACATGTTAAATGGCATATTTAGTAAGCGTGAACACAAGGAGCATTGTCATTTCGACGATTGAACGCCTCTAATAATATGAAGGATGTTGATCAGTTCGCCTCGAGGGATAAACCACCTTGGAAATCTAGTGTACACTTTTATGGAAATCGTTGGAAATCAGTGGAAATCATTTGAAAAATCATTGGAAATCGGTGTACAAAAATTCCATCAGTGGTTTACCCCTTGGTTCGCGTACTATCATTAAATATTGCATAAACTGCAGTTCAGTGTTTTAAATGTTGAATTTTAAATCATAAATGTTATGTGGAGGACTCGATCGTATTACGACCTCGGGTATAGGTAATGTAGAGTAGTAATAGCACGACTATTCAGGTTGACTTTAGTATATTGAATGAATTGCAATAATGATGCTTTATAATACGTAAACTATTCTACCCCTTCTCTAAGCTAAGCCTGAACCCTACATCATCCCTCTTACAGAAAGAAAAAATATATATATCTAAAATGATAGATTTTTTTTGTAAGTTTTTATTTCTTAAAATTAGCTTATGATTAACAAAATGAGCAATATACAAATGAATTAAATTTTTGCAGCGTCCTGCGAAATAAAAAGTAAACAACACACTTAACGTAAAAAGTTCAATGTCTCTCTTTTCTTATCATAGAACACTGTAAAAATAGCACTATGTAATATTGTCTACTTAAGGTGCCCATTCACTAGGGAACCCGGTTGGCCAACCCGGTTGGTCCGTGTTGGCTGTCAGGTTGGCGTGTTTTATTGCTTTGCCCACACACTGGCGAACCGTGTTGGCGAACTGGGTTGGCGAGCGCAGTTCTTTGGATAGTAGTTGATGAAGACGAAGTCATGAACGGATCAAAAAAAAGAAATACTGGCGCTATGCATACAGCAAACCATTGAACAAAACAAAAGTGGGTAAAAAAAAATCGAAACGCAAAATTGTATTTCTTTAAGAAACGCAACATCGGTCTAACGACTCAAAAATTAGTCGAAAAAAGGTAATTTATTTTCAACTTTGAAGAGATATATCCGAGGATATATCCGTTGAGTAGTTACGTACTTACGTCAGTTACTTTTACAGATATGGTTCCCAGAGTGAATATTCACCTTAATTCTTGAATCCTCTATCGACCCTTGAATTTAGGCGGTTAAATCTTAAACGTCCTGTATACACCTATAAATAGGTACCAGAAATAAGTTCAAAAACGGTTTATGACCGTTAGGTACCTACTTCGGCGTCTGCCTACTTACCTACCTGCCTGCCTGTGTCCACTTACCTACTCACGTATCTACCTACCCACCCCCACCCAACTACCCACCTTCACCTACGCACCTACCTAATTACCTACCTACATCGACGTAAAAATGCATCTGAATACAGATTACAAATCAGGCGTAGAATCGCGAATTTTTGAGGGTTTTCTCTTTTCTCATACATACCCTGCTGAAAATGCCCGCATTGAACCGAAAAAAAATAATGAAAACGGTCGAAGAAGGTTTTCAACTTCGGGATGAATGTGGTTAGTGAAACAAATTTATTGAACGGATCCAATAAGGAGTTTCATCAAGCAGGTCGAATACGGGGAACAAAGGAAAATACGGAACAAGTTCAAAAAGGAATTTTGGGAACGTTTATGAAGCAGGGCGAATGCGGGGAACAAAGGGAAATACGAAATAGGTTCAAAAAGGGTTTTGGGAATGTTCGTGAAGCAGGCTGAATGCGGGCTAAAAAGGGAATAATGAAACAGGTTCAAAAAGCGTTTTGGGAATATTTATGAAGCAGGTCAAATGCGGGGAAAAAAGGGAAATACGAAACAGGTTCGAAAAGGGCATTTGGATTGTTTATGAAGCAGGCTGGAATGGTATCTGAAAAAAAAAATGTCCCCGAAAAAAAATCTGGTTCAACTTCGTCAAATCCCTTTTTTTTATGAAGATCTGTTCAGATTAATTTGAATGAGGGAACGCGACGTTATTTATAAGAACATTTTCCAGAAACGCTCTTAGGGACGTTTAATTGATGTCAAACAGGTAGAATTTTGTACACATACCTTTTAAATTCAAGGACACATCGTGAAATTTTGGTTAGGTATACCTACCGAATATTTAGCAAAAATATCAACAAAAATTATTTTTTGCACTGTCTTTACAAAAAGCGTCATTTTACTCCCTCAAATGCAGGAGTAATGTTTGATGGGACAACAATAAAGCTGCAGATATACAAGACACAGTTATTTATTATTATAATAATAATACACCATAATACTAGTGTGAAAAACTGGGAACTTTAATGGCGTTTCCTTACTTCTTATCGTTTTAATTTTTGACTTTAATAATTATGAGTTTATCAGCTTTTTTCTTTGGTCTCGCTCGTCTTGGGTCGAAGGATTTTTTCTAGATCCATCCTGTGATCCAGCAATTCTAAAAAAAATACATATGTATAGTTATAGGTACAGTACGGTTACGATTGCATAAATGGAAACACTTGACATTACTTGTCATCTTTATTTTCCATATTTTGACCGACTGAAGTAATCTCCTCATGGGAACTTGGCTAGCCACAGAAGAGAACGCAGAAGAGAACGTTTATTTTGTGCTGTCGTAAAGATTGGATAGAAAAATCAAATAATCCCAGCTCAAATTGAGAAAGAAAAACAGTGTCAGTGTCAAAGTGTTTCCCTTTATGCGATCGCAACTATACTTAGGCAGTCTAAACAGCCTATAGAACTATGAATCTAATATGAACAATATTCACAGTATAATAATTATTGGGTATAGAGGTACATGGTTTTATTGCTTAAAAATAAGTTGGTGTCAAGAGAAGGTACCTCAAAAGATACAGGGTTATTCATATCAAAGGACCACTCAAAATATCTCCCTCAAATTTTTGATTTAAAAAAAACTCAAGTAACTACTCCCATTTTCAGAGAGCATGAACGCTTCTAACGATACAAAACGTTTTTTTTATTTCAAAATTGTATAAGGGGAGTATAAAAATCGTTGTTTTTTTGTGCAATCTCTATATATTTTGTTTATGAGACCTGGTGGAAAATTTTTGGTAGAGATTGAAGATGTATAAATATTCCTTATAATTATGGTTGTTGGTTTCTAGGGTCTGCAGAAAAAAGTGAAATTTTTGTACACGGCGTACAAGTTTTAAAAAAAAAGTTCTGTATCGGAAGAAGCGTTGATTATTTCTGAAGACTGAAGTACCTACTTGAATTTTTTTTCAAGTCAAAAAATAAGGGAGAAATTTTGAGAGGCCATTTGATATGAATGATCCTGTACCTAATAATCAGCATTAAAATGCTCAGCTTTGCCCTAATTCAATCGACTTCATATAACTTAAAGACTAATTTGTTTTCTAAATTGAATCTTCACACCCATCATTATTTTTTTCAACGTTATAATAATAATTATTACTATTAATTACCATGAACCACTAAGTGTTTCCGGGATCACTGCCTCCGTCCTCATGATCGAGGTTTGGTACGTTTTTGGATGTAGGTAGGTACCACCAACATCAGCAGTCTCCATGTCGGCTGCCTCCTCAGGTTGACCCATGGTTGTGTCCACCAATGTCCAGCTTGCAACTTGCAACCTTAGTGCCAAGTTTCACGTTAGGTTTTTCCAAAACTGTTAAGACCTCCACATCGTGTTCCGTCTTTTTTTTCTCCTCGTTTTTCTCCAATATTAACTTGGACGTTATCTCAAGGTTCGATGGTTAGCGGTTCTTTCAACTTCGCCCGGGGTAACTTCCATCTCGATCTCGTCGATGCTTTTATAAATGGCATAAGGTCCCTGTGGAAGAATTAGATTTAAGTTCTTTAATTCATGAAAGAACGCACTTCCACCAATAGGTGATAAATACTTAGATGCTTTCTTAATTCTAGCCAAATAATACATAGTTACACTACCACTACAATCATATTACATTATTATCTACAACGAGCGTGAAATAATGCCAATGAACCGAAACCTTCCTGAAACCTTTGTAGATGAAATATTATATGATGTAATGTTAAAAGGTCTTATTTAGTTCGCGAGCGCGAGGTCACTTCTTATATTCGTTTCACAAGCGTCCTGCTCACAAAATAATTTCTGTCAATTTCAACACATGCATCATAAATAGGTAGGTAGCTATATCATTTATATTTTTCTAGTCATCGATATTTCTATGTTGCAAATATGCTCGTACTCAGGGGCTGTTTAGTAGGTAACCATCCAACAAGAGGTCTTGAGGAGGATTAAATATTATCATAACAGAAGAAAACAGATTTCACGAGTTTTTTCAAAGCAAGTTTTCTAAAGTTTGGGGTCTCGTACAAAATTAATAAACCTAGTTATGATATTAAGATATGAATTAAAATAGCACGAAGTCAGTACATGTTAAAAACTTGTAACAAAAATAGAGATACCTATCTATTGTTCTTAACAAAATATACTTGAACATATTCGAGAGCTTATACCGGCTATTCGAGGGCTGATTCATGATTTATTATAGTTGTGCATTGTTAGGATGGTCTTCTGCTGAAAACGCGCATCTGATGGGTTGCCCTTTAGGTATAATACCATATGCCATGTGTAGCAGGTTCTTTATATTTTCCAGATGTGGACTCTGTGGAGGCAATAATGGTCTAAACTTGTGAAATGCACCGATATATCGCTCGACCTTCCACGGGTTGTTTATAGGAATCCCTAATAATTCTTTTTGGCTTTTCTTTTAATCGCATTGACTCTTATTGTTTTCTTTTTTTTAAACCGTGGGGCCGGGCGTGCGTTTTGGAGGGAAGAAGTACCTAATTCGGCATTGAAAAAGTTAGGTGTTTATATTCATAAGTAGGCACTTACTACCTAAGTAAATATATATAAGTAGGTATAACTGTAAATTGGAACTCAATTTAAAATTGGGAATAATCATATGGGTTCTAAAACAACTTCAAACTGCATGAGAGCAATGATTAGTTCATTTTCGAGAAGAGCAGTGTATAGGTGTTTATCAAATTCTATTGTTCTTCTTGCCATAACTTAGTCCAAGAGTATCATGGATATTCAAAAATCACATAAATGAGCTCTAACGGTGAGAGAAATTTAGCGTAGGTAGGCGCCCTCAAAAATTTCGAATTATTTTTCCAAAAATCACTATTCTATACCTAATCATAAGAAGCCCCACCTTCCCCGATTCTACCTATCGAGCAGAAGATATAGATATGGTCAGGGCTGGGCAAAATACTTCGAAAAATGTATTTAAATACAAAATACAAAATACACGATCCAAGATGATCGAAATACAAAATACAAACTACTTCTTGAAATATCTTCGAAATACAAAATACAAAATACGTATTTTGGAAAACTAAGAAATTCCAAAATACAAAATACAACCTAGAGTATCCCAAATACAAAATACAAAATACTTTCATATTGCGTATTTCAACCATTTTATTGGAAAAACCGTGAAATGCAAGTATTTCAATGAGAACACTTCATTGATCCAGTCGCAATAATAAGTTAATTATTATGAACTATGAAAAGACAAATACAATAAACATAAAGTGAAGAAAACTTCATATTCAAACCTATTCCTTACTTCATTCATCAATTCTTCAAAATAACAAATGTTGATTTCCTTTGGGGACAACCAGCTTTTCGAAAATATTGTCCGACATCCGACATGGAACCTCTCGTGGCTGACAGTAGGATGCACTTACCAGTAAAACGTAAAACGTAAAAGATGCGATCGAGCTCATTATCGATCCCAGATAGTGTGCAAAAGCAAGAAATGTCAATGGGGTGAATATAGTATTACCAGAACAATTTCGGCCCGAACAGACTGAAGAGCATGGGAAACAAATGTATTTTGTATTTTGTATTTTGAAAATCATAATACTTTTCCAAAAAATGTATTTAAAATACAAAATACGAAATACTAGCTGCCTGAACTATTCCAAAATACAAAATACAAATACTTCTCAATCAAATGTATTTGAATACAAAATACAAAATACTTTCATGTATTTCAAATACATATTTCAAATACTTGTATTTGAAATACCGCCCAGCCCTGGATATGGTATACCCGGTATTATAGCTGTATACCTACCTATACTTATATATATAATCGTAACCTCTTTTACCCATCTGGGTGTCGAGGTGTCGGACGCACCGAGCCGCACCTATACCTATACTTACAACAGTTTATTTATTGTGAGAGTGTTTTAGACAGCGAGACAGCGTATCATCCACGCAACAATGTTTGAACGCGATTCTGTAAAAAATTAGATTCTATAAACGCTTATTCTTTTATGTAAAAAATCCTGTCGGCCATTGGCTGTTTTCTAGGCAATAACAGAGTAACAGAGCGTTTATGGATTGCTATTTTTTAGAGAATCGAGAATCGCACCATGAATTGTTATTACTTAGATATATTATTGTTATTATTGTGATATAATAGTAAATAATAGTACATACCTCCCATCTGTGAGAAGATCAGAAAAATGGAAAAAAAACACTGAATCACTGTAAAAATCGCTGTGGAATCACAATTGTTATTACACTCGCGTCGCAAAGAAATCATGCACATGCAGGGACTAGAATAAGTCAGCAACGAATGATCTATCATCTATTCTGAACCCATAGACTCTAAACTAAACCATTTGTTATACGCTTGTGTCCGGTGATGGGAACTGATCCACCAACTATAGCTTTTACCACTTTGCCGGTGAGCTTTGACGTAGGTAGGCTTTTACCGTCTAAGCTTTTACCCATCAATACCTACGCATCAATACCTACTTCGTTTCATGATGGTCATCGATCAGCCAGGCCAACAATAACTAATAAACCTAACCAAATTCTGTACCTTTTGAGTCCCGAGTTAGGTACCTACCTATTTAAATTATTATTTAGTATGTATTATAAATCAGTTTTTGATGGATTGAACCGTACAATAACCATATGGCGTATAACCATGCGTACAACATACAATACATAATTAATACAGGTACAGGTGTCCCGGAATAAGTGTTAAAAAAATTCACAGGGAGATAGAAAATTGAAAAATTACGGAACATTTTTCAATTAACATTGCAAAGGTTCGCAAACGTATAATAACGGAGATACAGGCCTTCAAAGTTGTAAATTAAAATATCGTTTTTTTTTCATAACTTTTGAACCCTTCAACTTATTTTGCTCAAAATCAAACCAAAGTTTACTGAAATAGGTATCTATCGAACAATGATAACGCATTTTATCAAACATTTTCAGGAGCAAACATAATAGGGGGTACCTTCCCCTTTTTCCCCCCATTTTTTCTCCCCTGATTATTTTTGAGGATCGTTTTAATTGTTGAATTCTCCCTTCAATTTAGAGGAGAAAGTTACTCGTGCAAAACTTTGATTCGAGGCTTCGTTTATGAGGTAACTATTTGGGTTTGAAATTTCGGAAAAAATCTCAAAATCTCCATGCACTTTCAAGAGCCCAGTTTTTTTCGTGAAAACTTCTCGTTTTCAGAAAAAATGCTTATGTATCAACTTGAAACACCTGGAAAACCTATTTGAATTGAGGAATCATGAGTTTTCCTGGATTTTAATTTTTAGGCCTTTGGAAGCGGTGTTCTCGAGATGTTTTCCGGAGTTTCAAACACAAAAAAAACTGAAAAATGAAGCCTCTAATCAAAATCTTCTGGAGTAACTTTCTTCTTCAAATTGAACGTGAAATCTAAAAATTGAAACGATTCCCAAAAATAATTAGGGGAGTAAAAAATAGGGAGAAAAAGGGGAGAGAACCCCCTATTATCTTTGCCCCTAGAAATTTTTTTATGTAATGCTATACCATTGTTCAATAGAGACCAATTTCAGTGAACTTTGTTCTGAATTTGAACAAAATCGGTTCCTGTTCCAGAGCAGAGCTTTTCAAACCGCATTGAAGGTGATTGAAAAATGTCGAATATCTTTCTGATTGACCCGTGCCACAAGCTATTCTTATTCATCCTGTTGGAATATGGTGCTCTTTTACCCGATTCAATATCGTGCTTTTCAAACCGCATTGGGTGTGATTGAAAAATGTTAATAATCTGCCTGATTGACTCGTGCCACGATCTATCCTTATTCATCCTTATTGAAATATGGTGATTTTTTACCCGATTCAATATTATGCTCTCAAACCGCATTGAGTGTGTTTAAAAAATGCCGGGAATCTGCCTGATTGACCCGTGCCACCAGTAATCCTCATTCATTCTTATTCAGCATTGTAACCACAAATGAAGGTTTCAATCAGGGCAATTGTAGCCCTATTGAACCTCATTCGATCCGAGCTGACGGGAATGAGGTTGAATGCGGGTCGAATAAGGAAATCACGAAGATTTTCAGCAGGGTAGCTTTTCATCCTGAATCCACAAGACGCGAGAAACTATCAGTGTTGCAAAAAGGAAATGGTTCCTAACTCTACACCATGGATGTAGCTCAACACATTATTTCTTGATGAATTATTGAGCCTTGCGTTTGCCCCCGCCCCTCTCCCCGCATCTTGCCGCCGGCGCCGCCTTGATGTGTAACGCGACTGTAATGTAGCAAAAACAAAGGAAATCAAGTAGGTACCTACCTACTGTAAATTTCTGATTTCTTGAATTGAATCAAGGTATCCTGTATCACATGTACCTATATTACACACACTGACATGAATAAATTGTCATTCCCTCGCAGATATTCTTTTTCATAACCGTATCAAAAAAACAAAGTATCTAATCTATTTGGATGATAATTGATCACTTATATCTAATTAATATCAATATTCCATCAAATAATTCAAATACCGTGATTAGCCGTAGTAACTATCCCTGATGTTGGTTGTTATGTTGGCCAACTTACCCATTCACTGACGAACCCAACAACGAACCCAACCGCGTTTTCAAGCTCGCTGGAAAACCGGCCAACTTGGTTGGGTTGGTGTTGGCGCCAACCACACACTAGCCAACATCCGGCGAACCCAACCGGGTTGGCCAACCGGGTTCCCTAGTGAATGGGCACCTTAAGCGTGTTTTATAATAACATTAGTCGTGGTATAGTTTGACTCGATTTTTATGCACCGTAATTAGTTTTTTATTATTATCCAAAATAATGTTCGGGTGTTCCTCTTTGCGAACCACGTAAGGTCCCAAATACAAGGGTTCCATTTTCTTCCCGCCATCATTCTTTACCATAACCTTATCGCCAGTTTTGTATGAGGTGAATTGGCAATTGCTATCGAACGCGAGTTTTCGTTTCATTTTACCTGCAATTAGGTTTTCCCGTGCTTCTAAACATGCCGTCTGGAGCCGATATTTCAGCTCTGCAGGATAATCCGTGAAATTATATAATGGTTCGATAGTGTCTTTGATGGTTGACGGTAATAAACAAGGTTTTCCAAAAACTAATTCATAAGGGCTGTACCGCGTTTCGCTATGTACTGATGCATTGTACGCGAAGGACCAGAATGGAAGCCATGAGGTCCAGGTTTCTTTAAATTTATTAATATGCATACGTAAGAAGAAACCTAAACTTTTGTGGCTATTTTCTAATCCTCCAATCGTCTCGTGGTGAAACGGTGTTGAAGTGAGCTTTTCAATATCTAGAATTTTACATACTTCCTTTTTTTTTTTTATTCGTTTATTTAACGTCGGCCTATTTCCGCAACGAGGCCTAACACCGACGCCGGTGAATGCTTTCCTCCACTATACCGGAAATTTTGCCGAACCCCTGTGTGTTCCAACACAGGGTAGGGATTTTTAACGACCACCAACATCGCATGGGGTCGGCACCATCGTTCGTATTTTACGTGCTATGCGACACACGCTTGCATTTAGCAAGCATTCCAACTAAACCAACGAGGGGTTAACCACCGTGGAGGTTTTCTGTCCCTTGCCTTGGAGATCCGTGGAGGTTTGGTGGAGATCCGTGGGGATCCGTGGAGATCCGTGGGGGTTTTTGGGGATCCGTGGAGATCCATGGAGGTTTCGTGGAGATCCATGGAGGTTTCGTGGAGATCCATGGAGGTTTCGTGGAGATCCATGGAGGTTTTATGGAGATCCGTGGAGATTTGTGGAGATTTTTGCTCAATTTGGACATCTTTCCGATATTTGAAGTCATGATATCTTTGAATCAATATTTTGATAAGTTTGATTCGTTGGCCAGCTCTAGTTAAAAATAGTAAAGAAATACTTCGTATTGATAGAACGGCAAATTTTTGATATCGTAATACATAATTCTGTACTATCCCATTCAAATTCAAGACGACCTGTAACAGATATCACTCCTGTTTTCCCTTTCTTGTTTTCAAGTTATTGACGTTTAAGCCAAACACGTAACTTTCGTGCTCGTCGAAATGTTCGTATTTGTTGCGAATCGTTGCGAATGAGAAAATCAAAGTAAGTGCCAGTTTTTTTTTGTTTTTTTTGTTTTTTTTTTGTTTTTTTTATAAGGCCAGTTTGACTTGAGCGAAATAGCACTTTTCGAGAATAAATCTTGGATGCAGTAAACTGCACGCCGGCGAAAGTTTAACCCAGGAGATTACAAGGAAAAAGTAGGTGGCCCTGTCATAAAGGGGACCTGAAGCCGTACACTTCACAATAACAATTTAACCACCATTCTCTTCCTTATGCAATCATTTTGAGTCGATCTAGATACGGGAGAATACAATTTACTTACGTTAACTATTCAGTTTTCGCACTTAAACAGGGCATTTTCCTGGCCGCATACTGCACAATCATGTCCGAGGTGCAAATAATGGCGGGATATTAAAAACAACCAGACAAACCAATGTATTTACGCAGATTTAGCTGCGTTCAGTCAGCTTATTTAGCCGCAAGTTTTAGTTTTAGTCGCAAGCGCAGGGACGCCCATTGGCTCTTATGAACCAGCCTCCTCAGAACAGCCAATGAGCGATGCAGCGCTTACGACTAAAATTAAAACTTGCGGCTAAATAAGCTGACTGAACGCACCTTTTGTCATGAACAAAGTTTTTGCACAGATGAAATATTATAGCTATTTGATCTCAAAAATAGACTAGCCTTGGAAATCTTCCGCGCTGTATCACATTACAGGTGCATTAGAGTAGGATTCAAAGGTTCTTGTCCGGTTGTTTCAAAAAGCCCGCCTAAAATTCAGCGCATGTCCCTGAAATGATTGCTCAGGACAAGCCCCTATTGTTAACTTTCCTTGCTTATCGCCACGCCACTCTATTTTTGCTGGTCTTTTTTTTGACAATTGACGTTTCATTCACAATGGTCAACGTTTGACAGCTAGCCGACAGCTGGGTGCGACATCGCTCATTGCAGGTTATTGTTATTGTGCCTTTCAAAGTGTATGCTGTAAAGAAGAAAACAGAATACGTGCCAGATATTTCAGCTTTTGTGTCATGCAGGGTCAATACAGAACTCTTGATGGGACCCCACCGGCTCAACTTAGGCAACAGTGAAAACGGCTGTATTTTTGATTGCCTATATCACTTGAGCGGAAAATAAAAGCACGCTACGAAAATTGTACAGTTGTATTGTTACTCGTATGTTGCGTATAGGAGCTGTGTTTTATTCCTTTGTTTCAAGTACTTTACGCCTTTTTATGCTTTTGCGCGATGATTTTGATGCGTTGTTATCCTTTTCTTGAGCTCTTTCGGTTTTTTCCCTGCATTTCATTCTTTCTTTACACGCGTCGACTACCTTATCTTGCGACTTTCTTCCCGTTTCGTGTGAGTTATTCTTACTTTTTAATGTTTTTTTTTTACGATTGTTAGCGATTTTCAGCCCTGTTTCTTGTTTTATGACGCGTTCTTTTCAGATTGTCCTCGCCCAACACCTCTATTCTGCTCCACGGTCCCGTTTGTGCCTTTTGGTAGCGTATTACCACTAAACAATGTCTTTTCCTGGTTTTCTCAAGATTTCTTGCCATTTCCTGCCCTGTCTTGTTTTATGACGCGTTATTTTCAGCTTTTCCCGGCTCAACAACTCTTTTTTACTCCCCAGTCCAATTAGTGTGTTTATTCTTTCGTTGAGTACCATTTCCACTTCGTTCGGGAGGTTGCATATCCGCCCGGCGCTAAAAATAGACTGCGTAGTTTCCTACTTTTCGTGAATTTTTTCTTCAAAATGTGTGTATCTTCCGCAAAATTCCTTTCAGAAAACCTTCTTAGCCACTGTTTGTAGTCCATTCCTACTTATGGAATGATCGAAATCGAAGTCGTCTTTATGACACGGTCACAATCACAAACTTATCAGAAAACAATTGGATTTGATTCCCACTTGAGACAACCCTATATGCAGTATGTGTGTACAAATGTATGCGAAAACTGCGCATGCGCTAGACTGTGGAGATTCATGGAGATTTTGTGGAGATCCGTGGAGGTTTTGTGGAGATCCGTGGAGATCTTATGGAGATCCGTGGAGATCTGTGGGGATCCGTGGAGATCCGTGGGGATCCGTGGAGATCCGTGGGGATCCGTGGAGGTCCGTGGGGATCCGTGGAGATCCGTGGGGATCCGTGGAGATATGTGGAGATATTGTGGAGGTATTGGAGGTTTTACTCTATTTGGAGGTTTTTTGTACCAGATTTTTGACCGTGGTCGACCCCTCGTAAACCAAGGAGCTTGTTTTTCGAGGCCGAAAATCCGTCCCCGGCGGAGATCGAACCCGCGACCTCTGGAGTGGCAGTCGAACGCGCTAACTAACCACACCACAAGCTCCTCTTACATACTTCCTTGAACACTGAAGCTATAAATTCCGATCCCTTATCGCTCAAAATTTGCCGCGGTGTTCCGTATCGTAAAATGAAATTTTCAACAAACGATTTCGCAACTGTGGTAGCTTCTTTGTTTTTTAAAGGATATACTTCGATAAATTTGGTCAATTCGCATTGTAAAGTTAATACATATTTATTACCTTCTGCATCTTCTTCAAGTGGCCCAAGTAAATCGATTGCGACTTTTTCAAAAGCTGTCGTCGCGGTAGAAGTGATTGTCAACGGTTGTTTTTTCATGTTCACGTGTTTATATCTTTGGCAATCATCACACTTCTTTATGAAGTCTTGAATATGTTGCTTAAGCCCATCCCAGAAATAAAATTTCTTTATATTTCTATAGGTTCGGTTAATACCGGAGTGTCCCCCAGTTTTCAGTATGTGGTAGTCGTTTATAATCAAGTTTTGCGTCTCTCTGTCCGGTACAAATTGTACGCCTCGTAAAACTGAGATATTTATTCCAGCTTTTTTCAGCTTTCGCGCGCTTTGTTTGATCCCTGTGAGTAGATTGTCATGGTGGCCACCTGTTTTCACTACTAATTCGGGTATCTGAAACTTTTTCACTATTGTAGACAGGTCTGATATGCTTGCGTCTAAGGCAGAGCTTATTTCAGGATCCTGTCGCAAGTAAATAATATTTTTCGTGATGTCATAACATACATCCTTCAGTGCGAAAAATTCTCGCTGACTGTGTTTTAACTTGATTATATCATTCGGCCAAATGCATCTCAACTCCGTAGCAGAAGCAGGCTGTTTTAAAATTTGCGTAAGCCCCGGGTGATCAAGCCGTTGCTTTGAATCTTTCAAAACATCCTGTTTTGTTACTGAGTTTTTACTTTGCTTAGTCTGAGCTCTAGTGACTGCATTGACATTTTCTTCTAGGTTTCTAAGGTCGTCAGATTTAATCTGAATTCGTGAAAGTGCATCGGCACTGACATTACTAGGGCCTTTTATGTATTCTATGTTGAAGTCGAATTCCTCCAACGCCATTCTCAATTTTGTCATTCGAGACCCTGGGTCCTTAAGTGAAAATAGGTAGATTAACGGGCGATGATCTGTCTGAATAATCGTTTTGTGCCCTAGTACATATGGGCGAAATTTTTTCAAAGCCCAGGTGACCGCTAATAGTTCTCGATGCATAACTGGCCAATTTTTCTCTGCTTTATTTAGCTGGCGACTAGCATATGCTATCGGCCTATCATCCCCGTTTGACAAAACTGCTCCTATTGCAATACCTGAGGCGTCAGTTTTCAAAATAAACGCGTCGTCTTTTGAAAAATTTGGAAACTGTAAAATTGGTGGACTGCTTAAAGCTGCTCTTAGCGCTTCGAAAGCTTTTTGACATTCTTGTGTCCATTCAAATGCGACGTTTTTCTTTGATAACTGATTCAGTGGTGCTGCTATGTCAGCGAAATTGGCAATATATTTCCGGTAGTAATTCGCAAACGCCACGAAACGCTTTGTTTCCGCCGCGTCTTTCGGCACTGGATAATTCTTCATAACGGCAATTTTTTCAGGATCCGGAACTATGCCCTTCTCTGAAATGACGTGCCCCAAATAGAGCATTTCTTTTTGCAAAAATTCACACTTACTTGGATTTAATTTTAAATTCCACTTTCTCAATCTGTAGAGTACCTGAACCAAATTCTCGTTATGTTTTTGTAAATTACTTCCAAAAATGCACACGTCGTCTAAATATGTGAAACAACGTATGTTGTTTAAACCTGTGTAAGATGTCAGGTTTAAACAACATACGTTGTTTCACATATTTAGACGGTGACAAGTTATCATCGCGCATGTTCAGGGCCGCTATTCTGAAATCGTGTGAGAAAAGTTCCTGGGAGTAAAATACATTCCGCAGTACACTGATGTAGCGAATGTTGCCTAAAATCGTGGTTTTTAGGCAACTTTCGCTACAGAAATGTAGTACGGATTATATAAAACTCCCAGAGACTCTTCTCACACGATTGAAGAATAGCGGCCCAGAATATGCGATATTCAGCGGCACAAGTTGCGCTGTAGGTTCGCAAAGCTAGGGGATGGAACTCATGCGTCTGCGCGAGCTAGGAAAAGTCAAAACCTGCAGATTTTCAGCCATCGATTTAACAAAGGAAAATAGATGACAAGAAACTCCTGACTTCCATGCTAGATTATGTGGAATGATGTTGTCCATGTGCATTGCTGTCGAAAAAATGAATTCCGCGCGTAGTGTTCCGAAAAGAACGAAAAAGCCGTTTTCAGTGTATAACTGGTTGCCTAGAAGGTGATGTTTTTTGGGAACACACATGAAATGGAACTGTAATGTTCTTTTCGTACGGTTTTTGCAGCCAGGCACTCAACAAACTGCCCGTCATTTCTGAAAAAAAAAACAGAAAACACAAAACCTCTGATACATTATACATATAACCCGATAAAATTTAAGTTACCATTTGTTTACATGCAGCATTGTATAACTACTCCTAGTAGGCCAGCCGCCGTTCAAATTGTGCAATTTTCGGAAAGCACGGGCAGGTGGCGTGTTCAGCATTTGTCGTTTGGTCGCTCAAATTAGTTATAAATCACGCTGTCTTCAAATTTCAACGTGGCGCCCAACTTACTGATAGATGTTGATGGTTTGGTACAGAAATTTTAATTTTTCTCATATGCGCTGATGATTTCTTGCGAGCTAATTGCTCTAGGCGACATCTAGTGACAAAATCCCAAATTCGAGGCTGACCTACTAGTAATAGATAGAGTGCGTTCCACTAAACGATCGCAACGCCCACGCCCACGACCGCAGATTTTCCCGTTCCACTAGCTTGCAAACGCCCGCGGTCGTTGTGAGCGGAAACTCAAGTGGAACGGGCGTGCGGTCGTCGTGGTGTGTCGAGTCACTCGAGTCACGTCTTTTCTGTGGTCAGGCCATCCAGCATGTCACGTTCTCCGTTGAACAGTGTTAATTTCATTTTTTTTGAGTTCGCCATAAGGATACCGTATGGGAATTATGGATGGGATACCGGCACAACTTTTTTGTTTGACGCATGGGTTTGACGTTTGTAGAGAAAATTGCAGCGACAGTGTTGCCGGTTTTACGCCGCTGATGCGTAGCCAAACTAGTGTTGCGCGAAATCGCAGTGCCCTGCCAATGGTCTCTATCTTTTAAATGAAGTTGCGTAAAATCATGTGGAAGGAGGCAAAATTGAAAAAAAAATCGTTATAGAACTGATTGAACTTTAAAGTCGTCACTTTAGGTCGCCATTGCCAAATCAAAAAAGTAAGTCGCAATTTCCAATATAAATTGCTAGAGCTGGCAACATTGCCGCTAACGACCAGAAGACGACCGCAACGCCTCACCTTTTCAGCGCGATCGTTGTGGGCTTGGAGTGGTCGCGATGTATGACGTCATTCGTGACGTAGCAACGACCGCAACACACGACCGCGGCTATAAGTGGAACGGGTAGACGGGCGTTGCGGTCGTTGCGATCGTTTAGTGGAACGCACTCTTATACAATGGGCGCTTTCCATTTAAAACATTTGTGTCGGTTTGTGTCAGCTTGTGTTAGCTTGTGTCGATGAGACAAAGGAAAACAGATCAAATGGAACGCATTTGTGTCGATTTGTGTCAACACAAGTCGACTTGTGTCGGTAAATGGAAAGCACACAATGCATGCAGTTTCATGCCACTGACAGACAGGACGGCAACCGTAAGGCAGAGAAGAATACCAGAAGTAGGGCGGTATTTTCAAAAACACACCAACTGATAAACACGTTACCATATTTTCGCTCATTGTGTATCTAGAACTGATCCATCATTGCTGGTCTTGAACACAATGAAAGATCAAGAAACACTCTTTTTTCCATAGCTTATTTGAAAGTTTCATTTCCAGCCGTTTCAATAATAGACAATGTTGAAATTACGCTTTTTACATGTGTTAGCATACGGCACTATTCTCAAATCCCCTACCATGGTTGCGCCAGCGCAGAAATGGCACTGAATTTCGCCTATTCGACAATGACATTGATTTCTGTGTTTGACGTTGACATTTTGTCCAGTTTAAAGCTGGATTCCCAGTTATTATTATTATTATTATTATTATTATTATTATTATTATTATTATTATTATTATTATTAATATTATTATTAATGTTATTATTAATGTTATTATTATTATTATTATTATTATTATTATTATTATTATTATTATTATTAGTGATTAAAACGACCAACAGGCCAGAGCCCAATTACAGGTCGAGTTTAGAGAAGGCAGCATATACAGAAGCAGGAGTGCAGAACAGGATGTCGACGTCACTCTCGATCAAGCTGTGATTTGAGTACATCCTGCTGAGAGGAGAAGATGCCATAAGATTTGTTCTGGCAAAAGGCAGCAGAAACAGAGCCTTTGATCTCAAATGAGCACCAGGCACGCGAAAGTCAATCCTGCTCAGAATCTCAGCGCAGTCAACTCTCCCAAAAAGAATCTTGTGCAGGTAAATAATGGAGTGGGCAGCCCTGCGATTGTTCAAACTCTGTAAGTGGAACCTGTTCTGCAGCTCACTGTTAGGGAAACCCCTAGGAGGATAGACACTGTCCAACCTGAAGGACAGAAATTTCAAAAATCTTCGCTGCACTCTCTCTAGGCTGTTAATAGGCTATATAAGTCTTATATAGGGGCTCCAAATAATAGAAGCATACTCAAGCTTCGACCTGACAAACGTGCAGTACAGCAGACGAAGCGTAGCGACATCCGCAAAGTCCCTTGAGTTTCGGATGACAAAACCCAGACTTCTGAACGCCGATTTGACGACATCGTTTATGTGCATTCTGAAGGAAAGCTCTGGGTCAAAACAAACACCAAGATCTCTGACGCTGCCAGGTCTAGAAAGAGTGTACGCGCCCAGGTTGTAGTCATAGAAAGTTGGGTTGCGCTTCCGAGTGTAAGACTGTACGTAGCACTTCGAGGCATTTAGAGTGCGTTCCACTAAACGATCGCAACGACCGCAACGCCCGTCTACCCGTTCCACTTATAGCCGCGGTCGTGTGTTGCGGTCGTTGCTACGTCACGAATGACGTCATACATCGCGACCACTCCAAGCCCACAACGATCGCGCTGAAAAGGTGAGGCGTTGCGGTCGTCTTCTGGTCGTTAGCGGCAATGTTGCCAGCTCTAGCAATTTATATTGGAAATTGCGACTTACTTTTTTGATTTGGCAATGGCGACCTAAAGTGACGACTTTAAAGTTCAATCAGTTCTATAACGATTTTTTTTTCAATTTTGCCTCCTTCCACATGATTTTACGCAACTTCATTTAAAAGATAGAGACCATTGGCAGGGCACTGCGATTTCGCGCAACACTAGTTTGGCTACGCATCAGCGGCGTAAAACCGGCAACACTGTCGCTGCAATTTTCTCTACAAACGTCAAACCCATGCGTCAAACAAAAAAGTTGTGCCGGTATCCCATCCATAATTCCCATACGGTATCCTTATGGCGAACTCAAAAAAAATGAAATTAACACTGTTCAACGGAGAACGTGACATGCTGGATGGCCTGACCACAGAAAAGACGTGACTCGAGTGACTCGACACACCACGACGACCGCACGCCCGTTCCACTTGAGTTTCCGCTCACAACGACCGCGGGCGTTTGCAAGCTAGTGGAACGGGAAAATCTGCGGTCGTGGGCGTGGGCGTTGCGATCGTTTAGTGGAACGCACTCTAAGTGACAGAAAATTAGCTTTGCACTACTCATCAACCATGTCAAGATTTGCCTGAAGTAACCGACAGTCGGCGCGATCATCAATTCTGCAAAACATCTTCAGATCATCGGCATATAATAAATGTTTCACAGATAGATTAGCTACTATGTCGTCAACATATATATCAAAAATCTCAGGACCAAGATTAGAACCCTGTGGCACACCCGATGGCTGAAGGAACTCACTAGACCTACTACCGTTATGCTGGACAAACAGGTGTCTGTCACATAAGCACAGCACATAAGTATGATTTCAAGAGCCTGACCAACGAAGGGGACAAGCCAAAGGCGGATAACTTATGCAGTAAAGTGTCGTGGTCCAGGGTATCAAAAGCCTTTGAAAAATCGGTGTAAATAACGTCCACCTTACCACCAGAATCAAGCACAACACCGATGAACTGGGTCTTACACATGAGATTGGACGCAGTTGAGCGTTCCTTAACAAAACCATGCTGATTTGGAGACAACAACCTGGAGGTATGATTACAGAGAAAGGAATGCAGCACAGTCTCAAAGACCTTACTGAAGTTTCTCAAGAGGGAGATTGGTCTATAATTTGACATTTCATTTTTATTGCCTTTCTTATGAACTGGACAAATACGTGTACGTTTCCATATTTTAGGGAATATGGAAGTTCTCAATATCAGATTGAACATGTCGGTCAGAGGCTTCACGAAAACTGAGGAGCAGTCCCTAATGAGGAAGGCAGGCACAGAATCGGGACCAGTTGTCATTCCGGCCTTAAGTTTTCTCAAAGCATCAAGAACGTCACCCTCACCTATCACACTGACAATCAACAAACCACCGGACTCAGGGAATGCGCGATATTCGGACAGAAAATGCGATTTTATATGTCAAATTTTGAATTCGAGGGCTCTGATTGGCCAATATGACGACTTTGACATTAAATTTCGCATTTTCTGGCCAAATATTCGCAACTGGGAATCCAGCTTTATCAGCAACTTGTGAAGCCTTCCGATTTAAAATGGATATTCGGCGGTCGAAAAAGCGTGTGTCACTCAGAGCATAGACTCTCAGAGGACCGACTGTCGCCACACCATGCTGTCGTCAATACAATACAGCACTGATTAAATGAAATATCCCCAGACAATTTTGCGGTAAATTTGAATGTTATGGTTGAAGTGTTCCATGTTTTTTTTGTTTCGTAATTTGGGGCATTTGGGAATGACCCCTCACATATGTGCTTTCATGAATAGGCTGCGAGGGTTACACCGATTTTTCTATGTAACCACTTCTACTTGAAAACGACGCATAATCCATTGAGATTAGTTTGAGAATCACCTATTTTACAGAGTAACATATGGAAGACTTAGAACGAATCACCTCGTTTTTTAGCGCATGCGCTAAGCGGTCACGCAATATTGTGTATTACCGATGGGTGCTTTCCACCTAGACGGTACAAATACCACCAGACGGCATATGTTCCATAGTGTGGCACAAAATTTTAGGTCATCCAATGAACGGCACAGAACCGAGTAGGAACAAGTAGATGGAAAGCATCGTTTGGCACCCGCACATGCGTAAATGGCAGGTGTAGGTGTTGATCGCAACATGGCGGTCAAGTGTGTACACTGCGGAAAGCAGGTTAATCGTTACGAGGACTCCATGAGTTGTAAAAGTTGCGGTAATTGTTATCACACAAACTGTTTGGACGTGAATGTCCAAACGTTGGATAATTTGAACAAAAGTGGAGAACTTAGAGACTGGAAGTGTATCTCATGTAGAGACAGAACCATAACCTCAACTCCGACTAGCGAATTGAAATCCCAAGACGATGTTTCCGAGAAAAT
Source organism: Anaspis maculata (assembly GCA_949128115.1). NCBI lineage: Eukaryota > Metazoa > Arthropoda > Insecta > Coleoptera > Scraptiidae > Anaspis > Anaspis maculata. The sequence continues at coordinate 39,086,767 of OX421968.1, forward strand.
CCTTCTTACATTGAGATCGACGATTGTAGATGAAATACAAAATTCACTACAGAAACTAAAAGAAGAATTCCTACTAGAATTGAAATCTCTTCGGAAGGAAAATGATATTCTAAGAAGAGAAATCAAACAAGTCCTGACTGGGAATCCAGAACATCACAATTCACCGCATGCAAAAGCAGAGGAGCACCGACAGAGGGAAGAAGAAAGACAGCTAGCCCCGGAGCGGCGCCCGCGGGTGCAGGGCGAGCGCGGACGGGAGCAGCAGCAGCAGCCCCCACAACAACAGCAGCCGCCGCGTCAGCGGCAGCAGCCTCTGCGGGACCAACAACAGCCGCAGCAGAGCCAACGACAGTCGCAGCAGAGCCAACGACAGCCGCAACAGAGCCAACGACAGCCGCAGCAGAGCCAACGACGGCCGCAGCAGCACCATCGAGAAGAACCTGCACCAGTAACTCCTGACATTGGGCAGGAGGCGAACGACAACTGGACGAGGGTTGAAAATCGAAGTTATAGGCAGATAAAAGAAAGGAAAAGGCAAACAGCAATCATAGGCTCGCAAAACGGCACACCGGGTGCCTTACGGGTTGCAGCAAAAAAGGCGTTCCTGTATGTCTCCAGATTACACCCGGACACAACTGAGGGAGACTTGCTGAGCCATGTAAAGGCACCTTTTCCAGAGGCAGAATGCGAAAAGCTGGAATCAAAATATTCCCAGCACTACACGTCATTCAAAATTACTATCAACCTGCACAACATGGAGAAGGCTATGAATTCGGATATGTGGCCGGAGGGAGTGTATGTGGCAAGGTTTTTTCACCCGAGGAAGAAGGACCCAGCAGCGAAATAGCCCTGAGCGAAAGCTCCTGCAAGCAACCATCATCTACCCTGAAGGTCATGCACTTCAACATTCAAGGTTTGGAGAGAAAGGTCAATCAACTGGATGTCCTGCTGAGGCTGCAAAGTGCTGACGTGGTCTGTCTCACGGAGCACTGGCTCGAAGAATCCGAATTAGAGGTGTGCCGTCTAGATGGATACAACCTAGTCTCTGCTTTCAGCAGACGTAAACAAAAGCGTGGCGGTGTGTGCATCTTCATGAAGCAGCATCTTGAGGCAAAAGCTCTGCCCTGTCCCGCGGTCGAGAAGCATTTCGAGGCGGCAATGGTTAGGGTTGACTCAGGGACTAACTCATTTTTAAACTCATATATTTATATTATTGTTATTTACAGGACACCCGATAGCGACCGGCGTGACTTTTTTAATAAACTCGAATCATTCTTGTTCTCAGTGATGGAGCCGGGCTCGCAATATATCGTGTGCGGCGACTTCAACGTCGATCTCCTGGGCACCTCCAGTGACTCGAGGGAGTTGTTGAACTTGATGACGGGGTTTGGGCTGGTCCAGCATGTCACCCAGGCGACGCGCATCGCTGGGGAGCGCGGAACCTGCATTGACAACATATTCTCCAACCTGTGCTCTGTGGGGGTAGAGGTGACGGACACGCACCTTTCCGACCATACCTTTCAGACTTGTATTTTCCGGGGCCCTGCGGCTGGCGTGGCGGCGGCGCCTTCGTCCGGCGCGGGCTGCCTCTTCAGGAGAGACTTCGGGGAGGGGAACATTAACACTTTTAAGTCCAACCTTGCGGCGGAAGATTGGTCGGGGGTGTACATGGCAGACGGTTTCGAGGCGAAGTTTGGGGCTTTCTATGACACCTTGAAGTACCACTTCGACACGGCATTCACCTACAAACGACATAAAATCAGAAATAGGCCGCGAAACGTATACACTCGGGAAACCAAAGAATTACATCAACTGCTCTGCGAAATGGCGAGTATAAACAAATCCGTAGATAATGCTATCTACGATAAAAAGTATAAACAACTAAAAACCATTTACAAAACACAACTACTGAAACACAAAAAGACGCATAACGATAAAAGACTTTTAAACACCAAAAATAACATGTCAAAAGAAGCGTGGAAAATAATAAATGAAACAAGGCCGAACTCTACGAAAAATAAAATTAATTCCATTATTAATGACGATGGTGTAATGCTTTGCGACAAAAGAGCTGTGGCGGATCACTTAAATAGCTATTTCATTGGCAGTTCGGGGGCGGCGGGTGCGGGCCCTGGCGGTCGGGATTTCTCGATGGGGTGTTCCTCAACTTTCTTCCTGTCTCCCACGACGCCAAGCGAGATTATCACCATGATTTCCAAAACAAGTAGAAAATCATCAGCCGGGATTGACGGGATCCCCGGTGAGGTTATTAAGGCGGCTAAAGCGGAACTTAGCGGGCCCCTATCATACATCATAAACGAGTCCTTTTTATCGGGAACATTTCCAAGTCAACTAAAGGAAAGTAAGTCAATACCTATTTACAAGAAGGGTCCCGCGAATCAGGCCTCAAGCTATCGAAATATTTCCATATCAAGCCAACTTAGTAAAGTGTTCGAGGAGGCATATAATACCAGACTGACGCAGTTTCTCAGCAAATTCGACCTGATCAGTGACAGCCAGCATGGCTTTCAAAAACATAAATCAACAAATACGGCTATATCAGAATTGACAAACTTCGTGTACGAATCACTCAACAAAAGGGAAAGTCCAGTCGCATTATACTATGACCTCAGTCGAGCATTCGACACCGTTGACCACACTTTATTGCTCAAAAAGCTGAACCATTGGGGAATTCGCGGTAGATCGAACGAATGGATTGCCTCTTTTTTACAGGATAGAACACAAACGGTGGTAATTGATGGCGTCAGGTCCGGACCGGGGAGGACTGGTGCGGGGGTCCCCCAGGGCTCAATTCTTAGCCCCACACTTTTTATTCTTTTTCTTAATGATTTACCGGGTGGATGCCCGTCACCATCAAAGACAGTTATCTACGCGGACGACACTAACTTTTTAATCTCAAAAAAGACCCTACCTCACACCATAAACGTAGCAAACTGTGCATCACGAGAGTTTGAAAACTGGTGCCAAACAAACGGCCTGAAACTGAATACCAGCAAAACTTTTTTCATGAATTTCTTGCCGAAGAACGTCACGATGGATTACAGCCCACTCATCAGGATCCGTAATACGTCTATAGAAAGGGTCGACTCTATCAAATTTTTGGGTCTGGTGGTTGATGATAAAATGACATGGGCAAAGCATATCCAAAAATTGTCTAATAGATTGAGCAGCAGTCACTTCCTTATAAGGCAGCTCAGAGAAACAGTATCGCTTGGGGTCTTGAGGATGGCCTACTTTGGGGTGGTCCAGTCTCTCCTGCAGTATGGCCTAATGTTCTGGGGTTCATCGGCGCATGCCCAGGAAGCTTTTACCTACCAAAAGAAGATCTTGAGAAGTATGGTCGGCGTCCGTCCCTTCGCTCACTGCAGGGGGCATTTTCGGGAGTTGCGCGTCCTGACTCTGCCTTCCCTATATATCCTTCAGATTACTGCCTTCATAAAATCCAATGAGGGTCATTTCCGCACGAACAGTGATACTCACCGATACATGACTCGGGAATGTCATCACATCAGACAGGGGTTTTCGCGGCTGCATGTTGCTCAGCAGTCACACTTGTATGTTGGGGTTAAATGTTATAACCACTGCCTGGAGTTGTTCGGGAGAGAAACTGTGAGGAGTTTTGCCGGGTTGCGAGCTTCGCTCATAAATTTTTTGATGGAGAATGCCTTTTATAGCATCGATGAGTTCCTCAGCTCAAAAAACGAAGATAAAATTACTCGCCCGCTGCGTTATGGGTGTCCTGATTAAGTTATATGCTTTACGCATGATTTTACAAAATTGTGATGTGCTCTGATCATACTACTGTTTTATGTTTATATCTATTTCTTTATTTACTTATTTAACATCGTTCTATTGTGCATTTGATTTGTGTGTATGTGTGTGTGGGTGTGTGTGTGTGTGGATGTTTTTTTTTTGGGTGAATGTGCTGTGTGCGTGTGACAAGTCCAAAATTGTTTACCTTCCACTTGATATGGATGTATTTCAATATGTGACGAATAAACGTGAATTTATTTATTTATTTATTTATTTACCGAACTTGGGGCTAGGTGGAAAGCACGCATTGTAGTATTACTTAGCAAAATGCCAATATGTGCCGCTCCTAAAAAGTACAAAATATTGCCAATATTTTCTATTACGAGCTCCAACTTTGATTACTGTTTGACTCCTACCTAAATATTGATACGAACATTTGGAACAATAGATGTGTTGACAATTTGTTTTTCAGTTGGGCTTGTTAGGACGATTAGAGCATGGAATTACCATATAAGGTCCTTCTGCAGTGCAGAATTAATAAGGAAGCTGCTTTTCTAAGCAAATCGCGTTCTGAAATGACATAACCTTAAAAATATGTGTCAAAACACAGCTGAAATTTCTGTTGTTTCGCCGTTAAGATAAGATAAGATAAGATAATGTTTATTCCAATGACCATCTTTACAACAGTGTCGGAAGCTTGTCAATGTTTAGTTTGTCCAACAAACATCAGTTTTCACTATAACAGGGTGTCCATATGTATACCAACTTAAGATTAAACAATATATAACAGATAGATATAACAATCTTTGTCACAAAAATTACAACAATAACAATATGTGCAATATGTACATAACAAATACAAACTTTAGAGCTAACAAGTAAAAAAAAAAAAAATTCTTGCAGCTTATATCAGAAACTCATCCACAGTGTAGAAACAACCATCGATCAACATTTTTCTTACACTTTGTCGAAATGATACATAACTACCAATGTTTTTCATCTCCAAGGGCAGGTGATTGAACAACTTTACTGACATTGAATGAGGACCATTTTTGGTTTGAGTGTACTTATGTAGGGGGATAAACAATCTGGCGGCACCTCAGGTCTCATAAGCATTGACTTTTCTGTTTGTTGTGAACTGATCAAAGCTTCTGCGAACGTGGCAAACGGATTCCAAGATATAGATGGAGCAGACAGTGAGCAGCCCGTGGCTCACAAAGGATGGGCGACAACTAGTCCTTGGCGACAGGCCAAACATGTGGCGAATAACACGCTTTTGGGCCGTGAAAACTCTTCGAGAACCAGGACTGTTGCCCCAGCAAAGAACCCCATAGGTTAAAATTGGCTGAATGCACGCAAAGTAAAAGGTTAGGACAGTCTCGTAGTTCACAATGTTCTTCAACCGCATGATGGCAAACGCTTTAGATGACAGCGCCCTTACGATCCTCCGAGTCTGGGATGACCACACCAGGTGAGAATCCATCAAGACCCCTAAAAATTTCGTTTCACTTATTTGTGGCAAAGATTTGTTGTCCGGTGTTCTGACAAGCAGACTCAAGTCCGCTCGATTCATATTCGGACTGAACAGAACAAAACCCGTCTTGTCAGAATTCAGAACAAGTCCGTTCTCGTCACACCAGACTGAGACCTGAGACAAAGCAGCCGAGAGCTTTGTCTGCAATCGCGCGTAGCTGTCTGCAGAGAAAACAGACGCAATGTCATCAGCGTAAAAGGTGCAAAAAGCATCGGTCAGTGACAGATCGTTAATAAATATAATAAAGAGAATTGGACCGAGGATACTACCCTGAGGAACCCCATGACGCAATCCGAGTCTAGATGAAGAGAAATTCCTACCACCCTCACTGACAGACACGAATTGATCCCGATCCGACAGAGAAGATACCACCCAATTTAGGGCCCTACCCCTAACTCCGTACCTGTCCAACTTGTCTATCAGCAGCTCATGGTTTATTGTGTCAAACGCCTTGCTTAAGTCAAAAAACAGTCCAGCACTCTTCATTCTGTCCTCGAAGTCGGTTAACAGTCTGTCGTAAACAGAAATTATCGCGTCCTGCGCTAAGATGGCCTTAATACGAAAAGGATGTATAGCAAGGCCACAACTGCAGGCATCCTACGACTTCAGCAACCTACCCCTGGCTACTGTACAAATGTCAAATACCCACGAAACCGGACCATCTACTACTAGTTTTGAAATGTCTATGGGTGTAGGTAGGCGGCATGGCATATGACAGTGGAGCTATTCCACGCCAAAACGATCACTTTTTGCAGCCATGTTGTCGGATCATGACGAATTTTTGATATATTGTAGAGAATTGAAAATAAATCGACCCGTATTCGGCCGTTTTTTTTTTATTTTGGAAATTTTTGGATTTACGATTTTTTCAAAATTTTCATTTATGGCGTGCATCCTCTTACAAAAAAATTCATAACTTTGGAGTCCACATTCCGATTTCAACGATTCTTATTTTGATTCAATGTGAAAAGATAGACAATTTTGGACATTGTAAATGTCATTTGATAGATAGTGAAAAAAAGTATGAAAAATCACATCTTTTTCTAAAAAACTGCATACTGAAAATCGGCATCTGCTCTCAATTTTTTTCGAAAAATTATATATTATTCTTTGAAGTTTTCTGAATCGACCTCCTATACTGCCCAGATTGTACAAGGCCGAAAACCCCACAAAATGAATTTTTCAAGTCGACCGCGCACGCCGAGAAAGCACGCAGACCTGGCAGTCACAGCGCACAACTCGCCTATGTACAGTTGGGAGCGAAATGATTCATACGGCACCACTAGGAAGTCGGCTGGATCTCAGAAATGTTAGCTGCTTGGATTGTTCTTGAGTGCCAGTTTTGATTAGGGATTGATCGTAATCAGAATTAGCATTCAAGAACGATCCAAGCAGCTAACATTTCTGGAATCCAGCCGACTTCTTAGCGGTGCCGTATGAATCATTTCGCTCCCAACTGTACCTATTGTACCTGCGGTTACACAGCTTACACTTCAATTTTGCATTATCTACCTAATTACTTTAACGTTTAAGGGCTAATACATAAGCGTTAGTGCCATAAGGGCTATTCTTGTCTGATTCATGTAACCAACATCCGGTATTCCATTAGGTATTTTATATTTTTCATACATTGGGTATTTTCCCTCCGTTGCAGTGGTTGTAGCAGGTACCTACTCATTAGGTTGCGCAAATTCATCATAGTTGTAATGGGTGCTTTCCACCTAGACGGTACAAATACCACCAGACGGCACATGTTCCATGGTGTGGCGCAAAATTTTAGGTGATCCAATGAACGGCGCAGAACCGAGTAGAAACACGTAGATGGAAAGCACCGTTTGGAACCCGCACATGCGTAAATGGCAGGTGTACCGAACTTGAGGCTAGGTGGAAAGCACGCAATGTATCCCTCTTGACAATTTGAAAACTGTTGAATCCATTTGCAGTGGATGTTGGTTAAAAATCATGCGGAAAAGTTGTCAAAGTCGAAGCGTAGGGTGAGAAGTTGCTTTTGAAGATTCAGCTTGCTTGTCTGATGCAAGGAGCCGAAGCTCATTTTCAAGTATGTACCTATTTGCGGTAGTAGTTCAATGGAAACTTCATCCTTTGATACAGATTCATCCCTTGATTCCAGTTCGGACATTCAGAATTTGAATGTTTCTTTAGTAGCAGCGTTGGAGGTGTCACCGATCAGATGTAAAAGATTATCAGGTCTCACAAATCTTCCGGATATAGCGACTGCGATCATTCCGATCACGTTGACAAAATGACAATGAAATTATCGCTGAGCTGAAGGAAAAGTTCAACAACTCAAAACTAGTCCAAGTAAAATAGGTTTTGAATTCCGAAAAAATACTGTATCTAGTCGTGAAAATTGCAGGTTTTGTTCAGAATTTTACGCTCTTTCCAAATTTTGAGTTTTAGAAAAATCCAGCGGAGGCTTTTTGACCAGAGCTGTCAGAAGTCTAAAAACTGATAATTTCGAATAACTTCGAATGAGGCTTCAATTCACTTGGCATTTCAAGCATACACAATGAAAAATTGCATAGTGCTGTTGAAATATTTTGATCTCGATTTTGATTTTTCATCGTGTGCGATTCCAAACTGTTCAATTTTTCATTTTAAACATTTTTGCAATCGCCAAATAACTGTATACTTGAAATCAAAAGAAAATTGAAGCCCTATTTGAAAGTTATTCGAAATCCACGTTTACCATCACGTACATCACTTCAGCGCATACATGAGAACGCATACCGGCAGAGCGCGGTAATTTCAATTTTGACGCACGAAGTGTCACTGTCAATGGCAACTGTCTATCAATGCTATCAATAATCGAAATGTTAACATACATAACCTCCTACCCATTCAACATTTAATATTTGTATGGCAAAAAGACGCAGAGAAGATTCAGGTGATACGAAATACAACGAGCTGCAAGGCGATCACCGCAACGTCAAACGCTGTCAGCTGCCATTTGCGTGACATTATACAACGCACACACATACCACCGTGTTACAGTGTTGTCAACTTGTTGTCGTGATATAAGATATGGCAACCTCCTACTTTCACAGGTATGCGCAAAAGCCTTCCGGGAAACGTGGATTATCAGTTATTAGACTTTTGACAGCTCTAGCCAAAAATCCTCCGCTGAGATTCCCAACTCTACAATTTGCGCAACTTAATAAGTACCTGCTAAAACCAATGCAACGCAGGGAAAAAAACCTTATCAATGAAAAATATAAAATACCCTCGAAAATACCTAATGGAATACTGGAATAGTAACTTTCATTATAGTGGTATACCCAACGCTTGCGCCAAATTTCAACATGCGCGCATGCTCGAATGGCGTCAAATACAAAATTTGCGAACAAATGCTACAAAATCGCAAGAAAAACCGCCATCAAGTTATGAAAAATACGCGCCGCAGCGAACAGGGTAATAGGCTAGAGGTTAATACACACTAGTGATTACTTATTTTCCGTCAAAAAGTCCGCATTATTCATTAAATTATAAATAACTGCGTTTTACATTGATCGGATGTGCGTACGCAACCCATAATGCAACCCCCACCAACTCTATTTTCAGTTTGACAAGCAACGGCCGTGACTTTTCGCTGCTGGTCAACGTCAACTATTTATTCGCCATTTTGAAGTTCGCTCCGAGTGTCGTACGTTTGTAAACAAGTGGGCCGCTATTCTTGAATCGTGTGAGGAAAGACCCTGGGAGTTTTATATAATCAGTACTACACTTCTGTAGCGAAAGTTGCCTAAAAACCACGATTTTAGGCAACATTTGCTCCATCAGTGTACTGCGGAATGTATTGTGTATGAATGTATTGAATCTATTCTTGGTGACCTGTTTCAGAGTGAAATTTTTCCGGTTACACAGCTTCACCCACCGTGCACATTGTCTCATTCCTCGCAAGACGTTTACGTGTTTTTCAAATTTCTTCAGTACCAAGTTTTTACGGTATTTTAAGCACGTTTTTGGGAATCGGATAAAGAAATACATATTTTTGTCATTATTACCGACTATCACTGTGCCAATTCCCATGAGCACAATGTTTCACAGCCCCTTTCACTTGTTTTTCCATGATTTTTGGAAGGATAACACCGCTTATTTAGTTTTGAAAAAAAACTGATTCTTATACTTTGAAGAGCACAGGGCCGCTATCCTTGAATCGTGTGGGAAAAGTCCCTGAGAGTAAAATACATTCCGCAGTACACTGATGTAGCGAATGTTGCCTAAAATCGTGGTTTTTGGCAACTTTCGCTAGTCAAACTGAAAATAGAGTTGTTGGGGGTTGCATTATGGGTTGCGTACGCACATCCGATCAATGTAAAACGCAGTTATTTATAATTTAATGAACAATGCGGACTTTTTGACGAAAAATAAGTAATCACTAGTGTGTATTAACCTCTAGCCTATTACCCTGTTCGCTGCGGCGCGTATTTTTCAACTCTATGGCGGTTTTTTACGCCATTTTCTAGCATTTGTTCGCAAATTTTGTATTTGACGCCATTACTTCAGAAGACGAGTATGAGCGCTGATGGTGCGCTGGATAATGAAAGGTACTATTACTGGATGTTAGATACGTGAATCAGACAAGAATAGCTCTTATGACACTAACGCTCAGGTCTCAGCCCTTAAACTTTGAACTCATTGGGTTGAAAATGCAAAATTGGAGTGTAAGCTGTGTAACCCGCAGGTATAATTGGTACACAGGCGAATTGTGCGCCGCGACCGCCAGGTCTACGTGGCTTTCACGGCGTGCGCGGCCGACTTCAAAAATTCATTTTGTGGGGTTTTCGGCCTTGTCCAATTTGGGCACTATCGGAGGTCGATTCAGAAAGCTTCAAAGAATAATATATAATTTTTCGAAAAAAATTGAGAGATGCCGATTTTCAGTACGCAGTTTTTTAGAAAAAGATGTGATTTTTCAAACTTCTTTCCACTATCTATCAAATGACATTTACAATGTCCAAAATTGTCTGTCTTTTCACATTGAACCAAAACAAGAATCGTCAAAATCGGAATGTGGACTTCAAAGTTATGAATTTTTTTTAAGAGGATGCATGCCATAAATGAAAATTTTGAAAAAATCGTAAATCTAAAAATTTCCAAAATAAAAAAAAACGGCTGAATACGGGTCGATTTATTTTCAATTATCTACAATATATCAAAAATTCGTCATGATCCGACAACATGGCTGTAAAAAGTGATCGTTTTGGCGTGGAATGGCTCAGTGGCTAAATGAGCGGTGGACTTTTTTCCGGGGGGGACATTTGAGCCGTGGGATGATTTATCGGTGTGAAGACTCGGGGATAAATGGGTGGTGGACCTTTTTCCGGTGGACCGTTTGAGCAGCAGATGTCTTCGCGGTGAGAGAACTCGGGGATGGATGAGTCCTCCTGGGATGGAAAGAGTCGTAGACTTTTTTCCGTTGGGATGTTTGAGTTGTGGACTGATTTCGCTGTGGACCGCTGAGTGGGCTCCCAAAGAGGGTTTGCCACTTTCGGTGTTGTGTATTTTCGACGCTAGAGTTTTCGATGCTAAACGGTCTACTCCAGACATATGACTGTCAGACTTATGTCATTGTCAAAGTGACAGTTGGCAGATAGACGTCACAATGTCCAAGTTAAAGTTTCTCATAATTTCCAGAAATTTGGCGAATCTATCGCTGCGCCAAGACAAACATCTAGTGGTTCCTGCAAGTTCCGTGTCGAGGTGCTACTCCGATTGGGTTCCGAAAGAAAAAGTAACCCACACGGGACAGGTCAGTTTTCTTGGTTTTTTTTCTACACCTTTTTGCAAGAACGTTATCTAATAATGTACGCCTGTGGTTGCAGCAATGGAGCGAGGATGATTACAGACTCGTCAGGTTTGTGGACCGTCCCAAACACGTCAATCCGAATTGGGCCGTAAATCTGGTGGCGGAAATCCCACCAAAAGCTTGCAAGTCTCGCGTGGTGTGGTGCGACGGAGGCGGCGGCCCAACGGGCCACCCCAAAGTGTACATCAATCTCGTAAGTTCGATCCTAACACAATCATAGATTTTCTTACATAATGTTTTTGATTTTAGGATAAGCCCGGGGATCACTCTTGCAATTATTGCGGACTGAGGTTTTTCATGGAGCACTCCCACCACTAGAGTGCGGGACTGGGGCTGTGTTGTAGCTTATTGTATAAATATTTATAAGATATGTAATAATAAAAAGATCAGTTTGTTGTAGCTTGAATGATAGTGTTTTGTCTCTGGTATGTAATCTAGTTAGTTAGTGCCGGTAATCCGGTGGGGGAATTTCTGAAACGCATGCGGCATGCAAATTGCATGCGAAGCACAAAGGCCCCTCCGACGGGGCTGATTTCTTGCACACGTATACTGCAAGGCCTGGCAGAGTCCATCCACAAAAAATCAGCCCCCTACCTATACCGTAAGGGTAGTTTATCCGAAATTGAAGGAGTATAGGCAACCAACAATACATCAACAGGGCAATTTTTGGGACTACTGGTTCAATGCTGAAAATTCAGGTAATTTCTACGACCGCTTCAGCCATTAACATCCCCCCCCATTGTCGCACTCACCCCCTCACCAAAGTATTGCCGCTCCCACTCACACCTGGCACTACCGCCACCCCCTCGCCGTTTCCACATCCACACCCTTATAACTCCATACAATATAGTTTAATTCACAAAAAAAAATAAAAATTACAATTTCATCTGAGGGGGTGGTTTTTTTTCATCTATTTTTTCAGCGTAAGGTACCTACACAACCGACTAATTAAAGAAAATGCCTCCAGATTTTCACAGGATCTCTTTATCAGGGTGCAGCACCTTGTAGCATAGAGAAACTACCCCTAAACCAACCCCTTTCAAGGGGTGTTTTCGAAAAAAAAATTCTATCATCAAGGGAGTATTTTTTGCTAGTAAGTATTTTTCCATCAAAAGTTATCAAGTCGCATGCAGAATATAGCCCAGGCATTTTAGATCAAAATTGCAGGTGGGCATACAGGCCGTTACTGTCACCTTCCCCGAGCACTTCCGGACAATTTTCGTGGTCCTCCAGGTCCTTGGCCTTTTGCTGCTGGCGATCAAAGTGAAAATTTTTTGCAGGTCGGCAAAAATTCTTGCAGGTCGTCACACAGGCAGTTGCTGTCACCTTCCCCGAGCACTCCCAGACAATTTTCGTGGTCCTCCAGGTCCCTGGACTTTTACTGCTGGCGATCAAAGTGAGAAAATTTTGCAGGTCGGCACACAGGCCGTTGCTGTCACCTTCTCCGAGCACTCCCAGACAATTTTCGTGGTCCTCCAGGTCCTTGGACGTTTGCTGCTGGCGATCAAAGTGAGGAAATTTTGCAGGTCGGCAACAATTCTTGCAGGTCGGAATACAGGCCGTTGCTGTCACCTTCCTCGAGCACTCCAAGACAATTTTCGTGGTCCTCCAGGTCCTTGGACGTTTGCTGCTGGCGATCAAAGTGAGAAATATTTGCAGGTCGGCAAAAATTCTTGCAGGTCGGAATACAGGCCGTTGCTGTCACCTTCCTCGAGCACTCCCAGACAATTTTCGTGGTCCTCCAGGTCCCTGGACATTTACTGTTGGCGATCAAAGTGAGAAAATTTTGCAGGTCGGCAAAAATTCTTGCAGGTCGGCATACAGGCCGTTGCTGTCACCCTCTCCGAGCACTGCCAGACATTTTTCGTGGTCCTCCAGGTCCTTGGACGTTTGCTGCTGGCGATCAAAGTGAGAAATATTTGCAGGTCGGCAAAAATTCTTACAGGTCGGCATACAGGCCGTTGCTGTCACCTTCTTCGAGCACTGCCAGACAATTTTTGTGGTCCTCCAGGTCCTAGGACGTTTGCTGCTGGCGATCAAAGTGAGGAAATTTTCCAGGTCGGCAAAAATTCTTGCAGGTCGGCATACAGGCCGCGTTGCTGTCACCCTCTCCGAGCACTGCCAGACATTTTTCGTGGTCCTCCAGGTCCTTGGACGTTTGCTGCTGGCGATCAAAGTGAGAAATATTTGCAGGTCGGCAAAAATTCTTACAGGTCGGCATACAGGCCGTTGCTGTCACCTTCTTCGAGCACTGCCAGACAATTTTTGTGGTCCTCCAGGTCCTAGGACGTTTGCTGCTGGCGATCAAAGTGAGGAAATTTTCCAGGTCGGCAAAAATTCTTGCAGGTCGGCATACAGGCCGTTGCTGTCACCCTCTCCGAGCACTGCCAGACATTTTTCGTGGTCCTCCAGGTCCTTGGACGTTTGCTGCTGGCGATCAAAGTGAGAAATATTTGCAGGTCGGCAAAAATTCTTGCAGGTCGGCATACAGGCCGTTGCTGTCACCTTCTTCGAGCACTGCCAGACAATTTTTGTGGTCCTCCAGGTCCTTGGACGTTTGCTGCTGGCGATCAAAGTGAGGAAATTTTCCAGGTCGGCAAAAATTCTTGCAGGTCGGCATACAGAGGCCGTTGCTGTCACCTTCTTCGAGCGCTGCCAGACAATTTTCGTGGTCCTCCAGGTCCTTGGGCGTTTGCTGCTGGCGATCAAAGTGCGAAATATTTGCAGGTCGGCTAAAATTCCTGCAGGTCGGCACACAAGCCGTTGCTGTCACCTTCCTCGAGCACTCCCAGACAGCACTATAAGTCCAGGGACCTGAAGGACCACAAAAATTGTCTGGAAGTGCTCGGAGAAGGTGACAGCAACGGCCTGTATTCCGACCTGCAAGAATTTTTGCCGACCTGCAAAAAGTTTTCACTTTGATCGCCAGCAGCAAAAGTCCAAGGACCTAGAGGACCACGAAAATTGTCTGGAAGTGCTCGGAGAAGGCGACAGCAACAGCCTGTATGCCGACCTGCAAGAATTTTTGCCGACCTGCAAAATTTTCTCACTTTGATCGCCAGCAGTAAAAGTCCAGGGACCTGGAGGACCACGAAAATTGTCTGGAAGTGCTCGGAAAATATGACAGCAGCGGCCTGTATGCCGACCTGCAAGAATTTTTGCCGACCTGCAAAAATTTTTCACTTTGATCGCCAGCAGCAAACGTCCAAGAACCTGGAGGACCACGAAAATTGTCTGGGAGTGCTCAGAGAAGGTGACAGCAACGGCCTGTATACCGACCTGCAGGGAATTTTTGCATATGGTTGGGTGGGTATGTATTTCACAAGGCAAGCGATTGTGGTATAGGTACGATTTCTGCTGACCTGCAGGCTTGGCTGACCTGCATTTTAGAATTCCCCAATTTGCAACAGAAGAAAATTTCACTTATACCTTTCTGCCGCCAGAAACTAATGAAGCGAATAAGAGAAGATTTTTTGAAGTGAAACTTCTATTCTCGCGCCTAGATCACAACACACCACTAACGCAGAACCACACATGGGAGTGAAATTGCTTCATAGCATCAGTGGTTGTAACGAACGCCTGTAACGATGTGCTGTAACGTTGTCTTGTCTGACCTTGGGGTGACCAGCGTCGTCCCAGGAAATGATAGAATAAGCTGTTGCAGCGTTCGCCGCGTTCGGTTCTATTTTTTACTAGTCGCCGACACTGGACTGCGCTTCGTGTTGTCGTACTGTTGGCCCGACAAGAATGGCTCTCGACTTGGCTTGAATAGATTCGAGCGGATGTGATTGATTATAGGGATAGGGAGGTATATTCAGGGCACAGAATAGCACTACCAGAAGCGACACTCGCGGCGGTCCCTTTGATCTTTCGTTGGCGAGATTCCGTGACCTTGCGCCATTGTTTTGGTAGGACGCGCGGCGGGAAATTCAATTTTTCTAATCTGACGGTGTAATAACATTACGAAAAATTGGTTAATAGGAGAAATAATATTACACACATTGAATAATCATGAATTTTAATTTATTGTAACAACAATGGGGATTAAATATGAGACAAAATACATACTTTTCTATTTTTTTTTCCGCCCGGTTTGGTTTTAAATTCCCTGTTTGCAAATTTCATGCCGTTAAATATCCTGAACCTTATAAATAGCTTAATTAAATAAAGAAGCGGAAATTCCGGACAAGGAAGCTTAAATTCGACATTTTTAAATACATGAAAGTATGCGGTACCAATAAGTTTTTTGACAGAAAGTTCTTCAAATTTTGAAAAAAAAATTTGCTCCAGTTGGTATACATAATTGGCTTGTTGGCTGCTGCTGCTACTACCCCCTTCAAGTTGAGGGAATATTGTAGGTGTAGCTGTTGGCAAGAGTCGAGTTCTTGATTCATTTGTGTACATTCTGGCCTCGAAGTGAAGTTCACACAATCTGTACCCGTTGTACAGTTGAAGTGGAGATTTTCCAGATAAATCCTGCCGATTGCAGGCGACTAACCATCGTTGACATCTTAGAAAAATGGGCACAATTAGGCACAATTACATACTCAATTCCTTGAAGGTTTCAAAACATTACTTACCTTTCGGCATCTTTTGGAAACCTAAACAAAGCTTTTTTCGTGGCTGAAGTGCTTCCACAGCCTCGAACAGCACATGTAGTTCCACCACCGCCTACGAGTGGATTCATTTCAGTCATTTCACATAAAGTTAAAGCACAACACAGAAATTAAAGTCAAATATAGTTGAAGATGGGAACATAACCAACAAAATCGCAGATCTGTCACGCAGTGATCATAACAATAATTGACGGATATCATACCAAAATAATGGATGCCTCGCACATGCGCACAAAAACAAATGTTTGGCGGGAAGGGGGAGTGTCGCTTCTGGTAGTGCTATTCTGTGTTCAGGGCCGGGCCTAGCAGGCGTGCAGTGCGTTCCGGCGCGCAGGCGAGTACGGCAGGCGGCAAGTCATAGGGGCGGTAATAAACTGCGCAACAAATATGTTGTCGCGAGGGAAAAATTGGTCCGAGTTTGGACCCCAATAACTTTTGAATGACAAGAACCATTTTGATTCTGTTTTGACGGTTAGTGAGATCAGTCTTTCCGTTATTCACGTTCAGGAAGTGAAGATCTGGAAGCTCCATGTAAAATATCTACAGGGTGAAACGTAAAACAGTACAAAATTTTAGCAAATTAAACGGACCCCTATTTTCAGAATAATTTTTTTCTCAAATGCAAATGGAAGGATTATGAAGCGTTATGTTTTAGCTTGCGCCCAGTTTCGAAATTTTTGAAATCGGAAGTATGGTTCTGACTTTATGATTTTTTTCTCTTGTAAGATGCTGATTTATCCTATCGGTACAAAAAAGACTATGTTATTCTGATAATGGGAGGTTGCAATTCACGAATATTGTTGCTTAAACGGTTCTCAGAAACTTGACCTACAGACCATCTGAAATACCTTGATCAAGACTTCAAAAAAAGGGGCCCATTCGAAATGGGCGACACAGCTGTTTTTCTTAAAAATTGAATTTGATCAGATTTTCACAGCTGAAACAAACTTTGTTTGTGATTTTGACCTCCTGAACATGATGCTGATGGTCAATTTTAGTTTTTGATGATGACAGGCTCCCTGGGCTAACATAGTCTTTCTTGTAGCGATAGGATACACTCAGGATCCTCCAAGAGAAAAAAAATCATAAAGTCAGAACCACAGTTCCGATATTCTAAAAATTCTAAAACTGGGCGCAAGCCAAAACATCACGCTTTATGATTCTTTCATTTGCATTTATGAAAAAAAATTATTCTGAAAATGGGGGTCCGTTTAATTTGCTAAAATTTTGCACTGTTTTACATTTCACTCTGTAAATATTTTACATTAAGCTTCCTGATCTTCACCTCTTGAAGGTGAATAACGGAAAGACTGATCTCACTAACCGTGAGAACGAAATTGAAATAGTTTGTGTCATTCAAAAGTTATTGTGGTCCAAAGTCGGACCAATTTTTCCTTCGCGACAACATATTTGTTGCGCAGTTTATAATAATTAAGTTGAATTTCGAAGGATGGTAATATTTGGTAAGGGAGTGAGTGCGGCAAGGGAGGGGGGAGGGGGGGTTGTTAATGGCTGGAGCGGTCGTAGAAATTACATGAGGTTCGTTCCATCAAAAGGTTTCAAACTAGTCAGAGCCAATAAGAATCGAGAAATACAGTTTGCAAACTGATTTGGGCGCTTCTCATTGGCTCTGACTAGTTTGAGATTTCTGATGGAACAAACCTATTAACTTCCAGCATTGAACCAGTAGTCCCAAAAATTTCTCTGTTGATGTATTGTTGGTTGCCTATACTCCTTCAATTTCGAGTAAACTACCTTTTTGCACTACCTATATTAAATGCGTTATTTTACGACCTCAAAACAGGGCCTAAAGTGACTCTTTTTAGCCCTTGGGCAAAAAAGTCGTCATGGCAACGAGCGCTCTTGATCCGTCAGAGGAGACGTCACCTTCTATTTTGACGTAACTACTTGATGCGATGCAAAATGGACTTTAATTTGTAGGGAACACGAAAGACTACAAGAACAACAAAATTACCAACCAAACAACCAAAACCAATCAATACCTGTTTTATGCTAGTAAGCGATGGGGCCCCGGCAGCTAGGTACGTGTTCAAGATAGGTGATAGGTAACCTGCCACTTGTCCATGCGATCTGGTAGGCTATGACCTGGTTAAATTTCAAGATGTCAAGCTGCTTTCTTAGGGCACAGCCTACCCCAATTCCGAATTTTGTTGATCGCATGGTAGATCGTGCGACGTACAACCAAGTAATCAGCGCTGCCATGACAATTTTTCAACGACTCAATAACTCGAAATTTTCAGTCTTGCACTAGCCAGTGCAAAAAACATTGTATGCACCTTGGGCTAAAGTGCGTTTTTTCCCCTTGTGCTTGCTTCCCTCGGCCTACGGCCTCGGTCGCAATCTCGCACAGCGGGGAAAAAAAGTGGCACTTTATGCCCATGGTACATAAATAACTATTTTGTTATAGGTAGGGGGCTGATTTTTTGTGGATAGACTCTTCAGACCTTACAGTACACGTGTGCGAGAAATCAGCCCCGTCGAAGGGGCCCTTGTGCCCCGAATGCAATTTGCATGCCGCATGCGTTTTAGTGACACCGTTCTAGTGGTTAGGCAACCAGGGATACGCCCAAACACCGCGAGCACAGACTTCGCGAGCTTGTTATTAATTATATTTATGATTAATAATTGAATTAAAATTTATGCGGCTGCCTGATGGGATAGGGTTGATAAAATTTGGGCTGCATGGTTAGTTTTAGATATGGCTTGCACTTGCACTTCCATATCGCACAGCCTTGCCCCCTGCCTTGCTTGTTGCGAAATCATCGCCTTGGAATCCGGGAATATTGGAAATGAAGAGAAGACTAAATTTGGGTTGGTGCACTATTATAGGTGTGCTACTCAAGTACTCATCCTGGGTACTCATCTATAGCACAAGCTATGGTGTGAGGTGTGACCGCTGGGAGCTGTGCGTGATGACGTAAGTGGTGAATGGCGAATATGGATGATGTGAAGTGAATTGTGAATATGTGATTGTTGCCAGCGCACAGCTATCTAGCTAGTCCGCTAGTGTTTTCATTTTTCTCCCTTTTTATTATTTGGGAAACTCCGCAGTCCGCTTGTAGGTAGATTTGTAATAATAATTTCCATTTCCATTTGTTTTGATGTGTCAAATGTCTATCTATCGATAGCGCAATGCGCAAGCGCGAACGTTCCGCACGCCACTTCCGCACTCCGCAGTACTTTTCTGATTCATGAATTCATGATTAAAATCATTATTGATGTATGTGTATCTTGGTGTATGTTTCATGGGACTGTGTACTGTGTGTGTCATGTCATGTTTTTGGTTAAGATAAGAAGAGTATTACAGAATCGGACGCTCTTACACCCAAGATACAAACAGAAACCACCAACGGGAAACATGTGTAAAATATTGTGATACTTTTTATATATATATATATATATATATATATATATATATTACATATATGTATGTGTATTATATATATAGTGTAATAATTTAGTAATAATAGAATATTAAATTTAACGACCAAATTTTTCAAATCCATGGAATGGCGCCAATGATTTACACCTCATATGGGTTTGCGATATTCTTTTTCATATTTTGGTGTGCTATGTGGCTGCTGCATTTGATAGCAATATTTTACGGGTAAGTGAAAAGTATTCTTTTTGAAAAACCATACCCTTTCTTACCCCTTAACATAACCTCAAAAGATAACGTAACTCAATTTTCCAGAAAATACCGGCTGCACAACAAAGTCACAAAGGTCCCTTCAGACGAGCCTTTCCCAGGTGTCTCCATACTGAAGCCTCTCATGGGGGTCGACCTCAATCTGTTCTCCAACTTGGAATCGTTTTTTACCATGAATTATCCAATGGTAAGCCTCACCAGAACTGATATTCTCGAATTAGTAATGTTTACGTGTGCTTCACTGTTCCAGTACGAATTGTTGTTTTGCATAGAAGATGAAGCCGACCCGGCCATTGTGGTGGTTAATACTTTGATAGATAAATACCCCCGTGTGTCCGCCCAAGTCTTCATCGGTGGCTCCTCGATCGGGGTCAATCCAAAAATCAACAACATGAACAAAGCCTATGAAGCCAGCAATTACGAATTGGTCCTGATTTCAGATAGTGGAATAAGAAGTGAGTCGATTTGAGTTACTTAGAATTATTTCGTGATTTTATATCTTATCAGGGTGTGCTGTGGCTCTCCACAATTTTCCATTGAAATTTTCATAATCTGAAAGCAAATATTTTACATGTGCGTGACAAATTTACAAAACCCTTTTGCGGCGTGTGCGAGATTTACCTACCCATAACCAATATTTGTTTTTTTTTTTCAAAGCAACAATAGCCCAGACATACCTACATATTAGAGAGTTATTGCAGATGAAATAAGGGCAAGCAGTATTAAAAGCGGCACTATTTTGGTACCTACGCTTGCGCAGATTAGTGCGACGTTAAATTTCCCTTAATAAGGATAGTGCCTGCCTTTATTTGTGCACTCTTTAGGTCAACCTTATTCATACTTTATTTTTACAAGCCCCAAAAATGGCCCTGTACTTAGTGTATTGTTGGTTGCCTATATTCGTCCAATTTTGATCAAACTTCCCTTACGTTATTAAATAGGGGGCTAATTTTTTGCAAATAGACTCTGCAGGCCTTGCAGTACACGTGTGCAAGAAATCAGGCCCGTCAGAGGGGTCCTTGTGTCCCGCATGCAATTTGCACTATAACTTTAAATTGAGACTAAAAATTTAGGTTAGGAATTGACCTTTCCAATTTTAGGAGATAGAAAATACCATGGTTTTTCGAGGTCACCTTTGACTTTGACGTTTTGACGTTTATGACCTTTCCAATTTTAGGAGATAGAAAATACCATGGTTTTTCGAGGTCACCTTTGACGTTTTGACGTTTATGACGTTTGGACGTTTCGTTTCTGACTTTTGCGGGAATTTTGAATCGGATAGCTATACTGTTCCCATTATCATGTGGGGAAAGTCACTACATAAGGGAGTTTTTAATGGACGAAGTAATAGAGTTTTTTCGTAGTAAGATGCACGTGTCTGGTGCAGCGTGATCCCTGCTGGTTCTGGTGCAGCCACACTTCCATCAAGTTTGGGTCTTTCGTGAACCGGTGCATGCCGGGTGTATTCGTCTTATTATCGCACTCGCATAGAGCGACACAACACCCTTGAACCATTTCTGTAAGTTTCTTCTCAGTTTTCCACTACATATAACACACTTATTGGTAAGAACAAGTGAAATAATGAAATCCATGCTGAAATCAAATAAATACACGACAGAGCGCTTGTCAGATTCGAAAGATTTCCCATTGTCAGAAACGAAATGTCATATCTCAAGAAACATAGGGCGCTTTCCAATAACTGCGACAAGACGGATACACAATGTCAAAGTGCACTTGCCAGCTCAATTCTAAACTAAGCCTCGCCAATGTTTCGATTGTGTCGACATGTGATGCTAATCCTGCTATTGGAACGCTAGCTGTGTCAAATTGTGTCCATATGTGTCGAATTGTGTTCATATGTGTCGAATTGTGTCCTTATACGCCTTATTGGGAAGCGCCCAATGACCTCGATTAACCGTATCTTATACGCATGACGTCACAGTAAAGAGAGACAACGGAAAATTGGAGACCTCAATTAGGAATGACGGGGCAAGTAAGGGAATTTGCGATCTGCAATAACTCTTATTCAACAACCAAAAATAAGGTAAGCAGTATTTTAATAACGCCTCCTTTAATAGTGCCGTGCAGTAAGATGGCATTCTGCAATAACTCTCTATTAGCCAAAAAAAAATTCTGCCTATTTGAAACTCAAAGAAAACAAACATCGTACTTGGGAATACACAATATTGCGCGGAAGTGGCGCTCCGACACGGATGTCATGCGAACTAAGAAAACGGTGACAAGTTATCATCGCGCATGTTCAGGGCCGCTATTCTTGAATCGTGTGAGAAAAGTTCCTGGGAGTAAAATACATTCCGCAGTACACTGATGTAGCGAATGTTGCCTAAAATCGTGGTTTTTAGGCAACTTTCGCTACAGAAATGTAGTACGGATTACATAAAACTCCCAGGGACTCTTCTCACACGATCCACGTTTACCATCACGTACATCACTTCAGCGCATACATGAGAACGCATACCTGCAGAGCGCGGTAATTTCAATTTTGACGCACGAAGTGTCACTGTCAATGGCAACTGTCAATCAATAATCGAAATGTAAACAAACAACAAACATAACCTCCTAACCATTCAACGTTTAATATTGTTCAGAATGAAATGTTACGACGTGCCGTATGGCAGAAAGACGCAAAAAAGATTCAGGTGATACGAAACACAACGAGCTGCAAGGCGACCGACGAAACAAGAGCGTTATTTGGCTAGATCTGTCGAAACGTCAAATCGACGTCAAGCGCTGTCAGCTGAAATTTGCGTGACGTTACACACGCACACCGTATTACAGTGTTGTCAACTTGTTGTCGTGATATAGATATGGCAACGTCCTACTTTCACAGCTATGCGCAGAAACCTTTCGCGAAACGTGGATTGAAGAATAGCGGCCCAGAACTCGACAATGACATTGATTTCTGTGTTTGACGTTGGCATTTTGTCCAGTTTTATCAGCAACTTGTGAAGCCTTCCGATTTAAAATGGATATTCGGCGGTCGAAAAAGTGTGTGTCACTCAGGGTCGCGTTCGAGAACTACACTATTCTGCGATTCTTGCAATTTTGGAGTGGGGGTATCAAGTAAGGCAAAGTAACTACCACTTTCCGAACGATTTTCGCTGTGCTGGAAATATCACTGTCAATCTCACTGATGGCGATCGCAGTGCTGTTTAGTTTCAAAGTAAAGTAAGCTTTTCTGATAAAAGTACCCATTTTTATAGGTACTGCCTACCACGTAAGTACCCAATCGAAAGATTATGGTCAAAATAAAATAAAGTCTGACCGAGAAATATATGGGGTGCTGAGGTGCGCATGACGAGTAACTTTCACGGCGCTCCGAGGTGCTGCGAAATAGCACATTTCGTGGAACTTATGCGCAAGCGTGATATCGAACATTGACGGATAAGCGAGTCTGCCGTCAACTGCCAACTGTCGAATTTTGCGCGAGTTCCGTTCTCTCAAAGATTCTCCTGCTCTCTGTTTCGTGATGCGTGATGGCTTCATCCTCCAAGAAAGTTCGAATTCGCTTAAGTGAACATGATGTGCCGGCTGTCTGATTTGCAGCCCCCAAAAGCGCACCATTTTGTAGCGCCTTGTTTTAAACGGTGCATGTTCATTTCCATGTGGAAATTAGCACGTTGGAATTTCACGCTTTGTTGGTTATGTCGGTTTGTTATTGTTATTGACTCGCAGAACTGTCATTTTCTGCCAAAAAACTCGTGCATGCGCTCAGCTCCGTGCAAAAAGTGTGACCTTGAAAATTCCATGAAATGACCTATTTGTCACTTCAACGCGACACGTTTCGAGTTCTCGAACGGTTTACTGCGTTGCCGATAGTGCGCACAGAAGAGATCTCGAACGGTCATTTCTGCAACAATCGCAGAATGCAGAATAGTGTAGTTCTCGAACGCAACCCAGAGGACCGACTGTCGCCACACCATGCTGTCGTCAATACAATACAGCACTGAATAAATGAAATATCCCCAGACAATTTTGCGGTAAATTTGAATGTTATGGTTGAAGTGTTCCATGTTTTTTTTATTTCGTAATTTGGGGCATTTGGGAATGACCCCCCACATATGTGCTTTCATTAATAGGTTGCGAGGGTTACACCGATTTTTCTATGTAATTACTTCTACTTGAAAACGACGCATAATCCATTAAGCTTAGTTTGAGAATCACCTATTTTACAGCGTAACATATGGAAGACTTAGAACGAATCACCTCGTTTTTTAGCGCATGCGCTAAGCGGTCACGCAATATTGTGTATTTCAATTTGAAAAATGTATTAATTAAAAAACATACATAGAAATTCTGCTCATGAAAAAACAGACGTAAACATAAATTTTTACCTCGTTTTTGTGGGTTACCTATTGAATAAAAATCCGTAATCAAACTATGAAAATAGAATCAATGAACCAAACAAAAATTAAACCAAAAACAGAAACACAACAAAGTTATGGCTGCTCCAAGTTGACACAATTTGCGCATGTCATCTGTGCGTGTTCCAAACAAATTGGGCCGAAGAAACAGAACACACAGGAGAAGATTCTAGAGAAGAGAAATCTGAAGAAGGAACTGAAGTTTCAGATAACTCAGAAAATAATAATAATAAATAAATAGATTCACGTTTATTCGTCTCATATTGAAATACATCCATATCAAGTGGAAGGTAAACAATTTTGGACCTGTCAATGATGCAGGTACAAGGTGTTTCTTGGATAAAGATAAATCAAGTGGTCCAAGCTTCCAAAGAATAAACACGTCAGATCGTTTATATTTTCCGACCTCGTGTTTATTTTTTGGAAGCTTGAACCACCACTTTCATTCATCTTTATCCAAGAAATACCTTGTACCCGCATCATTTTCTGAGTCATCTGAAACTTCACTTCCTTTCTCAGATTCATCTTCTCCAAAATCTTCTCCTGTGTGCTCTGTTTCTTCCTCCGCTTCTACTTCTCCTGTCCGTCTGCCTTCTTCCACTGCCGCTTAATTTTTTTTTTCTTCCTGTCCCTATCATGCTTCCTTCCTTTCCTAATAGTCTTATTGCTGCTAGCTGCTTATTCTTCTTTAGCTTCAGAATCAATAAAATAGATCATTCATTGTAAATGATCCCTCCCCATCAGAAATCCCGCCAAATTCTTCCTACAACCGTATAAGTCGCGGGAACATAACCGTCACCCTGGCACCCGCTATGGCAACGTTGCAGGCACGCCGGCACAACGAAGCCGAGAACGAAGCGCCTCTTGCCAGCTTCTTGTCCGCGTTTGCGCCTCAGGGGGTGCCAAAGTACCGCTGTAGAGATTCGCTTGTTTTTGACATTACTCATTTAAATCTTAAGTTTAGCACATCAATTTTTATGATGAAGCGATAATTGTTCAATAAATTATCTATATATTTATTACAACTTTACAACTGAAGAAAATTGTATCAACAAGTACGTATTAGTGAAAATAACATCATACCATATACCCATCTTTAGCACGCCATTTTTGTTCCCGCGACCTATTGAGAATATTGAGAATCACTTCTGAATCCGCTGCACTTCTGCGTAAGGCCACCATTACATTGAGCATCAAATGCTGCAGCTTTCTTTGCAGCAGAATTCTGATTGGAACTGACGCCTGTTATTGCTGTCAGTGACCAACATTTGACCAATGAGAGCTCGGCAGCAAAAAAAGCTGCAGCATTTGATGCTCAATGTAAGGCCACCATAAGACATAGCAAATGTGCGATCAAAAATTCATCAAACAATCCATATGTATTTTGCAGAACACAGAAAAAAACCATTTTCTTTGCCTTCAGAAATGTGCAGGAAACAAAAACAAAAAGTTACGTCAGTGGTGTATTGGGGTATGATGACATACCCGGACCGACTTTTGTGAGCTCAGGGTTGCGTTCGAGAACTACACTATTCTGAGATTGTTGCAGAAATGACCGTTCGAGATCTCTTCTATGCGCACTATCGGTGACGCAGTAAACCGTTCGAAAACTTAAAGCGCGATTTATAGATTGACGCCCGCCCGTCTCACCGTTAAACGCTAGACGTAAGACACAAGACGTTCAAGATAAACTGCTGGTGACGTATGGTGCTGTTTATTGGCGAGTAACATTACCGATGGTGGCGCTGCTGATGCGCTTCGCATGTAAACAAACATGTCGGATAGGGCACGGATTGTTGCCCGCGCGTTCAAAAATCTTAATAATCTCATCAGTAGTAAGCGGTTTTTAATGTCCTCCAGACGTGAAACGTGGTTAATTAGTATTGCGGTGGAACTCGAAAATGGCAGAAGCGCAATTGAGTGTTATGGAGGTTTTCAATCACTTGATGGCCTCAACGGATTCTCGATATACCTACCTATCGTGATGGGAGAGGAAATTCTGAAGTCACAATTTCTCGGTTGTGAGAAAGTGGTCGAAAGCGAACCCTATCAAGCATCAATTTTAACATAGACATATTTGGATTGTGTTTACAAACAAGCGCATGGTATGAATCTCCTCACGAGGAACTGGGAATGTAATTTAAAGAAATAGTAGTAGCAGTTCCTGTGAAATTGGAACGTTCAAATGCACTTGCAAAAGCAGGCCAGTCCAGAAATATATCGCCGACTGTGCTTCTTCGATGCAGCCATAAAAAGTTCCCATTTTCAGCGACACTTCCCAGGCTTTTCTCGTAGTCATATTTTCCACAGTGCCGAGTTTGTCATCTTGACTACCCAACCTGCGTCTTTCGCTTTCGACGGGAAACGGTGAAAATGTAACTCTTCCTTTTTCCGGTTTCCACAGCGCGACTCGCACTCGGAAACACAACAAATTCTCCGCCACTTTTTGTCACTATCTTGCCACCTTCCATTCTGATGCCACTTTTGCTTCCCAGTCGTCGTACACGTGCCACTCCTATTTAAAAATGGAATGCTTTTGCAACCGACGACACCTAGTATATTCAAGATAATGAAACATGCGTGGCTCACGTACTTTGTTGGAAAAAATTAACGCCGCGTTAAGTCAGATGGGGTCAATTAAAGTCGCCAAACACCGCAACGCTCATAAGAGCCCACACAAATCTGAGGTTGATCCGTGCACAAACGTCGTTTACACGTTGGCCGTCAGATGGCGTATTCGATCTTGAAACTCGCCAATAGTTTGGCGCTCGCCCCGCAACGCGCTACCCGTAAGACGCCCGCCCGTGAAAAGATGACCATCTTTCATCTCTTACGTCTAGCGGCTAGCGGGCAGCCAATAAGAAAGAACCAGTCAGCACCACCCGAACAGCAATTCTGCTGATCATTGGTTATTTCTGTTTTATTAACACAAAATTATTGATTCAGAAAGTTCTATCTCGTCAAATTATTTTCAACTATACAGGTGTTCCATTTTTGCGCTATAACAAAAAAAGATATTTTTTCAAATAAAATGCCCCACTTTTGGTTTCATTTTCTTGTTCAGCTTTTCGAGCTCTATTATAAGTGAATTTTTGTTTTTTCAATTTTTGGCAGTGCTACCAACTAAGAAAAATTGATTTTTTTATAATTTCAAGGTTCATTTTGAAAAATCGTAGAGGCCTCGCTTTTTGGAATTGAGGAATGAAATTTGGCACAACAATAGTCGAATAGATGATGGATAACTTCATGATAAAAAACTTGAAATTCAGTAATACAGGGTGCGCAGAATTTTTTTTCGAACTTCGCCAATTTCAAAGTGCCATGAGTCTTTTTTTTTTCAATAGAATGCCCCCTATTCAATATTTCAATCTCACCATTCGATAGCTTTTTTTCCTCCTCTCTCATTTTTACTAGAGGTACCCTACCCTTAAATCTCATAATTTCTGAAATAATTGATAATTTCGATTGAAATTGCAGCTTCATTTGAAAAAAAATGACTTATGGCACTTTGAAATTGGCGAGGTTCGAAAAAAAATTGGGTACACCCTATATCACTGAATCTCAAGTTTTTTGTCATGAAGTTATTCATCTTCTATTCGACTATTGTTGTGTCAGGTTTTATATCTTTATTCCAAAAACGAGGCCCCACGATTTTCCAAAATGAACCTTGAAATTATAAAAAAAATATTTTTTTTTCGTTAGTAGCACTGCCAAAAATTGAAAAAACAAAAATACACTCATAATAGAGCTTGAAAAGCTGAACAAGAGAATGAAACCAAAAATTGGGCATTTTGTTTCAAAAAATACCTTTTTTTGTTATAGCGCAAAAATGGAACACCTGTATAGTTGGAAATAATTTTGCAAGATGAAACTTTTTTGATCAATAATTTTATGTGTTACACCTTTTCCTCGATCTTGTAAGGGGACGGCGCTAGGAAAGCTCGACGTACTGTTGCAGGACCCTGTATAACCAAAAAATCCAGTTCCGACACCGATCTACGATGGACTTCCTGGACATGCCATTATTTATCGAGTCAATCGTCAAATACTTGAACTAATTTGCGCATGCTTATGGGTAACGTAACGACGTTCTATAAATTGGCCAAAATATTTACGGGCTATGAATTACGGTTAACGGGTAGCGGCTAACGGTGAGACGGGCGGGCGTCAATCTATAAATCGCGCTTAAAACGTGTCGCGTTGAAGTGACGAAATTCGCAGCACCTCCGAGCGCTGTGAAAGTTACTCGTCATGCGCACCTCAGCACCTCACATATTTCTCTGTCAGACTTTTTTTATTTTGATATATGTAATTGTTTCGATTGGGTACTTACGTGGTAGGCAGTAGGTACCTATAAAAAAAGTACTTTATCAGAAAAGCTTACGTTACTTTGAAACTAAACAGCACTGCGATCGCCAATCAGTGATATTGACAGTAACATGTCCAGCCCAGCGAAAATCGTTCGGAAAGTGGTAGTTACCTTGCCTTACTTGATACCCCCACTCCAAAAGTGTGAGAATCGCAAAATAGTGTAGTTCTCGAACGCAACCCTGACTTCGAACTGAAGCCTCATTGGGTGCTTTCCACCTAGACGGTACAAATACCACCAGACGGCACATGTTCCATGGTGTGGCACAAAATTTTAGGTGATCCAATGAGCGGCGCAGAACCGAGTAGGAACACGTAGATGGAAAGCACCGTTTGGCACCCGCACATGCGCAAATGGCAGGTGTACCGAACTTGGGGCTAGGTGGAAAGCACGCTATGAGAGCTGTCAACGAGTTTGTCATTCTATCAAGGCATGTTTCGATTGCAGCTGCTGGGCGCTTGAGGTCACTAGTTCATCTAGTTTTAGTTTTACAGCTACAAATAGAAGTCGTGGGGTATGTCATACCCCGGAACACCAACGGAGGGTTAATCCTCTATATCATAGCGAAAATCACAAAAATTCCCAGCACAGATTTTCTTGTAAGAGACAGTCAAAGTGCTCAAGTCCATTTTTCTTGAAATTGTTTCTTTGTTGTTCCGCACGATTCTTATGGAAAGTGGGTCTCGGTCAAATTCTCCAATTTTTTTATATGTTGTAGCTCAATTCGACACGAGCCAAAAACCATCGTCCGTTACCCAAAAAAATGGACAGTTTTTTGTCTATAAGGGGTTGAAGATGGGTTTATTTCAAGGTAAAAAAATATGTTCAAACGTAAGTGAGAACATTTCAACGTCCTTTCTAACACATATGGCTCATGACAACTCCCTTTTTCTTTTGTGAAAAAATCAACCCCATCTCTCACCCCCAACCCCTACTTGTGAGTATCAAATTCGAAATTACGTTTGAAAGTCATGCAGATGGTTCTATTTTGTCGAGTTATGAATTTTGGCACATATTATTTTTCCAACCCCCAAATAGGGGGTGGGGTTGAAAAAAAAAACCATCGGTCAATTCGGCTGAATTTCTGATATTGCCTTACCAGTTACGCTAAACAAGATTACCAAGAGAAAACTCATTCGTATGACCAGTTTCCACCCCACAGAGGGTTGAAGTTGACTATAATATAAAGCATAAAACATTCTTCCATGTCATAAACCAAATTAATGGAAATTGTGGACTTTCATATTATTTTGTTTCGTAAAAATGTATATTCTTGAAAATACTCTCAACCCCGTCCATCATCCCCTATCCCTGTTTCTGAACATCATATTCGAAATAAATCTTGAAAATTGTATTAATTTTTATTTCATCCTTTACAGGCTCGCAGTAGCTGGAATAAGAGTGTGACATAATATTTTGCCTTGATTGAGCAGCTTTCGCTTCAAATGGCATTAAATTCTTCAATCTAAACTATAAATAGAGGTGTATCCGTACAAAAGAAAAGAGTTAGAAATTATGCACAGGTGAACATAATTAACCCGCTGTGAAGTTGAAACTTGATAGGAACACCAATATTTTAAATAATAATCTAGTCAAAAATCATGAAAAAAATATATATCCCACCCTGCTTATGTTAGCACTCTAACGTAAGCATAGTGAAAGCGAATTTTGAGAGGGGATTCACAATCAGATGCAGAGAATCCGACCATAGACCTTCTCCTACATTTTCAAGATTTATTTCGGGTTTGATGTTCAGAAACAAGGATAGGGGATGAGAGACGGGGTTGAAATTATTTTTGAAGAATAGACATTTTTACAAAACAAGACGATATGAAAGTCCACTATTTTCATTCATTTGGTTTATGACATGGAAGAATGTTTTATGCTTCATTATAGTCAACTTCAACCCTCTATGGGGTGGAAACTGGTCATACGAATAAGTTTTCCTTTGGTCATCTTGTTCAGCGTAACTGATGAAGCACAATATCAGAAATTCAGCCGAATTGACCGATGTTTTTTTTCTTCAACCCTACCCCCTATTAGGGGGTTGGAAAAACAATTTGTGCCAAAATTTATAATTCGACAAAATAGGACCATCTGCATGACTTTCAATAATAATTTCGAATTTGATACTCACAAGTAGGGGTTGGGGGTGAGGGAGGGGGTTGATTTTTTCACATAAGAAAAAGGGAATTGTCATGAGCCATATATGTTATAAAGGACGTTGAAATGTTCTCACTTACGTTGGAACATATTTCTTTACCTTGAAATAGCCCATCTTGAACCCCTTATAGAAAAAAAACTGTCCATTTTTTTGGGTAACGGACGATGGATTTTGGCTCGTGTCAAATTGGGCTACAAAATATTAAAAAATTAGGAAATTTGACCGAGACCCATTTTCCATAGGAATCGTGCGGGGTCCTTTTATTTCTAAATCTGCTTATCACAACCAGAATGACTGTGATGTGAGTGAAAATCATGATTGTGGGGAGCGGGGGTTGGGGGCAATGGGCAAAGAATAGTGCAGGGACTCTGCAGTCAGTATGACCACTTTTTGCACGGCAAGTAAAAATTTGCTCATTTGATTGAGTTTGAGAGATACAGCCCAGTCAACGAAGAAAAAATTGCGAGAATAAATAGTGTAGTTTTGAAAATTGGTAGAGATGTTCTCGAAAGCTTGCTGATTACTGTGCAAAAACTTCCCATCGATAGGTGGTGTGGAATCGCCGCCATCTTGGATTATTGGTACATTTCAAGTTTTTTTTTTGCAGTTATCTCGATAGATTGCGATCCCATCAAAAAAACGATCGGTTCAAATCAAAGGCCATCAACAAATTGCCTGCAAAAAAGTTGCGTATCACTTTCACGTATCTGTCATAACTTTAGAGAAATTGGCCTGTGAGCGTCAGGTGTGAGTCGTGGAGGAGATATGCCATTTCTCACGGTGTTTTTGAAGAATCACGCAAAACTACAATGCAATGCTGTTTAGTTAATCTTCGTTAATGAATATATAATAAAATTTAAAAGAAATTTTTGGCCTTCATTTAAAATAATATGGGGGGGGATCAAAGGGGAAAAATTTAACCACTCATGTTTCGGTTATTAAAAAAAAAAAAAAAATTAAAAGTGTTTGTGGGAAATGATGAGTGATCGTTTTATGCTACAAGGTGCAAAAGACAGACCAATCATTGTACAGGGTGAGTCTGTACCCCGGATTTTTTCAGACCGCACGTAAACCTGCAAAGCGCATCTCAACACCTGAAAATGTCCGAAAACACTCACTGTTCTGATTTTGGTAATGTTGGTCACGATTATGTATTTTCAGATTTTTAATGCGGCTTTGCAGATTTACGCGCGGTCTGAAAAAATCCGGGGTACAGACTCACCCTGTACAATGATTGGTCTGTCTTTTGCACCTTGTATCATAATCATAAATGGATCACTCATAATTCCTCCCAAAAATGTTTTAAAAATTTTCTTGAATAACCGAAATATCAGAGGTTCAATTTTTTTCCTTTGATCCCCCCCATATTATTTGAAGTGAAGGCCTGAAATTTTTTTCATTTCATCATTCATTAGCCAAGATTAACTAAACAGCACTGCATTTTAGTTTTTCGTGATTCTTCAAAAACACCGTGAGAAATTGAATATCTCCTCCACGACTCACACCTGACGCTCACAGACCAATTTCTACAAAGTTATGACAGATACATGAAAGTGATAATTTTTGTACACATGGCCTTTCATTTGAACCAAGCCGTTTTTTGATGGGATCGCCTTTAATCGAGATAATTGCAAAAAATACGAGGGCGATTCCACACCCCCTATCGATGGGGAAACTTTCTACACAGTAATCAGCAAGCTTTCGAGAACATCTCTACCAATTTTCAGAACTACACTATTTATTTTCGCTATTCCCCTAAATTATGCTTTCATTGACTGGGCTAATAGATCAAGAAACAGAAGAAAAAACTCATTGATATATTCAGCTCTGTAAAATAACCTAATGGCCGTAATGCATCGTTGCATTTTCGAGTGAAAATTCTGCTCCTAAATAGCCAGCACTATTCGCTATAATTTCGGCTCGAATATTGGGTTGAAGATCTTCCATGGTGCGGGGTTTGTCAGCATTGACTTTGCGCTTCAAGGAAACCCCATAGATAAAAGTCTGGCGGTGTGAAATCGGGTTCTCTCGCTGGCCAATTAATGTAAATTTTCCAGATTCAGGGCTGAATGTCAAGTCTGACTTGCAACTGATACAAAGTTGCACGCTATCAAAATGCCAAAACGTTAAATTTTGATTTCGATTTATTTTTAACAAGGGGCCGTATTCATATCTTGCTTTTAAGCTAAAAGCGCATTTAAAGGTGCGCTTTTAGGGGCTATCCATTTACATTTGAGTGTTCAAAATCACATAATACAATTACATGCCGCTCAATTGCAATTTTTTTTTTCAAAATCACAACATGAGCGGATAGCCCCTAGAAGCGCACCTCTAAATGCGCTCTTAGCTTAAAAGCGAGGTATGAATACGGCCCTAGGTCAACAAGCGCGCTCTTAAATTGATTTTATAAATCATCTTCATTTCTGTAATTAACAATAAAACTGCGTTTGAGGTACCTACTTACCTAATACATCTAGGTACTTTTGATTGAAGTTCTGAAAACAATTGTACATTGCAAGTGGATTACAATAATAAAAGATACATTTATGGGCTGTGATTGAAAATGTATTATTTGTAAATTTTATATTCAACAACGCTCATAAATTCTATTCAAAATACTTAATTTAGAGACATATGATTGAAAAAGGATTTCTTTTATAAATTGTCACTTCTAAATTTCTAAATAAGAATACTTTATTTACAATAGGTATTTATTTCATATTTGAGGAAATTTATTGGATAGGACTTCAACTAAAGAATTTGAGCACATATATTATCATAATTCTCTGGTACAGTAGGTACCGCTATATTCACCAGCCATTCATGTAAATGATTTTATCGAGGATTTTATATTCTAGGTCCCATGACCTAGAACAATGAATGGTCTAGAATGGTCTTGAACAATGAATAACCTTGAAGATGAAATAATCTCGAAAATTGAATAATCTTGAAGATTGAATACCCACCCTTGGAATTATTCCAGTTATAATTTCCTCTACATTATTTTTTCATTCGTTCATTCGATCAATTTTTGAGATCACTGACATTATTTCATAACTTGAAATTTCTTTCGAAATAAATAAAAAAAAATACTTTGAATATTTGTCTTTATGAGAATTCAAACCATCAAACAAGGGATAGCGTTTGATTGATTCAAGTTGAAATTTTTGAGCATTTTCGTAAGAAAAAACGCTTATATGGCCGGTTTGTCTGTCTGTCTGTCCGTGTAGAAATTAAGAAGTTGAACTTCTCCCCAGGGAATGAAGCTAAAGCCTTGGAACTCTTTCTGATGGATACATGGATAGCTGATGTCCTCAAGGGTGGCCAATGGACTTTTTTTTATTCATACGTAGTTATCATTATTATTATCAAAAAACAAAGATTTCCTCTGCACTTCTAAGAAGTTAAACTCCTCTTCGGGGAATAAAGCTAGAGTCCTGAAACTTTTTTTTGATAGATTGCTTATTTCCTCAAGGGTGGTCAGTTGGGCAGATTGGATTTCATGGTTGCGCTACCATCTTGGCCGCCATATTGAAATTTCTTATTAATGCAACGATAAGTGGAACGATTTTTATGAAACTTGGAATGTATCCTTGTCGCATATGATCATTCTTAGTTTCAAGCTAAATTTCATGATTCCGCCGCCATCTTGGCTGCCATATTGATTTTTTTTCTTTGAATCAGCTCAAGTGCCAAATAATTCAAGAATCGCATTTTATAGAATGTTTTATGTGGTCTCTGAATCTGATATCAGATTTTGGAAAAAGTATGACTTTTTCAACAGAAACTCGAAGGACACAGTTTCGAGTACGGTCCTGTATTCTTTTCATAAATGAATAGAGCGCAACAAGGGTCCTTGGTGTTAGAATACACCTGCAAAATTTCACTCGTTTCTATTGATCTATTCGTGAGATATGGTCAATCAAAGTTTTCTGTTGAACACATAAATCACCCTGTACATCAAAAACGGAAGACATCAGGAAAATTTCGAATGTAAATTCTGATTTGCCTCGAAGAAGTGCGTCTACCATCTACCCGTAAGCTAAAGTGGTCAACAAAATAAGTGTCTATGTCGATATTTGTATAGTTTTTCAAAACTTGACAGCTTTGGAATCTTTCGCGCGATTTTGGATCTGTTTGAACTGGTGGATAGCCTCATTCTTTGGCTATCGGATCCAAGTTTTGCGGATATTGAGAAAGCCCAATAAAATTTCTACAGGGTGTCAAATAAAGCAATGCAAAAGTTTTGAAAGTTTCGCTAACCCCCATTTTGCCAAGAAATTTTTTTTGTGGATACCAACACCAAAAATATGAAGAATGATGTATTCTCTCGAAAAGGTTTTCGATTCATCCCCCTATTTCTGTTTAAAAAAAAGTTATGCCATTTTTTCCTCAATCTACACTTTTCGACAATTAACGTTACAACTGGCCATATTATCGAGGCAAATTTGACAACAATTGATACTTTCACTTGAAAAACTGTCCCATAAAAAACATTTTCTTTACTCACCCCTAAAATGATTATCTACGGTCAGTGCCTAAAGCCCCTGCGGACCGAGTAAGAATGTAGCCTGCTGGAGCTGGAGATGGAATAGCACTGTATCACATCAGATTTACAACATTAACCATATGAAACCCTCTGATAATGTTTGTTAAGGGTTGTTTTAAAAAAATTGAAAATTGATAACTTGAGAACGAGAAGACCTAGAGGCTACTTTCTTATTTGACGTTCAATCGCATACGGTGACGCATTTTGCAACAAAGTGGGGGTGTGATTCATAGCTACCCTTACTTAAGGGATGGAAATGTTTTTGTTCAAGTGTTTGGTATCATTTCTTATGGTTTCGTCTGTTCTGAATGCAATTTTGGCAATTAAAATTGATTTTGAACAAGTGTTACCATTTGAAAGAAAGAATCAAGTTCATAACTTCGGATGGAGTTTTTCTTTATTGTGACAAAATGTTTACAATTGAAAACAATGTTTCCATAAAATCGATAGAGTTATACTATCAGTAGCGAAAAAAATTGGTACAGCCCAGTTTTAACTTTCAGTTGCTTTCAAACTCGGCGCGGTCAAAGACAGCAAAAATTTTGTAGACAGGACTTCCACTGATTTCCACGTAACTTCTACTGACTTCCATGTGATTTCCATTGACCGCCACCATTGTGTACACCAGACTTCCACTGCGGTTTACCTATAGAGCAAGCGTAGCCGGAACTATGGACTTGATTTCAAGTTGGAGATACGCCCGCGCCTAGAGTCTCACGCAAAAATAGCCAACTCGCTTGTCTTCGTGTCTCGGAGGACACGTAAAGCACTCGTTCTTCCTCGGTTAGTGCGCCACGTCACTAGTCACCTCAAACCAAGTAAAAGTGTAACTAGGAACTGCCTTCGGGTCTCTCCGCAAAATACTCTTCGGCTGCGACTAAAAAAGGAAACACCGTTAGACACGAGGGATATGAAAATATCCTTGAATCACTCACATAAGTTCATCTTCATCAGTATTTGGTGGGACCTCCTCTAGCTCTAATGAGAGCCGCAACCCTTCGAGGCATACTCTCCACCAGGTTTCGCAAAAACTCCTGAGGAATAGCATCCAATTCAACCTGAATCGCATCCGCCAAGTCATCAAAATTTTCAATTTGTCCTTCCCTTTCTTTCATATTTCTCTTCATTCTACTCCATACATGCTCAATCACATTCATATCAGGAGACAAGGGTGGCCAATCCATTCGCTCAATATTGTGATCCCTCAAAAATTCGGTGACAATACGTGCACGATGTGGTCTCGCGTTGTCGTCAACCAGAATGAATCCATCACCGAAGTTTTGCGCGTAGGGGACCACAATATCCCTAATACACAAATCTCGATATCTCTCTCCATTCATGCTCTGTCCTCTTAACACCACCAACTCACTCTTTCCTGTCATCGTGATTCCACCCCAAACAGTCACTCCTCCACCTCCAAACGCCACTCTCGCCTCCATGTGCTCTTCCAAAAATCTTTCATTTCTTCTTCTCCACACCAAAACACGCCCATCCGAATGGAACAAATTGAACTTACTTTCATCCGTAAACAAACATCTACCCCATTCAGCTATTCCCCAGTTCTGGTGGTCCCTAGCCCATTGGAGACGCACGGCGCGATGACGTCGGTTCATTAAAGGGCATGAGGCTCTTCTTCTCGCTCTTAGCCCAGAGTCGTGCAATCTTCGTCTGACAGTTTGGTTTGACAGCTGGATCCCCGTCGTGGCCCTCAACACGTTGTTGATGGCACTTGCAGTAGTGGTCGGTTTTCTCTGGATCGCCCTTCGAACAAAGCGATCCTGCGCAGCGGTTGTTTTCCGAGTTCTTCCTCCACGACGGTAATTAATGTCTCCAGCTGCCAGACGTCGAATTGCACGACTTATGGACCTAGAGGAGGTCCTAAAAAGTGCCGCAATGTTGTCGATGGTGTCGCCCCTCTCTCGCATTCGTGCCACGATGGCTAATTCATCCGGACTTAAACGCGGCATTTTACAAATTACTCTGCTCACAATAGCGGAAGAAAAAGGTTTGGTTTTTAAGGTAACATAAGTAAAACGATAAGTTCTTCAGCTAAAAAGACACATACACAAATGAAAAACCAATCGAACGAGTTTTACCCGAATAGGAGATAATGTTGAATAAAAACAATTTTTAATACCAAAATTGAATTCAGAAGAGACGAAACCATAAGAAATGAGACCACACACTCCCACAAAAACATTTCCGTCCCTTAAGTAAGGGTTGCTAAGAAGGACACCCCCACTACGTTGCAAAATGTGTCACCGTATGCGATTGAACATGAAATAAAAATTTTGTCTCTAGGTCTTTTTCTTCTCAAGTTATCAATTACCAATTTTTTGAAAACAACCCCTAACAAACAATATCAAAGGGGGTTTGATATGGTTGATGTGGTAAATCTGTTGTGACACAGTACTATC
This sequence comes from Anaspis maculata, assembly GCA_949128115.1. NCBI lineage: Eukaryota > Metazoa > Arthropoda > Insecta > Coleoptera > Scraptiidae > Anaspis > Anaspis maculata. Next base: position 39,124,075 of record OX421968.1, read on the forward strand.
CCATCCTGATGCCCGCTCCAGCAGGCTACATTCTAAGTCGGTCCGCAGGGGCTTAAGGCACTGACCGTAGATAATCATTTTAGGGGTGAGTAAAGAAAATGTTTTTCATGGGACAGTTTTTCAAGTGAAAGTATCAATTGTTGTCAAATTTGCCTCGATAATATGGCCAGTTGTAACGTTAATTGTCGAAAAGTGTAGATTGAGGAAAAAATGGCATAACTTTTTTTTAAACAGAAATAGGGGGATGAATCGAAAACCTTTTCGAGAGAATACATCATTCTTCATATTTTTGGTGTTGGTATCCACAAAAAAAATTTCTTGGCAAAATGAGGGTTAGCGAAACTTTCAAAACTTTTGCATTGCTTTATTTGACACCCTGTAGAAATTTTATTGGGCTTTCTCAATATCCGCAAAACTTGGATCCGATAGCCAAAAGAATGAGGCTATCCACCAGTTCAAACAGATCCAAAATCGCGCGAAAGATTCCAAAGCTGTCAAGTTTTGAAAAACTATACAAATATCGACATAGACACTTATTTTGTTGACCACTTTATGTTGGTTAATTCGTGGGACACCTGTATATTCGAAACTTACATCGCAATTTTCAAGTCCGCTCCGAGTGTCGTATGTTCACAAATAATAGCGTTTTCGAGTCACTAGAACCCAATCAGTTCAGCTCTAAAATCAGGGGATTCGATTGGTTCTCGAAAATCCCTGGCCAAATCAATGATAGCAATTTTCGAGCTGAACTAGCTCAATTCTAGTGACTCGAAAACGCTATAAGTCTTCCTGTGTTCTTTCAAGTATAAAAAGCAGTTTTTTTTCAAAACTAAACCTCTCTGCGCAATGCTGCACAATAGATTTCCACCAATTTTTATTTAAACAAGAGGAAACTGGCTTTTGAACATTTTCCAACAATTTTCTTTTCAATTTTCCGGGAACTTCTTTGTTGAAAATGTAAAAACAGGCCTGGGTTATCGAAACCGGACTTGAATGACGGAGCTGAAAGTGAAGCCGTAATTGACGATATTTACAATAAGATTTGAGGTTTTCCCGAAAAATTCAAATTTTCAAATTTCCTGCAAATTATGTGGTGGCAGTATCTTTCACCTTTATCCACGTACCAATGCGTCTGACTTCCTCACTCGCTTTTCTTTCTACATAATTTGCAATTTGGTTCCTTGTGAAAAACTGCAGATTTTCAACTTTTTAGCTTATGAATAGATTTATACCAAATTTTTTTAAACAAAGGGTAAGGGATTTTTGAACATTTTTATGCAATATCATTTAAAATTCAAGATGAAGCTCCTTTATAGAGAAAATATCTCAATTCTTCAATCTTTTTCTCAAATTTTAATTTCCCACCCGAAGGGACGTCTCATAATAAAGTTTCCATCCGTTCCTTACTCGTCGGGGAAGTTTTGGGGTGACACAACCGATCTTTTTCATTTGCTGGCAGCTGCAATGTCAGTCGTCTCAAATCTCAAGGTCGCAATGTTTAAACAGAGTTATACAAAATTACACGAATACAACGCGGTTTTTTCCCTCGTTTTGTTTAAGTTGCCATAAATCACGGTTCCGCCATAAACAATGTGGGTATTATTTCTGAAAATCAAAGCCAAGTTAAACTTTTTTTATTGTTTAAAAATAGGACTGCTTTTGTGAACAATACCACCCGGCAGACACGATAAAATCCCATGAGGTATTTCGTATGCCTATCGGGATAGGTAGGTATTACTTTTCAGGGAAGATTTTCAGGCTAATTCAATACCGCTGTTTCAAAGAATCTAGTTGCCATTTCGAAAATCTCACCGAAAGCCAAAAAATCCAAGATCCAGGATTATAAACAATGCAAAACATGGCAGATTTCAAACGAAAAATTTACAAGTACCATGAGAATATAAAAAAATTCGGGATTTCTTTTGGTAGGTACATATAATAGTTGCGTGGTTATACGACATAAATTGGACGAACCCTGCACATTTCTCTCATTTTTGTCAAGGGTTGTTATACTCACAAAGTTCGAAGGCTGGATCTCCCGCACGATAAAACATTAAAAGACAATTTTCTTTTTATCTTTATTGCTATACTGTCCTGAACATTTCAACATTGCGAAGATGTTTTGAAATCACCCCTCTGTTATAGGGGCGAGGGTGACTTTGGGATTTTGGACATGTGAACTTTTTTATGTCTTATCAATATTCTAACATCACTCATCCAAAAATCATCCCCTCAATAGTACCTTTCATTATCCAGCGCGCCATCAGCGCGCATACTCGTCTTCTGAAGTAATGGCGTCAAATACAAAATTTGCGAACAAATGCTAGAAAATGGCGTGAAAAACCGCCATAGAGTTGAAAAATACGCGCCGCAGCGAACAGGGTAATAGGCTAGAGGTTAATACACACTAGTGATCACTCATTTTTTATCAAAAAGTCCGCATTGTTCAATCAATTATAAATAACTGCGTTTTACATTGGTCGGATGTGCGTACGCAACCCATAATGCAACCCCCAACAACTCTATTTTCAGTTTGACTAGCGAAAGTTCGCAACACTCGCTACATCAGTGTACTGCGGAATGTATTTTACTCCCAGGGACTTTTCCCACACGATTCAAGAATAGCGGCCCTGTGCTCTTCAAAGTATAAAAATCAGTTTTTTCGAAACTAAATCAGCGGTGTTATCCTTCCAAAAATCATGGAAAAACAAGTGAAAGGGGCCGTGAAACATTGTGCTCATGGGAATGGGCACAGTGATAGTCGGTATAATGACAAAAATATGTATTTCTTTATCCGATTCCCAAAAACGTGCTTAAAATAGCGTAAAAACTTGGTACTGGAGAGATTTGAAAAACACGCAAAGTCTTGCGAGGAATGTGACAATGTGCACGGTGGGTGAAGCTGTGTAACCGAAAAAATTTTACTCCGAAACGGGTCACCAAGGATAGATTCAATACATTCATACACAATACATTCCGCAGTACACTGATGTAGCGAATGTTGCCTAAAATCGTGGTTTTTGGGCAACTTTCGCTACAGAAGTGTAGTACCTACGGATTATATAAAACTCCCAGGGACTTTTCTCACACGATTCAAGAATAGCGGCCCACTTGTTCACAAGCGTACGACACTCGGAGCGAACTTCAAAATGGCGAATAAATAGTTGATGTTGACAGCAGACAGCAGCGGAAAGTCACGGCCGTTGCTTGTCAAACTGAAAATAGAGTTGGTGGGGGTTGCATTATGGGTTACGTACGCACATCCGATCAATGTAAAACGCAGTTATTTATAATTTAATGAACAATGCGGACTTTTTGATGAAAAATAAGTAATCACTAGTGTGTATTAACCTCTAGCCTATTACCCTGTTCGCTGCGGCGCGTATTTTTCAACTTTGTGGCGGTTTTTCTTGCGATTTTGTAGCATTTGTTCGCAAATTTTGTATTTGACGCCAAAATTTGGCGCAAGCGTTGGATATACCACTATAATGAAAGTTACTATAACTAAAGACATCCAATGCATACCTATACCTAACAGAGTTCCGACAAGTCTTTATCTCAACAGTTCCATTTAAAGTATGATGATGCGTCGATGATTTCTCCCACCATTATAGAAACTACCCCATTCAAAAAGTACTTATTGCCTCATGAATTTTGGAAATGTTGTGTCGGATTTCATGATTTCAACCGTCTAACCGATTACGTTGATTGCACGGTGGGGCATGCCTGGTGGGAGATTTTGCACAGACAATCACGACCTTGTGGCATATGCTTGGTGGCTTACTTGTGTTGTGGGCTGTATGCATGCATAGTAGGAGTAGGACAATTTTTTGATGAGCCAACGCGTATATGGATCCTTATAAACAATGTGACAAATTTCAGGTGAAACAAATTAAAAGACTGACAAAAGGTGTCACTCAAAGGAAAAACGACTTTGATATTTATTATAATAGTAAATAAATAAAAACAAAGTATTCCACTTCGTCCCGACAGTGTCATTTGAACAAACCTGACTTTGCTGCTGTAGTCACAAATGAAAAACTAAGAAAAGCAAAATAATAGGTCCCTTCGTTTCGGTTTTTTTGTGTGCGCATGTCTGGCGCGAATTTCATAGTTTCGTACACCGATATTGAAAATTAACACTAAAAAATATTGTAGTGCACCTAAAATTCCACAAATAATTTGGTTGAATGTTAGACATCATTTTTTATATTCAAAGGAAATGTTTCGTTGAAATTAAGTTCAATGATCATTTGTGGAAGTTCAGAAACAACGAAAATGGCAACAGCGCTCAAAACAACAAGACATCGGCGCCAACTGTCACTTGTGACAATTATGATCACACTTCTCGTTTCTACCTGATCTACATTTCATTTGCTCATGTTTTGACGAAAGATCAGAGCCTGTTGAAAATGGCTGTACCGAGAAGGAAGTTCAAAGAAGCTACGAAGAGATGCATTTACGGTATGTATAAAAGTGACAGCCAGGAACCAGTTGTTGGTCAGGCGGCTAGACAGAGCATGCAGCGTTGCCATTCAACTGACAGGTGTACGAAAGTTTTCAAAATTTGGAGCCTTCAAGCATGCGCACCTGCCCAAACGAAGTAGCCTATTGAATAAAAAAATGACCAGAACTTTCGGATACGCGTGCCGAATCGAATGGAGACCAGATTATACCAGTCTCACATACCCGAACAATGGGTAGATAAACATTATGATTCACCCGTTTTGAGTGCGGTTGTTATCAGGGGTGTATTGTGACTGCACAAATTTCGCAAAATGAGATAAGAACGGAATTTATTGTCATTTAGAAATTCGATATTCTTGGAATATTATACTATTAGCCATTAGAAACAAACCCGGCTATATCTCATGTAAGCTTGGATTTAAAGACGGCAAAACCCCTCTTGGCTAATCACCGTTCGTTACGACGTAACGTGCGTCTCATCAGCCGTTTATTGTTTTCACTTTATTTGTTGACGATCAAGCAGTAGGTAGTATCAGGTGAGGCTCTCAGAAAAAAACAAGCGAATATGCCTCATGGGCATGAGGCTCAGTAGCGCACTTCCTTTTTGGAGGATTAGTGAACGCAAGATGTTAAGTGATTAGGGTTCTACCGTCTTGGGCAAAAAATTGCAATATGGCGGCCAAAATATCGACAGAATCATGAAATTCGGCTTGAAAATCAAAATGATCGTACTAGACAAGGGTAAGTTCCAAGTTTCATGAATATCGTTCCACTAACAAGAGATTTCAATATGGCAGCCAAGATGGCGGCAGAATTATGAAACTCAGCTTGAAAATAGGAATGATCGTACGAGGCAAGCGTAACTCTCAAGTTTCATGAAAATCCTTCCACTTATAAGAGATTTCAATATGGCGGCCAAGATGGTGGGGCAATCATGAAATTTGGCTTGAAAATAAGAATGATCGTACTAGACAAGGGTAAGTTTCAAGTTTCATGACAATCGTTCCACTAATAAGAAATTTCAATATGGCAGCCAAGATGGCGGCCGAATTATGAAAGCCAACCTGCCTATTTGGTCCTTGAGGACCTAAGCTATCCACCGGATAAAGTTCAATCTTCAAGGGCTGTAGCTTTATTTCCCGAGGAGAAGTTCATCTTCATCGAAGTGCACAGGAGATCTCTGTTTTTTGAGAATAATGATAACGATGTATGGATAACAAAAATAGTGCCCATTGGCCACCCTTGGGGACATCAGCTATTAATCGGAAAAAAGTTCCAAGACTCTTGTTTCAATTCTCGAGAAGGAGTACAGCGTCTTAATTTCTGCACGGACTCGGACAGACAGACAGACAGACAGACAGACAAACCGGCCACATAAGCGTCATTCTGTTACTTATATAAACAAGCGAATATGCCTCATGGGCATGAGGCTCAGTAGCGCACTTCCTTTTTGGAGGATTAGTGAACGCAAGATGTTAAGTGATTAGGGTTCTACCGTCTTGGGCAAAAAATTGCAATATGGCGGCCAAAATATCGACAGAATCATGAAATTCGGCTTGAAAATCAAAATGATCGTACTAGACAAGGGTAAGTTCCAAGTTTCATGAAAATCGTTCCACTAACAAGAGATTTCAATATGGCAACCAAGATGGCGGCAGAATTATGAAACTCAGCTTGAAAATAGGAATGATCGTACGAGACAAGCGTAACTCTCAAGTTTCATGAAAATCCTTCCACTTATAAGAGATTTCAATATGGCGGCCAAAATGGTGGGGCAATCATGAAATTTGGCTTGAAAATAAGAATGATCGTACTAGACAAGGGTAAGTTTCAAGTTTCATGACAATCGTTCCACTAATAAGAAATTTCAATATGGCAGCCAAGATGGCGGCCGAATTATGAAAGCCAACCTGCCTATTTGGTCCTTGAGGACCTAAGCTATCCACCGGATAAAGTTCAATCTTCAAGGGCTGTAGCTTTATTTCCCGAGGAGAAGTTCAACTTCATCGAAGTGCACAGGAGATCTCTGTTTTTTGAGAATAATGATAACGATGTATAGATAACAAAAATAGTGCCCATTGGCCACCCTTGGGGACATCAGCTATTAATCGGAAAAAAGTTCCAAGACTCTTGTTTCAATTCTCGAGAAGGAGTACAGCGTCTTAATTTCTGCACGGACTCGGACAGACAGACAGACAGACAGACAGACAGACAAACCGGCCACATAAGCGTCATTCTGTTACTTATATAAAAAAAATGTCCTCCAACTGATTTCGACCTCCTGAACACTAATATCGGGTTCACTTTTGAATTGGAACATTTCTTTTTTATCGAAAAACCGAAAAAATGGTAGCCTTGTCACATGATTTTTAGTGATACCTACCTACTTTTTTTTTGTTATAGAGCGAACATCTCTCGTAATTTGAGTGCCATTATCCTTCAGGTACCTAGTATTGACTATTTCAAAATGTTCAATTACTATTTCGGCACGTCTGATTTTAAATTTGTAGGGTCGTGTAATATGCGCCGAGCCGTGGCTTTGCGGTCGTTTTCAAAAATTGATGACAATTGACCCAACGGTCGGATCGAAGTGGGGTTGTTGTCAAAAGAAAGTTCAAATTGTTCTCTAAATATAATGCCGTACATGCAGTGATGTATTTCATTAAGAAATTGTAGTTGCCTGCATATCGCAACTTTCTACATCTTACCGCGAATGCCAGCACTTGATCGGGCGAAGCCGCCCTACACCAAAATGTTATTTTTGTAATTCTTCATGATTATTTCGGCAAAATTTTTCTTGATTCGCGTACCAAGGCCATGAGCTACCCATTCGAGTTGAAATATTTTCTGTATTGAATTTCGTTTTGTTCGGAGGAAAGGATATCAAGCACCAGCAAGCAACGAATAAATCATTTGCGGCCGAGCCGTAGTTTCGGAGTCATTTTCAAAAATTAATAACTACTAATCGGCACTTCGCACCGATGTGAAATTTTCATTAAAATAAAGTTCAAATCATCCTCTAAATATAACTCCGCATATGTATTATGGTAAAATGATAAGATCGGGTACTTCCTCGCATGTGATAACTTTCGAGATCAGGCCGGCTTCTGAAATGCAGCATTCAACGGCGATGCCGCGTCACACTAAATTGTTATTATTGTCATTGTTTATTATTATTTCGTCAAGACTATTCTTGGTTCGGGATACAAGGTCATGAGCTACCCAATGGAGTAAAAATTTTTCGCAAAAACCTTCTCGTCTAGGACTAGATGCTGTGACGGACGGACGGACGGACGGACGGACAAAGCGAGGACAAAAGCGCCTTCCCGTTTGGAGAAGTGCGCTAAAAAATGTTCTCCAACTGATTTCGACCTCCTGAACACTAATATCGGGTTCACTTTTGAATTGGAACATTTCTTTTTTATCGAAAAACCGACAAAATGGTAGCCTTGTCACATGATTTTTAGTGATACCTACCTACTTTTTTTTTGTTATTGAGCGAACATCTTTCGTAATTTGAGTGCCATAATCCTTCAGGTACCTAGTATTGACTATTTCAAAATGTTCAATTACTATTTCGGCACGTCTGATTTTAAATTTGTAGGGTCGTGTAATATGCGCCGAGCCGTGGCTTTGCGGTCGTTTTCAAAAATTGATAACAATTGACCCAACGGTCGGATCGAAGTGGGGTTTTTGTCAAAAGAAAGTTCAAATTGTTCTCTAAATATAATGCCGTACATGCAGTGATGTATTTCATTAAGAAATTGTAGTTGCCTGCATATCGCAACTTTCTACATTTTACCGCGAATGCCAGCACTTGATCGGCGAAGCCGCCCTACACCAAAATGTTATTTTTGTAATTGTTCATGATTATTTCGGCAAAATTTTTCTTGATTCGCGTACCAAGGCCATGAGCTACCCATTCGAGTTGAAATATTTTCTGTATTGAATTTCGTTTTGTTCGGAGGAAAGGATATCAAGCACCAGCAAGCAACGAATAAATCATTTGCGGCCGAGCCGTAGTTTCGGAGTCATTTTCAAAAATTAATAACTACTAATCGGCACCTCGCACCGATGTGAAATTTTCATTAAAATAAAGTTCAAATCATTCTCTAAATATAACTCCGCATATGTATTATGGTAAAATGATAAGATCGGGTACTTCCTCGCATGTGATAACTTTCGAGATCAGGCCGGCTTCTGAAATGCAGCATTCAACGGCGATGCCGCGTCACACTAAATTGTTATTATTGTCATTGTTTATTATTATTTCGTCAAGATTTTTCTTGGTTCGGGATACAAGGTCATGAGCTACCCAATGGAGTAAAAATTTTTCGCAAAAACCTTTTCGTCTAGGACTAGATGCGGGGACGGACGGACGGATGGACAAAGCGAGGACAAAAGCGCCTTCCCGTTTGGAGAAGTGCGCTAAAAACTGCTAGCACTCAAAAGAAATTTTGACCGGTTACAAAATAACCAGCTGCGGTCAAATCAGTCTTAAACGGTTGTCCATGCCCGATTTTCAATTGGATTAACTGTGACCGATTTTGCACCGATTATGTATGACCGGTTGACCGTGACCGAGTTTTTGCTGGTTAACCGTAATCGTTTTTTTAGCGCACTTCACCAAACGCGAAGGCGCTTTTGTCCTCGCTTTGTCCGTCCGTCCGTCCGTCACAGCATCTAGTCCTAGACGAAAAGGTTTTTGCGAAAAATTTTCACTCCAATGGGTAGCTCATGACCTTGTATCCCGAATCAAGAAAAATCTCGACGAGATGATGATAAACAATTACAATAATAACAAATTAGTGCCATTGCAACAAATTGCCATTGAATGCTGCATTTCAGAAGCTGGCCTGATCTCGTAAGTTATCACATGCGATCAAGTACCCGTTCTTTTCATTTTACAATAATACATATGGGGAGTTATATTTAAAGGAGGATTTGAACTTCGTTTTAAGAAAAATTCCACAAGGTGCGAGGTACGGGTCAGTACTTATGAATTTTTGAAAATGACTCCGAAGCTGCGGCTCGGCCGCAAATGATTATTCGTTGTTTGCTGGGGCTTGGAATCTTCTTCTCACTTCTCTGAACGGGATGGAATGCTTGACCAAAAAATTTCAACTCAAATATGAGTAACTCATGATCTTGGTACACGAACCAAGAAAAAGCTCGCCGAAATAACGAGAAACAATTACAATAATAACATTTGAGTGTACGGCGGCGTCGCGAAATTATTGCTGAATTTCACATTTAACACGTTCACTGCCACCGAAATTTTGCGATTTTTCTTACCAGGCCATTTATGTCATGTTATAGTGCAGTGAAAACTAAGTCCTCTAGCATAGGTCAAAGTTCGAAATACACCTTGGTTTTTCGAAAAATTACAAAAAATTGAGCCCAACATATTAATTTTTTGGAGGCCAAATTTCGCATATATCAAAAAATTGAAAAGATGTCCATACACTTGTAACCTCCTAGGCCGTGATGGACCGCTGCCATTGTCGATATGCAGCGTACTAGAGCCAGGAACCTGAAAAAATGAAAATTCCCTGCTGGTCCCATGGGCCAACAGCGCGGCCAGTTGGAGCTTCACGCTGCTGGTCCCATGGGACCAGCGTGGCAGTGAACGTGTTAAGAAATTAGGACATGCGGAGAAGTACGTATCCTTATTGAAATACACATGTGCGGGGTTATATTTAGAAAAGAATTTGAACTTTCTTTTGAAAAAATCTCCACTTCGAAATGACCCCCGAGCCCCGAATTATAAGTTATTAATTTTTGAAAACGACCGCAAAGCTACGGCTCGGCGCAATTGAAAAGCTGTACGACTCACTATGGGCGTGTGCGTGTTTTGGTAGCGCATAGTCGCATAGAGTAAGATAATGACGCTTCATATGGCCGGTTTCTTTCTTTTAATTTTTGATGTTTTCTTTATGGCGCATCAATTGCAAGATTATTACCGCAGGAACTGTAATGTTTGTTTAAATTTCAGAAATAAGATCACTGATTTCTAGGAAACGTCAACTTTTTGCGTATGTATTACATTAAAAGGACTTGAAAAATGTCTGATGTTAGCGGGGGATCGAAGCAAGAGCCTTGGAACTTTTTTCGATGGATAGCTGATCTCTTCAAGGGTGGCCAATGGGAACTGTTTTTGTTATCCATGCATAGTTATCATTATTATCATAAAAAAAAATCCTGTGCCCCGACTGGGAATGAAGCTACAGCCCTTGATCTTTATCCGATGGATAGCTTAGATCCTCGAGGACCAAATAAGCAGATTGGCTTAATAATTTTTTTTTATGACGTGTAGGTACAATCTACAATGAAACGTACAAATAATTACAAAATCTTAGCTGCTATATTGAAATTTCTTATTAGTGTAACGATTTTCATGAAACTTGGAACTTACTCTTGTCCAGTACGATCATTCTTTTTTTTTTTTTTTTTTTTTTATTCGTTTATTTAACGTCGGCCTATTTCCGCAACGAGGCCTAACACCGACGCCGGTGAATGCTTTCCTCCACTATACCGGAAATTTTGCCGAACCCCTGTGTGTTCCAACACAGGGTAGGGATTTTTAACGACCACCAACATCGCATGGGGTCGGCACCATCGTTCGTATTTTACGTGCTATGCGACACACGGCGCGTCTTGCATTTAGCAAGCATTCCAACTAAACCAAGGAGCTTGTTTTTCGAGGCCGAAAATCCGTCCCCGGCGGAGATCGAACCCGCGACCTCTGGAGTGGCAGTCGAACGCGCTAACTAACCACACCACAAGCTCCTCTACGATCATTCTTATTTTCATGCTAAATTTCATGATTCCGCCCTCATCTTGGCCGCCATATTGAAATCTCTTATTGGTGGAACAATTTGTCATGCAACTTGGAACCTAATCTTGTCTCGTATGAACCTTTTTATATTCAAGCTAAGTTTCATGATTCCGCCGCCATCTTGGCTGCCATATTGAAATTTCTCATCAGTGGAACGATTTTCATGGAACTTGCCAAAGTTTCGTTCGATCATTCTCATTTTCTATCCAAATTTCAACATTCCGCCGCCATCTTGGCCGCCATACTGAAATCTCTTATTACCGGAACGATTTTCATGAAACTTCGAACTTACCCTTGTTTAGTACGATCATTCTGATTTTCAAGCCGAGTTTCATGATTCTGCCGCTAGTTTGGTCGCCATATTGGAATTTTTTCCCAAATAACGATAGAACCCTAATCAACATCTTGCGTCCTATAATCCTTCAAAAAAGAAGTGCGCTACTGAGCCTCATGCCCATGAGGCATATTCGCTTGTTTAATCGTGGCTGGCTATAAGTGTAAGGATCTAAACCGGTTATATTAAAATTTTGACCGGTTTACCGGGTAATCGTAACCGGTTGACAGAACTTGACTCCTTGACTGTCAAATTATTGACATCTTGAACACTAGAAAAGTAGAAAAATAGTGGAGTGGAATACAGAATAGCAGAGCCGCGAGGAAATTTTGAGTAGCAAACATTGCAACCACTGTTTGGATTCAAAAACTTGGCTAGGTCCAAACTTGAGAATAAAATAACGCACAATAGATTTTGGTGATTTTTTTTTATGATGTAAAAGTTTTATTCACTTGTATACAATATAACATTTGAAGAGTAAATATAAACAGTCCTATAAACAAGAATTTAGCGAAGGATATAGTGAATTTCGTCTAAAGATTTTTGAGCAGGAAGAGTGGACAGTATGGCAATAGCGTTGCCTCTCTGAATCTCTAAACTGACCCTCTGCGTCGAATTATTCCTAATTTTCATTATAAAGTGCTCAAAAATAAGTGTCGCACTAGAAAATTTCCACCAAATTTGAATCAACATAACTTTTGATTGCCACGGACGATTTTAATTCAGTTTCGACTGCTCGATTGCCTAATCTTTCGGCTATCTACCATGTTCAAAGAACACCTGCAGTTCATAATTGTTGAAATTTTAATGAACCCCCGTTTCAGCTAATTTTTTTTTTGACAACAACCGATAGTAAAATGATGAAGAATGATGACTTACCTCGAAACGGTTTTCGAATTTTCCGGATTAGAAGTGAAATAGTCAAGATATGATTTTTTTGTTCGGAATGATGCTCTTCATTTTTCTTCTTCATGAAAAATCAACGGATTCTCGATGTGAAAGGATATCTCTTAGCAGGCTTGCTCATTAGACGATTCTAAGCGATTTGTAGTCTAGCGCACCCCCTGTTGTGTCTTTTGGGGCTGAAATAGGGCGTATTTTTTCGTGAATTGGCCACCAATTTCACAACCTAGGCTTGTTTGGTATCAATTCTTTTAATTAAGGTTCGCTGAACAATATTATCTTAGTGAAAACATTCTTTTGTCTACCTGTCTGTCTGTCTGTCAGTCTGTCCGTCATCTGTTTCTATAAGTCCCGAAAGGTTCATTGAATTCAACTGAAATTTGGTGAATATGAAGGTACAGTGCCGATCGAAAGTTCGGAAACACTTGTCAAGCTTGTCAATTTTAGAGGTTAAATCAAATTACTTATCTCGGCATGCTCTCCAATAAAGCCCGCAGAAAATTCTGAGGAATAGCCTTCCATTCTTCCTGAACTGCAATCGCCAAGTCATTCAAATTGTCCGATTGTCCTTCCCTTTCTTTCAATTTCAACTTTATCCTACTCCATACATGCTCGATAGGATTCATATCTGGAGACAAGGGTAGCCAATCCATTCTTTCAATATTGTGATCTTCAAAAAATTCGTTGACAATTCTAGCCCGATGAGGTCGGACGTTGTCGTAGACCAACGACCAACATGAAATTGTCACAAAAATTTTGAGCATGGGGGACCACAATATCCTCCATACACAAATCCCTGTGCCTTCGACCATTCATACTCTCTCCTCTCAGTATCACCAAATCACTTTTTCCAGTCCTCGTCATTCCTCCCCAAACAGTCACTCCTCCACCTCCAAAAGCCACCCTTGCCTCCATGTGTTGTTCCAGAAGTCTTTTGTTCCTCTGTCGCCATACTTTTTTTTTATTTATTTATTTTTTTAATTGTCTTATTTTACGAGGCGGCATTCAGCTATAAGCTGCTCTACCATGCAACCTCGGGGACAGCACAAAATATCCATGGATGAAGTAGGATTCGAACCCACACAGGGCAGCGCGATACCAGAACCCATCCATCCGACCTAAACAAATTAAACTTACTTTCATCTGAAAACAAGCACCTACTCCTCTCTGCTATTCCCCAGTGATGATATGGTTTTGTGTCCACCTTAGGCTAGTAGCACGATGCTGCGGCTTCAGCAGAGGGCATGCCGCCCTTCTTCTGTTTCTACTTGATTTTTCAAAGTCCAGAACAGCTACACATGTACCTACCTTGTTCGACAATTGGAGACAAAAAATACCAAGTGTTGAATTTGATAGAAATGATGAAAAATGTTCATGTATTCAAAATTAATCTTGCGAGAGCAAAAGAAAAGGAACTGATATGTACCTAAGTAGATATAGTGCGGTCTCTGGGGGACCGATTTGAGTTAAAACTATCAAAATTATTCGAAAACCAAGATTGCGCCCGTATTGTTAGTTCTTCATTGTAGTTAATTGTTGAATACAACCACGTAAGACCTTTCAAGATATTGTCGCTGGATCAATTCGAATTTAACCTTCATGTGTACTAAATTTCAGTAAATTCGATGAACTGGTTCGGAAGTTATCGTAACATAATCACAGACAGATAGAAGACCGTTTCCATCAAGATAATCTTGTGCAGCGAGCCTTGATCAAAAGAATTGATATCAAACAAGCCTAGGTTGTGAAATTGGAGCATATGTAACATATTACAGACAGACAGACAGAAGACCGTTTTTATCGAGATAATCTTGTGCAGCGAGCTTTGATCAAAAGAATTGATATCAAACAAGCCTAGGTTGTGAAATTGGAGCATATCGTAACATGTTACAGACAGACAGACAGACAGACAGAAGACTGTTCTTATCAAGATAATCTTGTTCAGCGAGCCTTAATTAAAATAATTGATATCAAACAAGCCTAGGTTGTAAAATTGGAGCATATGTAACATATTACAGACAGACAGACAGACAGACCGACCGACCGACAGAAGACCGTTTTTATCGAGATAATCTTGTGCAGCGAGCTTTGATCAAAAGAATTGATATCAAACAAGCCTAGGTTGTGAAATAGGTGGCGAATTCATCAAAAAATAGGCCCAATTTCAGCCCCAAAAGACAAAATAGGGGGTGCGCTAGACAACAAATTGCTTAGAATCGTCTAATGAGCAAGCCTGCTAAGAGATCTTCTCACATCGAGAATCCGTTGATTTTTCATGAAGAAGAAGAAATGAAAAGCATTATTCCCAACAAAAAAATCATAACTTGGATTAGAAGTAAAATCATATTTTACTTCTAATCCGGGAAATTCGAAAACCGTTTCGAGGTAAGTCGTCATTCTCTATAATTTTTACATCGGTTGTTGTCAAAAAATTTTTTAGCTCAAACGGGGGTTCATTAAAATTTCAACAATTATGAACTGCTTTATTTACCACCCTGTAGAAACTTTATGTGCAGCTTTTCAGGTGTTCTTTGAACATGGTAGATAGCCAAAAGATTAGGCAATCAAGCAGTGAAAACCGAAGTGAAATAATCGTCCGTGACAATCAGAAGTTATGTTGATTCAAATTTGGGGGAAATTTCCTGGTGCGACACTTATTTTGTTGAGCACTTTATTAGCCGATATACTGACGATCTTCTTTTATTAAATATCATTGTCTATTGAGTGAAAACAGTTGTTCGTCTCTAGTTGAAAACTGCAAATATGGATATTGCCGGCTTTTTAGGTGAAAGGGCGAGCTCCCCGAATATCTACGTCACTGAATTTGTTCAACAGAATTCTTTATAAACAATCACTGAAGACGTATTTCACACCTATCCGTGCAGTATTTGAGTAAGATCGGTCAAGCGCAAGCGATTCAAATATCATTGACAAAAAGCTTTTCCCATCAACTCTGAACGCCTGAAATATTATTATGCCCTTAAGGTATATATTTTTTTAGGTGAGTCCACTTCTTTTTTGGTCCTCTATCGACTTGCAAAATTTGTGTACCTAAACCTGGACCCCCACCTTATATGAACTATGCTTTATATAGCGTTAGATTTAGCTCATGCTGTTGGATCGCATCCTTGAAAGCGAGGACTGTTGGATCGGATCCGCAAAAATACTTGCTTTAGTAGTGTGTTACAGTCAAATGTATTTACAGTGAAAGAAGACACACTATTGGACATGGTGAATCACATGGACCAGAAGACCGGTTTGGTGCACCAGATGCCTTTTACTTGCGACAGGCCTGGGTTCGCAGCTACATTAGAAAAAGTAAAGTGTAATGGTATGACTAGTTGAGTTGGTCAACATACTGAGCGCTTACTGTGATTTTTCAGATATATTTCGGCACCGCACAAGCCAGGATATACCTAGCGGCCGACTGTGCCCGAATCAATTGTCACACCGGCATGTCGGCGCTGATGCGAAAATGCGTGCTGGAAGAAAACGGCGGCCTGAAGGCGTTCAGTTGCTACTTGGCCGAAGACTTTTTCATCGCGAAGTGCTTCCTGGACAACGGCTGGAAGACCGCCATCAGCAGCCAACCTGCCCAGCAGAATTCCGGTATCTGCGACGTAGAAAGTTTTCAGGCCAGGCTGACAAGGTACTGCTCGATGGTCTTAATGCATGCACAAACACAACAAACGATTTTTCTTTTTTTCCAGGTGGGCCAAGCTGCGAGTTGCCATGATACCATTTGTGATTTTATTTGAACCGCTTTCGGAGTGCATGGTGATTGGTGCGTGTGCCGCATGGTCAGTGAGCGTTCTGTTCCAGTGGGACTGCGTGGTGTTTTACTTGATCCACATTCTTATTTGGTGCATGTGCGATTGGACGTTACTTTGTGTAGTTCAGGTAAGTTTCAGCACCTTAGCCAGATGCGCGGCACTGATGAGCTCGTAAAAAAGAGGAAGCTCAATTTACGGCTTGTTTGTGAAGAAATGAACCGAACTATTTAATTCTTTTCTATTTCGATATGAAATTCCTTTGGGCTTGAGCTAGACTGTAGTAAACCGCAGGTCACAACTCAGAAACGCTAGCATGAGCCGCGTGCTTGTTACCTGCAAGTACCCAGTTTAGTGCTGTGAGAAAGAAAAGACTTTTCAAAGTGATCAATGTGCTGCGATAAAAAAAAAATATACACGCACTCATACCTAAAGAAGTTTCACTTTTGCCAGACGTGAATGAGATCACGTACAAATTTTGTTGAATAAAATGAATGAATATTTTTTCCAGAATGGATCGTTACCATTTCATAAGTTTCATTTCGTCATTGGATGGCTGTTTAGGGAGTACTCTGGGCCGTGTCTGTTCCTCCATGCTGTGCTGGATCCTGCCATACGGTGGCGCAATCGAGTATTCAAATTGGCTTGGGGCGGTGTCGCTCAAGAGCTAAACCCAAGAATAAAATGCTGAAAACGGATGATTCTCCCCCTCCTATCGACACCAAATGTACATAGAATATTTATTTTTATTTTACAAACTCAGTCATAATTTTCTTAGCTCTGACTTATACAAAGTGAACCCACCATTTATATCATTTATTATATGTTGTATGGAAAGTTTACATGTATTTTTGTGCATATGTTTCATCAAGTATGAAGATTATTATTATTATTATTATTATTTTATTCTCAATGTTATCAGCTAATTTAAATGCGCCTTAAGTTTAAAGGACCTTTATTCAAGGTTTACCTAAGTATTCTGAATTTTCACGTTTCATGTTCAAAAAAAAACTTTGAAAAAAACAGATTACTGGTCTCATCCACCTGGTTTATTTTTCTCTAAAGTTCTGAAGATGGAGCATGGAAATTTGAAGGTGAACGTGAACCTTGAGGATTATCATGTATCAAAATCGAACTTTCATCCTGAGTGAAATATTTGTGTGGCCCAACATGTGTGTGTGTGTGTGTGTGTGTGTGTGTGTGTGTGTGTGTGTGTGTGTGTGGAGCGCGCGAATGTGTGCTAAAAGGGTTTGGACCTGAGGAAGTAATTAAACTAAAACAATGTGATAAAAAATGTATAAATACCGCTCTATTATAGGTAGGAAATGAGCATGTATGCCCTTCATTAGCCATGCTTTATTACTAGTTAAATCAGATAATGTAAATACAAAGCAATACCTTGTGATAAAGTCATACTTACGCATTAAAAGAGTGGCGAATTTTGATGGCTTGGCTTGAGTGACCATGATAGTGTCTTTTAATTATTGTAGCAAAATGCCATAGGATTAGAGGATACTTCAGGAGGCAGTCTATGTGTTCTCTTAGATTATAAGTATGTTCAATAGGTACCTGTGCCAACACAGAACTTATAGTTAAGTTTACATTAAATAAACGGTGGGTTCATTAGCGCTAATGTGATTTTTGTTATTATATTATTATTATTAAGATACGCATCAAATCATTAAGATAAATACAATTGTTCTGATCTTTTCATATGTTTACCAAATGATAGCTACTTCTCCATTTTGAACATACATATCACATAATGTAAGTAAGCATGTGTTTTCTACAAATATACATTTTTATTGTTTGAAAATTATTGTTGCTACTTGCAGAGTGATGGTTTAACTAAAATTTTGTAGTTGTGCATGACTCACAAAATGAGTGTTTTGTTTTTCATTTCAAGCGAAATTTGTAATGATGGAATGAAGAAAATCGTTCAATGTGATCTTCAACAGTGAATTTTAGCAAAATCACTTTGTGAACCAGTCTTTAGATTTTGAAGCGACATCCAAGACTGATCAAGATCATGTTAATTACCCAATTTAGTGTTTATTTTATGTTCTCAATACATTATTTTAATTAGTGCGATTTTTTATTTTATACCTGGACAAAACCAGAAGCCAAGATTGAAGCAGTTTGGGTGTGCCTAATTATTTTGAGTGTTCCTTCAATTTTTGAAGTAAAACTTCTATATTCGCGCCTAGGTCACAGCACACAACTAACGTAGAACCACACATGAGAGTGAAATCAGTTCATCGCATCAGTAGTGTAACGAACGCTTGTAACGTACCTTGGGGCGACCAGCGTCGTACCAGGAAATGGGAGAGTAAGCTGTTGCGCCGTTCGGTTCTATTTTTTACAGTTAGTATTCTTTTACCGCTTGCATTTTGTTTTAAGTACAACAGCTTCCATCATAAACAAAAATTTGATTTGATCGATGAATTCCAACTCACGGTAGTGTCATTTGTAATCGAAAATGATTAATTTATTTTCGTAATGCGTATCGCTGCCACTGGACTGGGTGGTGATTGCGGAGATGTTGTCATGCGGGTGACCTGACAGGAATGGTTCTCGACTTGGCTAAAATTTACCATTGTATCCGATGTGTGGCGCTCTCATTCCCTTTTTTTACCTATTATTATTAAAAAAAAAGTTTTTTCATTTTTAGCGAAAGTACTTAGTTTTCGATGCTCTATTATCTCCTGAAATATTGTAAAAAAAAAAGTGTTACACCCTGTGTACTTACATAAGTATCTACACATTTGCATAATGTAAAATTTTATAAATCTATTGTGAAACAATAGAATAGAATAGAATAGAATAGAATAGAATTTATTTTTTGTGCAAGAGGCAGTAATGCCCATTAATCCATTATACACGTCAAAGAACCAATACTATATGAACAGCATTATAAAAAACTATATACAGAATCCTGTCTTAAAGTACATATGAACAATCACATTACATGTTAAAAAAAAAAACAACACAACAAGTGACAGACTTGAAACAAGGTTCAACAAGAGGTCATGAACTCCTCCGTGTACAACGCCCGACCGACCAGGTAATTGAAAACCCTTCTCCTGAAAACGTTGGTGTTGGGGTGATAATCAACAACAGTTTTTATTTTATTGAAAAATATAGCTCCTTTGTGGCTCGGGGAGTTCTGGGCGACGGAAAGTCTCGAAAAGGGATGGTGTAAATTGCCCCTTGTTCTATAGCGGTCAACAAAATAAGTGTCATAGCCGATATTTTCATCGGTTTTCAAAACCAGACAGCTTTTGATTCCTTTGGTCGATTTTGGATCTGTTTGAACTGATCATTAGCACCATTCTTTAGCTATCGGATACAAGTACTGTAGAATGGAAGAAAAATCAAATAAAGTTTATACAGGGTGTCAAGTAAAACCGTGCAAAACTATTGAAGATTTGTTTATGCCCCATTTTGTCAAAAAAAAATTTTGGTCGATACCAGCACCTAGAATATGAACATTGACGTCTTTTCTCGAAACGGTTTTTGATTTGCGCCCGTATTATGATTTTGGACAAAGTTGTGCCATTTTTTCTTCAATGTCCACCTTATTGCAAATATCCTCTCAAACTGGTCTAATTATCGAAGCAAATTTTGAACAATCGATAGTTTCACTTGAAAAACCATCCCCTGTGGATGTTTTTTTCACCCACCCCTGAAAAAGATTACCCCCGCGGGCAGTGTCTAACCCATGTGGGCCGGAATATTGGGACTGGTATCACAATAAACCAGTATGATACCGTGTCATGTGAGAGATAATTTTTGTTTCAAGAACAAAGGATTGTTTTTAAGGGTTGTTATTTACAATAACTGATGTATCGATACCTCGAGAACAAAAAGAATCTGAGAAGAAATTCTTGCTTCATGTTCCATTGCATACACTGACGCATATTTTTCAAGAACATACAGGCTGATACCTAACATAGGTCGGGGATGTGCTTCACAGCAACCCTTTAGCAAAGAATGGAACGAGGAATGGAAGTGCTTTTGTAGAAGTGTTTGGTATCATTTCTCAAGATTTTGTTCTCCTGATTGTGATTTCGGTAATGAAATTTAGCTAAAAGAGGATTTATCATTACTCTGTAAAGAAAGAAACAAGCTCTTTCACGACTTTTTCAATTCTAACGGAAATAAGTTTTACAATTTCAAACAATGTTTCTCAAAATACCTAACTGAAAGATCTTACTAACATAAAACTCTCGAAATGGTCTGGATCGTTTTGGCAATCTCAAAATGCATATTTCCGGCAATTTCTTGAAATCTTTTTTGCTTTTGGAGATATCAATTCTCCAATTTATGGAAACAACCCTCAAAAACAATCCCTTGACCTTGAAACAAGAGTATCTCTTTCATGACATTACGCTATTCCAGTATCGTAGGTACCGATTCTATAGTCTGTACACCGATAGAACGGACTTTTTCGAATTTCAGTGATGTAACCTATAGCAAACAAAAGCACCAAAGACTGTAACAACATAGGCGCGTTTGGAACTAATATTAGTTTTGTTCGGTTGGTAGTCTTACCGGGCAAATTATTCCTACGCCAAGCCAATGGCATTACATTCAGCGAGTTTGACAATTACGTACGATTTCTAACCTCCATTTCTCTATGATGTTTGTTATTTTTAGTCGGCTCGGCTGTTGTGAGTGTTGTGTAATAAAATCAGCTTCATTCAAAAATATTATTCTCTCATTCATTAAAATTGGTATTAAACTGGTGTCATTTAAAATTACCATAGCACTTAGCTGTGATTAACGGAAATAAGCACCTCGGTAACGCTCGGGACTACTTTTCAAGCGGATGAATCTGGTGGTCCTTTCTATCAGTGTATAGAGTATAGTACCAGCCCCAACATTGCGGCCCACAATGGTTAGGCATTGACCGCGGGGGTAGCTTTTTCAAGGTGAGTCAGGAAAATGTTGAAAAGGGATAGTTCTAATTTCAACTTCACGTTTGATAGCAGTTTTGCAATAAGTGTACATTGGAGAAAAAATGACACAACTTTGTCCAAAATCATGATAAGGGTGCAAATCAAAAACCGTTTCGAGGGAAGACATCAATGTTCATATTCTAGGTGCTGGTATCAACCAAAATTTTTTTTTGCCAAAATGGGGCATAAACAAATTTTCAATAGTTTTGCACGGTTTTACTTGATCAGTTCAAACAGATCCAAAATCGACCAAAGGAATCCAAAGCTGTCTGGTTTTGAAAACCGATGAAAATATCGACTATGACACTTATTTTGTTGACCACTTTAGTTGAGTGTTTGTGAATGTTTGCATTTATTTTATATTTAGCTTCATTCTCTTTGATGAAGAGTATCAACAGGTAAATATAGAGGGATGGTAAAGTAAGAAGTCGCAACTCTATGAAAAGGGGTCTACAGTGCTGCCCGGCGTTTGCACCCTTCATCGTTCTCACAATCTTCTTCTGTGCCTTGAGCACTCTTTGATTATAGCGGGCATTTCCCCAAAAAATCAAGCCATAAGAAAGAACTGACTGAACCAGGCCAAAGTAGACCATTCTGAGGACGTCGTCGGACACAGAGTGCTTGAGAGTTTTTATCAAAAATGTAGTGGAGCTGAGCTTACTCAGCACAACTCCAATATGCGACTCCCAGGTAGAGATGGGCGCCGCGCCGACGCCGCGCCGCCGCCGACGCCGCGCCGCCGCCGACCATATTTTGAGTGCCGCCGCCGACATGATCCAAACGGCGCGCCGCCGGCGCGATTTTTGTTTTCATTAATTTATTTTTTATTCGTTCATTTAATGTCGGCCTATTTCCGCAACGAGGCCTAACACCGACGCCGGTGAATGCTCTTCTCCACTATACCGCTGTTCGTGCCGAAAAAAACAATTACCTTGTACCCTGGCCAGTAAAAACTGAAGGGTGAATGTTCAAATAGGAGGTGAGGTTCAGCAAACATCGGTAATCTATTTTTGATACTCAAATGCCTGTTTTTGAATTGCAGCAATTGAACCCATGACATAGAAGAGACCAACAACATCCAAGTTCAAGATGGACGTGTTCAGTTTTGTTTATTGGAAGATATATAGTTAGTTGGAAATTACATATTTTCAGATTTTTTGAAGCACAATAATTTTGATAGAGTGCAATGTTGATACATTTTTTGAAGACTGAATGTTTACGTATCATTGCTCTTTTGCTATTTCTACCCTCAACAATAAGTACCTTTATCCATGGGGTAGTTTTAGTTACTTTAACCTCGTAATACTCAAATCGTATTTTACCTATCATAATCGTACTCAGCGACCCAGAAAACATTAGAAAAGATACCCCACACCAGATCCTCCGTTGCTTTCTGAATTTGCCTTATTTTTTCCAAAATGGCGCTTATTTTTCGACTTCCGGTGGCCGGATCGTGAAATGGGTACTTAGTAGGGTTGCCAGACGTCCTGGATTTCGCAGGACGTCCTGGATTCAGCCTTAAAATTTTGCGTCCTTCCTAAGTCCTCCGCAGGACGCCAAATGTCCTGTATTTTTGGAACAAAGCTCTCCTGTATTTTTAATGTACAGTTTCGAATTATTTTGAGTATTCTCTACATTTTTCCCCAGAGCTGCTACATCGTCTATCTTTTCAAAAATCATAAAATTTGTTCTTTCGATTTATGGCTCAAATGCCGATTCCGAAAGACTTTTTTCGTTCTGTACTGCCTCTTGGACTGATGCTCGGAATAGACTTCTACTTGACCATGTGAAATCAGAGCTACAAATAAGAACTAATTTCAACATGTCGTGCAAAGAATTTTATCACTTCGCATTGAAAAATAAAAAAGTTCTTGAGGCGGTAAAGTCGGAACAAAAATACGTTTCTCAAAAATAGAGATGTTAGAGATAGAGAGAGATAGAGTTTTTTTTGTTTCTGAATTTTTATGAATTTCTCAATCTTTTTATTCATTTGAGTTTATTTTGATTGAAGATTCATTATAAATTGAAGCTTGTTGATCATTAGTTTCCAAAGTCCTGTTTTTTCGATGTCTGTCCTGGTTTTTTGAAGCTTATGTCCTGGAAATCCAATTTTTGCATCTGGCAACCCTAGTACTTAGGTCATACTAAATAGAGGCAAGTTGCTCTATATCGACCTCAAAAACGTATTTGTAGCGCAAGGAATTCATTTGAAGATTTTTTCCTATGTTGACCGCATGGAATTTTTTTTAGGAACTACGGGCCAAATCGTTCAAATAGGTCTCAAGAGCAACTGTACCAAATGGCTTGCTTTAATCATTAAATGCGGTATCTTTATGCGAACCACGGGCACTTTATGAGTCCTATGACGCCGATCGCGCCGCCGCCGAATGACAGGTCGGCGTGTTCGCGCGCCGCCGGTGTTTTCAGTGACACACGCCGCCGCCGCCTAGAATGGGGTCGGCGCCCATCTCTACTCCCAGGTGAGCTTAGTGTCCAGGTGAAGTCCAATGAGCCTCACGTCATCCATCTCTCTGACAGACTGACCCTTGGTTTTAATTAAGGTGCTAGTGTCTTTGATTGCGTTTTTAGGAAGGAAGCGGATGCTGCAGGTCTTGGCAACATTCGGGATCAATCCGTTCCCCTCAACCCATTTCATGATTTGGTTCGTCAACCGCGTTCCGCTGGACGCGAGACTCCCAGTAGTCGGTGTGGTACGCGACATAAAATGGCAAAATACCGCAAATGAATTAGACGGGATGCCCTTTGGTATGATGACTACTTATACCAAGGTGATTAATTTTCGCCAAGGATGCGTCAACATTTCCCACTCAGAAAAAAAGATGGCGACGATTTTTGACAGGACCTGAATTTTTGTAAAACATAGGCATGTGGGATATGTTTTCTTACTAATTGTGACCTTGTGAACACGAATATCGAGTTTATTTTCACATTAGGGATCAAATCGACCTCATATTTCACATCTGAAAACCGGAAAAATAGCAGACTCTCGCTTATTTTCGAATTGAAAATTTTGTGTGCCATTCACAGCGACTTCCAGCCTTGAGCTCGTTAAATAGATCGCATGGAACAAGTTAACAGTGTAAGTTCTGCAAAATAACTCTTCAAACATGGCCAGGGTGCGCCTCAAATCATACCAAAAATTAGCGCTGGGACATATTTTGCTGCGGCTGGTTGGGGAATGTAAGTGTGGAAGGAAGAATGTTTTGCAATATGTTTTACTGTTCAATATATAAGCTAACTCATACCAAGCATTCATCAACATACCATGGCAATTTGAAACAATATATAAAAAACAAATTTTCATGATTTGTTCATAACTTTTTCATAACAGGTACAATTGATACCAAAAAAACGTAGCTTTGATTTTGATGATGTTTTTATCATGGTAAATACATCAAGAGACCTTTCTCACCTGGAACAACCACCCTAGCTTAAAGTTTCATATAATATGAAACATTTTCGTCAGATCCGCGATTGTCAAACAT
Organism: Anaspis maculata; assembly: GCA_949128115.1. NCBI lineage: Eukaryota > Metazoa > Arthropoda > Insecta > Coleoptera > Scraptiidae > Anaspis > Anaspis maculata. The sequence continues at coordinate 39,148,854 of OX421968.1, forward strand.
CAGAAAAGCGTCTTTTAATGATTTCAAAGTCCTTCTTTGAACTTGTTCTGGAATGCAACATACGGCTGATGGTTAAGCTTTGGCTTAAAGTTTTCTGTCTCGCCCGTGAACTCAGTCCTGTCTAGAAACTTCTGGACTGGATAATATGCACCAACGGCAAAGGTCAGTAGAATCTTCAGTGTTATTCGTATTCCTATAACACCAACTTAAAATTTGTTGTCTAGTGTGTGACAGAAGTTTGCGATAATGGAAGTAATGAGCTATCAATGGAGGCTCAAAAGCGTTCAGGACGTGGACAAGCCACAGAGCATGAAAACATACACCACGTATTATAGGTTCTATAGTTACAAAATAAGAGTTGAGTGATGAAATGGTCTTGGTCGAGGTCTTGGTTCCTACCTGATCACTTTTTCATATGTTTTACACATCCGTTTTCTATGCCTGTTCACGTCCTAGGTGTTTTTTCGCCTTCACTGAAAACACTATACTTCCATTCTCGCAAATTCCAACACACACAAGACAACAAATTTTGAATTGGTGCCATAGTAATAACACTGAAGATCCTACTGCCTTTTGCCGTTGGTTCATATCCAGTCCGAAAATTTCCAGACACCTGAATGAGTTCATGGGAAAGATAGAAATACTTATAGAAAACTTTGAACCGAAGATTCACCATCAGCCGTATGTTGCATTCCACAACAAGACAAAACTTTAAAATTTAAAATCAAAAGACGCTTTTCTGGATGTTTGGCAACCGCAAGTCTGACGAAAATGTTTCAATAATTATGAGTCGCTACACCACACCGAAACTTTGAACTAAAGTGATTGTTTCAGGTGAGAAGGATCTCTTGATGTATTAACCTTGATGGAAAACTTCATCAAAATCAAAGCTACATTTTTTAGTATAATTGAAAAAAAACTTATCAACAAATCATGAAAATATATTTTTTCAGTTTTTTATCTGGAATTGCCATTGTATGTTGATAAATGCTTAGTATATGTAAGTTTACTATATAAAACAGTGAAATATATTACAAAACATTTTTCATTTCACAATTACATTTCTTAATCAGCCGCAGAAAAATGTGCTCCCAGAGCCCATATTTTGTATGTTTTGGGGCGCACCCTGGCGATGTTTGTAAAGTTATTTTGCAGAACTTACACTGTTAACTTGTTCTGTGGGATCTATTTAACAAGCTCAAAGCTGGAAATCGCTGTTAATGACACACAAAATTTTCAATTCGAAAATAAGCGAGAGTCTGCTATTTTTACAGTTTTCAGATGTGGAATATGAGGTCGATTTGATTTCTAATGTGAAAATAAACTCGATATTCGTGTTTAGGAGGTCAAAATTAGTGAGAAAACATATCCCACATGCCTATGTTTTACAAAAATTCAGGTCCTGTCAAAAATCGTCGCCATCTTTTTTTCTGAGTGGGAAATGTTGACGCATCCTTGGAGAAAATTAATCACCTTGGTATGAGTAGTTATCATGCCAAAGAGCATGCCGTCTAATTCATTTGCGGTATTCAAAATCGTAGCACCCCGACTACAGCGAGAGGCTCCCTGAACAGCACACTGATGTCATCCGCATAAACAACCATCCCACAGGAGTCCCCAGGATCCCTCACGATGTCGTTCATGAATACAACAAAAAGCAGCGGTGACAGAATTGAGCCCTGTGGAACTCCCGCGGGAAGGCTGCCCTCTCCCGAGATCGCCGCGCCAATGACCACACTCTGCGTCCTCCGACTCAGAAAACTCCGCACTCAGTCCAGGGCCGAGCCGCGTATTCCCATGTTGAACAGCTTATCGCAAAGAACTTTGTGATTTACGGTGTCGAACGCGCGACTCAAGTCGTACAGTATTGCCATAACGTGCTTTTTATCATTAAGAGCGCCGTAAATGAAGTCGAGAACATCAGATAGTGCGGTAGTTGTATTTCTTTTAGGGCGGAAACCATGCTGAAAGTCATTCAAAAGATTATTGCTTTCAAGGAAAGATAAAAGTCTATAGCACATTTCGTGGAACTTATGCGCAAGCGTGATATCGAACATTGACGGATAAGCGAGTCTGCCGTCAACTGTCAACTGTCGAATTTTGCGCGAGTTCCGTTCTCTCAGAGATCCTCCAAGAAAGTTCGAATTCGCTTAAGTGAACATGATGTGCCGTTATTGTTATTGACTCGCAGAACTGTCATTTTCTGCCAAAAATCTCGTGCATGCTCTCAGCTCCGTGCAAAAAGTGTGACCTTGAAAATTCCATGAAATGACCTATTATAGTAGTAATAAGCAAGCTCAAAAACCTTTGCGAACTGTGATTGAATAGAGATCACTCGATAATTGGTAACATCTTGGTCGGAGCCCTTGCCTTTGAAGACAGGCACAGCTTTGGATTTTTTAAATGCACTTGCTAACTCGCCCTCCAAAAAAGACTGATTAATCAAGTGAGATAGTGGGGCCGATATAGACGCACTCACCCCTCTAACTATTCTGCCGTCGATGTCATCTATGCCTGGTGTTGATTTAGAAGTGCAACGTCTTATCAGCAATTCCACCTCCTCCGGCGTCGTTGGCCGGAGAAAAATGCTTTTGGGATATATTGGTATACTCTATACTCTGATAGAAAGGACCACCAGATTCCTCCGCTTGAAAAGTAGTCCCGAGCGTTACCCGCAAAATTTAAAATTCCAGTTAGAAAGAGGTGCTTATTTCCGCTAATCACAGCTAAGTGCTATGGTAATTTTAAATGACACAAGTTTAATACCAATTTTAATGAATGAGAAAAGAAATTTTTTGAATGAAGCTGATTTTATTACACAACACTCACAACAGCCGAGCCGACTAAAAATAACAAACATCGGATGCTTTCCATTTAAAACACTTTGTGTCGGTTTGTGTCAGCTTGTGTTAGCTTGTGTCGATGACACAAAGGAACACAGATCAAATGGAACGCATTTGTGCCGATTTGTGTCGACATAAGTCGACTTGTGTCCGTAAATGGAAAGCACACATCAAAGAGAAATGGAGGTTAGAAATCGTACGTAAGTGTCAAACTCGCTGAATGTTATGCCATTGGCTTGGCGTAGGAATAATTTGCCCGGGTAAGACTACCAACCGAACAAAACTAATATCAGTTCCAAACGCGCCTATGTTGTTACAGTCTTTGGTGCTTTTGTTTGCTATAGGTAACATCACTGAAATTCAAAAAAGTCCGTTCTATCGGTGAACAGACTATATTTTCGAATTCGGTTTTGTCGCGGAACTATTTTTAGAAAGAGATGAGAAGTATTTGTTGAAAAGATTACATTTCTCCTGGTCATCAGTTATTGTTTTAGTCCCGTCATTAATTTTTTCGATCCATCGCCCTTTTTTTTACCTGAGATTTCACTTACTATTGACCAACAAACCTTCGAATAATTACTCGCAGTTAAAATTCTCTTATTGTTGCTCTCACGTTTGATTTTCTTTATTTCGGTCTTATACAAGTTTTTCAAATTTCGATATCGATTTAGATATGCTGGACAGTTTGTTTCTTTGGCCGTCCGCGACATATCGCAAGGGAATCTATGCAAATCGCGCAACTCCGGCGTTAGTCTTACCTTGTTCTCATACTTTTTCACTTTTACTTTACGCTTCTCAAAGATGTTATTGTATTGTGTTTGGAACAAGCTGCAAAACATGTCAAATTTTTCATTTGACTTTCATTTCATTTGATTTTTCAATAACACAAAAACGAAAAGAACACCTGTTCTAACGTTGTTTGCTAACTGATTTCATACCTATATAGAAGTTTTACTTCTTCCCAGGGTGACCATGGTCACGCACCCACGTTTTTTTCCTTATTAACCCAGCAAAAAATTGTTGGGAGATTTTCTATTGAATTAATTGTTTCATATTTCAACCATTTCAAATTAATTATTACCTGGGTCGCCAAAAGCATCACGCGTAAGTTCCTATTTTTTAAGAGTTGAGGCATAAAATAAAAGAGCTGAAAAGAAAAACCAGAGCAGCAAGTAAAAGTTGAAACCGATATGAAGAGAGCAATTTGAATCCTGTGCTGCGTTTCGTCAGTCTCTTTACCATCATACTTTTTAACAATTGATGCCCCTTACAATTGGGGTGAGTTTTTAAGATATTTCGAGTTGTTCGTAAATATTTTCAAAAAAATTGTGACTAGTAGGTAACAATTTATTGGGTAGGATCTTTCCGTCGCACGTTTCTAACGGTGATTTCAACGTTCCGCCTAGTTAAATAGAGGCAATCTGAGAATGGTTCAATCGAAAGATTTTGGGAGATTCGCAAGTTACCTACTTCATTGTCTCTGCTTCGTGCTTCATTAGTTGGTCAAGTACGAACACCCTCAAAACGCTGGTTGAGTTCCATCCACGGCAACTAAGAATGATGATGCAACTTCGACTTCCATGGGTTGATTGGACTACATTTACATTGCTTATGCCATCTTATGCCAAGTCGAGTGCCAAGTCATTTTGCAAGCCACCTGATGTGCGTTCCTCAGAGGAGACAGATACCTATCTTCTTCCGGTTGAGCTCTGTTAGATTAGACTAGAGATGGGTAGTTCGGTTCGCGAACGAACTGCTAAAATGAACTATTCTTTTGCGGGAACTAAATGAACTACAGTGCTCAACAATAGAGATGAGTCGTTCCAGCCGGACCCGTTTCATTTGGAACGGGTCCGGCTGGAACGAGTGGAACCGATTCCACCTCCCGGTGTTTCGTCGTTCCGGATCCGAATTTTCCAAATCGCAAACAGTAAAAGCGCCAATCTGAACTCCGAACCGACCCGGTCCGCAAGTGGAACGGAACCGTTTGGAACGAATCCGCTTTCGGACCCGGACCGCCCATCTCTACTCAACAATAGGGCGATTGCATGTATAGGGGGCGCTTGCGGCGCCGTTTGCCATTTGGGGACTTTGGGTTTATCAATTGGTATTGCAAATCGCCAAATCGTGTGTCATAACTGTCAATCGCGTGATTTTGGCACTTGAATAAATTAACATTTATCTCGCCATTCTCGCCACACCAATTGCCCGCTGTCATTAGTTCTCTTCTCATCTTTCTATATTGTCGACGCTGAAAAATGCCCTATAAAAGTTGTGTGCCACACTGCGCTGAAAATTCAACAAAACAGAAATGGCATAAAATTCCACAAGTACCCCACTAATGAAGCCCTGAAGAAGTGATGGGCCGTTGTTCGACTTTTATTTGCAATTTGCGAAACATAAACAAACGAAACTAATGGAAATTCTGGATCTGGCGCAAGCGCGCTGTGCCACCGAACCAAAGCCACCAAGTGGCGACAAGCTGAACCAACATCATACAATCCACGTTTACCATCACGTACATCACTTCAGCGCATACATGAGAACGCATACCTGCAGAGCGCGGTAATTTCAATTTTGACGCACGAAGTGTCACTGTCAATGGCATCTGTCAATCAATAATCGAAATGTAAACAAACATAACCTCCTAACCATTCAACATTTAATATTGTTCAGAATGAAATGTTACGTGCCGTATGGCAAAAAGGCGCAGAAAAGATTCAGGTGATACGAAACAACGAGCTGCAAGGCGATCACCGAAACAAGACCGTTATTAGGTTAGGTCTGTCGAAACGTCAAATCGACGCCAAGCGCTGTCAGCTGCCATTTGCGTGACATCACACACGCGCACCGTATTACAGTGTTGTCAACTTGTTGTCGTGATATGAGATATGGCAACGTCCTACTTTCACAGGTATGCGCAGAAGCCTTTCGGGAAACGTGGATTGCCCTATTGAAGTGGAACACCTGAAAATTTTGGTCAAATTAAAATGGTCGTATTTTCTCAAGAAAAAACCGAATTGCAATTAGTTTTTTTCCTGGACAGCTGATGTCTTCAGACTACAGCACGATATAATTCTTTCTTGTTACAAGCTTTTCATATTATTCATACAGGGTGGAGTGTGGAGTAGTGAGGTACTGCAAAAAATGTAAAGCTTGCACCCCTCCCGATCCGCGAAAACATTTTTTCCAATTTTTTCAACTCATTCTGGAAAAACATTGAACCCATACCTCGAAACGTTTTTTTAGGTTTACGTCTATCTCTGTTAATTACAGGGTGATCTCAAAAAAGTGATATTTTAGGCTTTCAATGATAACTTCTTCCATTGTTATCCGATTTTAAACATCTTCAGCTCATATTGAAGCTGAAACTCCAGGCGAGAACGTTTGTGAGGTCAAAACTTATTGAAGACAACAATGTAATACCTACAAGGGGACGTGTCAGAAGTGACCTGAATGCAAAACAGCTTCCAACTGTTCGTTTAATAACAGATAAAAACAAATTGGAACGTGTCTTCAGAGGATCCGCTAATTCGGACCACTTCGATCTGCTTTTTTAGTTGTCCGAGAAATGCCCGTGGTAGAACCAAAACTCAACTGCGTGTTTTCGGGGAGAAATCGCATCCCTTATTCACTTGTAGGCGGCCGTAACCCAATAAGTTACAGAATTCAAAACTGGCAGGTATACTTGTTTTATCGCCAAGGAGAATTTTTGAAATTGTTTTGAATTTTGTAGAAATTCACAACATTTTGTGAATTTGTGAAATTGTAGAAAAAAGAAAACCCAGACAGTCTGAGAGCTTCGTTGAGCTAAGTGCAGGAGAATTTTTGAAATTGATGTGAATTTTGTAACTTGGGTTACGGCCGCCTTCAGGTAAATAAGGATGCGATTTTTTCGCGAAAACACGCAGTTAAGTTTCGATTCTACCACGGACATTTCTTAGACAACTAAGCGAAAAGCAGATGGAAATGGTCCAAATTGGCGGATTTTCTGGGGACAAGTTTCAATTTGTTTTTGCCTTTCATCAAACAGATACTCGGAAGCTTTTTCACATTCGGTTCACTTCTGATACGTCCCCTTATATTGAATTGATGTCTTCAATAAGTTTTGCCTTCACAACGTTCTTGCGTGGAGTTTAAGCTTCAATATGAGCCAAAGATGTTTAAAATCGAATAACAATAATGAAAGAAGTTATCATCGAAAGCCTAAAATATCACTTTTTTGAGATCACCCTGTAATTAACAAAGATAGATTCAAACCAAAGTACTCACTATTGTAGCTTTCGACAAAGACCTCGATGGTAAATTTCTGTCAAGAAATAAGCCCACAACAATTGATTTCGAAACGCCTTATTTCACCAATTCAACTATCCATCCCTAAGATTCATTTGATCTCAAAATAGATACACCCGTATGCGATTTTTATTGGTTCTTCCGCAATCAAGCCAACGCCCATTCGCAGTTCGGACGTTACTGCTTGATCTTGAACTCTGATGCTTAAAAACAAGTTTTGGATCATAATAAATTTTACTACATGTACTAGGTACCACTACGACCAAACAAAGAAAAAGCTGATCGATTTTGGAAGCAATAAGGCAGGACCCTTGTTATTGATTCCGATCACGTTATTCATTGCTTATTGTTGTTTTCTTTTTTGCTGCAGCCTACCTTGCGGTTTTTACCTCAATGCTTATCGTGGTATATGGTCTGGGATTTCCCTGTCGACGTCTGACGTACTTACTTATCTAGATCTCTGAGAATCACCCAAGGCGCAGATTTCCCGCTTACCACTATTACCACTAACCCAGTAGCTGACCCTCATAAATAAGTATCTTCCATTTAAAAATATCATTCCAATGTTTCGCATCATGCCGCATAGTTCGTGTCTGTTTTATTGTTTACTTTTAAAACTACGCTATTTGAAAATGGTAAGTCGGGCTATTATATATAATTACCTACTTAAAACTAAACCACAGTCAATTAGCTAACTTGAGTAGTAATCTAGTAATTAGAAGTGCTACTTAAGTAGGTAGTACCTACCTACCTACTAACTACCTATACCCAAGTAGGAGAGGTGTTTTTTATATTCGCGGAATAAACAAGTAACAAACTAGCGTGTGCTAGAGACCATGAAAGAAAAAAAAAGTTTAGAGAAGTTGACAAAAGATGTTCTCTCTTACTTCATGGCTTGTTCCTAAAGCTCGCATTGCCGCCGTGTCTGGTGATAGAGAGACGTCGTACGGCTTTCAAAAAGTGAACCATCCACCAAACAGCCCTAAAACCTGACTCCTTCCTATAGCTATCAATTTCTGTGCCCGAATCTGAGAAACGACATCCATGGAAGGCGTCTTGATGACAAAATGTTTGAAGTTACCATAAACGGCCTTTTGGAGGCAAATCAAAAAGTTTTTTTTGAGGGCTTGCAAAAATTGATAGAAAAAATAATGTAATTTAGGGTAATTAATGTAGATACTACATTTCTAGACCCCTAGAACTCTCTACCACTAGTTTATTAATATTGTTGGATCAAATCTGTTGAATATTTTAATTTTACAAAAGAGGTCATAGTTTATCTATAACGCAAGCAATAACGTACAAAACTTCAACACTTTCTCTCAAGCATATGTTTATCATTTTCTACTTATTTTTCAGAATTCTTTATTAATCGCTGTTTTGCTCTTTGGCACGGCTATGGGTCAAAGGCCGTCGTATGCCGGTTCCGGCCCAAAGGGATATCCTGAACTGGGCAGCAGATTCAGGGACCCAAATGAATCAACACCAGTTCCTTTAGCTAACAGGATCAGCGAAGATGGGACTACGGCACGTATCCCAGTCGATGCTTTAGGGGACGGAGGACTTGTCGACAGACTGAACCAGTGGCCAAGAGAACACAGACCTTTTTGGCTGTTGAACGCTGACCATATCGAAGCGGCAAGAAATCCCCAACAAGGAAATCAACAACAAAGCTTCCAAACGCAACAAGGCGGGGACCAAACGGCCTTCCTCCAGAGAGGTAGCAGCGTCCAAAGGCAGCTCGGCGGTTTCGATAACTTCCAACAACAAAACAGCGGTTTCAAATCGAACAACAACAATCTTCAGTCCAGATCCAATTTCGATTACGAGCCATACAACCTAGAACCGCAACAACAAGGAACAAGGCCGATAAGGCCCGCAGAGCAAAGATCGTCATTTCTGGGTATCTTGCCATAAATATCGAATAACAAGGAAAACAAATTTGTGATAATAATGCCAAGTTCATTAATTTTAATTATGGTGAAATTTCGAACTGAGAATTAGACTATTACGCAATAATACGATGTGGAATATTCCAGTACCCTACCCACAGTGAAATATGGTTATGTTAGGTAGGTATTGAATATCAAACGACTGCTTATGTTAAGTTGTAGAAATGTAATATAAGAAACTGAAATACAACGGGAGCTATTTTATTTTTTCGTTTATTACTCCAGAAAAAGTTAGGTATGTCCGCCTGTCCCTTTTGCTTGAATTTTTTTTGTCGTGCAAATTTGAGTAGGTATGAGAAAGTTGTGTATAGGTACACAATATTTTCAAAAACTCTCTTTCCCATTCATTATACACGGTGGTTCATAATTCCCGGACACGGAGTTCAAGTTGTTTGTTGTTTGAAACTTTGAAATGACCTTTGTGAACTGTTTCCGACTGAAAGGAATTTTTTTGAACCTTCTGTACTTTTTTCAATTTGATTAATCTACAGGGTGAGTGCTTGGTGATGTGATAACTTGAAAATCAAGTTTTCTTTCAAAATGGTCCCTAATGGTTCCACAGGCTGTTAAATCGATACAGAGCAAAAATAACACGATTCGTACGCATTGAAATCCTTCTGAAGGTATTTTTTGAGAAAAAAATCTTTAGGATTGATACACCCTGTACAACAGTATACCTACTTAACTCAAGTTTGGAAACACATTCAAAGGTTCAAAAAAACTGCCTCCAGTCGGACCCAAACAGTCCACAAAAATAGTTGAAAATAACGGAGACAGAGAGGGTTCACATCCCGAGGGGAGGGGGGCACTTCACTCCCCATATCTTCAAAAATTGGAGGGCAACATTTTTCCTTTCCCCAACATTTTTCTGGCTATTTTTTAAGCATCTCCGCAAACTGCTATGGACTCAGTATCCGCAAATAATGATACATCTGTATATCTTTAAACTCTGCTTGATCCGGGCGCAACTAATTTTGAAATGCTTCTTTAAAACTAAAAACTCCACACCAAACCACCGTGACACGAACCCGATCGAAGCTCATAAAAATCTCTTTTTGCCCAGTGGCGCATCAACTTAAAATTTTGGGCCCGGGACCCGGGAGTCAAAGTCTGGGGGGGAGGCTCTGTAGAAGCATTTGCATGCAGACGAACATTTTTTGGAATAATAATAATAATTTATTTGCCCCTGGCCTCGCCAGCGGTCGTGCTTCAGGCGATCATTGATTTGACCATGAGCTAAAATAAATATCGGTGGTTGTTCCTTGCCTATAGACCTGAGTGAGATTTTCAGTAATTCTCATTTCCAAACGCATGACTGACTACACCCGGTCTTTTAATGCACATCAAAAAATACAAATACAGCATTCAATATCCACAAGCGAAAAAAATATATATAGGCAAGTACCTTTACCTACCTTATTTGTTCTTAATTTTGCAGCTTCAATATGTTTAGAATCATTTTGATATCACAAAAAAAAAATCAAAGCCATATCTCAAATGATCGAGTGGTTCTTGCATTTCTGACATAAAAGTTGACAGTCAAACGGAAGCACCTTGTTTCTACTTGTCTCAATCAAACTCGGCTCCAATCGTGATGCTTATTTCTCCAGGCAAGATGAAAGTCTGATGATACCAACGATTTGTGTCCACAACGACTGCAAAAATAAAAATGTTGATATGATAGATGTACCTTATCTTTTTCAAAAAAATCGATAAGGAAGAAAGAACAACCTAACCTACTCGTATATAGCTAGTTAAAGTGACCAACTTTCAAAAATGTAACATCGGGACAATAATAAAAATAGTAATAATAATATGATCAATGATCATGATCAATATGTGATAATCTGATAATGATTATGATGGTAAATATGGTGCGAGCTGCAAGGGGCCAGGGTCAATGCATTGCAAACAAAACAAAGTTATGACTTTTGCGGCATTAATGTTGGGGTCTCTTCAAATAATAAAACAATTAAATGAATAAAATACGCATTGCTGCTGGGTAGAAATTGAGTTTAAAATAGAGAAACGATGAAAAACTGAAGCTTGAAGGGAACAAATATTCAAAATCGGGATTAATCAGTACGTTACGTTCGGTCGGGACAGACAATGAAAAACCTAAACCTGTTCCCAGAGAGCCTGTTCCGGCCAAATCGAGACGGTTGGTCACTGAGGAACGGAGTTATATTGGTAAAATAAGTATAAGTTAATAAGTAAAATAATCGAAAAATTATTTATTTTTTTATTTTTGGATTTTGGAAATGCCAATGGGCCTCAAACCAAAGTAGGTACATCCTTGTAGCTTTCGAAAAAGAGCTAAATGGTAAGATTCTGTCAAGGAATAAACCCACAGGGATTGATTCCGCCACGCTTATTTTACCAATTCAACTCCGTCCTTAATTAGCAGGTAAGGTAGGTACCGTAGGTATCTAAGTACCTATACCTAACTGTAGCATAACGGTGTTAGAAGATAAAAACTGACGAAGCGTGGCAATATTTTCTGTACCAGTACTATATTACTGATACAAGATACAGGTATTGTGTACTTACTTATTTCGCCTGGTTCGACGGTGACTTGGACTTCTTGACATTTGTAGTGGCATTCTGGCGGAGGTGCCAAACGCCATAGCTTTTTGCCTTTCAGTTGCGCTTGCCAAGAAGGATACCGCACGTTGTCTACCTATAACAGTAAAAATACGGAGACTTGAAAGTGAATCATAGCAGATATTCGAGCTTTAGGATTTGTGGCGGTTTGAAATGGAACATCATTAGGTCTGTTTCTTTGTCCTGCTCTAACTTACTCGGAGTGCTAAGAGCAGAAAATAGAGCTGTTTTTGCTTTCAAAGTTAGAGCAGGACAAAGAAACAGACCTATTATGAATAGGGTAGTGACCGATTTTTTTATTTTTTATGCTGGCAAACGTCAACGTCAACACTGACAGGCAACGGAGGTGGGGTCATCCCTACTACTGTCAAAAGATTGAAACGTCACAGCCCGCCTTACAGCTCGGTAGATTTGAAATCGTTCGCAAAAGTAGCCACTTTCAAGGCAGATTTTGAGACACTTGGAAGTCTTTTTTTCGAATTTTCACGAAGCGTAGTCTTGTTATTAAGGCTCTACATTCGATTAGTATGATTTTTTTTTATATTTTTCGATGGTGGTCACTACCCCATTGGATTTCAGTGGGGAAGGCGTCAATGTCCGTGGTCGTCCAGGGGCCCTGTTTTCGGTGCACGTGATCTGTTCCCCGCACGGTTCCCCGGTTCTAAAAGTGGTATTTTCGTGTCCACTTTTCGGCTATACTCGTACACACCTCGTACATGTCCGTATAATGTCGAAGCTTGGTTGTCAGCTGTCATAATGATATTTAAAATCGAATTCTAATTTTTTAAGACAAACTGCACTTCGGAAAGTTCCTCAAAAGGATTCTCCCCATTATCGTCCACAAATCGTTTGCCGGGTTGGCGCGCATCTTCTTCGGTCGCTTCCAAGTCCGCGATTACATGGACCGCCAATGCCGCGTTCAATGGATCCATTTTACCCAAATTATTTCAAGAAACTTTCGAAAAATTGGAGATTGCAACGTAAAATTGAAATTTTTGAAAGGACGCCGAACGAGAATTTCAATTGTCAAAGTTATATCTGTCATCTGCCATTTGGCAATTGTTTTAGTTGTATTTTTGGTGCATTCAGCGTTGCCAACCTATGAACAATGTGCTTTTTTTAGTGATTTTCAATTTAGACTTATTGCAGTCTTTTGCTTTGATTGACATAAGCGGGGAATGAGCTGTTCTCTCGGTAGCTCGTAGCTCCTAGGAGACCGTGATCACGCGTGAATGTACCCGAAAATGCCGCTTCCCCTGTTTTTGAGGGAACAGTTCCTATAGGAACAGTTCACATGTGCACCGAAAATAGGGCCCCCTGGTGTTCATCCCATATGCTCCACACTTCACACTTTTACTCTTTGTAACTTGTCAAGGTTGGCTATTCACAGTGAAGGGCAAACCGTGATATAACATGAGTGAGGAAGAGATAGAGATGGAATTTTTCTTCTACACTTTCGGTTCTACCAATATTAATATACCAATAAAAAAGGTATTTTTAAAATTGAATTAGCCAGTTCAATGGGCTTTTTTATTTTTCCAAAATAAGGAAGAATTTTTGAAAATTTTGAGCAACAGGAAACAAAAATAGCTATTTGACACAGTCCAATTTCAGATATGTACCTATCTAACTGTCTTTTTCAGTTTGTCTTTCGAAGTCATAGAATCAAGTCACAATCATAGAATTTACGTTACATTTCAGTCGCAGGTCGGGCAGTTTTGCAGGTCAGTCAATGTGCAAGTCAGGTCAGTTATTATCTTCGTCTGCTGTCACTTTCTTGGAGCATCTTCAGGCCACAATCGAGGTGCTTGGTGCTTCAGGCCTCCAGGTCCTCCAACAGCTGCTGTCCGCGACCGTGTACCAAATTCAATAAACCAAAGCCATCCCCAAAACCATTCATATATTCAAACCATTAAAATTCAAAATTAATGGTATACCTATAGCTTTTATTGGTTATTTGCAACATAAAAATAGGAAGGCCAGGAGAGACAGAATTAGGGACGACAAGATAAGAGAAGAACTGGAGGTAGAACCCATAACAAACTTTATCGAAAAGCAACAACTGAAATGGTACGGACATCTAATCAGAATGCAAAACGAAAGACCGGCCAAGAACATTTGGGAAGCCAGAATACAAAGGAGTAAAAGAAGAGGAAGACCAAGGAAGACGTGGAACGACGAAGTGGCAACCATACTCGAGAAAAGGGAAATGACAATGGCAATGGCTGCCAAGACGGCGAAGGACAAAAAGGAATGGACTCATTTTGTACACAACACAGAATTGTAAATTATTCTAAGTACGATAAGAACAAATTTTTAGTTATATTTTATTCACAATGAATTGTATCTAACCTTACACCTTCACGGTAGAAAGGTTTTTGATTATATATATATATATATATATATATATATATATATATATAAATAGGAAGGATGGGACATATGATATTCAAAATAATATTTACGTGCATATGCGCTCCGTGTCCGGGACTCCCCATGAAGATCCAGTTCAATGCGATGTTTTCCGACGTGTTCGGCAAAAAGTACGGCACATCGTAATGTTTCCTCAACTTTTTTCCGGCTTCGTCGTTGCAGTTGCTCCAACCGATGTACCATGGTTTTTGACTCTGCTCCAGGTTGGCTCGTCTTGCGTCCATGTTCAGGGCCCTCTAAGCGACTTGAATTCAGTCTTGTAGGGGAAAAACTGACAGTTGGATTCGTCGTCATCGGTAAGGTACAGATTTTTGAAGAATTCAAAATCAAAAACCTCGATCGCTGGCCAGTTCTTCGCGCCATCGGTGACCACAAAGGGCGTAGAGGCTACGAGCAACTTTGAAAAATTCGTCTGAGAGATGTTCTCGATTTTTTGTATCCCAGCGACGCTATCGCACATGGTGCACGTTTCCGGTTCGCGAAACCATTTGGAAGCGTCAGATGGCATTTCAATCAGACATGACTAGAAAGACAAGACTAGAAATTAAAAATAAAAACACAATTATAATGATAAAAGAAAAATATTCGTTCTAGTGCTACAGGCACTGGCGGCTCCACGGGGGGTACGGCGGTACGGCCGTACCCCCTGTTGCAAATCAGGGGCGCCAGACGTCAAGCTTATAATTTTGAAAAAAAGATCCATAAGTGGTACCGATGGATTACTCTTTGTGAAAAAACAATTAACGTGATAAAAACTCGCCAATGAAATTGATAATGTTACCTGTGGAAATTCGCTTTGGGAGTCGCGCGATAAAATCTTGGAACTATTCTCATAACATCTATGAAGGTGGAAAGAACTTCTACTCACAACCACCATAATCATTGTTCATTAGTGACTTTTGAAAATGTTGGAAAATAAACCATTACGAACCATCGGCCCGCGGCGCGCTCTGCAGCTACCTTGGCTCTTGTCTGTAATGAACCTCTTTCCGTCTCGGTATGTAATGTACTATTATTTACAACCATTATGGTAATTGATTCATTACATACTATGTGAGACGGCGGGAAGTCACTCATTACCTACTCCGCGGAAAAAAGAAGAAATGGTTGCTTCAGAAGATACATTCCAGAATAATGCATTCAACCAAATAATGAGTAAGTAAATCCGTGTTTCTTATGAGCCAAGTTTCAGAAAAATTGATTCGCCAATCTGGAAACTATGGCAAAAAAATATTTTCTAATCTGCTGAGGGCTAGAGCCTCCAGGCTCCGCCAGAACCAAAAGTTGGTCTACGATGACTGAAGACTGACTAAATACCCTGTTGGTGATTACAGAAGAAGCAGAGAGGTGTAAATTTAGTTTTGTAGAATAGATGCGTAAAAAAAGTTCAATTTATACCATTAAAACCAAGTTGTTGTAATGATCGTTTTTCTTTGAAAACCGCTTATGAATCAACTACATATAGGGAGTTCGAGGAAAGTCATAAAGAGAAGCAGGGGCGTACCCACGGGGGAAGGATGAAGGGTATAAATCCCCCCTAAGGCTTCGACTAATATCCCCTGGCGAATTATCATTTGATTGATTGCTTGATACCTACTTGACAGGTATCATTGTGTTTCAAAAACAGAATTTAGGTTATGTTTTTTGGATAGTTTTGCACTTTTGAGTTTTGCCTGAGCCTCGAAGGGAAGAGAAAAAATGAATTAGAGAGGCTTTTTTTTTCTGCTTATTATTGTCAATATTATTATTACTATTATGCCCAAAAATTTTCGCCTGCGGCGCTAGTTTTTAGTGGCTGCGGTCGTCCAGTACAGAGATGATCTTTTAAAAATACACAAAACCTCCTCGACCCCCCCCCCTGTCCATAAATCTGGGTACGCCACTGGAGAAAAGCATGGGGCTTATTTTGATTGTAGCCCTTACCTTAAGGGCGCCTGGTCGGTGAACCGTACCCTCTGTTCGAAAATGCTGGAGCCGCCAGTGGCTACAGGTGCTTAGAATATTCAGGGTGCTTCAAAAATAAGTGCCATCCTTTCCACCCTAGATTCAGATTCTCAAGATATGAGAATTGTGCTATTCCCAGTGGCGTAGATACTGGGGGGTAGCTCCCTTCCCCCCCCCCCACTTCCTACGCCCCTGAAGATTTTCCAAAACTGATTTTTTACATTTTTTTAGATTCCTTGTTCGATTTGCAAAAAAAAGTTACTCTTGCAAAAATTTTATTAGGGGCTTCATCTTCGAGATATTTGGGTTTGAAACTTTGAAAAACATCTCGGAATCGCCACTTTCCAGGGCACAAATTGTTTTTTCCTGAAAAACTATGTCTCACAGCAAAAATTGTGGTTCATCAACTTAAAACACCTAAAAAACTTATTTTGGTCAAGAAATCATGAGTTTTCTTGAATTTCAATTTTTAATTTTCTAAAAAAAAATTCGGCTCTTCCGGCAAAGTTCAAACCCAAATATCTCGAAAATGAAGCCCCTAATCAAAATTTTGCAACAGTTACTTTTTTTGAAAATTGAACAGGAAATCTAGAAATGTAATCAGTTTTGGAAAATCTTCAGGGGCGTAGAAAGTGGGGGAAAAAAATGGAGCTACCCCCCCACTATCTACGCCACTGGGGATTTTCGTTCAAATATGTCATCATTGTTCAATAGAGACGTATTTCAGCACACTCTGGTTGAAATTTGGGCAAAATCGGCCTAGCCGTATAAAAGTTATGAATGAAAAACGAATTAAAAAATTGAACTTTGAAGGCCTGTAACTTTTTTCAGGGGCACTTTTAAAAAATGAAAAATAGCACAATCTTCATATTTTGAAAATCTGAATCTGAGGTGGAAAGGATGGCACTTATTTTTGGAACACCCTGTATAAGGAACCACGAAAGGGAAAGAGGTGAATCCTCTGACTACAGGGGTCGGCCAAGTGCCAGCTTTTGATTACAGTGTTCTTTGTAGTCTTGCCGTTTGTAATATTAAACAAGCAAATATGCCTCATGGGCATGAGGCTCAGTAGCGCACTTCCTTTTTGAAGGATTAGTGGACGCAAGATGTTAATTAGGGTTCTACCGTTATTTGGGCACAAATTCCAGTCTAGCGGCCAAAATAGCGTCAGAATCATGAAATTTGGCTTAAAAATCAAAATGATCATACTAATGATGGGTAATAAGTAGCAAATTTCACTCAAATCGGACCACTTTCAGAGAAATTCAAAATGGCGGATCAAAGATGACGGCCAAGTGAGAAAAATTATTGGTCAACTTTATAAAGTGGTCACGTACGCATTCGATTGGCGTTTGCACCACATCGATATCTTTTTTCGTTGAGGCATGATTCTCCTAGTTCTATCACTTTGAAACATGTTCAATATTAGTACAGGAAAAATAGTGAAAAAATCGGCAAAACCTCGGAATAAATATGGACGTCATGAAAATTTGATATTCTGTTCAGAATTGAGTGCTCTACAACATATCCAAAAATCGCACCTGGGGGTTTTGAGGGTATTGGAGAGGGGGGGTAAAAAATTGCAGGTAAACATGGAGGGGATGGAACCCGTCAATTCATTGGATGCGGATACATCATAGTTCGACGTATCATATCCCATTGATACCATTTTGGCACAAAAAGTGTCCATCATTGTTGAAGAGGAGTAGTGGGGGGGGCGAAGCTCTGCTAGGTGGTCCATTTTGTTTTTCTAGTCATGTAGAACCGATCACGACAAGTTTGGTATCTTTTCCGACTAAATTCAATCCCCTGAACTCGTATCCGATGTGAATTTGGATGAAAACAAGTTTGAACAAGTTAACTTGAGAAAACTTGTTTTTTCTTTGACAATTTTGACGAATTTTTTTTTTTTTACTAATGGAGGTGTTCATTTACAGAAAATTTTCAGGGACCATTTAAATGAAGTGTATTCTCCACAAAAATCATCCACTCTATGTATAATTTTGTTTCTCAAGTTTAAAAAATCGATTTGAACTTGAGCCGGCGCGGCGCGTCGTCTACTACTGACCAGAACACTACAGCATGCACCTTTATATGAAAACACCTCAAACTATTGAAGGAATAACAGCTCATCTTTGAAAATTGGAGGATCTGTGGAGAATTGAATTCCTTATAACACAAACAAAATCGCCACGAATCGCAATGCAGGATTTTGAGCTATTCGATGAGGAGGATAACACTTTGACAGGATTCATACTCTATGAACTGTTACCTCTCCCCTGTATAACTCAAAACCCTGCAGTGCGATTCATGGCGATTTTGTTTATGTTATAGGGATTTCAGTTCTCCACAGATCCTCCAATTTTCAAAGATAAGTTGTTATTTCTTCAATAGTTTGAGGTGTTTTCATTTAAAGGTGCATGCTGTAGTGTTCTGGTCAGTAGTAGACGACGCGCCGCGCCGGCTCAAGTTCAAATTGATTTTTTAAACTCGATAAACAAAATTATACATCGAGTGGATGATTTTTATGGAGAATACACTTAAATTCAATGATCCCTGGAAATTTTCTAAAAATGAACACCTCCACAGTAAAAAAAAAATCGTCAAAATTGTCAAAGAAAAAACAAGTTTTTTCTCAAGTTAACTTGTTCAAACTTATTTTCATCCAAATTTACACATCGGATACGAGTTCAGGAGATTGAATTTAGTCGGAAAAGATACCAAACTTGTTGTGATCGGTTCTACATGGCCAGAAAAAATGCACCACAAAATGGACCACCTAGCAGAGCTTCGCCCCCCCACTACTCCCCTTCAACAATGATGGGCACTTTTTGTGCTAAAATGGTATCAACGGGATATGATAAGACGAACTATAATGTATTTGCATCCAATGGATTGACGGGTTCCATCCCCTCCATTTTTAGCTGCAATTTTTTACCCCCCCTCCAATAACTCAAAACCCCCGGGTGCGATTTTTTAAGATTTTGGATATGTTGTAGAGCACTCAATTCTGAACAAAATATCAAATTTTCAGGACGTCCATATTTTTTCCGAGGTTGAAATCTATCTTTCTTGTACTATACCGGGTGATCATTTGAAAACTATCCACCTGCAATAACTCCCGATTCTTAGTGAAAATGTCTTCGAGCAAAAACAGGTCGATTTTTATATCGAAGGGGACATCTAAAACATACATTAGCGATTTTCTATCTCAAGCCCCCTCACCCCCACCTACCCCAACTTTAAAACTTCAAATGACACTACCTATTTTGCGATACATCAAATTCAACAGAATTAAATTTTCATTCTGAAAAATTTTTTATAAAATTTTTAACCCCACCCCTCTTCCCCCCTAAATTCTCTGAGTGTCCAATTAAATATTCTTGACCTCTAAATTCTCTTCAATGCAGTCAACGTCATCCTGCAGAGCATCGAAAGAGAAAATTTTTCATGAAAAAAATGCTACCCAAATTCACCTCTTCGCTCCCCCCTCCCCACCTTAAAAATCTAAAATGGCAATACCTACTTTGTGATACATCAAATTGAAGGAAATTAAATTCTCTTCCTAGAAACAATTTTTTCGAAATTTTCAACCCCTCCCCCAATTCAACTGGACATTTGGAGTCTTTTAGTAGGAAAACGGGGGTTTTAAAAATTTCGAAAAAATTGTGTTCTGGGAAAGAATTTCATTTCCTTTGATTTGATGTATCACAAAGTAGGTATTGTCATTTTAGATTTTTGAGGTGAGGAGGGGGGAGCGAAGGGGTGAATTTGGGTGGCACTTTTTTCATGGAAAATTTTCTCTCTCGATGCTGTGCAGGATGACGTTGACTGCATTGAAGAGAATTCAGAGGTCAAGAATATTCAATACACAATATTGCGCGGAAGTGGCGCTCCGACACGGATGTCATGCGAACTAAGAAAACGGTGACAAGTTATCATCGCGCATGTTCAGGGCCGCTATCCTTGAATCGTCTGAGAAAAGTCCCTGGGAGTTTTATATAATCTGTACTACACTTCTGTAGCGAAAGTTGCCTAAAAATCACGATTTTAGGCAACATTCGCTACATCAGTGTACTGCGGAATGTATACAGCACTGACTAAATGAAATATCCTCAGACAATTTCGCGGTAAATTTGAATGTTATGGTTGAAGTGTTCAATGTTTTTTTTTATTTCGTAATTTGGGCATTTGGGAATGATCCCTCACATAAGTACTTTCATGAATAGGTTGCGAGGGCTACTCCGATTTTTCTATGTAACCACTTCTACTTGAAAAGGACGCATAATCCATTGAGCTTAGTTTGAGAATCACCTATTTTACAGCGTAACATATGGAAGACTTAGAACGAATCACCTCGTTTTTTAGCGCATGCGCTAAGCGGTCACGCAATATTGTGTATTGGACACTTAGAGAATTCAGGGGGGAAGGGGAGGTGGGGTTGAAAATTTTAGAAAAATTTTTTCAGAAAGAGAATTTAATTTTGTTAAATTTGATGTATCGCAAAATAGGTAGTGTCATTTGAAATTTCAAGGTTGGGGTGGATGGGGGCGAGGAGGCTTAAGATAGAAAGTCGCTAATGTATGTTTTAGATGTCCCCCTCGATATAAAAATCGACCTGTTTTTGCTTGAAGACATTTTCACTAGGAATCGGGAGTTATTGCAGGTGGATAGTTTTCAAATGATCACCCGGTATGGAGAATACAAGATGGCGGCGAGGCATCAATTGTCAAAAATTGGATGTATGTAATTGAAGTTCACATCGCCTGCAAATTTCACTCAAATCGGACCACTTTCAGAGAAATTCAAAATGGCGGATCAAAGATGGCGGCCAAGTGACAAAAATTATTGGTCAACTTTATATGGTGGTCACGTACGCATTTGATTGGCGTTGTAGTCCAGGACCGTTTGATAATTTTATATGGTAGAGGTAGACATCTTTGATATAAAGCTGAGTTTTTGCAGAGACATTCGGAAGCATGTTCTTATTCACCAAAAAAAAGTCCCCAAGTGTCCCGTTGGCGCTAGCCGAGTTATGGGGTGAAAACCGCCCCTAAAAGTGACACGGTGCTGGTTTTTCTCATTTTTCTGCCAAACGGTCACTTGCACGTAAAATAAGTATAGGACTCAAAATATTCCCCACTAACGCTGTGTTTCAAGGTAGATATCTGATAAATGGCTGATCTGACAAAAAAACCGTTGCGAACGAAATTGCTCATCATCATGTTCTGCACACGATGCATGAGTTTTCAATCCCTTTGGAATATTTTTTTTTTGGGTTATATCACGAAAAAGTGCCCTATATGCAATGCAGAAATTTCAAATAAATTGAAATTTCACAATCGCTTTTGGTCCTAAAAGGCCGCTCTTTGACACTGGTCATCACTGATATATTCTTAGTCAAATAAAAAAAGTCCCCGCCCGTCCTCCCCACATTAACCAAGTTTTGAGGGGGTAAACCACCCTTAAAGTGACTTCCAACTGGTTTTTCTCAATTTTCGGCTAAACGGTTGCTCAAATGCAAAATTGGTAAGTGACCAAAAATATTCCTGAGTAAATTTTGCATCGAAAAGGTCGAATACACTATTCAGCTAACTTCCACCCAGCTCTTGCAATCACCGTTCGAAGTTCTACAAGTTCGAAGAGCGCGATTTAGACACCCGCTCCGACGCCGCTTAATAGCGGATATCTCAAAAACGGCTTGTTGTAGAATAAAAATGGAGGAGGTTTAATTTATAGGGCAAAATATGTTTCATGAGGTGCGAGTAATGATTTTTAGTTTTACGGATGATATGAATGAGTTTCAGCGGTTCCTAAATCGTCTCCCAAATAAGAAAAATTAAAAATTTCCTGGTTATGTGCCTGTTAAACACAGATTTTTTTGTAACTGATCAATATATAAATTTTAAATTGCTCATCGCTGAATTGGCAAAGAATTGTGCGTCGAATGAAGTTTTGCTCATTTGGTTGGTCTTAACCTAAGCTGTGCAAAACACGTACAAAGTTTAGGGTAATTCCGAACACGCAGAGAAAAACTTGTATAACTCCGTCTATAGAAGCAGAAGCGTGTATCTCAAAACTGGCTGGTTTCACAGAAAAATGCACCAAGAAAGAATTGATAGAGTAGAGTGTCCTCTACAAGACGCATATCTTGTTTTTTCTCTAATTCAAAAATTTCATGAGCTACGCTCGTTTTTCATAAGAATCTCGAAGGAAATAGAGATTTCACGCTGGGTTTTGCATTCTGCCCTTTTACAATGAATTATATACAGGGTGGTGAAAATTTCGATGCTCACCATTGGTATCTTGGAAACGGTTAGAGATACGAGGTCGGTTAAATTAGAAAAAAGTTGCGCATTTTTGTGGCGATTAAGAATCTAAAAAGAAACTTCAAATATTTTGATTGGTTCACGATTTATCACGAAAAAACTAAAAATTTTGATTTCAGAAATTATTTTTTATCTTTCCAACCATTCAAGCTATTTCAATCAAACTTGGTAGTTTTATGTTTTTGATCACTCCGAGTCGATCAACGTTGGCAGAAATTTTCCAGGACTTCTAGATGTCAAATTATGATAGTCAACTTTTGTTTTTCTTATGGCCGCCATATTGGATTTTTGCACTAATGAATGGAGAAAAAAATTAGCTTTCCGAATTAGTGACCAACATGTTCTTTTTATGACATTTTTAGCGTCAAATTTTGAAATTTTCGTAAATATTGACAAAATCGGGAATGCTTTGAAAAATAATTGAAATATTATCAATAGCAACAACAGAAAAAAGACAGATTGTGTTCAATTGACGTATCTAAGGGCTCGATACCAAGTTGCAGGCGCGAAGTTTGGGACGGCGTAACTCGCCAAATACAGCGCGGTCTGATTAAGTTGGTATCCGCCGTTGCTATGGAAACGGCACTTACGGCGGTCTCAGCCCCAACTTGGTATCGAGCCGTAACTTCTCAATCGTGTTTTGTGCTTGTTTGTACCGAGAGCTCATAAATTAAATGGGTCAAGGGTGTCTGTGAATTCAAAAACGTCTGTCGAAACTAGGGTAATCCTTACTCCGTTTCTAATAAATCTGTCAAACTTTAACAAGAACGATATGCTAGTTCCGACAGACGTTTTTGAACTCACAGACACCCTTGACCCATGCAATTTATGAACTACCGGTACAAACAAGCACAAAACACCATTAAGAAGTTAGATACGTCAATTGAACACCATCTGTCACTTTTTTGTTGTTGCTATTGATAATATTTCAACTGCATTCCCGACTGTTTTTCAAAGCATTCCCGATTTTGTCAATAATTTACGAAAATTTTAAAATTTGACGCTTAAAATGTCATAAAAAGAACATGTTGGTTACTAATTCGGAAAGCTAATTTTTTTCTCTATCTATTTGTGCAAAAATCCAATATGGCGGCCATAAGAAAAACAAAAGTTGACTGTCATAATTTGACATCTAGAAGGCCTGGAAAATTTCTGTCAACGTTGATCGACTCGGAGTGATCAAAAACATAAAACTACCAAGTTTGATTGAAATAGCTCCAATGGTTGGAGAAATAAAAAACAATTTCTGAAATCAAAATTTTTAGTTTTTTCGTGATAAATCGTAAACCAATCAAAACATTCAAAGTTTCTTTCCAGATTCTCAATCGCCACAAAAATGCGCAACTTTTTTCTAGTTTAACCGACCTCGTATCTCTTACCGTTTCCAAGATACCAATGGTGAGCATCGAAATTTTCACCACCCTGTATAGGTATATATATATACCGGTATATTTATATATATATATCACAGAAATGGTGACTAGCAATGAAATAATAATAATACTAATAATAATTTTGATAGTAATGGTAACAACACAAATTTAAAAAAGAAACTGGTTTTCTCAAGTCCACCGAGTACAGCAGCCGAAGGCTGTGGAAAAAGACGCCTTTGAATTGTCATAATAATAATAATAATAATAATAATAAATTGACTTTATTTCCAGGCGGCATCCAGCATAGTACTGCTCTTCCAGCACTGTGCTGAATGCTGAATGAGTGATGTACCTACTTTTACACTGATTTTCCAATAACACGTTTACGTCATTGCCATTGTCCTTCGAATCAAATATGATTTTTCTTATTCTTGATAAATCAGTGTACAATATGACAGTTCGAATACGTTGTTTTTTACAGCCTTGATGGATGCTGTCCTCGGTGGACTTGAGAAATCCAGTTTTTTTTTTAAATTTGTGTTGTTACCATTACTATTATTATTATTATTATTATTATTATTATTATTATTATTATTATTATTATTATTATTATTTCATTGCAAGTCACCATTTTTGTGATACCCTTAATGGAAATTATTGTTCTAGACATTTTAAATATATATAATTCATTGTAAAAGGGCAAAATGCAAAACCCAGCGTGAAATCTCTATTTCCTTCAAGATTCTTATGAAAAACGAGCGTAGCTCATGAAATTTTTGAATTAGAGAAAAAACAAGATATGCCTCTTGTAGATGACACTCCACTCTATCAATTCTTTCTTCGTGCATTTTTCTGTTAAACCAGCCAGTTTTGAGATACACGCTTCTATAGACGGAGTTATACAAGTTTTTCTCTGCGTGTTCGGAATTACCCTAAACTTTGTACGTGTTTTGCACAGCTTAGGTTGAGACCAGCCAAATGAGCAAAATTTCATTCGATGCACAATTCTTTGCCAATTCAGCGATGAGCAATTTAAAATTTATATATTGATCAGTTACAAAAAAATCTGTGTTTAACAGGCACATAACCAGGAAATTTTTAATTTTTCTTATTTGGGAGACGATTTAGGAACCGCTGAAACTCATTCATATCATCCGTAAAACTAAAAATCATTACTCGCACCTCATGAAACATATTTTGCCCTATAAATTAAACCTCCTCCATTTTTATTCTACAACAAGCCGTTTTTGAGATATCCGCTATTAAGCGGCGTCGGAGCGGGTGTCTAAATCGCGCTCTTCGAACTTGTAGAACTTCGAACGGTGATTGCAAGAGCTGGGTGGAAGTTAGCTGAATAGTGTATTCGACCTTTTCGATGCAAAATTTACTCAGGAATATTTTTGGTCACTTACCAATTTTGCATTTGAGCAACCGTTTAGCCGAAAATTGAGAAAAACCAGTTGGAAGTCACTTTAAGGGTGGTTTACCCCCTCAAAACTTGGTTAATGTGGGAAGGACGGGCGGGGACTTTTTTTATTTGACTAAGAATATATCAGTGATGACCAGTGTCAAAGAGCGGCCTTTTAGGACCAAAAGCGATTGTGAAATTTCAATTTATTTGAAATTTCTGCATTGCATATAGGGCACTTTTTCGTGATATAACCCAAAAAAAAATATTCCAAAGGGATTGAAAACTCATGCATCGTGTGCAGAACATGATGATGAGCAATTTCGTTCACAACGGTTTTTTTGTCAGATCAGCCATTTATCAGATATCTACCTTGAAACACAGCGTTACATAAATTTCTCGTGACGCGCTTGAAACTACCCCCCACTTCAACCGCTGTTTACGTGAATTGGGTGGGACCTAGGCATGTGGTTGATAGAACCTTTTCGATGCAGAATTTAGTGGGGAATATTTTGAGTCCTATACTTATTTTACGTGCAAGTGACCGTTTGGCAGAAAAATGAGAAAAACCAGCACCGTGTCACTTTTAGGGGCGGTTTTCACCCCATAACTCGGCTAGCGCCAACGGGACACTTGGGGACTTTTTTTTGGTGAATAAGAACATGCTTCCGAATGTCTCTGCAAAAACTCAGCTTTATATCAAAGATGTCTACCTCATTTCAAATCGGTCCTGGACTATTGGCACTACATTCATATCTCTTTTCGTTGAGGCATAATTCTCCTAGTTCTATCACTTTGAAACATGTTCAATAGTGAGAATACAAGATGGCGGCGGGGCATCAATTGTCGAAAATTGGATAGATCTTGATGTGGTTCACATTGCCTGCAAATTTCATTTCAATCGGATCACATTTAGAGAAATTCAAAATGGCGGATCAAAGATGGCGGCAGAATAACAAAAAACTAAAAGTCAACTTGACATCCTAGACATATGTACTATTGATCAGCGTTTACACCACATCGATATCTTTCTTCCCTGAGGAGTTATCCCGGGTACAGACGGACGGACGGACGGACGGACGGACGGACAAAGTGAAGCTAAAAGCGCCTTTTTCACATTTTTTGGGAAAGTGCGCTAAAAACAGAGCCCTTTGACTTGTTTTTTTTTTAGCGCATTTTCCATGTTGATGAAAATCGCTACTATTGCATGCAGCCGCTTTATCCCTCCGTCTCTGAACTCCCCGCAAACTAGACGCCCTAGCTTTCTGATGTTTTCGCTGTTAGATAGCTGCCACTCCCAAAGCTGGGCTGGGCTATATTGAATGTCTATATTGCGCCGCCAACATAGAGAAACATTGGCCATCAACATTTTCAAGAAATATAATCAGGATCTGGACTCGAAATTTTTCTAAGGTCCTTCGTTTAGGATATACAGGGTGATTTATGTGTTTTGTGAACAATTTAATCGACCATATTTCCTTACTAGGTATATTTGAACCTCGTCAGTTTCTTGAAATGAAATATGTATCTATTAGGCCCAACTGCACCGCTCACCCTTACATCTCTACTTTAGTAAGCTCGACTTAAGTAAGGGTTCACCTAAGGGCCATGAGTTCACTGCACCGATTCAGCTTAGGCAAAACTTATAGCTAAGCCATGGTTAAGCTTTAGCAAAGTTTCAAACCTTGGGGATATTCAATTTTTGGCCATTAAAGTTGGTTGTTTTTGAATTTTTCGCTGCTCGACCGCTCTCGTTTTCAGGGAAACTCCAATAGTTTGAATTAGATTTTTTGCTTGAAAAAAAAGTTCTCAAACGGTTTTTTGTCAGATGGTTAGCTCACCCCTACCTATTCAACATGTCAAAAGCATACATCCTTGTGACGCGTTAATTTAGTACACAGGGTGAAAATTGAAGGATAGGTAAATCTTTTTGTGATTCTGCTGAAATAATTTTTGAGAAAAACAGACTTTAATTATTCAGCAACCTCATGGTCTCCTGTTGAACATGTGGAAAATGTACAACTGCTGGTATTCTATACGTACAGGGTGGTACAGGGTAAAATCAACTTTTTTCCCGATGTTTTCTGTTTTGTGTCGCAATTTTAGGTTTGGTTTGTTCATTGATATTATGAAATAAGCGGAATATATGCCTAATAAATACTTACATGTTAGATGGATATTCAAGTTCATCTTTAATGAAATCTAAAACAATAAATTGCACGAACTCTTTGGTGAATCTAGTTTTTTTTCTAATGTTTTTTTACAAAGTTTCAGTCAGAGTAATTCGATCTGTTGCTTTGCCTCGGAACACCGAAATCCACGATATCCAATAGGGTACTTGCCAATAAAATAGATTTGATTGAAAATACTTTTTTCTATTTCGCGTTCATAAGAAAGTCATTACGATACGAAAATGACGTCATTCGCGTTTCGTAAGAAGCTCCATTTCGATACGCATTTTTTTACCCCCGAATGTTGGCAATATAAGCGGACGTGACATCGACATGACAGCACTCACTGACAGAACAGACAGCTTAGGTAACATCAGTTCACAGAAAGGGTTTATTTCAGAAAAAAAACGACTCATTTCTGATGATAAACTGTGCTTTCACCATCAAGAGCAATTCCCAACAATTTCGTCGCTTCGCTCCTCGTGCTTCAAAATGACGCGTCCCACACAACATGAAACATCTGTGCGATGTTGGAAAACCTCTCATACAGCTCGCAATGCAACTTCCCAAATTAACCTCTTTGAGACATTACATAGAAATTGATTTGTGTCGGAGACATGTTTTGACATCGCATAGAAATCACAAAGCGGACATGAAAGCAATGTTGATGTGGGATGTTCGAAAACGGCGCCTAGACGTACCAACTCGACACTGAAAAGCGCGCTTGCGCAGCCCTGTATTGTCATTTGCTGCCGAGTCGGACTGTCGGCGTCATTCGTCTCATTCCTACTCACCCGCCAATACACAATATTGCGCGGAAGTGGCGCTCCGACACAGATGTCATGCAAACTAAGAAAACGGTGACAAGTTATCATCGCGCATGTTCAGGGCCGCTATTCTTGAATCGTGTGAGAAAAATTCCTAGGAGTAAAATACATTCCGCAGTACACTGATGTAGCGAATGTTGCCTAAAATCGTGGTTTTTAGGCAACTTTCGCTACAGAAGTGTAGTACGGATTATATAAAACTCCCAGGGACTCTTCTCACACGATTCAAGAATAGCGGCCCAGAATTCAACAATGACATTGATTTCTGTGTTTGACGTTGACATTTTGTTCAGTTTTATCAGCAACTTGGAAGCCTTCCGATTTAAAATGGATATTCGGCGGTCGAAAAAGTGTGTGCCACTCAGAGGACTGAGTCACTACAATACAGCACTGATTAAATGAAATATCCCCAGACAATTTCGCGGTTAATTTGAATGTTATGGTTGAAGTGTTCCATGTTTTTTTATTTCGTAATAGACCATATTAATTATTCTCACTTTCCCCTTCCACTAGTCATTTGTAAGTTAGGTATGTGCCTGTGACCATGCGCACTGCAGTAGAAGATCTCGCGCGCCACAGCATGCATAGAAAACGGAACTTTGCTGTCGCTGTCAGAATTTACGATTTCAAGGTGTTTTCTTGATTCTTGGGACGTTTTAACCTTTTTAACCATACTTTTACATGACGGCTGACGCTCGGTTTGCTTTCAAGCGCTGTCAAAATTCTCGTTAGCGGAAGTTGTGCAATAAAATATGGCGGGTAATTTGAAATTGTTTTGGATTCAAAAACCCCATTCTAAATTGCTTCGCATAAACTTCACAGTAAGATTTTCCATTCCATTATGGTGAAAAGTAGATCAGGTATTTCTTTTTACACACTTGCTATATTATACATTCGTTGAAATTGTCAATTTGCACCTTGAATTGATCATTTTACAAAGTCATTCAACATGCATATTCTTATGGGAGTTTCAATCCAGCACATGTGGTTGTCTCTCTCCCCGATCTGCGACTGCGCTTTGAATAATTAATATGGTCAATTTGGGGCATTTGAGAATGATTCCTCACATATGTGCTTTCATGAATAGGTTGTAAGGGTTACACCGATTTTTCTATGTAACCACTTCTACTTAAAAACAACGCATAATCCATTGAGCTTAGTTTGAGAATCACCTATAATCACAGCGTAACATATGGAAGACTTAGAACGAATCACCTAGTTTTTTAGCGCATGCGCTAAGCGGTCACGCAATATTGTGTATTGTGCGCCATTTTTGTGCGTCGCGTCTGTTCAAATCTCATCTTAAATAGTGATCAACTTTTTTGGAATAGTGTTAAGGTAAGCAAGAGATCAAATTATTGAATATTGGTTACGCTGGCGCCGGTATACGGTGTATATTATGCATCATGCTGCATGCTTATAATTATTTTTCCTGTTTCACTGTGATTTTCCTGTTCTTACTTAGCGAAGTAACGCATTTACTGATGTAGAACTTTACTATGTAAGCCTGCATGAGATTGTAGAAGTACCTTAGTGTTTTTTGATGACCAGGATGACTGGGGTTGATCTAATTATTATTTTATCTTGGAGAAAAATTCGAGGAAAATGTCTCATACACCTTGCAATGTAACTTCCGAAATTAACTTCTCTGAGACGTTATATAGAAGTTCATTTTGGCGGCTTACCTGTTTCACATTTTGCAGAGAAATGGATCAACCGAGGGATCAACCCTTATCAACGTCTTCACGCGTTTACTACAAGGTATGATCTGAGTACTTAATCATTGCAGCCCTATGCTGCAATTACATATGTTTTATGTTTTAATGTTTTATATGTTTTACATATGCTATGTTTTATTACATTCTCCTTCCATTTTTCAGAATGCATGTTGGAACTTTTTTCAAATTGTTCGCACACCGATTTCGTGGTACTTGTTCAAAATTGGTTTAGGCATGCTAATCAACGCATTTTGCGTCAGCATGCTGCTATAACAGAATGAACTGTCAAATTGAAGGTACATAATTTATATAATAATTATAAACTAACCTAAATAACTAGAACTAACTAAACAATACTTTTCTACAGATTATTGGGAGAATCCTAGGGAGAATCTAGTTCTATCCACAATATACCTATACCTATCCGTTAGAGGAAGATTATTCCGTTCAAATTTTGGTGAGTATAGGTACCTAAGTATATAGCTTTAAGGTACCTATGTGAAAGACAGCACAGTGACGATCTTTAGAATGGAATCACTTGTCAGATTTTTCAATTTTTGAATTCGAATCACGGCCATACGTTTATGACTTGGAAAGATATGTTGCTTCCAAAACAAGAAGAAGACATTCTCAGAACTGTAGTAACAAGTATAGTTTCATATTAAGATCACTTTCACAAACTTGACAATTTGATAATATATTATTCGTTTACTTCCTTGTATATTTTTGTAATTTTGTTAATTAATTTTTAAATAATTAATTAATTAATTTTTAACAAGAATCTTATTACCTCGATCACGCCTTCCTGTAATTGGGTCATCCGTTTAAGAACCAAATTAACAATTTGAATTCGGAAAGTGACACTTTTCAAAAGGGTTCCCATTCTAAAGGCCGTGTACTCGCAGCACTACCTACTATCTCCTCGTCATGCTTATATTTTATTTTGTTCCAGGTGAAGAGAAGAGTCTAAGTTTCAAGAGAATTACTTTTTTATTTTATTTTATTTTTGTTTTTATTTTTGAGATTTTTTTTATTAAACTGATATGTATACGCACAAATTATTTTGTTTGGGAATCCTAATACCCTGTTATCTATTTTGCGGGTTGATCTCGGACTGGCGATGAGAGTCAGTTTTTTTTTCTCTATGTTCATGGTTAGCTTTAACTACCAGTCATTTTTAATTCCAGCGGCCTCATTCCTCTATAGAAATGTATCATTTCAGCCTGTATCGAAAGGTACCGTAAGGCACTTTGGACTAAAAGTTACGAAATTTTCCGCAATTTAAAGTTTTTGGAATCATGAAAACATATTTTTGAATTTTGGAAAATTTTAAGCCCTCAGTTTTAAGTGCCTTGCTGAAGGTACTTTTTGATAGAGGTCCAAGTAATTAATTTCTGTTGAGGAAAGGCCGCTAGAACTGAACGTGTTT
Organism: Anaspis maculata; assembly: GCA_949128115.1. Taxonomy (NCBI): domain Eukaryota; kingdom Metazoa; phylum Arthropoda; class Insecta; order Coleoptera; family Scraptiidae; genus Anaspis; species Anaspis maculata. The sequence continues at coordinate 39,180,178 of OX421968.1, forward strand.
GCGCTTCTTTGACCAGCCAGAGCCATACGGTATGATAAGAGACAAACCAACATCACTAGGATGTTGAAATGCGACTTCTCATAGAAGTTCAAAGATCACATCTCCAAAAAAACACATGTGAACCTCTCAATGACATGGTGTTTTGACCTACTTGGGATGTTCACTTTATGTCTCATGTGACGAGCTTTTCCGTCACGGAGATGTTCAAGTAACATCTGTGTGCCAAATTAAGTGAACGTCGCAGTGAGAGGTGTACATCCGAGGGGTCGACCACGGTCAAAAATCTGGTACAAAAAACCTCCAAATAGAGTAAAACCTCCAATACCTCCACAATATCTCCACATATCTCCACGGATCCCCACGGATCTCCACGGATCCCCACGGACCTCCACGGATCCCCACGGATCTCCACGGATCCCCACGGATCTCCACGGATCCCCACAGATCTCCACGGATCTCCATAAGATCTCCACGGATCTCCACAAAACCTCCACGGATCTCCACAAAATCTCCATGAATCTCCACAGTCTAGCGCATGCGCAGTTTTCGCATACATTTGTACACACATACTGCATATAGGGTTGTCTCAAGTGGGAATCAAATCCAATTGTTTTCTGATAAGTTTGTGATTGTGACCGTGTCATAAAGACGACTTCGATTTCGATCATTCCATAAGTAGGAATGGACTACAAACAGTGGCTAAGAAGGTTTTCTGAAAGGAATTTTGCGGAAGATACACACATTTTGAAGAAAAAATTCACGAAAAGTAGGAAACTACGCAGTCTATTTTTAGCGCCGGGCGGATATGCAACCTCCCGAACGAAGTGGAAATGGTACTCAACGAAAGAATAAACACACTAATTGGACTGGGGAGTAAAAAAGAGTTGTTGAGCCGGGAAAAGCTGAAAATAACGCGTCATAAAACAAGACAGGGCAGGAAATGGCAAGAAATCTTGAGAAAACCAGGAAAAGACATTGTTTAGTGGTAATACGCTACCAAAAGGCACAAACGGGACCGTGGAGCAGAATAGAGGTGTTGGGCGAGGACAATCTGAAAAGAACGCGTCATAAAACAAGAAACAGGGCTGAAAATCGCTAACAATCGTAAAAAAAAAACATTAAAAAGTAAGAATAACTCACACGAAACGGGAAGAAAGTCGCAAGATAAGGTAGTCGACGCGTGTAAAGAAAGAATGAAATGCAGGGAAAAAACCGAAAGAGCTCAAGAAAAGGATAACAACGCATCAAAATCATCGCGCAAAAGCATAAAAAGGCGTAAAGTACTTGAAACAAAGGAATAAAACACAGCTCCTATACGCAACATACGAGTAACAATACAACTGTACAATTTTCGTAGCGTGCTTTTATTTTCCGCTCAAGTGATATAGGCAATCAAAAATACAGCCGTTTTCACTGTTGCCTAAGTTGAGCCGGTGGGGTCCCATCAAGAGTTCTGTATTGACCCTGCATGACACAAAAGCTGAAATATCTGGCACGTATTCTGTTTTCTTCTTTACAGCATACACTTTGAAAGGCACAATAACAATAACCTGCAATGAGCGATGTCGCACCCAGCTGTCGGCTAGCTGTCAAACGTTGACCATTGTGAATGAAACGTCAATTGTCAAAAAAAAGACCAGCAAAAATAGAGTGGCGTGGCGATAAGCAAGGAAAGTTAACAATAGGGGCTTGTCCTGAGCAATCATTTCAGGGACATGCGCTGAATTTTAGGCGGGCTTTTTGAAACAACCGGACAAGAACCTTTGAATCCTACTCTAATGCACCTGTAATGTGATACAGCGCGGAAGATTTCCAAGGCTAGTCTATTTTTGAGATCAAATAGCTATAATATTTCATCTGTGCAAAAACTTTGTTCATGACAAAAGGTGCGTTCAGTCAGCTTATTTAGCCGCAAGTTTTAATTTTAGTCGTAAGCGCTGCATCGCTCATTGGCTGTTCTGAGGAGGCTGGTTCATAAGAGCCAATGGGCGTCCCTGCGCTTGCGACTAAAACTAAAACTTGCGGCTAAATAAGCTGACTGAACGCAGCTAAATCTGCGTAAATACATTGGTTTGTCTGGTTGTTTTTAATATCCCGCCATTATTTGCACCTCGGACATGATTGTGCAGTATGCGGCCAGGAAAATGCCCTGTTTAAGTGCGAAAACTGAATAGTTAACGTAAGTAAATTGTATTCTCCCGTATCTAGATCGACTCAAAATGATTGCATAAGGAAGAGAATGGTGGTTAAATTGTTATTGTGAAGTGTACGGCTTCAGGTCCCCTTTATGACAGGGCCACCTACTTTTTCCTTGTAATCTCCTGGGTTAAACTTTCGCCGGCGTGCAGTTTACTGCATCCAAGATTTATTCTCGAAAAGTGCTATTTCGCTCAAGTCAAACTGGCCTTATAAAAAAAACAAAAAAAAAACAAAAAAAACAAAAAAAAACTGGCACTTACTTTGATTTTCTCATTCGCAACGATTCGCAACAAATACGAACATTTCGACGAGCACGAAAGTTACGTGTTTGGCTTAAACGTCAATAACTTGAAAACAAGAAAGGGAAAACAGGAGTGATATCTGTTACAGGTCGTCTTGAATTTGAATGGGATAGTACAGAATTATGTATTACGATATCAAAAATTTGCCGTTCTATCAATACGAAGTATTTCTTTACTATTTTTAACTAGAGCTGGCCAACGAATCAAACTTATCAAAATATTGATTCAAAGATATCATGACTTCAAATATCGGAAAGATGTCCAAATTGAGCAAAAATCTCCACAAATCTCCACGGATCTCCATAAAACCTCCATGGATCTCCACGAAACCTCCATGGATCTCCACGAAACCTCCATGGATCTCCACGAAACCTCCATGGATCTCCACGGATCCCCAAAAACCCCCACGGATCTCCACGGATCCCCACGGATCTCCACCAAACCTCCACGGATCTCCAAGGCAAGGGACAGAAAACCTCCACGGTGGTTAACCCCTCGTGTACATCCTATTAACTTTCCTGCGATGTTTTTTTGTCGTGTGGGGTGTGACAATACGATGTCTTATAAAACTTGTATTATAATAAACTATTAATCATCAACAAGAGTAACAAATAGTATTTTCTGAAAATTTCCGGAAAATACAGGGAATATTTCCCTTATACAGAATCCACCCAAGAACACAAGAAAAATGTTTAAAATAAATAATTACGTTAATTTTTGAAGATATTGGGGGGAGGGGGCAAAAGGGTAGAATTTCTTCCCCCTCTATTTTCAATATTCAAAGTGGTTTTGATGAACTGTTTGTGATAGACTTATCAGTGGAAATTATCAACCAGTGGGTGTGCAGTGAATTTCTGTTCACGATACAGGGTGAGTCATGAATCACAAAAATCCATTATTCTACAATTATAGGTATACAAAATATTCCATTGGTTCCCCAAATAATTTAGAATAAGATATGACTCTTTTTGTTGCCATAGTTCAAATTGTATAGACGTTTTTGGACGAAAATGAATTCTTGACATTTATGAATCACCCTGTATATCAAATAGAAGTTCAGTGCACATCCAGTGGTTGATAAGTATATATTATATATGATTAGTTGATTAGTATATATCACAAATAATTCCCCAAAATCATTTTGACTTTTACGAAAATAGAGGGGAGTGAAGCCTCTACAACTTGATCCCCCATATTTCCAAAAATAAACGTCACAATTTTTTTTTAATAATCTTCTCGTATTCTTGAGTGGGTTCAATATGTTACGAAGGCGCAGAGCGGACATCAGAGTTTTTTTTTATGATTTCGAAAAAAAAAACACGAAATTATGGGGATAAAGTCAGAATTCTGAGTTTAAAGTCGGAATTCTGAGTTTGAAAGTCAGAATTCTGTGATTAAAGTCAGAATTCTGAGTTTGAAAGTCAGAATTCTGAGTTTAAAGTCGGAATTCTGAGTTTGAAAGTCAGAATTCTGAGTTTAAAGTCGGAATTCCGAGTTTAAAGTCAGAATTCTGAGTTTAAAGTCGGAATTCTGAGATTAAAGTCGGAATTCTGAGTTTGAAAGTCAGAATTCTGAGTTTAAAGTCGGAATTCTGAGTTTGAAAGTCAGAATTCTGTGATTAAAGTCGGAATTCTGAGTTTGAAAGTCAGAATTCTGAGTTTAAAGTCGGAATTCTGAGTTTGAAAGTCAGAATTCTGAGTTTAAAGTCGGAATTCCGAGTTTAAAGTCAGAATTCTGAGTTCAAAGTCGGAATTCTGAGATTAAAGTCGGAATTCTGAGTTTGAAAGTCAGAATTCTGAGTTTAAAGTCGGAATTCTGAGTTTGAAAGTCAGATTTCTGAGTTTAAAGTCGGAATTCCGAGTTTAAAGTCGGAATTCTGAGTTTAAAGTCGGAATTCTGAGTTTATTCAAAGTCAGAATTCTGCGCGCGCATCGGCAGGAATCGAGCCGGTTGATTAAATAGTGATTGACAAGTTGACGACCCTAACGATACCTACTTAATTGCTAGGTATTTAATAAAATCTTCGAGAGATGTAACAACTTGTGCCTTTTCTGAACCCGAGTCTAAACCCTTTTTTTCCTTAACACGATACGGACATTCCACACAGCCGATCTGGTTAATTCTTTGTCCGTAGCGTGCGTCATCATGTGCTTCTTCATACACCTCTCCTTCGCGCAATACGAACATTTGGTACAATCGAACCAGTCGATGGCGTCGGCGGCGACATGGCTCCACCTGAATGAAGTTCCTTTGTGCTTTGAACGACAAGCCTCGATAAGAACACTCGGCGCATTGTAGGTACAATAGCAGCAATAGCATATTATTACATAGGGTTGTGAAAAATGCTATATGCTACCTATTATAGCTGCGGCGCCTCTTTAAATCCCGAAGCGCAGCGCAGTAATGTTTTCGTTGGGCTGGCAGTATCGTGGCTGTCAAGCGCATAGCTGGGGCACTATTTGGTGCCACTGACAAATTCCGACCAACGTGATTAGGTAGGTACCTACTAACAACCCAAATTGTGGACACGTCCAACTGTTCGCAATGTTCGCATCGGACTGACTGAATTCTTCTTCCAACTCAACCAACACGTCCAAAGGAATTACAAAAATGTTCATGCAGCCGAACTGTACAATGCCATTGTCGAACCGGAACAGTTCTCTTGCATCTACTGCAACTACAAGAGCCATAAGCGTTTCGACTTATACGAACATTACAGACAAACACATGGATACCAACAATGATAATTTCGCGCCGTCCCCTCCCCCCTCCACCTTTGCGTTATAACGTGACACAGCTGTAATAGCATACCTATAGCATTATTCACAACCCTATGTAATATGCTATTGTTATTGTTGCTTTTGTACAATGCGCCGAATGCTCTTATCGAGGCTCATCGTTCGAAGCCAAGTTCAAAGCACAAAGGAACTTCATTCGGGTGGAGCCATGTCGCCGCCGACGCCATCGAGTGGTTCGATTATACCAAGTGTTCGTATTGCGCTAAGGAGAGGCCATTTAATCAACCGGCTCGATTCCTGCCGATGCGCGCGCAGAATTCTGACTTTGAAACTCGGAATTGTGCGCGCGCAGAATTCCGAGTTTGAAACTCAGAATTCCGACTTTCAAACTCAGAATTCCGACTTTAAACTCAGAATTCCGACTTTAAACTCAGAATTCCGACTTTAAACTCAGAATTCCGACTTTAAACTCAGAATTCCGACTTTAAACTCAGAATTCCGACTTTAAACTCAGAATTCTGACTTTCAAACTCAGAATTCCGACTTTAATCTCAGAATTCCGACTTTAAACTCAGAATTCCGACTTTAAACTCGGAATTCCGACTTTAAACTCAGAATTCTGACTTTCAAACTCAGAATTCCGACTTTAAACTCAGAATTCTGACTTTCAAACTCAGAATTCCGACTTTAATCTCAGAATTCTGACTTTCAAACTCAGAATTCCGACTTTAAACTCAGAATTCTGACTTTATCCCCATAATTTCGTGTTTTTTTTTCGAAATCATAAAAAAAAAACTCTGATGTCCGCTCTGCGCTTTCGTAATATGTCGCTCTGGACTCGGAATGCGATACTTTCGAGACACCTGTAGGTATAGGTATCCATTGGTTACAAAGATTTTTTTTCGATTTTTTTCCCAAAGAGTTGATAGCTCGGTTGATAGTTTAACAGCAGGGAAGCTTCAGTGAAGTCTTCAGTCTGTCTTTTTCAAATAATGATGTCACTCAAACAGTTTTTTGAGTTTTCAATCCAACAGTGCTGTTTTTAGTACCTATATTTGTGACGTCACAAAAATATTTTTCAAACACCCATTACGGCCGCAATTTTGGGAATTAGGGAAAAAGACAAAATACGGGTGCATTATTTTTAACTATACTATCGATTAGGCCAATAAAAAAAATTGGGCAAGTAACCCATTCTCGCCCATTCGTCTAAATCATTATCCAATAACTCCTTCTCCAATGGGATATTGTTATTGTTTACGATATTGTTCATTTTTTGACTGTACGCACAGCTGCATATGATCTCAAATGTTGATAAGTGGTGGCTAAGCCGTACCACACCCTAGGCTTATTTTAGGCGAAGCTTAAGCATTCCTAAGCCACAGTTTGTTGACGGTGCAGTGTACTTGGAAGTTAAGGACCAGTAAAGCTTCACTTTAAGGTTAAGGTTTAAAGTCAAGGCAAAATAATGTGATTCGCTTCCGCGAGATGGCGGCAATATCGCCTCACCGCCCAGCGCGACCCGTAGGTCCCTTTAGGTAAACGTAAAGAAAACGGTCAAACCCTCTAATGGTGATAAACTAGACAGGAATGCTTATGCTACTGTCCGGTAGATGGCATCAACAAAAAGATGCTTTCATGGCATTGTAGGGTGTCAGGCAATTTGTGTCATTATAGGCCAGAAACTGCACATTTGCGAGTGCGAATGGAATTTATAGTCCGATGCGGATGCCGAGGAGATCTATAAATGCGAATATGTGCTTGTAAATCAATTTCTGAACATGTGCTACTTATATATTGTATTTTTCTCAAAATACCCTACGAAACTTAGGCACACTTCACCAAATTTTTGTTACGTTACGATTAGTTCAAGAAGAAAAGAAAATAAAGCTTTTCTTGAACACTTTTCCCGTAAATTTCAAAATTGGAAACAATAATATATTCAAGCTATAATATATAGGGTGTCGCGAAAAAACTCCTTGTGTTGATATCACACTCTGTGTATTCGAATTGCAATTGATGTAGTTTTTCATTCTGAATACAAATATAATATATACAGTGTTGAGTTATTAGGTATTTCCGAAGTCAAATGTCAAAAAAATCACAAAAATCCCAACATACTGACCTAAACTTCCGTTTATTTGGCTAGCAAAGGACCCCGCACGATTCTTATGGAAAATGGCTCCCGGTTAAATTCTCTAAATTTTTGATATGTTGTAGCTCATGAGGTACTAATCAAATACCGTGAACCCCAAACTTAAATAATGGACAGTTTTTCACCCACAGGGGGTTGAAGTTGGAGGTTTTGACGGCTTAAAAATGATATTCTGACGTAAATAAAAGCTTTCTATTTGGTTTCTCTTCAAGTTGTGTTTCATGTTAAATGTATTTATTTGACAGAAAAATATCAACCCCCTCCTCCACCCCCATCCCCTGTCTACCATCACAAAATTCGATATTACTCTCAAAAGCCATGCAGATGGCTTCTGTGATTTGAATTATCAATTTTGACATAAAAATTATTTTTCACCCCTAATGTTGGGGTGCCGTTTCCCAATTTTTCTCGGTTAATTTGACTGAATTTTTGGTATTGTGTACTTCTAATTCTGCTGAACAAGAAGTTCACATGCCAAAACTTATTCCTATGGACAGTTTTTGTTCTACAGGGGCCTGAAGTTGAAGATTTGAGAGCATAAATATTGAACTTCAGTCCCCTGCAGAACAAAAACTGTTCATAGGAATAAGTTTTGGTATGGGAACTTTTTATTCAGCAGAATTAGGCTGTCACCTTCTCCGAGCACTTCCAGACAATTTTCGTGGTCCTCCAGGTCCTTGGACTTTTGCTGCTGGCAATCCAAGTGGGAAAATTTTGCAGGTCGGCAAAAAGTCTTGCAGGTCGGCCTACAGGCCGTTGCTGTCACCTTCCCCGAGCACTCCCAGATAATTTTCGAGGTCCTCCAGGTCCTTGGACGTCTGCTGCTGGCGATCAAAGTGAAAAATTTTTGCAGGTCGGCCTAAATTCTTGCAGGTCGGCATGGCCCGTTGCTGTTACCTTCTCCGAGCACTTCCAGACAATTTTCGTGGTTCTCCAGGTCCTTGGACTTTTGCTGCTGGCGATCAAAGTGGGAAAATTTTGCAGGTCGGCAAAAATTCTTGCAGGTCGGCCCACAGGCCGTTGCTGTCACCTTCCCCGAGCACTCCCAGATAATTTTCGTGGACCTCCAGGTCCTCGGACGTTTGCTGCTGGCGATCAAAGTGAGAAAATTTTGCAGGTCGGCAAAAATTCTTGCAAGTCGGCACACAGGCCGTTGCTGTCGCCTTCTCCGAGCACTTCCAGACAATTTTTGTGGTCCTCCAGGTCCTTGGACGTCTGCTGCTGGCGATCAAAGTGAGAAAATTTTGCAGGTCGGCAACAATTCTTGCGGGTCGGCATACAGGTTGTTGCTGTCACCTTCCCCGACCACTCCCAGACAATTTTCGTGGTCCTCCAGGTCCTCGGACGTTTGCTGCTGGCGATCAAAGTGAGAAAATTTTGCAGGTCGGCAAAAATTCTTGCAGGTCGGCACACAGGCCGTTGCTGTCACCTTCCCCGAGCACTCCCAGATAATTTTCGTGGACCTCCAGGTCTTCGGACGTTTGCTGCTGGCGATCAAAGTGAGAAAATTTTGCAGGTCGGCAAAAATTCTTGCAGGTCGACACACAGGGCGTTGCTGTCGCCTTCTCCGAGCACTTCCAGACAATTTCCGTGGTCCTCCAGGTCCTCGGCGGACGTTTGCTGCTGGCGATCAAAGTGAGAAAATTTTTCAGGTCGGCCTAAATTCTTGCAGGTCGGCACACAGGCCGTTGCTGTTACCTTCTCCGAGCACTTCCAGACCATTTTCGTGGTCCTCCAGGTCCTTGGACTTTTGCTGCTGGCGATCAAAGTGGGAAAATTTTGCAGGTCGGCAAAATCTCTTGCAGGTCGGCATACAGGCCGTTGCTGTCACCTCCTCCGAGCACTTCCAGACAATTTTCGTGGTCCTCCAGGTCCTTGGACTTTTGCTGCTGGCAATCCAAGTGATAAAATTTTGCAGGTCGGCAAAAAGTCTTGCAGGTCGGCATACAAGCCGTTGCTGTCACCTCCTCCGAGCACTTCCAGACAATTTTCGTGGTCCTCCAGGCCCTTGTACCTTTGCTGCTGGCGACCAAAGTGCGAAATTTTTGCAAGTCGGCAAAAATTTTTACTCACAACCACTATGGTAACTGATTCATTACATACCTAGTGACCCATTGCCGACCTCCCGAGAAAATTAAGAAATGGTAGCTTTAGAAGGGAATCAGTATTTCCTGAACCACGTTTCAGCAAAATCAACGCCTGTAATCCTGCAAGCTGAGTACATGGTTGTGAGTAAAATAGTATACATACTCTCGACGGTAAATACATCATTCCTGCTTCGGGCTAGCTCTCTGTGCCCTCAGCAGTAATGATGTATTTCCCGTCTCAGTATGTAATATACTATTGCCGACCTGCAAAAATCTCGCATTTTGGTCGTCGACAGTAAACGTCCAAGGACAAGGAGGACAACGGAATTTGACTGGAAGTCCTCGGGGAAGGTAACAGCAACGGCTTGTATGCCGACTTGCAAGATTTTCGCCGAGCTGCAAAATTTTCTCACTTTGATTGCCAGCAGCAGACGTCCAAGGACCTGGAGGACCACGAAAATGGTCTGGGAGTGTTTGGGAAAGGTGACAGCAACTGCTTGTAGGCCGACCTGCAAGAATGTTTGCCGACCTGCAAAATTTTCTTACTTTGATCGCCAGCAGCAAAAGTCCAAGGACCTGGAGGACTACGAAAATTGTCTGGAAGTGCTCGGAGAAGGTGACAGCAACGGCCTGTGTGCCGACCTGCAAGAATTTTTGCCGACCTGCAAAATTTTCTCACTTAGATCGCCAGCAGCAAAAGTCCAAGGACCCAGAATTTTTGCCGACCTGCAAAATTTTCCCACTTTGATCGCCAGCAGCAAAAGTCTAAGGACCTGGAGGACCACGAAAATTGTCTGGGAGTGCTTGGGAAAGGTGACAGCAACGGCCTGTTTGCCGACCTGCAAGAATATTTTGCCGACGTAGAAGGCATATGAGTGGGTAGGTAGATATGTGTTCCACAAGGCAAGTGAATGGGGTATAGGTACGATTTCTGCTGACCTGCAGGCTGGCTGACCTGCATTTTAGAATTCCCCCGTGTGTTAACGCGACCCGTTTGTATTTCACCCTGTATTGTGCGGCAATTGGTGGGGATATCATTTCCAGCTGATCTCCCAAGTATCATTTTTATATCAATTCCATTTTTTCATTTGAATTTTGTGTACCTTAAATTTTCTATATAGTTGTGCGACCGGTAATTCTCCTTTTAAATAAACTAAAGCTAAACTCAATTTCCATCGTTGTCAACTTACTTACTACATCATATTCTATCTGTGCCTAATAATTATTAGTTTACCCGTTAACTTTAATTCACTTATATTAACTAACTAAATCAAGGGCCAACGGGTTGGCGCCTTTCCATCAGTTTTCCAATTGTTAGTTTTCCAACCCAGTAGAATAAGAAGAACACACGCCTTCCGCGCCGCTGTAACACGGTTCGGCAAAATGTGAAATAGCGAAAAAAATTGTCCACCAAATCTAACACCGTAGCTTGATTCTTTATTATTTTCTGATCCAGAAAAACCCAATTTCAAAATAATTCATCGGTGAATTTGTCCTGTGGACAATTTAATTGATTTTTTTTATTTTAGTGGGTTTTTCTCATGTTCATTCTTTGAGGCCCATGTGCAACTTGACGTTAAAATATAGTGGTTGGTGCCAAATTGTTCCTTAGACCATGATGAGCAAGAATCGCGATGGTGGACATCTGAGACTCACGACTGCGCAGCCGGAGGGGGGAGAGGGCAGAGAACGTGCTGAAGAAGAGATAACATTTTTTTAACTCATGAACCGAAAGAGGTGGAATTATCAAATATGGCATACATGCTCACTATTTTTACGCCAATGAAGGTGCAGCAAACCGTTTTCGAAAATATCGAACCGTTTCAGAAAAATCTCGATAAACTTATTTTTCTTCTGAGAATGTTATCATTGAAATCCAAATTATTGACGAATTTGAAAGATAAAAAGGTACAACTTACCCAAGTTAGGTTAGTGCTCGGGTTAGTGGCTGCTTTGGCGAGAAAAATGGTCATTTTGGTGTCTCACGTGGTTCTGCACAAGACCAGTGTCACATGATGGCTCATTATGAACCGGCAATAGACGACTTTTATCATCAAATGTATTAGTTTTTGACGTCACCTACCAAAACTGTTAAATACGAGTTGAAAGATTGTTTGTTGGGAGTTATTTGAACCAAAGAGTGCTCATTTTCCACAAAAAAATCCATCAAAAACGAATTCCTGGTAGACATAACAAAGCTCTTCGGGGAGACCAATGGCCAAGAATGACCGAAAAAGTCACGTAGGTAGGTGAATAATGGGGTCTTATTTCCTGAAATAGAAGACCAAGGGATTTTCACCAATATGCATATATTTCCAACACCTCTAGCTGCCAAAAATATTATTGTGTAGTTTTTTTGTATGTTTTCAACAGTAAAATTTTCAAAAAAAAAGTTCAATTGAGATCTTTCTGAAACGGTTCAGTATTTAAAAAAATGGTTTACTACGTTATCAGTGGCGTAAAATAGCGAGCTCGTATGCGATATTTCCTAATTCCAACTCTTTTGGTTCATGAGTTGACATTTTTTATCTCTTCTTCAGCACGTTTCCTGCCCCCTCCCCTCCTTCGGCTGCCCAGTCGCGGATCTTAGATGTCCATCATCGTGATACTTGTTTGTCATGGTCCAAGGAACAATTTGGCACCAATCACTATACTTTAACTAAACGTTGCAGATGGGCCTCAAAAAATGAACATAAGAAAACCTACTGGGATAAATGAAATTTGGAATTAATTGCCCACAGGACAAATTCACCGATGAATTATTTTGAAATTGGGTTTTTCTGGATCGGAAAATAATAAAGAATCAAGCTACGGTGTTAGATTTGGTGCACAATTTTTTTCGCTATTTCACATTTTGCCGAACCGTGGTAAGCTAGCCGGCTACAAAATGTGTAAAGGTTGGTACAACCTACCTACCGAGCTACTAGAAACACTCGTAGAAACATAATATATGAAAAATTAATCAAAAAGTCAACTTTGACACGCTAGTAGCACATTGCGCTTGTAGGTATCTAGGTACAGCTGTGATATAATTTATTGGCACGGCTGCAATGATCAAATCGGCGATATCAAGTCATCGAGATATGAAAGCGCCCTGAAATGCCCAACATTCGCCTGTTTGATAGTTGCAGTCGTGCCAATAAATTATATCACAACTACCTCTTTTGCAAAGCCGACTTTGTAAAATCAAGTGCAGAGCAGTAAGTGCAGGGCTACGTTAGTGCACAACAAGAAGAGGAAAATCTTGGCGAATGGTGCAACCCATAGACTATGGGTGCAAGCTGTCTGTGTTTCTGTCACCTAAATCGATGAATCCTCATTGCTCAAAACTATCGGTAAGAAGATTACTTCAGTCTTCTTCAGTCTACCGCGACGCCACCTATCGGTCACTAGATTGCTGTGGTGTCTGTGAAGCTGAAGCTTCCGTGAAATACCACCCTGCCGAGGTGGCACCTCCATGCAGCGCATAATAGTCGCGTATGAATTTCGAAATTGTAGTTTCGTTGATCGGATGTATTGTCGGAAAAACACAAAACTTTTTTATTTTCTGTGTACAATACGATAGTATTGATTAAGGGCTACATTCCTCTTCATTGGTTTTAATGAAACTCGATAGTATATCAAGGTTACAAGCATATTTTACCTTTTTTGCGTTGTTACAAAAAACTATTTGTTCAAAATTACCACAAAAAAAAAGTTTTTGCATAAAAAAGCACACTTTTCCAGAGGAAAAAAATATATATATATTCCACGTTAAAATAGACATGGAAACCTACAGAAAAGCTGTGTTTTTTCGATTTTTTCAATGTTACTAAAAAATACTTCGTGCAATTTTATGAAAAAAATATATATTGTGGGAAATCACTTCGTACGCAATATATATTTATTTCAGCCTTTTTGAACGAAAATTCCTAAAAATAGAGGGTTGAACTTAAACCTCAAGTGTAAGCGGTGCAGTTGGGCCTTAAGGTGCGTTCAGTCAGCTTAAGGTGCGTTCAGTCAGCTTATTTAGCCGCAAGTTTTAATTTTAGTCGTAAGCGCAGCGACGCCCATTGGCTGTTACTACAATGCTGTTACGAATCAGCCTCCTTAGAACAGCCAATGAGCGATGCAGCGCTTACGGCTAAAATTAAAACTTGCGGCTAAATAAACTGACTGAACGCACCTTTATTTAGCCGCAAGTTTTAATTTTAGTCGCAAGCGCAGCGACGCCCATTGGCTCTTATGAACCAGCCTCCTCGGAACAGCCAATAAGCGATGCAGCGCTTACGGCTAAAATTGAAATTGCGGCTAAATAAGCTGACTGAACACACCTTTAGAAGCTGGTCGTACCACCTGCACCTGGGCACTTAAGGTGGGTTCAGTCAGCTTGGTTTTAGTTTTAGTCGTAGTCGTTGTCGTAAATTTGAAAGTAGAAAGCACGCGTCATATGCGCGGCGTTCATACAGAGTTTTAGTTTTAATTTTAGTCGTAAGAATTCCAAACTTTGTCGTAGTCGTATGATGCCGACTTGCAGGTTGCGTAATTACCGGTATAAGGTATGAGCATAGATGGTAATGGTGATGGGTTGTATGTATCAATAAAAAAATAGCATAAGCATTTTGCTTCGATTTCAGAGGAGTTGTACTCCTCATAAATGTAAGCAAATACTTATTTATGCTTATTTTTTTACGAGTTTTTATATTAATACTACCCATTATGAACACGGACCGTATGAAGATGAACGTTCGCGCAGTATCATTCGAGCTCCTATTGGTCAATTCTCACGACTAAATCTTGCTGTATGAACGCTCTTCTCTGTTACGACAACGACTAAAACTAAAACAGCGACTAAATAAGCTGACTGAACGCACCTTTACGACGCGACTATGCAAGAAACCTGTTTGATGAATTGCTCGAGTAGGTAGGCTCGAGTAGGTAGTTATACCTACTTTACCAGTCTGATATTTATTTATTGGGAACAATAATTGTTTCTAGGTCTTTTCGGGTTAGTGCAACAAATAACACCTTTGTAGGTTTTCATCGATGATGATGATTGAACACAAAACAGTACGGGACGCAGTCAAAAAGATCTTCACATGAAAGTCTTGCACCTTGACTTGAGAGAATGTTTCGCGTACTCCACTGGTTCCGAAGTTTTTGGAAGGATAAAATTGGGTTCAACATTTCCGACTATAGAAGCACTCACGTTCGCGATGTCTTTCTAAGAATTCAAGGGCAATTCTAGAAGGCAAAATTTAGATACTCAGAGTGCATGAATAAAAAGCATTCACGAATTACGACCAGAATCTTCCCTTTTAAAATCTAGAAGAGATAATTCTTTCAAGTGTTGCGGAATCGTCTCTCCCTTTGGGCTCATCGGTTTTGTTTGATAACAGGTTTGAATGCTTGATATGTTCCATGAAATGTTTGTTGACGCTATGGAAACTGCTTTTCCACTCGTACCTATCTTGCAACTTGCAATAGTCGTAAATTCCAACCTAACCCAAGACCTTGGATTACTAAATCTATGTTTGACCAGGGTACTTTTTTGAGGAACATAATACAGTGAATGTCGAATTTCAGGTGACGCTGAACTTCTTGACAGATTAGGATAATGAAACGCAATCACCATGCAGCCGTGGCCCTTGCAAGGAAGAGCTATTATGATCGCAAATTTCTCAGACCCAACTGCAACATTTCGAAAACTGCTTGGAGTGTGATAAATGATAAATGATGGTGTTCACCCTCATAAACGTAGGTCCTGAACTGCCATACATAATAGGTATTTCACCGATTCTGTTTGAAAGAGATTGCTGACTCGATGAAAACAGGAATTAAGGGGTTTCTGATGCGACTAAAAAAGTTGTTGACGGGAATCGGTTTAATTTCATTTTTTTCTTCAAATAGAAACTCTTCCAAAAAGAAAATGCAGGGGCATTGATATCAAATTTTGAAAATTTCGGAAAAAATTTGAAAATTTTTTATTTTGATTTTTGAAAATTCGAAAACCAGATAGCATCGACAATGCATCTTTTTTCAAGGAAGTAGCATGCCAAATTTGAACTTTTTATTTTCAAAAAAAAGGTACCAAAAATGATTTCTACTAATTCACTTTTTCGTGTCTACGACGGTGTTCCTTGTTTCCTTCTTCGGCACGTTGTTGATTATATCCACAGATTATTTGGTTGATTTAATTGATGTCTTCTCTGTTAAAGGTGTTTTTCCAACCAAATTTGAGAAAGCATTGATTGTTCCTGTTCATAAGTAGTGTTGCAAGAGTGGAAAAATTGGAAAAATTGGAAAAATTTCCGGAAATATTTCCAACTGAGTATGTACTTACTCAATTGAAACTGAAATCTGTTGAAAAAAAAGAAATTATCTTCATTAGATCGCTTATTTTTGAAATAAGAGACGTCAGAAATGGATAGGTATAGTATGTTCACCTGTACCGTGATTCTAATCGGCTGTGAGATTTTGTTTTTAAGTTTCCAAATCTGAAATATAGAAAATCCCTAAAGCTTTGCGGTTGGCTGCTCTGGCTTCATTTAGCGTTCGTCGTTCGAACCACTTTTGGAACGCATTTTTTACGCATATCCTCTGCAGATAGACGGAATATTTTTGCGGGACGTGATGTCTGACGGTTTTTTCCATTATATTGGAAAATTTAGTAATTTTTCGACCTGTTTTTAATTTTCGCCAATGAACAAATAAATCAAATCAGCTTTGACATTTGACAGGTGTCAAAAATATTTCTAACCTCTCGAAGCCGGTTCAACTTTAGGTTGATTCAAACTAAAAAAGTACTAGGCCTTCGTCCAAAAAAGGGGTCCCATGACTCCCATGGAATCATCAATCCTTTCATCTCTTGCAGTCGAAAAGACACGACGAATCATGGAGAACTATTGGCAAGACAAGGAACATGCCAGCAGGCCTGCAGTTGCAGCAGGATTTACGTATAAAAAGTTGATTAAACCGAATTTTAAAAAACCCAGCCGCTCAAAGTTGCGCATTGGACCGAAATTCATGTGAGTAACTTCAGTTTGTAATTTGCTTTCGTTTTGGATCTTGGCGGAACGAGTTTTTGTCGGACTTGAATGGCCGCCGTCAAGATGACTTAAATTGAGGGCGTCCCCGTAGGGTTTTGGTGTCTAAATGATGGTACTTTAATACAGCTCTGCGCCCTTCTATAGTGGTATTTCCACGTATGACAAGGTAAGTTTTCTAAGATTTTAATATCAATTTGATAAGAAATATAACTTTACTTCCAGAGAAGTCAGTTTCACACCAGGTAAAAAGGCGGCAAGCCTACAATGCTAATAAAGTAGAAAATTTGCCCAGCCAACTAGAGTCACAGTACAAGTGAACCTACTGTAACAGTTTCAGTTACTGTCTAGGCCTACTTACTATATTTTCTGGGATAAGACAAGTCAACTTTTTTTGGCATCCATCATCTTGGTTTGTAATTATGAATGAATCTGATAATCTTGAAATCTTGTCGCCTCTCCTTATGAACAGGAACAATAATCAATATGCTTTTTTAGAGTGGTTGTAAAAATACCTTCAATAAAAGACATAGGTGAGGTGATAATTAAATCAGCCAAAGGCACAGATATACAGGGTGATTCACCACCAAATGGACATAGCTTAAGGGTAGGTCCAGTTTTTCCAGGCGAACCAGGATCTGGTTTTGAAATTTCTATAAAGTTGTTCGTTTCGAAACTACAGGGTGATTCATGTATTTCGTAGAATTTTTTGACAAGCTGTATCTTCAGAACGACTCAATGGATTCAATCGAAATTTTGTGAGTTAATTCCTCTATTGATAGCTGACACATCGCCCTATCAAACAGTTCATAATTTCCAGGGCCAGCTTCGAAAAAAAAACTTCAAAGCTTTTTTCAAAAAAAGACATTCTGTATGCATATTTTTCAAAATTCATTTTCATATTCAGAAACCACATGGAACATGCTAATAATATCGCAAAAAAAATTGCTTGGCACCATTGAGCTGTCAATAAAATTTTGATGATCCTGAAAATTTTTGAGGTTAGGATTTTTTGTGAATTGATAATTCAAAATATTTGCAAATGATCTATTATGGCCTTGAATTTTAGCCGTTTCGTCGAAAAAATTTTGAAAAAATTTTCACGTTTTTTCGGTAGCAAAAAAAAATTTCATCAGAATTTGGAAAAAAAAAATTGTTACATCCCTCAACTTCACTTCTATCCCACATTGAGCTGAAATTGAGGGACGTGGCATAAATGTTTCGAAAATTTTGATGAAATTTTTTGTTGCTCCTAATTTGGTACTGGAAAACGTTGAAAATTTTTTTTAATTTTTGTGACGAAACGGCTGAAATTTCAGGCCGTGATAGATCATCTGCAAATATTCCAAATTATCAATTTACAAAAAATCCTAACCTCAAAAATTTTCAGGACTATCAAAATTTTATTGACAGTTCAATGGTGCCAAGCAATTTTTTTTGCGATACTTATAGCATGTTTTGTGTAGTTTCTAAATGTGAAAATAAATTTGGAAAAATATACATACAGAACGTCTTTTTCGAAAAAACTTTGAAGTTTTTTTTATCAAGGTCGGCTCTGGAAATTTCGAACTGCTTGATCAGGCGATGTGTCAATTATCAATAGTAGAATCAACTCACAAAATTTCAATCGAATCCATTGGATCGTTCTAAAGATATGGCTTATTCAAAAAATCGACAAAATACATGAATCACCCTGTAACTTCAAAACAAACAGCGTTAGAAAATTTTCAAAGCCAGATCCTGGTTTGCCTGGGAAAACTGGACCCACCCTCAGGCTATGTCCATTTGGTGGTGAATCACCCTGTATATTCAACAACGTGTCGAAGAAAGGAACAATAAGGAACACCGTCACTATCACTACCGCAAGAAGACTTGTCGCGTCGGATAATTGAATTATCACATCGGCCATCTCCCGCGAAGTTGCAGGTGAAAGAAAAATGTTCTTATCGAGCACTTTGGAACCCGACACAGAACCGGCTGACTTAATTCCTGTTTTCACCGAGTCAGCTATCTCTTTAACAGAATCGGTGAAATACCTCTATTATCCTATTAGAACACTGATGCAGTCCCCAAACCCACGACATCACCTCCATCAACATTCACAAAGGATGAAGGCAGTTCAGACCTACGTTTATTAAGGTTGACATCATCTTTTATCAAATTCCAAGCAGTTTTCGAAATGTTGCAGTTGGGTCTAAGAAATTCGCGATCATAATAATTCTTCCTTGCAAGGGCCACAGCTGCATGCCCTTGCTGCATGCATGGTGATTGGATTGCGTTTCATTATCCTGTGTCTGTCAAGAAGTTCAGCGTCACCTGAAATTCGACATTCACTCTATATTTCCATTGATCAGTAAGCTACAAATTGACAAAACAAAAAATCTCGAATCAACTGATCTCGAATTATCTTTTTTGTGGAACCAACCCAGGGTGAGAGTTAAGTATTAGGTGAGAGTTCTTAGTAATTTGAGAAAGTAACTTACAGGACTATAGGCTATCTGATTTCTACATGATACTAGTGGGCTGCGATTCAAGCCGCGATCGGCCGATGGCGACCGGAAACACAGCCCACACGAATCATGTAGAAATCAGACAGCCTATACCACGTCCTCACAATAAGCACTTCGCTTAATGGCGCACTTTGAATTTCAATAATAACCTGGTATTCTGTATTAACAGAAAATTAGCGCACAAATATTCAAATTCCTTAAATTCATCATGGGAAAAACCATATTTGACCTACCTCTGATGGTCCAAGCTCTAACGGATTCTTCAGCAGGAACATGACAAGTGCCATCAGCAAAAGTGACGTGAATATGCAGTGTTTTTTTTTAACCAAAAATTTAATTCCAATCATTTTCCTGTTCACATCCAGCTTACGGTACTGTTTTTCCGATATTCCACAGACTCTATACTTCTGTAGGATGATCTGAAGACGCTTCTCGGACTTCTGCATGATGTCGAAGACGGGCTACGTAGGTAGACGCACTGAAAGCTGGAGAGCGATTTCCACTCTGGGGGTTCCCACTTATCGCTGAAAGAGGACCGCAGTCGCCTGAAACCGATCAAGTGTTAAATTGGTTTACAGCGCGTTTTAGCACACCTGCGTCCGATGTGTCGGATAACTCAAATCTTTTTATTCTAAGTCATTAAGTTAGTAGGTACCTACCTACTTATCTCCCCTTGCGGTGATGATTTTTTAAACTTAATTTTTATAACACGGTAGGTGTCCCAAATTGGATCAAGTATTTATGTATGCTTTTTGAAAACATACAGACATGAAAATCAGAAAATCCATACATAAAATCAGCCAAGTCAAACAGTTAATTACAAATCTTTAATTTATGTATAGGTAGTACGTCACTGTGACAACAAGAACATACTTATATAAAAAATATTACCACAGGAAGAACTCGTCGAGAGTATATTATATTAATATTTTGCAATTAAAAATTGCTTTATTCTTTTTTTTTCACAAAAACACGAAGTGTATCAGCGTCATCGAAACATCTGAGAACCTTCAACGAGTGATTGTACACCTTGAGACTCATGTATTGAAGACTGCTTTGTCCAAAGACAAGTCTAGATAATGGGACATCAAGCAAATTGCCATTTCTCGTGAAATTGTACCCCCGTGAATATTCCGCCTCAACATGTTTGTCCGAGATTTCGGCTTACTAAGGCGATATTCCGCCTTACTAGCGCAATATTTCGGCTTAATAACACTAAATTTTGGCTTAATAACACGAGATTTCGGCTTAATAACACGAAATTTTGGCTTAATAAGGCGATATTTCGCTTTAATAACGCGAAATTTCGGCATAATAAGGCGATATTTCGTCTTAATAAAGCGAAATTTCGCTCTAATAAGGCAATATTTCGGGTTAATTATACGAAATTCTGGCCTGATAAGGCAATATTCTAAATAAATAAATAAATAAATAATTCATTTTTCATCACAGATACATGTAGAAAAACGCCCGACAGGCTCTGAAGCCCAATTATTAGACGAAAAACGTAATTGTATAATATAATATAAAACAGGTACAAATAGATTATCACATAGACAACAGCTCACAAAAATAAATCCATTTATTCTTCTTGTTGCAACAAAAAAATATCAACTTTTGCTTCTACTTCGCCATAGCGGGAATACATTTTGTGCAAAGGAGCCATCCATAAGTAACGCATTGGTGCGAGCAGTTGGCAGGTTGAATACATTGTTGTGTCTTGAAGAGAGGCGTGGTACTTTAAATTCAATTGCGTTAGTCAGAGAGGAGCAGTCTATATAGCCACTGATCAGACCGAAAAGAAATGCAACGCAATAGGCGAAATTCAGTGCCATTTCTGCGCTGGCGCAACCATGGTAGGGGATTTGAGAATAGTGCCGTATGCTAACACATGTAAAAAGCGTAATTTCAACATTGTCTATTATTGAAACGGCTGGAAATGAAACTTTCAAATAAGCTATGGAAAAAAGAGTGTTTCTTGATCTTTCATTGTGTTCAAGACCAGTAATGATGGATCAGTTCTAGATACACAATGAGCGAAAATATGGTAACGTGTTTATCAGTTGGTGTGTTTTTGAAAATACCGCCCTACTTCTGGTATTCTTCTCTGCCTTACGGTTGCCGTCCTGTCTGTCAGTGGCATGAAATTGCATGTAAACAAATGGTAACTAAAATTTTATCGGGTTATACAGGGTGATTCACCACCAAATGGACATAGCTCAAGGGCAGGTCCAGTTTTTTTAGGCGAACCTGGATCTGGCTTTGAAATTTTTCTAACGCTGTTCGTTTCGAAGCTACAGGGTGATTCATGTATTTTGTAGAATTTTTTGACAGGCCATAACTTTTGAACAACCTAACAGATTGGTTTGAAATTTTGTGGGTTTATTCTTCTATTGATATCTGACACATCGCTCTATCAAAGAGTTCCAAATTCCCGGGGCCGGCCTTGAAAAAAAAAATTTGAAAGCTTTTTTCAAAAAAGACACTCTGTATGCATATTATTCAAAATTCATTTTCATATTCAGAAACAACATGAAACATGCTATCAATATCGCAAAAAAAGTTGCTTGGCACCACTAAGCTGTCAAAAGAAAATTGACAATCCTGATGATTTTTGAGGTTAGGATTTTTTGTAAATTAATATTTTCAATAATTTACAAATTATTTATTATGGCCCCAAATTTCAGCCATTTCGTCATAACAATAAAAATGACATTTTTCTCGTTTTCTCAGTAGTAACAAAAAGTTTCAGCCGAATTTAAAAAAATATACTGTAACGTCCCTCGGCTTCACTTCTATCCCAAATTGAGCTAAAATTGAGGAACGTATTAAAATTTTTTTGAAAATTCTGATGAATTTTTTTGTTACTTCTGAGAAAACGAGAAAAATGTCATTTTCGTGTGTCTGACAAAACGGCTGAAATTCAGGGCCATAATAGATCATTTGCAAATATTCAAAAATATTAATTTAGAAAAAATCCTAACCTCAAAAATCTTGCGATTGTCAAAATTTTCTTAACAGCTCAATGGTGCCAAGCAATTTTTTTTGCCATATTATTAGCATGTTTGATGTAGTTTCCGATTTTGAAAATGAAATTCGAAAAATATGCATACAGAATGTCTTTTTTAGAAAAAAGCTTTGGAGTTTTTTTACAAGGCCGGCCCTGGAAACTTCAAACTGTTTCATAGAGCGATGTGTCAGATATCAATAGAAGAATCAACCCACAAAATTTCAATCCAATCCATTCGGTCGTTCTGAAAATACGGCTTGCCAAAAAATTCGACAAAATACATGAATCACCCTGTAACTTCGAAACAAACAATGTTAGAAAAATTTCAAAGCCAGATCCTGGTTCGCCTGGTAAAACTGGACCTACCCTTAGGCTATGTCCATTTGGTGGTGAATCACCCTGTATGTATAATATATCAGAGGTTTTGTGTTTTCAGTTTTTTTTTCAGAAATGACGGGCAGTTTGTTGAGTGCCTGGCTGCAAAAACCGTACGAAAAGAACATTACAGTTCCATTTCATGTGTGTTCCCAAAAAACATCACCTTCTAGGCAACCAGTTATACACTGAAAACGGCTTTTTCGTTCTTTTCGGAACACTACGCGCGGAATTCATTTTTTCGACAGCAATGCACATGGACAACATCATTCCACATAATCTAGCATGGAAGTCAGGAGTTTCTTGTCATCTATTTTCCTTTGTTAAATCGATGGCTGAAAATCTGCGGGTTTTGACTTTTCCTAGCTCGCGCAGACGCATGAGTTCCATCCCCTAGCTTTGCGAACCTACAGCGCAACTCGTGCCGCTGAATATCGCATATTATATAAACATTCCGTAGCAAGCAGTACCTTCACAAGTAATTCGTAATCGCGGCCAGTACCTACATGAAGGCGGAATATAAAGAACAACAACAATAATCGGCTTATAATTGACGGTAAGCTCAACGGCCACAATATCGATAGCTCTGATTTCAAGAAATATACCACAGGCAGAGGGCAAGTCTATTGGCGAGTAAGGCAGCAGTCACACTGAGCCACCCACCACCACCCACTACCATCAACCAAAAATCAAACGCACGCAATGTAATGATGCTGGTCACACTGCAGCCACCTCTTACCACCGCCCAGTGGCCACCGGTGGCCATGTGTTTGAAATTTCCGAAGTGGTGGTCAGTGGTCGGTGGTTAACAATACGCATCTTGATGCGCATGCAGAACAAACATTTTGTGTATACATACAACATACAATGTCTATGTCCCGAAGAGAACAAGGGTTTCACTTTTGTCACTAACAAGTTGTAACATTTCTTGTTCATACGGTAATAAGTGTAAAATTGTTCTTCATCATCAACAAGCTGCAGCACTAATTGATGAAATTCTCCTAGTTGTTCTCTATCGAGAAACATTTGACGCACCCGCATGTTCCGGCGTTTTTTGCGGATTTTTTTCGAGATGTAGTATAAAGCTACAACTTCGTCGGTATCTGAGTCATCGGACGAAGTCATTGCAATCACAGCACTTGTCAATCTTGTCATGAGCTAGGCCGCTATTCTTGAATCGTGTGAGAAAAGTCCTTGGGAGTAAAATACATTCCGCAGTACACTGATGTAGCGAATGTTGCCTAAAATCGTGGTTTTTAGGCAACTTTCGCTACAGAACTGTAGTACGGATTATATAAAACTCCCGGGGACTGGGAAACGGTGGTTATCGGTGGACGCTGGACGGTGGCTCAGTGAGACCATGCCGGATTATTTTGCTTGGTGGTAGTGGGTGATGGTGGGTGGTAGTGGGTGGTGATGGCTCCAGTGTGACTGCTGCCTAACATTACCGATGGTGGCGCTGCTGATGCGCTTCGCATGTAAACAAACATGTCGGATAGTGCACGGATTGTTGCCCGCGCGTTCAAAAATCCTCATAATCTTATCAGTAGTAAGCGGTTTTTAATGTCCTCCAGACGTGGAACGTGGTTAATTAGTATTGCGGTAGAACTCGAAAATGGCAGAAGCGCAATTGAGTGTTATGGAGGTTTTCAATCACTTGATGGCCTCAACGGATTCTCGATATACCTACCTATCGTGATGGGAGAGGGAATTCTGAAGTCACAATTTCTCGGTTGTGAGAAAGCGGTCGAAAGCGAACCCTATCAAGCATCAATTTTAACATAGACATATTTGGATTGTGTTTACAAACAAGCGCATGGTATGAATCTCCTCACGAGGAACTGGGAATGTAATTGAAAGAAATAGTAGTAGCAGTTCCTGTGAAATTGGAACGTTCAAATGCACTTGCAAAAGCAGGCCAGTCCGGGACATACTGACATACACATAAACATATCGCAGACTGTGCTTCTTCGATGCAGCCATAAAAAGTTCCCATTTTCAGCGACACTTCCCAGGCTTTTCTCGTGTCATATTTTCCACAGTGCCGAGTTTGTCATCTTGACTACCCAGCCTGCGTCTTTCGCTTTCGACGGGAAACGGTGAAAATGTAACTCTTTCTTTTTCCGGTTTCCACAGCGCTACTCGCACTCGGAAACACAACAAATTCTCCGCCACTTTTTGTCACTATCTATCTTGCCACCTTCCATTCTGATGCCACTTTTGCTTCCCAGTCGTCGTACACGTGCCACTCCTATTTAAAAATGGAATGCTTTTGCAACCGACGACACCTAGTATATTCAAGATAATGAAACATGCGTGGCTCACGTACTTTGTTGGAAAAAATTAACGCCGCGTCAAGTCAGATGGGGTCAATTGAAGTCGCCAAACACCGCAACGCTCATAAGAGCCCACACAAATCTGAGGTTGATCCGTGCACAAACGTCGTTTACACGTTGGCCGTCAGATGGCGTATTCGATCTTGAAACTCGCCAATACACCGACCTCTGAGCTCCCTTCGGGCGGCCAGAGCAACACCACCGCCTCGCACACAGTTTACATCTCTGAAACTACGGTCGCGCCTGAACACGTCATAACGATCAAGGAAAAACAGTTCACCGTCGCGAATGTCGTCGTGAAGCCACGTCTCAGTAAGGGTGAAGCAGTCATACAGGTCCCCAGGTCGTTATTTTGCCCTAATAACGTGAAATTTCGCCATAATAAGGCGATATTTCGTCTTAATCAAGCGACATTTTGCCTAAATAACGCAATATTTCGCCTTAATAACACAAAATTTCGTCTTACTAACCCGTCAAATAATTTCACTAAATGTGTCTGTAATGGGATCTAGGAAAAAACGCCCCCAGCAAAACACCCCCAGAAAAAACGATCCCGGAATAAACACCCTTGGGAAAAAATACCCCCGGGAAAAAACACCACCGGGAAAAAGTGCCCCCGAGAAAAAACGCCCCCCTATGTTGTCTTCAACGTAAATTAAGCCCTATTCCCCATTGAATTTTCCGTGGCTTCCGGAGCAGCGTTGTGTCGTTAAGTCATGTCCGGAGCCCTATCGGGCCCCATTGTGTCTTCAAGTGTAGTTGGAGCTCTATTGAGCCCCCTTATATTATGTTTTTCCTCGTTTTTTTTTCATGGCTCACGGACTATAGGTACATACCAGTAAGCCCCATTTTGCGTAATTTTGTAATACAGACCTCTATTAGGCCCCCTTGTGTCTTCAATAAAGTTTGAAGTTCTGTTGAGCCCCTTTGCACTTTTCTGAGTCTTTCAGAGCACTAGAAAGACCCTTGTGCATTTATGTTATATCGGGTCCCAAATTAGGCCTCCTCCTGGTGTCTGTAAGTACCGTATGATCAAAAGCTTATTTCCTCCTCTAAGCAGGCTGTGGTCTGGTCATTGGCAGGCAAAGGAGGCTGATTTTGTCCAGGCCACAGCCTGCCTAGAGGAGGAAAGTTTTTGATCATACGGTATAATTTGGAGCCCTAATGAACCCCCTTTATGTGCTTAATGGCTTCCAGAGTTCCGCTAAGCCCCCTTTTGCCATCTTGTGTTATACATGCACCATTGGCCCCCTTTATTATGTTTTTTTCGTGGCTTTCTGAATTCCATTAAGCCATCTTGTGCGTTCTTGCATTGCTGGAAGCCCTAGTGTAAGTCCTTTGTGCCTTCATGTGATATACGGAGCTGTATCGGACCCCGTTGCGTTCGCCAGTGTAGTTTGAAACTAATCTCCAGCTCCAGCTGTCACAAAATCAATTTATTCAAATATTTTCTGAACAAGGGGTTTCCGATGTGACTGAAAAACTTGTTGATGGAAATCGGTTTTTGTTAGTTTTTTTTCTACAAGTAGAAACTCCTCCAAAGAAAAATGTACGAATAATGCTATTAAATTTTCAAAATTTGCAAAAAAAATGAAATTTTCGAATTTTTCTTCGAAAATTTGGAAACCAGATAGCAACGCCTATGCATATTTATTCAAGAAAGTCGCATACCGAATTTGAACTTTCTATTTTAAAAAAAGGTACTAAAAATGGTTTCTACCAATTCATTTTTTCATGTTTACTGGAAAACCATTTTTTTTTACCTTTGTTTGAGAATCGAAAGTTCAAATTCGGTATGCGACTTTCTTGAATGAAGATATATGCATTCCTATTTGGTTTTCAAATTTTCAAAGGAAAAATCAAAAATTTTCAATTTTTTTTGCAAATTTCGAAAATTTAATAGCATTCTCCGTTTTTTTTTTGAGAAGGAAAAAGAACTAACTAAAACCGATTTCCATCAACAAGTTTTTCAGTCACATCGGAAACCCCTCTTGTTCAGAAAATATTTGAATAAATTGATTTTGTGACAGCTGCATGGAGATTATAATTTCCATGTGGCACGTCAATATGGCGCTAATTGTGGAACTAATATAAAAACCAGGACCACAATATAAAAACCATATAAAAACCAGAACTAATATAAAACTAAACCAAAACCAACTGAGAAAGGTTTTGCCACTTTCCACAGTTTACTGGGTAGTTCGCGATGGGACTTCGTGTTGGGTGGTGATGTTGATGAGCGTTTCCGATTATTTTCAAATTTTGTGGTCGAGGCCTTCAACGGTTCGTTTCCGGAGAGGGAAATCAGGGGAAAGACTCGCGATGGTGGAATAAGTTGGTTTTCGCAGAATCTCAGAGACATGCGTGACCACTTACTGTACCTTAATGATCTGTTGAGGGTCTGCAACACCCAGGAGCTGCGTCTCAGTCGTAATGAATTCAAAAATAGATACCGACGGTGCATCAAGGAGTCAAGAGTCCGTGCTAGTGACAGGTATATCAGTGAATCTTCCAACAAAACAAGAGACATGTGACATATGTGGCGTCTTATAAATGTTAAGAGAGGAGGCAATGTTGTTGACGCGGTGACCAACATATCACCAGAAGTTCTTAATGATTACTTTGTCACGATTCCTCAACAAACTGTTGAGGGTATCACAAACACAGGGGAAGATCCCTTGGATATCATGAACAATGTGATCCCTCGCGATGTGTCCTTTTCACTGAGACCGGTGACTCCAATTGAAGTGAGGGACATTATAAAGGGACTTAAAAACAGTAAAGCAGTAGATGTCTATGGATTAAACACATATGTAATTAAAAGAAACGTTAAACATTTTGTCACCCCTCTCACGAACCTGGTCAATGAATGTTTTTCCTCAGGGGTGTTCCCCAGTTGTCTTAAAATTGCGTCCGTGATTCCTGTTCCTAAAAAAGGAAATAAGGAGAATGTTGAAAACTACCGTCCCATATCCCTGCTTCCGGTATTTTCCAAGGTTATCGAGAAAGCCATAAGCCTGAGAGTTGCTGAATATTTTGAATCTAAAGAACTGTTCAACCCGTGTCAATTTGGTTTCAGGAAACACCGCAGTACGACTGATGCTATCGTTGACTTTGTTAATTTTGCGGTTGAGTGTTTTGAGGAGGGCAGCTATCAGATGTCAATGTTTCTTGATCTCAGTAAGGCTTTTGACTGTGTGGATAGAGATATCCTGATAAAAAAGCTTAAAAGGTACAACTTTGATGAAAGAAGTCTGAGACTGATTAAGTCATATCTGACGGATAGATATCAGGTTGTCAAAGTGAACGGTAAAGTATCCTCAAAAAAATTAATACCACTCGGAGTGCCGCAGGGGTCTATCTTGGGACCCTTACTTTTTTTAATATTTGTCAACGATTTCTCAGCGTACTTGCCCACATTCAAGTCAATCATTTATGCCGATGACACCACGGTCTCGGTTGTTGATAAGACCCTAGAATCAACTAAGGAAAAATATGAAGCAGCTCTCTCGAGGGCTCTGCATTGGTACTCTACTAATAAACTCTGTATGAATGTCAACAAAACGAAAAAAATGCTCTTGACCCTGAGATGTGTTAGCGGATGTGAGGATTGCGATTCCTCTGCTGTTTTCCTGGGTGTTGAGCTGGACTCGGGACTGCGATGGCAGAATCATGTTGATGCACTAGCCACGAAGCTCTCGAGAAATATCTTCCTACTTAGAAATCTATCAAACAGTGTATCGCGTGAGGTTCTGAGAACCGCGTACTTTGGACTCTGTAACTCTCTCATCTCGTACGCTACACTCGCGTGGGGTAACGGTTCGGGTGCACATAGAGTTTTTCGGCTGCAACGCAGAGCGGTACGGATAGTTGGCGGCCTTGGTTACAGACAAAACTGTAGGGATGCCTTTATAAGTCTGGGAATACTGCGTGCTTTCCACCTAGCCTCAAGTTCGGTACACCTGCCATTTACGCATGTGCGGGTTCCAAACGGTGCTTTCCATCTACGTGTTTCTACTCGGTTCTGCGCCGTTCATTGGATCACGTAAAATTTTGTGCCACACCATGGAACATGTGCCGTCTGGTGGTATTTGTACCGTCTAGGTGGAAAGCACCCACTCACTCTTCCGTGTATTTACATCCTGCACAGCCTTTTGTACGCGTTTGGTAATCGAGAGACGGTCGTCTCACAGCAGGATGTCCATGGCTACGATACACGCCACAAGACGGACCTGCGTCTGGATTTCTGTCGCCTTGCTTGCACACAGAGGGCTCCTCGGTACATGTCGCTTAGGTTGTTTCGTGGGCTGCCCTTGAGAGTGAGATCTCTTGGAGAAAAAGAGTTCAAGAGAACGGTTGTAAATTTTTTGAGAGACTCAGCGTTTTATAGTGTATGTGAATTTTTTGAAGCCGATTTAAAAGATCTGTTCTAAATTTTGTTGGGTCCATATGCATTAGGCCACCATTCATTCACTCTACCGCTCAGACATGCCAAAACGCAAAAGCCCACCGCGAATTATCCCACTGATTCTGCAAGCCACAGCTCAAACATCAAACCGGAGAAAAATCCACTGCTCAATATCCCACTCGTGACGACATGGCGCAAAAGTCCACAGTGCATTTTGCCACCGCGCACGCATTACACCGTTCAACATGCAACCGGAGAAAAACCCACCGCTCAAAATCCCACTGGGAGCGACAGAGCGCGAGAATCCAAAACTCGAACATCCCAAAGCGCAAAAGTCCACAACGCATCCTGCCACCGCGCACGCATTACACCGTTCAACATGCAACCGCTCAAATACCCACTGGAAGCGGCAGAGCGCAAAAGTCCACAACGCATCCTGCCACCGCGCGCGCAGTACACCGTTCAACATGCAACCGCTCAAAAGCCCACTGGGAGCGACCGACAGAGCGCGAGAATCCAACACCGATCATCGAACATCCCAAAGCGCAAAAGTCCACAATGCATTGTGCCACCGCTCAACATGCAACCGGAAAAATACCCACCGTTCAATTTCCTACTCCGAACGACATGGCGCAAAAAATTTGTTGTAATTTTTTGTATTTACATTCAGTGGTTTATTTCGAATTGTTTATTGTTGGACGGATCATGTGCTAATAAACTACATAATTACGAGCTTTCCACAATAGGTGGGTAGGTACCTATAATGCAGGAGGTTCCTTTTCAGTGGTAGGATAGTGTAGTTGTTCAATATGTAGTATAATTGTTCAGTGAGTACCTAGTGGTAGCCTAGTTTGTAATTGAGAAATGAAAACTTACGTCATGCTAGATATGGACTTGGGTACCTACTTAATTATATTCATATACCTATTAGCGCACCAAAGACGGGATCTTTTTCTAATGACGTTTATGAGCGATGAATCACTCGTTTCTTGACGATATGTTTTTGCAGCAAAAAGCTTTTCTTGAAGCTTTCGTTATTGACTCACTTAAAGGTGACAGATTTATTTCAAACCCCAGAAATCAGTTCTATCAACCACTAATCCTCTATACGCATATAAAAGGATTCAATCGCATCGAGGGTTAATTCAATCCCAGTGTGTGTCCGATGTAAAGAGTGCAGATCTCCAAGATATCAAAAGTTAAAAGTGCCAAGTCCTGCCTGACAAGCCAATCCATCGCAAAGATGAACCCTACAGGTTAGAACAAATTGTTTTATTCTACGCGAAAAATTATTGCTAGAGATTGCTTGTGAGCGCTGCCTTTTTAAAATTATGGTGATACATCTATGGGAATTATTTAATCTATGCGCTAAATTCATGCTGAAATAAGTGAACAGTAATAATGCGGAATAAGACATATTGCTCGTAGCTTTAAGGTTTTAGCAGTAATTAAAATTGAAACGTACCTTGCTTTTGTCATGTATACCCTTAGACCAATGGATAATAGGTTAGTGAATATCGAGTTTAATTTTGAAACCCTTCCGTAGGAAAAAGATGACTCATGTTTGTGAAAACGTACCTACTCACGCCTCACAAAAACCAAAGTTTTAAACCACTGGTTTACCTGGTTTATTGCCGGTGTTTAATTCATTTATTCGCGGTACGGTGCCTAGCCATCCTGATCCTGACGTAATGACCTGACAATTAAACACGATTTTACAAAACCGTAAGTACCAATAATAATAATAATAATAATATTAGACGGCCCCGTGGCGCAGGCGGTCGAGTGGCTGCCTGCGACGCGGAAGTCCCGGGTTCGATTCCCCGTGAAAAGTCTGGGTGTTGTGTTGTTCGAAATTTGCACTTTTCTGAGTCTGTATAATTGATAAAAAAACGGGCAAACTCCTATGGTAAGAAAAAGCCAATAAGGAGGAAAACATTTATTTTATTTAAATTTTTTTATTTATAATAATATTAAATGCAGCACCGTCGGTAAAGATCCCGCGATACCTTACAGGAGCTCTGGACAGATGAAGCAATATGATCCATTTGTCCGGATGTTAAGAGGAAGATCATTTTATGATCAAACGAAGCCCCTTTACATGTGTGATGCTTGGACTCTCCCGGACCCATAAAGACCGGTAGCCACCGGCAAAATTAGTGAAGGCTTTGTATACAGGGTGGAGCAGAATTTTTTTTAATGAAATTTGTATTTCGTGAACCGAAACGGATGGAGTTGTGTGAAACACCATATCTGTTCCAAATTTTGCGCTTTTTAGGATAAAGAAATCCTTTTTCGATTACCTTGTGCCATTTTTGAAATATCATGAAGAAAAAGAAAGCTGAAAATTACCTTTCCTTGATGGCTGAAAATTCAAGATGCGATTTATATGCTCTGAGTGGTGTTTTGAGTGAAAATCGAGGTAAGAATCTAACCATAGTGCTGTGTGAACTTCACCATTACGAGGACATGCACACGTCCCCACAAATTTTAAGTGCTTTTTACGTGTTCTCTGGGGCCTCTTTACCGCAGAAAGCTCAATATCCCAATATGTCCCTACAATTATAGGCCAAGAATAGTGTGTAAAACCATATAATTGTAATCGAAATTGTGGGGACCTGAGTCAGAATCGCTAGATGGCACTGTTTGACTAATTTTTCTAGAGAGACTAATTTTCCATTTCTGAACCATACCGATTCATCGAGGTCCCCATAAAATTCTCATTATTGTGGGGACATCCAAAATCAAATTTACACAATTCAATATAATGTTGGTCGTATTATACCGTATGATCAAAAACTTCTCTCCTCTATGCAGGCTGTAATCTGGTCAAGTCAGGTCAGGTTTGCCTGCTAAAAACGAGGCTGATTTTGGCCAAGCCACAGCCTGCCTAGTGGAGGAAAGTTTTTGATCATACGGTTTTATAATTATGTATAGGTGGTGTGTAGGCATAGGTATTGTTAGTTGTAAATATAAACTGCTCCACAATGGAGTAGACGCCACGTATCATCAAAAAAACGCAATCAGGGGTAAAGCTCAGGCGTAGTACAAGCACAACAAGAAAGTTTCTAGGGGGCTCCTCCTTTCATGGAAAATGAAGTTCTACCATTATATTCAGGGGTTTGATAAACTTGCAAAAAACTTGTTTTACAGCTGAAATATTGATGAAATTCAACGTGCCAAAAACAGACAGTGACTAGCGTTGCATAAAGTGCCCCCTGTCTGGCCCAACGCCAAAGTTTCGGGCTGTTTTTAAGTTCAAGATATCCGGAACGGTTGTAGGAACAATCGTGCTCAATGTCAACCACCGATTCATTGGAAGTGATTCAATCTTGCGAGAAAATAGAAAATAGGGCAAATCTGTTACATTCCATATTAAAATTCATATCTTCTGTGTAAGACCTCCAATCTAGGTAATTCCAAAACCGCTTTGAGACAAGGCATCACACTTCATGATTTTCACATTAGAATTTGAAAAAAAAAAATTGGGGGCGATTGGAGGTTCGATGAAATCATCGCAATTTTCCACCTTTTTACATAATTATCACCCTATAGAAATTTTACATGCAGTTTCTTGACATTCACAATTACAGGATCAAAAGAACTATTGTGCTAAACTGAAGATTTGACTAAGTAACGTCAAAAACAAGCGAATCTCTACAGCGGTACCCTGGCACCCCATCATGCGCAAGCGGCAAGCGCAAGCGCAAGCGTTGTGCCGGCAGGAGCTTCTCAAGATAGATAACTAGACAAAGAAAGTAGATCCAGCTGGTCTACTTTCTCTATTTAGTGATTCACCTGGAGCAGCTCCTGGCGCAAAATGAAAGCCGTTAAGAAGGCGGAAATGCGCAATGTCCGCGTACTGTACCGGGTGATCATTTGAAAACTATCCACCTGCAATAACTCCCGATTCCTAGTGAAAATGTCTTCGAACAAAAACAGGTCGATTTTTATATCGAGGGGGACATCTGAAACATACATTAGCGAATTTCTATCTTTAGCCCCCTCGCCCCCACTTACCCCAACTTTGAAATTTCAAATGACACTACCTACTTTGCGATACATCAAATCCAACAGAATTAGATTCTCTTTCTGGAAATATTTATAACATTTTTAACCCCACCCCTCTTCCCCCCTAAATTCTCTGAGTGTCCAATTAAATATTCTTAACCTCTCAATTCTCTTCAATGCAGTCAACGTCATCCTGCACAGCATCGAAAGAGAAAATTTTCTATGGAAAGAGTGCCACCCAAATTCACCCCTTCGCTTCCCCCTCCTCACCTTGAAAATCTAAAATGACGATACCTACTTTGTGATACATCAAATTAAAGGGAATTGAATTCTCTCCCTGAACACAATTTTTTCGAAATTTTTAAAACCCCCCATTTTCCTACTAAAATACTTCAAATGTCCAATTAAATGGGGGCGGTTTTTAGCAGTTTCTTCATGTCGGCGGCGCATATTTAAGACGGAATGTTTCTTGGCTCACGTTTATAAGTGCCAACTATGTATTATTCAAAAAATGAGAACACCAGAGCATCAGGTCTGATAGAAAGTGCAATATTATGTTATTTCAAGTTTATCGGGGGCGGTTTTCTCTATGTTGGCGGCGCAATATAGACATCCAATATAGCCTAGCCCTCCTTTGGGAGTGGCAGCTATGTAACAGCAAAAAAATTAGAAAGCTAGGTCGTCTAGTTTGGGGGGAGTTCGAGGAACGGACGGACGGACAAAGCGGTTGCAATAGCGATTCTCATCAAGATGGAAAATGCGCTAAAGACATAGCACCCGTCTAGGCTAGCCAAGTAATGGGGTGAAAACCGTCACACTGTAAGAAATAATCGTGAATTTCCCATGCGGCCACATTGCTTTTTTCCCATACTTTTCAAAATACCATACATGCATGTAGTGCGGGCGCTAAGAGCCAAAATCGGGATGAACCTTGCAAATGGTGATGAAAGCATGAAATTCGGTACACGTACTCAGAATAACCACCTCTCTTAGATAAGAGCGAGGATAAGAGGTGGAGCCACGCCGAATTTTCACAGGAAGGGGGCTCGGGGGGCTCCTGAAAGTTTAAGGTGCTAGGGCTCCCACCAAACTGCTTATTAGTTCGTTTTATCAATTAAAAAGGAAACTCATGAATATATCGTGAAAATTGACGACGTTTATCGCCTTGTCCCGGGAATTTTTTATGATGAAAATAAATAAGTTCTTCGGCAGAACACACAAATTGGTTTTATTTTATTTTCACCTACAAAGAATTGATAAGGAGATGTGCAACACGTTGTTTCCCACAAATTCGTATCCTCTGAATTCGTTTGTGGAGTCAAAATTTTGATGGTATATCTTCTTGAAGAGGGGCATTCCAAAGAGTAAGCTATTTTCAACACTAAGTTCAAACTTTTTTTTTTCAATGTTCTGGATCGAAATCAATCAATCAGTCAGGACGATGTAAGAGAGAAAATAAAGCTTAACGAATTCACCACATCATAAACCCACAAGCTAACTAAGTAATGGGTCACCTAGCTGATTGTGAACAAGAAGAAGAAGAAGAAGATTAGTGATAATCATCTGATTCTTTTGTTTTACTCAAGTTTCGGTCCATTAGTTACCAATTTGTGTATGTTTGCTTTATCATATTGTTTTTGTTTTGCTAAGAATCATATACCAGTTTATCTTCATGTTTTGTATTTGGTCACTTTGTTCACATAAAATACATGCAATTTATGACTTCAGTAACTTGATAACTCCCTTTGATTTGCAGTAGGAAGTTGATGTATCATCCATTTTTAAAGGTTTCTGATGCGACTAAAAAAGTTGTTGACGGGAATCGGTTTTATTTTATGTTTTTCGTTAAGTGAGAACTCCTTCAAAAAGAAAATGTACGGGCAATGCTATCAAATTTTGTGAATTTCTGGAAATTTTTTATTTTGATTTTCGAAAATTCAAAACTAGATAGCCCTGACAATACATCTTTCCTCAAGAAAGTCGCATGCCAAAGCACTTTCCAGTTCTAAAAAAATGGTACCAAAAATGATTTCTCGTAGACATGAAAAAGTGAATTAAGTAGTAGAAATCATTTTTGGTACCTTTTTTCGAAAAAAAAAAAGTTCAAACTTGGCATACGACTTTCTTGAGGAAAGATGCATTGTCGATGCTATCTAGTTTTTGAATTTTCAAAAATCAAAATTGAAAATTTGCAAAAAATTTTGTAAATTTTCGAAATTTGATAGCAATGCTAGTACATTCTCTTCTTGAAGGAGTTTCTTTTTGACGAAAAAAATATAATAAAACCGATTCCCGACAACAACTTTTTTAGTCGCATCAGACGCATTCTGTATTACATGAGCTATGACATATCGATCTCTTTTCATTTTATCTGACCAACGGCCGTTTTGTTGATGTTTTTAGTAGCAAATATCAGTTAAATTGGAGTATATTTACTTGAAATATGCTAATAGGTATGTAATAATTGTAATATTATACCTAGGGATGCAAAAAGACTCCATCAGTCAATGAAACGATAATTTCATGCCAAACTGAGCTTCTTTCCTAAACATTACAACACTGTCCCCTACTGAGCACATTTTTATGTAAGGTTGTTCTGTTTTCCTGCACCGACATAATTTGTCTTTGCGCAGGGTCTATCAGCCGCATTTTATGGTTTCTGTGGTTGTGGTAGATTTTATGAGTTCAAGAATTCACCAAAAACTGCTATTATATTTATTTTTTTAAACAAATTTTCTTCAATCAATTCTTATCTGATAGGTCTGAAAAGTATGGTATTTGAGTGGAAAATTGACTTTTTTTTCTGGTTTAGTTGGTCCAAAAAGAAGGAGTCCAAAATCGGTTCTTCATCTGATGATAATTGAGTTGAAAATGAACTCCTAATCTGGTAGGTCTAAGAATACTTGAGTCAAAAATAGACTCCTCATTTGGTGGATCTGTGAAGAAGCATAAAACTTGGTCAAAAATTGACTCCTTGTCTGGTGGCACTGAAAAGAGGGGTGATATACTTGAGTCAAAAATAGATTCATTATCTGATGGGTCTGAAAAGAAGGAGAATACTTGAGTCGAAAATCAATTACTTATCTGATGGGGTCTTAAAAGAATGGTTGAGTGAAAAATGAACTTTTTAGCTGGTGGGTCTGAAAAGAAGGAGGATGCTCGAGTCAAGAACTCAGAAATAGACTCTATATCTATATCTCTTGTCTAGTCAAAAATAAACTCCTTAACTGACGGATCTAAAAAAAATCCTCAAGTCAAAAACAGACTTAGGCCGAGACTAAGGCTTGTCCTGTATTTATAGTAAGTCAGATCTCATGTCTTTGGACGATCTTCAGAAATTGATCTACCATAGCTCACAGTGGGTGTAAAACGACGTTATTCAATTTTCAACAACCAATTTCTACCATACTCAAACGTAGAAAGATGTAGTTGTTTTTGATTATATAAGGGTGGGTTCAGTCTGAGGAGGCTGGTTCATAAAATCCAATGGGCGTCGCTGCGTTTGCGACTGAAATTAAAACTTGGGGCTAAATATAAGCTGACTTACCCCCCACCCCCCCCCCCTAAATATCCACAAGATGATCACCATAATGTATTGTTACGAAGCTCGCGACCATCCCGGCTCTTTCTAGAGAGATCTAGAATAATTACGCGTTGCATTCGGGAAGCATCGAGAGACTTCAGCGGTAGGTCACGACACGTCGAGACGTCTGGCGGAGGTGCCGTAGAAAGTACGCGTATATTCTCGACGCAGATACCAGAGAAATCTTTGTGTGCTGTAAACACCATCAGGAAGCATCCAGAACCTTCGATGCCACTATAAGAGAGGAACTCGACCTGGCATCGAGAGAGAGTTTGAATCGAGCGATCGTGGCGACAACACCTTAAGCGACATTGTTAATTTCTAAGCGATTAATAATTCTGTCCGTTATTTAGTTGTGTCGGTAGTAGCTAATAAAGTGCAGTTTGTTTACCAGTAAATCAGCGCATTTAATTTCGAGATAGGCGAACCCGAATACCGTAACAGTATAAAACCATCTTAGCTCAAGCCTGTGTTAAGATAAGCATTAAGCATTGTCTTAAGACTACCTAATAGGTACCTACTTAATGTATCTATGTATCTATGTAGTATCTATGTAAAAAAGAAGAATGATACTTTCGCAAAAAATTATTTCCTTATACCTAAGGTGGGCCTGAGAAGAAGGACGATACTTGAGTAAAAAATGAATTTCTTTTCTGGCGGGTCTAAAAAGAAGAGGGACCCTTGAGTAAAAAATCAGTTCTCCATCTGGTGGATCTGTAAAGAAGGATGATACATGATCAAAAATTAACTCCTTGTTTGATGACGCTAAAAAGATAC
Source organism: Anaspis maculata (assembly GCA_949128115.1). Classification (NCBI taxonomy): domain Eukaryota; kingdom Metazoa; phylum Arthropoda; class Insecta; order Coleoptera; family Scraptiidae; genus Anaspis; species Anaspis maculata. The sequence goes on from OX421968.1 coordinate 39,217,694, forward strand.
CAATTACATGGGTCAAAAATCAGTTTCTTATCTGATATGGGTCCAAAAAGAGTAATACTTGAGTGAAAAATGAGCTTCTTATCTGGCGGGTCTGAAAAGAAGGAGGATGCTTGCGTCAAAAATCAGCTCTTTGTCTGATGAGTCTGAAAAGAAGGATAATACATGGGTCGAAAAAGAACTCTTGGTGAGATATCTTGTCGGTGAGTCGGCGGGTCGGTGAAATGACCTGTCGGTGAGTTGGTAAGCCGCTGAAATATCCTGTCGGTGATTCGGCCAGTCGGTGATTTTTGTCCTGTCGGCGAATTGGCGATTCGGTGAGTTGGGTGTCGGTGAAATGTCCGTATTTCGGTTTTACATCCAGTGCAAAGTAAAGCAAAAAGAATTACTGCTGTCACGGCTAGATAAATGTATTGTATTATACCTCTCATATCTATTCTGTTTCGAAGAAACTGTACAAGCTAAGTGCTGAAGCTCTTTTTTCAAAATTAGTAGAGCTCCCTTTGTGTGAATAATTGGTGTGGTCCAGTTATTTTTGGATTTAGATACAAGTTTATACCTACTCACATAATATAACATTTCAAACATTGAAAATCTCTAATTTTTATCGATAAGTATTCACTACTGAAAACAGCAACGGAACGACAATTGGTCAAATTAATCGAAGAGGAATGAATATGCATTACAGAATTTAATCCAGAGAAATACAATCTCTCTTGTATAGCAAGGACCAGCCCTTGTCGCTGTCGACGCGGCCGGCCGATCACTATACGGGCACCCGATACCGCGCGTCATTTTCGATGTCGGTTTTAAAAAAATCATAACTTGACAACCGAAAGATATTTTGCGACGTCCACTTCGCAAAAACTTCCTTGGGGTATTCTCTACATATTGTCTCATACATGTATGGACTTATTTTGAATAATTGATATAGGTCCTTACAGGTCAAAGTTTTTGTGTCGGTATCTCTTGCATTTCGGACTTCTTGGTGATTTTTGCTGTTTGAAGAGGTAATTGTCAATTTGAGGAAAAGAAATTTGGCATGAAGGTTCGGAAATAATTCAAAATTACAGAGTCGAAAAAATCTGCGCTTCAACCCCCGTGGTTTGTAAGTTACGGCAGGTTAAATGCAAAACATTATGAACACTTGAAAACTAACGAAAAATCAAAATTGGGGCCCTGGGGGCCTTAGAGTCAAAATTTCGAGGTGCCAACAGAGGTTTTCATATTCAGCGCGATTCGTATACTCCAAAATGTCTTGTTCCCCAACTGATATATGAAATGCCTTTTGAAACGTTAGGAAGCGCTTTTATGAAAAATTAGCCTAGACTAGATCCCTTCACCGTAGTTTTGGGGTAAATAATTGTTTGACAACCAGCTTTCAAAGAGTTTCCAGGATAACAACAAAATGCGTGGTTTATTATTATTCGCGCGATTATAAACCTCGCTTTGCTCGGTCTATATACCTAACGGTCGTGCTCATACCGAAAAATTAGAAAATCCAGGGGAAAAAAGCTTTACCCAATGCATCGCCTTTGATCAAAGCATGCCAAATAGATCTATATATTTTGTAATCGCTGTAACTTGTGAGCTCATGTTGATCTTAAATTGTGGCAAAAGGCCCATTCATCCCAATCGTGCTATTGTTTGTGACTTTTTCATGACTTTTGATAGAGAAGACAGTAAGAAAATGAGGTACCTATATTATATATTCGGTCTCGTCCCCCAGCTCTGACTTCAACACTTCGGTCAGTTTGCCTTTTAATATGGAAGTCTTATTTACTTGGCTTTTCGTTGGTTTCACTTTCATCGAAATTGGTTAACGATTGGCCACACGGTATACCTAGAAATAGATAGTATATCGTCACGAATAGGGCCAGTCTCCCTTAGCCCTGACTGTAATCAGAGGTTTGCTCATTATTATTGTTGTTGCTTATACAGAGCTGAAACCGGGGAGGTAGATGGAAACGCAAACATTGCTTTACTACGTTTATTACAAATCAATGATAATCAAATGTTGCACACATAATATTCGACACATTACACCCGCATTGCAGATATAAAAAGGGTTTACTCACATTGTATTTAACAATCATTTAAACCTGGACCTGAGGACACAGCCTCAGTCCCTTAATGAAGAAACTGCATCGATGACCAGCAGTACTGATGACAATCAATACTAATATCAATTACCCAATACTGAATGAATTGAAATGACAAATGCGCGTACACGTGTTTTTCGTGCAAATGCCTTTGTCTGCATTCTGTTCTATTACGGAAATGATCTCTGCGTCTACTGTTGATTTGGACGGTTCGGCGACTTACATATTTTTGACTACAAGTGCCTGCTTTTTATGTTCAAGGGATCAACTTTTACTTGGGGCCCTTGCCAGGGCCCTTATGTCACCATCATGACATTTCTCTTTCCAAAAATCGTAACCGATTTCAACCCGGGCGTCATGGTAAATAGTATATTGGAAATAGAATATCTGCTGGAATTAATTCAAACAAAAACGATTTTTTCACCATGGCTAGCTTTCAGTTCCCTCTTCAACATATCAAAAGTCCTCAACTCTGGGACTGCTACAAATTAGTATACAGGGTGGAAGTTAATTTTTTTTCCTTACTTCTTTTCTTTCTTGAAAAACTGATGACTGAGAAAAACGGTTTTAGGCTAGTTTGATAGGTCATAGTCTTCCAATGAACATATAAAAAATATACCACCCAGCCACTGCTGTGTATCAAGTTACAGGGTGAAAACTATTTTTTATTTCCAATTTTTTTTCTTGGTGAAACTGATCTAGATTGAAGCCGGTTCCAGTTCTTTTGCAAGCTTATAATGTCATACTGAACATACAAAAAGGATATATCTCTGCAACTTCTGCTTTTCAATTTACAGGGTGAAAAGTCATTTTCACGTTTCAATTTTTTTCTTGTTAAAATTGGCTCACACAACAATTGCGACTGATTTTTCTGTAAACTTGAAGTTTCTAGTCAAACATATTAAAATAATACATTCCTACTACAGCTACGTTTTTTTTTATAAATTTAAATGTTTGGGTATATTTGGGTATATTGCATCAAAAATTCAAAAAATCTTGGAACGCAACCAAACATTCAAATTAGTAAATAAAACGTAGCTGTAGCAGAAATGTATTATTTTTATATGTTTGACCTCAAACCTCAAATTTACAGAAAAACCAGTCGCAATTGTTGTGTGCAAAAGAACTGGAACCGGCTTCAATCTAGATCAGTTTCAATAAGAAAAAAAATTGAAGAGGAAAAATAGTTTTCACCCTGTAACTTGATACGCAGCAGTTGCTGGGTGGTATATTTTTCATATGTTTATTGGAAGACTATGGCCTATCAAACTAACCTGAAACCGTTATTTTTCGTAATCAGTTTCTCAAGAAAAAAATAAAGTAGAGAAAAATAATAAACTTTCACCCTGTATACTGATTTGTAGCAGTCGCAGAGTTGAGGACTTTTGATATGTTGAAGAAGGGACTGTAAGCTTGCATTGGTGAAAAAATCGTTTTTGTTTGAATTAATTCCAGCAAAGCACTTATTTTTTTCTATTTCCAATATACTAAAATGCTCAATCCTTGATCTGTAAATTAATAACACAGGCCAACAATGGTTTTTGTTGCCCTTGATATAAGAGGTTTCAAATACTTTTATGCCAACAAGCCACGGAACTATGGATGGTTTTGGGATATTGGCTTTGTTTTTTTGATTTCTTTATTTTCCAGTCCAGTTCAGTCAGTATGCCCACTTTTCGCAAGGCCAATAACTACTGGCTTATAAGTTGGGGTAGAAAGATGAATCAAAAAGCAAAAAAATGCTCGTTCTATACCATTGTTTACCATAGGACAATTTCCAGGAAAAACTTATCTTTTCCAATACATACTGCAATCCAATCCTAAGGTCTTCAAAATATTTGATATATGTGATAGACTTCGCTTCTTTGAGCTTTTTTTGTTTTAATTCATTCCAAATGGCTTAAAAATGTTTTGAAAATTTGACAGGTTCGATTTTACGTGCCAATAATAAGTTTTCATCGAGGTGTTCACTTATTTCTTAACGTTCAATATCTCGAAAAATGAGGACATCAATTGGCCGGCCAGATCACTCGATCTCACGCTGCCAGATTTCTATCTTTGAGGTTTGTTGAAAGCCCAAGTTTATGCTGACAAACTCCGCACACTACAAGTCAGAACCAATATTCGAGCCGGGATTACAGCGAATAATGCTGGTTAATTGGGAGAGGAATTTTCACTCTGAAATGCAACACATTAGATTCCACGATGCGCACTTGACCAATGATATTTTTCAGAGTAAAGTAAACTGCTCAACAACTGGAATGACGGTATCGAAAATTTTGCCTTTTTTCAAAATGGCGTAACTTCAAATTGACACAACTGATTTTGTATTTGTTTTCACAGTTTTTTAAATCCATTCTCCAGTAATCCATCTCATTGACGAAATCTTGTTTTTAATCCCAATTATTTTTTTACAGGGTGAAATGTAAAACATTGCAAAATTGTGCAGAGCTCCACCGATCCCCGTTTCTGTGAATTTTTTTTTTCATATTCTTATGAATTATTCATGAAGCCTAATGTCTAATCTCCAAACGGTTGTTGTATTTCCCAGATTGGAAGTCCAACAATGACAACATGACTTTTTTACTTTCCCGACCCACCAAAATCTGTTCACAGGATAAAATGTTGGAAAATTTGCAATTTTTCCAGAGAAGAAATCTTGAAAACCGTAGGTCCAATTTCGAATATTTTTTCTTATAAAATTAATTCAATCGTTTCTCCAACTTTTATTCCAAGCACGTCTGCTCCTAAAATGAATATTTCGTGGGGCTCATCGCATGTCGAAGTTTCCACTGCAGTTTTTCCAAATTCACGGAATGTGCAAATTCCATTTTGAAAAAATTACCGTCGGGAAACTTCCGAACCGTGTCAATTTTGAAAATGGGTGTACACGTTGGAAATGGTATTAATCGTCAAAGGGGACCTCAAAACAGATAATTATATCCGTCGAAATCTCGTGAACAATTTTTAGCGCGTTCACAATACTTCCCCTCCTCGTTGGATGGTGGGTGGGGAAAGTAAAAAAATCATATCGGCATTGTTGGACTTCTAATCTGGGAAATTTAAAAACCGTTTCGAGATTAGACATCAGGCCTCATGGATGATTCATTAGAATTCGAAAAAAAAATCTCCACAGAAACGGGGATCGGTGGAGCTTAGCACAATTTTGCAATGTTTTACATTCCACCCTATAAAAAAAAGTAAGTGGAATTGAAAACAAAATTTCGTCAATGAAATGAATAGCTGAAAGATGGATCTGAAAAATTGTGAAAACAAATTCGAAATCAGTTATGTCAATTCAAAGTTACGTCATTTTGAAAAAGGGCAAAATTTTCGATACCGTTATTTCAATTGTTGAGCAGTTCATATCACTTGAAATGGCATGAAATAAGCTTTCTTCTGCTTTTTGATCCATCTCTCTTACTAAATCCACAAGCGAGTATGGGCCTCGCGAAAAATGGTCATACTGACTGGACAACCCTTCATTACTAAAGTAACAAGTTTGGCAACACTGATTGGCCTGTTACAAGAAATCAGGGACGGACGGACGGACGGACGGACAAAGCGGTTGCAATAGCGATTTTCATCAAGATGGAAAATGCGCTAAAAATGTCTAATCGTGAAAAAATCATGTCGAAAGTATTCTGCCCTTCAAGTGACTCATGAGTATAATAATAAGAGTGATATTAGAAAAACAATATGATACAAACCGTTAGGGAGCGGAGTAGGAGTACGAAAAGAACACCTCTTCGAACGTTGTTTGCTAATTGATTCATACCTATAAAAGGTATGAACGTACCTATAAACGTTTGTTTCAAAGCAAAATAAAAATTGTAGCATCAAGCACAATCAAGCACGGTCGCCATCGCGATCGGCCGATGGCGACCAGAAACACAGCCCACTAGAATCATGTTGAAATCAGACAGCCTATAATGGATTTGTCGGCGCTGCGAAGTTTGGACCATATTGCTTCACCTGTCCAGAGCTCCTGTAAAGAACCTCCTGCATTATAGAAACCTACCTATCGGTGATAGCTCGTATTTATTAATTCATTAGCACATGAACGATCCAACAATAAACAATTCGAAATACACCACTAAATGTAAATACGAAAAATTACAACAAATTTTTCAACGTCGTTAGAAGAAAATCCCGTCTTTTGTGCGCTAATATATGAATATAATTAAGTACCCAAGTCCATTAGTGTGTTTAATTGCATTTTTGCCCGGGCCTGATGAAGATGCGACAAAAATAGCGTCTAATTATTGATTGCTCCGAGATTGCCCTATTGGTGCCTCCTAGGTGCTACATATCTAGCATGACGTAAGTTTTCATTTCTCAATTACAAACTAGGCTACCACTAGGTACTCACTGAACAATTATACTACATATTGAACAACTACACTATCCTACCACTGAAAAGGAACCTCCTGCATTATAGGTACCTACCCACCTATTGTGGAAAGCTCGTAATTATGTAGTTTATTAGCACATGATCCGTCCAACAATAAACAATTCGAAATAAACCACTGAATGTAAATACAAAAAATTACAACAAATTTTTTGCGCCATGTCGTTCGGAGTAGGAAATTGAACGGTGGGTATTTTTCCGGTTGCATGTTGAGCGGTGGCACAATGCATTGTGGACTTTTGCGCTTTGGGATGTTCGATGATCGGTGTTGGATTCTCGCGCTCTGTCGGTCGCTCCCAGTGGGCTTTTGAGCGGTTGCATGTTGAACGGTGTACTGCGCGCGCGGTGGCAGGATGCGTTGTGGACTTTTGCGCTCTGCCGCTTCCAGTGGGTATTTGAGCGGTTGCATGTTGAACGGTGTAATGCGTGCGCGGTGGCAGGATGCGTTGTGGACTTTTGCGCTTTGGGATGTTCGAGTTTTGGATTCTCGCGCTCTGTCGCTCCCAGTGGGATTTTGAGCGGTGGGTTTTTCTCCGGTTGCATGTTGAACGGTGTAATGCGTGCGCGGTGGCAAAATGCACTGTGGACTTTTGCGCCATGTCGTCACGAGTGGGATATTGAGCAGTGGGTTTTTCTCCGGTTTGATGTTTGAGCTGTGGCTTGCAGAATCAGTGGGATAATTCGCGGTGGGCTTTTGCGTTTTGGCATGTCTGAGCGGTAGAGTGAATGAATGGTGGGTTGAAGAGTGGGCACCCATTTTGTTTATATGTGTATAGGTAATTGATTTGTGTAAGCATGTAATATGTCGTAAACATGAATAAATCTTATCCTATCCTATCCTATCCTATCCTATCCATCAATGCATACACAAGACACGACTAGATTCCAATTTTCATCAAAATCGGACCACTTGAACCAATTTCAACATGGCGGACAAAATGGCGGCGGATTAGAAAGAAAACATTGAAATTGTATTTTTACATATAAAACATAAATGTATTTCAAGTTTCATGGAAATTGGATCACTTTTGAGAATATTTGACATTGCGGATCAAGATGGCGACGATTTGAGAAATTATTTTTTTCTTAATTCCATTCTCCGGTGACTACATGTTACACACAAGAAGTCGATTTTCGCTAGGTCTTCTGGTTCAGGGGCAAATAATTGATAAGACAGATATAGTTAGACCGATGGACAGACGGACAGACGGACATCAAAATGCCGCTAAGAGTAAGGTGACCAACTTCAAATGAATGAAAATCAGGACATTGAAAAAAAATATATAAAACTCTATGATATAAAACAAAACACGCGAAAGGGGAAGGGGGGTCTAGAGGGGCGGAGAAAAATACCCCGTTTTCCAAAAACTTTACCGACATGAAAAATACAACTATTCCTGAGAAATGCAAAAAAAACTGCCCTGAGCTGTGTCTGGGATAAAAAAAGAGTGGAAAAAATCACTTTCGAAAAAGAAAACAAATGTTTTCTCTAAAATAAACCTTCTATTGGCAACTTAAATAATAGCACAAGAAATTCAAGTGTGATCATTAGAAATGAAATTCAATATGTAATAGAAAAAACACTGAATGAAAAACCTTCTCCTTCTTTGGTAGGTTGTAGAACCTATTGGCGAATAGGTATAAGTAGGGTTGCATTTTGACCGGTCAAATAAGATTTGGTCAATTGACGGTCAAATGACGGTCAAATCGGTCAAATATTAAAAATATACGCTAAAAGCAGGTGTTACTATCATTCAACATTATTTATTGAAACTAAATAGACAACAATTTGAATATTTCTTTAAGTAAGTACTATACCTATACATACAGGATGGTCCAGGTTATAGTAGCAATAATTCACCATTCGATGGTCCATCAAAAACTAGGTCGACATACATTTCTCCATTTTTTTTTCCAAAACGCTTCCTAAGGGAGATAGAGCCCTTCAAAGTTCAGTTTTTAAAATCTTTTTCTTGCAATAACTCTCAAGTCATTAAAGCGATTTCAACCAAATTTTGTACAAATGTTAACGAAATAGATATCCATCACTTGACGCAGATAACTTTTGTCAAAATTGTCCAATGGCGTAGATACGGGGGAATTGTTCAACTTCTCCCACCATATTTTCTACGCCACTGGATATTTTTTTGAAATTGTACTTTTTTTGAATTCCTTGTTCAATTCAGAAAAAAAAGTTACTCTTGTAAAATTTTGATTAGAGGCTTCATTTCCGAGATATTTGGGTTTGAAACTTTTGAAAACGCTTCAAAATCGCGACTTTCGAAGGCCTAAAAATTAAAATCCAAGAAAATTCATGATTCCTCACCTGGAATAAGTTTTCTAGGTCGTTAAAGTTAATTTACTGCCATTTTTTGCTGAGAAACGAGGCGTTTAGGCGTGAAAAATTCCATCTGGCCCAGTGCGGATTTGAACCCGGAACCTTCATCGCCTTTGAAAGCGGGGCCGAGCTCACCGTGCTACCGACTGGTTATAGTTTATTAAATTATAAACTACCTATCACTTTATTATTTTATATTAAGTATTTACGGGTAAGTATGCAACAAACCTCAGGTAACTTCATTTTTTGACTTCATTTTGTCTTTGTCTTAAGAGCAGTAGCAGTTCCACGGATGAGATTGAGTTGACTAGACTATTTATTGACTCTGTCGTAAAGCAGGAAAGAGCTCTCTTGAAGTAAGTTATGTTGCGCCATGTACACAAATCGCGCCAAACGAGGCCCGGGGGGGTCGTATTTGACCGGTCAATTGACCAGAGTATTTGACACGGTCAAATGACGGGTCAATTGACGGCTTATTTGACCGGTCAATTGACATCGTGCAACCCTAGGTATAAGGTCTGTTTTTTTGTACTGCTCTGCTCTAACTTACTCTGGAGCGCTTAGAGCAGAAAATAGAGCTGTCTGATTGGTCGTTGCTAGGCAACGTGGGGAAAGTGGTAGGGTGATGATGTGGGAGAGGGGTGAGGAAGTGAATTGCTTGATATTTTCGCGGCAAATTTAAAATCAGGAAAACTAGGATTTTGCTTGAAATCAGGACAAATCAGTATTTTTGCTTAAATTCAGGACAAATCAGTACATAAACGTGAAATAGGACAGAGGTGTAAAAATCTAAACCTGTCCTTACCAAATCAGGACGGTTGGTCACCTTAGCTAAGAGCAGCATTTCTAGTAAAGTAGGTACGCTAGAAAGACAATGACGTGAGTCTCGGTTTGTTTAAATATCATCGGGTGTACTCGCAAATGTCAAATAAAGAAATTTGCCATAGCTAAACTATGAACTGTCATATTTAGAGTAACGAGACCTGTCAAAAAACGGTGCTAAACGATAATTATAGTAAATTTTGTTGTTTCATTTTATTCAGTTTCATTTTTGGAGGTGCCGTTGATGCAAAAAAAAATACAAACCACAAGAACTACATATTTGGCGCGGTTTTTCCAAGATGGCGGTCTCAAGCTACTCGATACAAAAACGTATCATGGCTTATTTTCATGCTGGTGTTGTGGGGAATCCAAAAAGGTATGACACGTCAAGTCCCCAAGGTGGAAACCAGAAAGCAGCAACCACGATCGAGCAACCACGGCGAATTTTAATTTTGAATTTACGCTGCGCCCTCATCCGGACTGTTGCGCAATTTTCCCTGTCAAGATAAAGAAGGGATCTTCTTTCCACAATGCCGCACATGTATCACGTCCGACACTGTTTCCGCTTCTTGTTAAGCGATACCGCCACTTGTCGGGAATTTTGTAGCCGAGGCGGCAACACTGCGTTAAATTGACATTGACATTTCTCTGACAGCTGAGAAAATGTTAAACAATTTTCACAAATGTGGTGATCGGTAAACATAAACAAACAAACCAAGGTACCTATTTACGGAAAATAAAACATGAATTCGACGAGTTTGTACGTGACAACAAACCAGATAATTCTAAAGTCAAATCCGAGCAACCCAAACACTTGGCAGGATCTGTACCGATTGGTGCCGTACCTGCGGAACTCGTTGTGCTGTGTTGTTTGCGGAAATTTGCTGGTGGACCCCCTGACACCGACGGCGACGGTGGGACGTTGCCAGCACCATTTGTGTCGGAGATGTGTCGGAGGAAGGAAGAAAATAAAGCCGGCTTGCCCGTGGTGCAAGGACTGCAGCAATTATAGTGATAACAAAAATTTACGGATTCTGCTCCAGTGCTACAAGAAGATGTGCATAGCTTTAGTGAAATCGGGAATTTTCAAAGGACTCGTCGAACAGGCGCGAGCGTCCAGGAACCAGAGCGCCACCGGAGTGGAACGCGGCGCCGGAAATTTAATAGTGTTAATCAAAGAAGGGGCCGCTTTCCAGGACAATTACGAAAGCAAGGGGGGTCTGCCGAAATCCGCTTACAGCATCCTGCCATGCGTCTACACCAATTCTTCCACACAAACGTTACAGCTAGCCAACAATATAGATAATTCCAAAACTGTTCTGAACTCCAGCATAAACAACAATCAAAGCTCGTTGTATTCTGTCATGTTCGCCGGTACTGGGAATAAAATCACAATCAAAAGGAAGTCTAAAGAAGCGGCCGAAACCAAACCAAAGACGGTGCAAGTCAAGAGAGAAGTTGCAGACAAGGTAATACATGTTGTAACAGTAATTGAACCTAATAATAATAATAATAATAATAATAATAATAATAATAATAATAATAATAATAATAATAATAATAATAATAATAATAATAATAATAATGAAACAATACTTACTTCATTTTCAGTCGATATTCAAGAAACCACCAGCAAAATGTTCAACAAAACCTAAACGAGGTTGTCGGTGCGGCAATGCGACACTGACTCCCGGCAAACTGACCTGTTGCGGGCAACGGTGTCCATGCTATGTTGACAGTAAACCATGTTTAGAATGTAAGTGCAGGGGATGTCGAAATCCTCACAGATCTGACGGAAACAAAGTAAGTACCCAATAAAAAAGAAAAGAAACTAAGCAGGCATTTGTAGAGAATCCCCTTGGCGTTAAATTTTGAACTCAGTAATCTAGACAGTTATCTGTGAGTGAGAGTCGTAACAGTGATTGTGTCATAAGGGCTCCACAAACCTTCAATTTTATAGTGATGATTCCACTACCAACGTGTTCCTAATCCAATTTAAACAACCACTCATGAAAATTTGTACAAGTATTCCAAGAATAACATGTATTTCCAACATATTCCCGCATTTCCACATATTCCCTATTATTTCTCAAGTATTCTTCGGTATTCCTTTTATTCCTCGATATTAACAAGTATTTCCTGAAATTCCCAAGTATTCTCAGGTATTTCCAAAGCATTTCCTATGCTCCCAAATTCAAATATTTTCAGAAGTTAATATTTTTAACTCTTGAAAGTGGTGTTTTCGGGATGTTTTTGACTGATTCAAAACCAAATAATTCTAAAACGAAGCCTCTAATCAAAATTTTGCAGTTCAACTTTTTTTTTCTAAATTGAACGTAGAATTCAAAAATATTCAATTTTTAAAAATGACTAGGGGAAGGAAAAATAGGGGAGAAAAAAGGATGGCATCCCGTTATCTTTGTCCCTGAACAAAGGTGGAACGCGTTATTATTGTTCGACAGAAATTTATTTTAGTAAACTTTGTTTCAAAGGCCATCATAGCAGGTAGGATAAGGGGCCAAAAAGTGCCCCCGCTCGGATTCAACTGAAATTCACATTACATGGTGGTTACATACATCCTCCTTGGTACTAGAATATATCATACCAAATATTAGCCCGATAGCTTCACTAGGGCAACCCCCTTCCGGGAGTATGCAAATATTCGAAAAGAAAATCTCAAAAATTAGAGAGATATAGGAAAAAATTGAAAAAAACCTACAGTATACATATTGATAGTGGGCTTCTGAAATACATCAAGCCATTAAGATTGCTGAACAAAAAATATATGAATTTTGTTTTTTTAGTTTTTTCATTTTTTTTCCATGAAGGAATTTTCTTATCAAGATTTACATACCCTCAAACATTACTACTCATCTGATGTATATAAGAAATAAATGACAAATCGCAAGTCCATGCGGAAGACAGTCAAATTTTGAAAAAACATATTATTTACGCGTTAATTCAGGTGACAAAAATTGATTATTGTGAAGATAAGTTATGGCACTAAAATGATCATATTACCATTGTAGTTATATTACCTTCATTTATCTTACGCAAAAGAAAAATGTGCCATCAATGCCAAATAGTAATCAAAAGTGCTTAAAACTGCAAAAAAAACGAGGAAATAAAAAATATTTAATTTCATGAAAGAAAAGATACATGCAGGAAGGTATAACTGTGTACTAATGCATATTGATAATAACGAGACATCATACAAAACACAAACGAAATACTTTTTCATCAGAAAAGAATAAATTTTCACAAAATAGAGAAAAAATACTGGGAGAAAACACCAGTGAGGAAAATTGATAAATGTGAGGATGAGTTGATGCCACTTAAACTATTACCTTCATATCTCATACAAGAGTAAAAGTCGCCATCAGTGCCAAATAGTGTACTGAAGTGCTCAAAACTGCAAAAAATCGAATTTTCAATTTTCATGAAAAAAAAAAGATGTGCAGGAAGGAATGGATAACTACAAGCTGAATTCATAAACCACTCGATCAAAGTGAAGAAAAAGCTCCAGTGTTTTCACTATCAGCACAGCTAAGCTATCAGTGTCTCGACATATTACAGTTTGGTTTTTTTCGATTTTGACAGAGAATATTGCCAGCATGCATTCCTTTCATGATGGCTTCATGAAAAAAAAACTATGATTTTCCATATTTTCATCTAAATTCAGAAAAAGTCATGAATTGAAAAAATGGGCTAAATTTATCCCCCGTCTCTCCTTTGTTGGACGTCCCTGATAAAAATGTGAAGATCTTGTTCACAGCATCACCTTGAGCTCGTAACATGTAGAGGTCAGACCAAATTTCGTCATTTTATCTCGGCAAGTTCGGAGATATTTGCAAAAAAACATCATCAGGTTTCTCCCTAGAAGGGGCTGTAGCTTCCTCAGGGGGAATTTTATTCGACCCATGTTTATTGGAACTTCTCTTTCTGTTTTTTTGACGTAGAACAAGCTGGTTGAATATTGCGGTCTAATTTCAGAACACCTGTATAGCTTGGTGCCCATGAGGCACATGTCGCTAATCGTCGGGTACTCACAAGACACAGAAAAACTGTCAAGCCTGCTTAGTTGATAACTCTGTGCATGTTTAACGCGATTCCTCTATAAACGCATTCTCGTTGGAGGAAGGCGGTCAATTCTAAAAAATTCATAAGCAGCTCATTTCACAGGTCAGACCTCTGATACCTCAAATACAACAAGTACAATATCAGTTACCTCAGAACCAGTCACCGGAAGCAATAGATGAACAGATGAAGCTGGACAACATCAGCATAGACGAGCAGTACACATTCGATCACATTGACCAAGAGTTTGCCAGCTACAAAGGTACATAATGTCAGCTGGAGGCCCGATGTGGAATTCAAATCCAATCTTTTTAGTGTCTCCAAATCAGCTACTCAAGTCTGCAATAATAGACGAAGACGGTGAATTAGACGCGTCCGATGATGACGGCGAAATCGTGGTTGACATTTGACCTTTTCAAATCGTACACCGTTCGGTTCAGCATTTTGCATAGTTTTTTTTTCTCTAAATGATGAATATTTTTGTAACATGAGAAATTGTACCAATTCCTTCAATTTCTTACAATTTTGTACATACATAACATGTTTTTCTCCATGTTCATAGGAGAGAGATGGACTGTGTTTCCTTGTCATCACTGATCTTGGAAGTTGAATAACAAAGTTATTTTCCGTTTTGGTACCTCATTATCCAGGGCTTCCTTTTTTTGATCTTGAAAATGGTCATCTCCCCTACCTTAAGGGATGCAGAACCCCTTAAATTGGGAATCAGTTGTATAAATATATACTATTTTAATTCTAATGTCAGGATAATCATGTACAGGGTGGGCAAATTTATTCGTCAACCATTAGAGATATAGAAAAACGGATGACACTATCTTGATATAAATTTTTTTTCAAGAAACCTAATGGTGAAAACCAAAATCGGTTATCGTTTTTCCTTTTCAAGTTATAAGCAAAAGTTCGATTAGTCAATATTCCGATAAATGACAACATTTTCATTTTTCAAACCATAGGAAACTGACTTGCATATTATCCAAGCACTTTTTTGAGTAGATTAATATGGTTCTGACAGATTTGACATATCTTCAATTTTTTCGTTGCTGTTGCTGTGTTTTTTTTTAATACAAATCATAGTTGGCTATGACCTATGCTATGACTTTGTTGAATAGACGTTTTTTTTTCTTTTCTCAACTATACATGACATGCTTAGACCAAAAATTGTAAAAACCAACATTTTTTCATGATACCTACCCATGACATTTTTGTTTTTTGATTTTTTCATCATTTCATCTTTCAGTAGCTTCACCTAGGAAAGTGTCAAGTCGACTGTCATTGTATTATTATCAAAGAACAAAAATTGAAAGTAAATGTCAGGGTATCTTTGATGAATTCATTTTATTGTGGAAAATGTTGGTTATGGCCATTTTTGGGCCAACATGTTATACAGGTTGTTTCCAAAATGTTGATACAAACTTCTAGGGAAGAATATCCATCAAAAATGAGCCAGGAAAAAATATAGCTTTGAAGTCCTAAAATGCTCCGTTGAAAAGTTACAGGGTGTTCAAGTTGAATTTTTAAAATCGATTTTTCGACACATTTTTTGAACCGTTAAACCGATTTTGTTCAAATTTGAACCGAAGCTTACCGAAATAGGTCTCTATCAAACAATATGGTTTTTGACATATTTGCATCTTAACGTTTGAAAGACATGTCGAAAACAACACGTTCAAGAGAATAAAAATTCAATTTCCTGGAAACTTTTTGTTTTTCAGGTGAGATATTGGTATCTTAATTTTAAACGCCTACTAAATCTATTTCAGTGGAGAAATCATGAATTTTTTTGAATTTGAATTTTCATTCTCTAGAAAATGGTGTTTTCGACATGTTTTCCAAGCATTCAATTGCAAATATCTCGAAAACTAAGCCTGCAATAAAAAAATTGCAAGAATAACTTTTTTCTAAATTAGACGCGGAGTCTAGAAATATGGACGATTTTCAAAAAATTCTAAAGGGGTGAAATATAGGGAAGAGAAAGTGGTAGCACCCCCTATTATCTAGGCCTCTGAATTTTTTTTAAAACACGTTACTATTGTTCGATAGAGACCCTATTTCGGTAAACTTTGCTCCAAAGTTGAACAAAATCGGTTGAACGATTCAAAAGCTATCTCAATAAATCGATTTTGAAAATTCAACTTGAACACCCTGTAACTTTTGAACGGAGCATTTTAGGACATCGAACTTATATTTTTTTCATTTTTGATGAAGAATCTCCCCTAAAAGTTTATATCACCATTTTGGAAATACCCTACAGGGGTGTTGTAAAGAAGAGGTATTCAACCAAGTCACAGCCCACTATAGGTCGCGGGAACAAAAATGGAGTCCCAAAGATGGGTATATGGCATAATGTTATTTTCACTAGTACCTACTTGTAATTACAATTTTCTTTAGTTGTGAAGTTGTAATAAATATATAGATAATTTATTGAACAATTGTCGCTTCATCAAAAAAATTAATGTGCTAAACTCAAGATTTCACTGGGTAATGTCAAAAACAAGCGAATCTCATCAGGCGCAAGAAGCTGGCAAGAGGCGCTTTTGTTGTGCCGACAGGAGCTGTTCAGGGTAGATCACTAGACAAAGAAAGTAGATCCAGCTGGGCCGTGATTGGCGTATGTATCTACTTTCTCTATCTAGTGATCTACCCGGAGCAGCTCCTGGTGCAAAGCGAAGGTAGTTGAAGCGCAGAAATGTGCGATGCGCTGTTGTCACGACAGGCATACTTGCAACGTTCCTATAGCGGGTGCCAAGGTGACGGTTATGTTCCCGCGACCTATGATCTGTATTTAAGAAACACAACTTCATTTTACAATCAAAAAAATGATTGAAGATATGTCACATGCCTAAACCATTTTTTATTTACTTGGAAAAGCGCTTGAAGAATGTGTAAATTAACTTTCCTCTAGTTCGAAAAATAGCAAAGATATCGGCATTTATTGAAAATTTGAAAAATCGTGCTTTTTTACGTACTTCAAAGTAAATACGTCACTTGTACTGAACTAGTAAACATCAACAGGAAAGTTTCATTGATGGATGGAGTGATTTGGTGAAATAAGGCGTTGCAGAATCAATTACTACGTTTCCATGA
The DNA here is from genome assembly GCA_949128115.1 of Anaspis maculata. Classification (NCBI taxonomy): domain Eukaryota; kingdom Metazoa; phylum Arthropoda; class Insecta; order Coleoptera; family Scraptiidae; genus Anaspis; species Anaspis maculata. Next base: position 39,234,543 of record OX421968.1, read on the forward strand.
AGAATTGAAATCGATTTGAAAACGGTATCGTTATCGTAATTCTGGGATCGTATCGGGATCGGATCGAAATAATACTCATGGAAACCCAGTCGGATTAGATCGAGACATCAACAAACAGAAACTGATACATAGCAATGAGTAAAACCGCGGCTGTTCTGGTCGCATCAAGGGTCGCATTCATACTTGCACCTGTTGTCTGCACTTCTGCCTTCTGCACACTTGCAGTTTGCAGAGTACTTTCACTTTCTTTGATACGTTAAGGTGCGTTCAGTCAGCTTATTTAGACGCAATTTTAATTTTAGCCGTAAGCGCTGCATCGCTTATTGCCTGTTCCGAGGAGGCTGGTTCATAAGAGCCAATGGGCGTCGCTGCGCTTGCGACTAAAATTAAAACTTGCGGCTAAATAAGCTGACTGAACGCACCTTTGGGTTGGGATAGTTTTAGGTTAGGGCTAGACTTACATGACAGATATGTAAACAGAATTCAAATCGATTTGAATACCGAGTTCGAACCACTCATGTGAACACTTCCGTATTCAATCCCGATACCGTTTTCAAATCGATTTCAATTCTCCATGGAAACGTAGTAAATGCCTTCCGCAACGAGCGAGCGAGCTTGTTCCTTGACAGAAATTCACCATCCAGGTCTCTTTCGAAAGCTGCAGGAAGGTATTGTAAATTTATCATAGGAACACTTCCTAAATTCATGAATAATTTTTCGATTTTTTTTTATTTATTTATTTTTTATTTTGAAAAAAAAAAACACCTCCACCTCATTCATAGGTACCTACTTCCCTGTAAATTTCGAAAGAGACTTAAATGGTGAATTTCTGTTGAGGAATAAGTCTGCTGGAATAGGAATGTTCCCGTTCACTGTCGCACGTTAGGGCGCATGTTCAGATCGACCAGCTAGCCGACGATCTGGGATCCGGCGACTGTCGACTGCCGACTGTCAAAAATTCTCGGACAAATGACAAGAGTCAAGTTTAATTTGCGCATATCTCAGTAGATGGCGCTTATGTTGACAAAAACGTGTCGCGAGTCACTGAAACAACCATGCTAAATGCTTGTTTGTTGCTCCCACACGAGCCTTCGATTTCTTGCATTCTAACATGTTCAAATTTTCCTTGCCGCTTTATCACTAACCACTAACCTCACTTTCTCTTATTAAATGTGTTTGACGTTTTTGTCCGAGGATTTCGCCGTCAACTATCAAGCTGCGGCTGCCGTCTGTCGAAAAACCGGCGCATGCTTCCCTCACAATCCTCACATAAAAATGGCAGAAACTACCCTATTGATTCCATAACGCCTTATTTCGTCAATCCATTTCCATGCTTGACTTTATAATGATGATTTTTAGTTTTTTTTTTCGTGTGTTCAAAACTAAAACTGCAAGTATGTAATTGCAAATTGCAAATGGAATTTTTCTTCAGACTAGAGTTTCAGCATGAAAATACGAACTTTCTTAAAATTTAACTGAGGGTCTATTCTGTCAATGATGCCTTTTAAAATTTTAAAGAGGTTGAATAGAAGTTGCGAATGACAGTTCGGGCTTGCTGGATGTTGAAAACCGTTGAAAATACCATTAATCGTGACTTTTAAAATTGACGGCTCCTATCTACGTCCCAGTCCGAAGCAGACACGAAAGGTCAATCGAAACTTCCTGTTCAACCCCGTTTGAATTTTAACGGCATCATTTACAGAATAATTTACAGAAAAGACCCTAATATATTTCAAGATAAGGATAAGGGAGGTGACCCATACTTTGGATAAAAAAGTGACACCCTGTAAGTACAAGGTATTTCGAATTTTAGGTCCGATAATTCAAAGATCGCTAGCAAGAAATTCAAATAAAAGGGACTTGATGTTAAGAATGCCCAGTGCTTAGCCCTGAATTACAGATCAGCCCCGAAAATTCGAGACGCTCTTGTACATTATAAAAGGCAGTTAATGTAAGTCTGTAATGGTTTCAATCTAAAGTACTTAAGCAGAAGTAACTACTCCTAGAGTCGTCATTGCGTCATTCTGTTTGTATCTTTTCTATTATCAGCTGTACACCAGGGACTGAAAGCACATCAATCACCTCTGGTAAATCACGTGTTTTATTTAGAATTTTTTTTACAAATAAAGTATATAGAAAAAACAAATAAATCACAAACCTCTAGTGAGAAATTTCAGGCGTATTGAAGGCAGATGTTTTTTATTTCCTTGTTATATAATAGTAGTTTGATGTCTATATCGCGTACCTACACCCCTACTGAAAATACCCCAATTGAAACTAAAAAAAAGTGAACCCTGCGCTACTTTGTATTGAATCTGTTTAACGAAACAACTTTCTTGAATCATTTTGAGTCAGGCCAATTCCATTCGATCACGTAACGAAACACGTAACTGAAGCCGTATACGAAGTATCCACAACTTTTACGGCAGCCCAGGCCAACACATCTAAGGCCAACACCATTTATCCTGCATCTCGGAGGCGTTTTCGTTTTGAAACCTGAAGTGCAAACTGAACTGCACTGATCGGATCACTAATCTCGTCGAAACGAACGCCTCTATTCCCATTTCTTACGGTTACCGTAACCCAACTATTCGTAGGTGATACCATCTTCAGGACTGAATAGCTGTAACCTACTCGTAGTGCTCATTATATCCCAGTAAGCAACTTGGCTTCACTTGCGTTCTTGGTCCAGCCTAACCACCAATATGGGGTTCTTGTACGATTTTATTTCTTCGACCCACCCAACGAGGAGGGGAAGTATTGTGAACGCGCCAAAAAAAATTCGCAAGCGTGCCCAGGTCTCAACCTCTGAAAAAGAAGCGACTCCTGCAACTACCGGAGACAATTAAAACTACAAAAGTGGAAAAGTTCCACACCGGGTTTTCATAGACTATTCGCATTAGATCGCAGTGTACAAGTGCGAAGCTCTAGTGCATTCCAGAACATGCACGAAGGTTTGGACCGTTAAAATTTACTTGGAGACTCAACATGCGAGTAAGACACATCCGTCCATTTGGCGGAGGTGCCGACTTCAAAGCACGCCGGAATTGCGCGAAGGTGATCGACATGCAGCAACCAATATGGAACTTGGCGGAGAACCCGTGGAAGATTCCAGAACAATAGTCGCAGGTATATAAACACCACGGATCGGCCTACGGAGCAGTATTCAATCGAGAGCGATAAAAGCTAGTAGTATCACCGATATTCCCAAGCGTAAATAATTGTTGGCGTGTATTTATTGTAATACGCAGTAATAAACAGTGTGTGTTTTGAAACGGTCGTCTCAGTTATAAACGAACCTAAACGCGAAATACGTAACAGTACCTATAATAGCTTCAGCGCCTTATGATTAGATTAGATTAGATTAGATTAGAGGTTTATTTCCAACAGGCCTGAAGCCCAAATACAGGAAATGTGCGCTAAAAACCGAACAGTCACAGGTGAAAGTATACAACATGAAAAAGACTAAGATATAAATTTCAACAAAATGTGCTGACGAATATCAAAAAAATCATCACAGAAAATACCACAGTCGGAGCAGAACAAATTTAGACCATTACACATGCTATAAATAGGGCTTCGGATAAGCGCGTTGCTCTTGGGCGGATCACAATAAAACAACCTTGTTGATCTAGCGTTCAAACGTGGAACAAAAAAGTTGATCCGCCCAAGAAGCTCCGGACAGTCAATTACATTTTGAATTAAATTATAACAAAATTTGGCATTAGAAATGGCATGTCTTGCCTCAAGAGAATAAAAATCATGTCTAGATAGCAGAGCGCTGTGATCAAATCCTTGAGGAGGATAGGATAGGTGTCATCTAGCATGAATGATAAAAACTTTAAAAATCTTCTTTGGACTGACTCAAGTCTGGCAATATGAGTGACCAATGATGGGGTACCAAATTAAAGAGGCGTACTCAAGCTTAGATCGTACAAAGCTGCAATACAAAGCCCTCAGACACGAAACACTTCCAAGCTCCCTGCTTATGGTGGCCCTACATTATTGAGCATCAAATGCTGTAGCTTTCTTTGCAGCAGAATTCTGATTGGATGGGCAAAATTCAAAAAGTTTTGCCGCCATGCTGCTCAAGAAGTTCACGTCTAATCAACTTCTCTAGCAGCATGGCGGCAAAACTTTTTGAATTTTGCCCATCCAATCAGAATTCTGCTGCAAATGCTGCAGCTTTTTTTGCTGCCGAGCTCTCATTGGTCAAATGTTGGTCACTGACAGCATTAACAGGCGTCAGTTCCAATCAGAACTCTGCTGCAAAGAAAGCTGCAGCATTTGCTGCTCAATGTAAGGCCAGCATTAGACTCTTTGAATGCGATCGGAACTTTATCCGATCGGGTCGATCCGCTTGAAAGTGCCGATATAAACTCTCGGGATTGAGATTTCAATCGGATCGAGCCGTTCAAGTCGATCCGGTACTTTGGCCGGCTTGACTAGAGTCGAGCGGATCGAGGCTTGTATCTACTTGTATTTCACCCGATGTAAACGGGACGGGATCGAAGTGATAAGGTGCGTTCAGTCAGCCTATTTAGCCGCAAGTTTTAATTTTAGTCGCAAGCGCAGAGACGCCCATTGGCTCTTATGAACCAGCCTCCTCAGAACAGCCAATGAGCGATGCAGCGCTTACGACTAAAATTAAAACTTGCGGCTAAATAAGCTGACTGAACGCACCTATAGATGACCAACTTGTAAAAAAAGCGTAATTTTTACGAAATCAAGGGATGCCTTCCAGTAATACGTCCCTTCGTTTCGGTTCTTTTGAGTGCGCATGTGTGGCGCAAATTTCATAGTTTCGTACACCGATATTGAAAATTAACACTAAAAAATATTGTAGTGCACCATGCGCCAGCTGTCACTTGTGACAATCATGATCACACTTCTCGTTTCCACCTGACCTACATTTCATTTGCTCATGTTTTGACGAAAGAACACAACTTGTTAAAAATGGCTGTACCGAGAAGGAAGTTCAAAGAAGATACGAGGGATGCATTTACGGTCTGTGTAAAAGTGACAGCACTGACAGCTAGGAACCAGTGGGTGCTTTCCACCTAGACGGTACAAATACCACCAGACGGCACATGTTCCATGGTGTGGCACAATATTTTACGTGATCCAATGAACGGCGCAGAACCGAGTAGAAACACGTAGATGGAAAGCACCGTTTGGAACCCGCACATGCGTAAATGGCAGGTGTACCGAACTTGAGGCTAGGTGGAAAGCACGCATTAGTTGGTCAGGCGGCTAGACAGAGCATGCAGCGTTGCCATTCAACTGACAGGTGTACGAAAGTTTTCAAAATTTGGTGCCTTCAAGCATGCGCACCTGCCCAAACGAAGTAGCCTATTGTAAATAAAATACACCAAGAAAATTCAAAATCAATATCTTTTTCGGTTTGGCGCAGTTTGACGCCTTTGAAACCATGTTGTCTTTCATAAATTCTAACCTAATTCTAAAGTAATGAAATGGACCTCGGGGTCCTCGGGCATCACTTAATTTGGAGGACCAACAAACAAACGAACAGACCCGCGTTTGACAGAATGACAGATGTCAAGCGTTAATTTGGAGGACCAACAATTAGGCGCGGGCAGCTAACTGTCAAAGATAGGCAACCAGTGTGTTTGGTGGACCAACAAATGAAATTTAGCATTGTGCAGCATAGCAAGCGAGTGCCTTTCTTGCGTTTTCTCACCAAAAGAGCGATGTCAGGACGAAAGGGCACTATTTTTGTATACTCTAGGATCTTACGCAGATAATTCCGGAAAAAGAAAACGGGCCGAAAGCATCCTTTTTACGTATTCCATTGAAAAAGACCACTGTGATGTCTACACTACCTCTAAATGTTACCCATGATTTTTGCAAAACCCAAGAAGGACCTGAGTGTTGAAATGTAAGCAACGTTAGCTCTTTCCTTGGAGTTTCACACGAGGTAGGTGAGAATTTTATAAAAAAATTTATGTGGGAGCTATGAGTGCCATCAAACATCAATGACATAATGCTCGGTTCATCATCTATCGAGTTTATTTTGTGAAACTATCTCAAGCTATTGTTTTTTCAGGCAAGTCAAGCAAACTACAAGCCAACTTGGAAGTTGTGGGCTTGAGTACCATACAGTTTTCCAAGGATCGAACGCCTGTATAGACACCCAACTTTACGGACTCACTTCGGACTCCGAGTCGGACTCCCACAATAAAGCCTCTGAACCAGAATTGTGCTATTTCATTCTAATACCTACCGCTCCACTGCAGCTCAGGTTATCTTTTTTCTTGGAGTTTAACATGGGGTGCGTGAACACGTTATCAACAAATATGTGTAAAAGCTATGGATGGAATCGAATACATAATTATGCTTGGTTTATCATCACAGGTCATTTTGTGAAATCATTTCAGTCATATTTTTTCAGGGCAAATCAAGTTAGAGGGTAAACTTCAAGCTAACTTGGAGGTTGTAGATTGTGGTCTTCCAAGAAATAAATTAATGACACCCAACATTTCCGGACTTATCTCAGACTCCTACGGCAAAACCTAAGGAACATCAAAAGTGTGTGCTAGAATTTCAAGATTAACCACAGATCTATCATAAGCTTTATTCACACTAGGAAACAAGTGAAGCCTCACGAAAATTAATCCTGAGAGGATTACACAAAATGAACTGAGATAATGAACCGAGTGAGTGTTCGGTTCCACTCATAGCAGTCATATCTCTCACACTTGATAGTTCTATTTATCTATTTCCACCCACTTTATGTTAAACTCCAAGAGAAGAGCTAACTTGAGCTGCAGTGGGGCGGTGTTAAGATGAAATAGCACAATTGTGGTTCAGAGATTTTATAGTAAGGAGTCCGACTCGGAGTCCGAAGTGAGTCCGTAAAGTTGGGTGTCTATACAGGCGTTCGATCTTTTGAAAACTGTATGGTACTCAAGCCCACAACTTCCAAGTTTGCTTGTAGTTTGCTTGACTTGCCTGAAAAAACAATAGCTTGAGATAGTTTCACAAAATAAACTCGATAGATGATGAACCGAGCATTATGTCATCGATGTTCGATGCCACTCATAGCTCCCACATAAAATTTTTTATAAAATTTTCACCTACCTCGTGTGAAACTCCAAGAAAAGAGCTAACGTTGCTCACATTTCAACACTCAGGTCCTTCTTGGGTTTTGCAAAAATCATGGGTAACATTTTGAGGTAGTGTTGACATCACAGTGGTCTTTTTCAATGGAATACGTAAAAAGGATGCTTTCGGCCCGTTTTCTTTTTCCGGAATTATCTGCGTAAGATCCTAGAGTATACAAAAATAGTGCCCTTTCGTCCTGACATCGCTCTTCTGGTGAGAAAACGCAAGAAAGGCACTCGCTTGCTATGCTGCACAATGCTAAATTCCATTTGTTGGTCCACCAAACACACTGGTTGCCTATCTTTGACAGTTAGCTGCCCGCGCCTAATCAACATAACCTCTATAACCTACAAATTTGAAGTCCAGTCGGTCGTTTACTCGTTTTATTTTTGTTGTGTGGTGTCGATGGGCTTCGTACAGACAGATCCAGATGTGTACCTACTGTGTGCATTCAAGGATTCGTCGTAGTATTTGCGAAAACGGTGGGCAAATATTTCCATGGATTTGAAGACTTTAAAGAGGGCCCACCCGAGGCAGGCAATCTTGCAAAAATCCGCTTGTTGGATTGCTTTCTACACAGTCATGTGTAGTCTAATTATGTGTAGTAACAATCAGTTCGTGTTCATACCAAGGTAACTACCAACGCTGTGCACTGTGCAGCACCTAACAATAAGGTCCTTACATGTTTTGCATAAATATTTCTTTTTGTAGGTCCTGCACTCCAAGCGGAAAGAGAAAAAGCTCTTGCAGTGTTGATCCAAACAGAGAGCAGAGACATAATTTCTACTCATGCCTCCACAGCGGGATTCCAAACAGATGACACGATAGCTGTGACTATTGGCGAAAATCAGCGGCCACCAGAAGGCGCTGAACGCAGTCAAACATGGTGGCCCAAGGGGCCTTGACAAATAGGTACCCAGCGCACAGCCCAGCGCAGTAGCGCAGTAGCACTCGACAGTTGACAGTACCTACTCCAAATCAGAAGAATATTGACAGTTTTGACAGTTGATAAATAATTAAATTTTTTTGTTTTCCTTGTTTTCCACATCGTCGTGAATGTGAGCGAGTGAGTGTTGTAGTTTGACTTGAATTACTGCGTTAGTATACGCCGATGGAAACAATACACAAGGCAGCAGCAAAAGCCGATACGTAAGTTGGTGAAATGATAGCCGAAAAATGCAATCTCTGAATGCTTATTTATGTTACAGATGTTGAGTTGTGTGAGCCCCTTGCACACAAGGTGGAAATACTAAGCCCCCACAAGACAAAGCATAGGTGCAACAGGACGCATCACGAAAATGAGCCAACAATTATCATTTAGGCTAGAAAGATGAACATTCTTTTGGAGTAATCGTACGACTCATACATTGACTGTAAAGTAAAATTTCAGTAGCTAATAAGCATTTACCGCTGTCTAGAATAATAAAAATCATAGTTTATCAATAATAATTGAGTATTCTTTAATCATAAGTTTAATCATAGCTCATCGGTTGATGTTAGTGTTTCTACAATGGAAAATATTCTCATATCGATTAAGGTTCTAAATCTGAACTGATGAGGCGAGTGACGGATTCTGATTTGCAGGGCAGGTCTCTTCTCTCAATACCGCTGGCGTTGATCTCCAGGCTCTCCGGCTGCTCTCACTGGCTTATCGGAGATGGCTTCACGAGCTCACAACACTGTTCTAACAACTGGTCCACAGAACCTGACCTCCAAATGGTTTTCAATTATCCATTTATGAGACATAACAAAGCACAAGAGTCTCAGTCGCAGTGAGCCCCAGTCACCCCACACACGAATTAATGACCTGCCTCAATCACTTCTTCGCCTTCGCACTTTGTCGAGAGGGGGCTGATTTGGTCACCAACATGACCATAAATATTGGGCAAATGAATCTGTATTATTGGCATTTTCTAAAACAAAAATAAGTTAGAGATACTGCAACGAAATTCCATTCCCAACGAACCCCCATCAGCAGTTCTTGGCCCACTGCACAGGCCCACTGTTACGCTTTCACTGACAGCCCTGACAGCTATCACTGTTGACAGCTGTTGTGATGTAAATGCGCACTGCGTTTACTACCTATTTGTCAAGGCCCCTTGGGCCACCATGTTTTATTGCGTACAGTGCCACCACGCGGAAAAGATTTTCGCCAATACACAACGACCAGAATCCTGGTGCATATTTTGAATGTGATGCATGGTTGCTATCATCACAGCTGCTGTAGTGTTGTGTTCAGAATTCCACTGCTGCATGCAATTATTGATCACAATGTTTTCAAATTGGACAGTCTCTGTGACAAAAGTATGTATATTATTATAAATTATACGTAATTTATAATACTCGATTTGTTGTGCAGGCGGAAAAGCATACTGGAAGTTACCCTATGCTGTTTCAGAGGCATCGAAGGACATAGGTTAACTCTTGCCAAACACAAGGAAATTGGTTACATCAGTCAAGAAGAGATTGTGGAAATGGAAACCCTCCAACCAGGATGTTGCCCAACAAAGCACTTCGTTTGCAATTATTCCCCCATTCTGTGGTACCTTTATCTAACATAGATTCAAACATAGAAAGCAAAAATAAACAGATGTAGACATTTATAAGTTTTATTAAATAAAATTGGTTTGTTTTTGAAGAAATTCGGTGTGACAAAATTATACTTAAATAATGAAGTAAGTAATAAAATCGATGGTGGAATTCTTTTTGATCAGCTTTTCAAACTTTTGAAGTCCTCGAGTCTCTGTCAGGAGCGCGATTCTGTACTTGCCTACCGACAACTATCGGATCGGTAACTAGGGTGAGAACCAATCAAATTCGCTCCTGCCTCCTGCTTGAAAATCAGAAATCCAGGATGTCGCCGTAGTTATCTTGGGAAACATTGCGAGGTCATCGGAACATTCAGAAATTCAGAATCCATGACTGTGTAGATAGCAACCTCGCCAAACACGCGGATTTTTGCAAGATAGCCTGCCTCGGGCCCCCTTTCAAGCCTCAAATCCATGGAAATATTCGCCTATCATTTTCGCAAAAACCGCCAGAAAGGCTATCGTCGACAACGACGAACCCTTGAATCACACTGTAGGTACACACCTAGCTCTGCAAAGCACACAAGGAAAATAAATCGAGTAAGACCAACTTTAAATTTGTAGGTTATAAAAAGGTTATGTTTTGACGTTGGTTGTCAAGCGCGCGCGAGTCTGTTCGTTTGTTCGTCCATAGGATTGAGTGGAGCGTGCGACGATAAAAACGCGCTTGACTGGAGTGACTGGACTGAAGCCATTTTGGATCCGATCGAAACTCGAGCGGATCGAAAGGTGCGTTTCTGGCGAGTTTCAAGATCGAATACGCCATCTGACGGCCAACGTGTAAACGACGTTTGTGCACGGATCAACTGCAGATTTGTGTGGGCTCTTATGAGCGTTGCGGTGTTTGGGGACTTTATTTGATTCCATCTGACTTAACGCGGCGTTAATTTTTTCCAACAAAGTACGTGAGCCCAGGGCCGGTCCGAAGGGGGGGTGTGGGGGGTGTAACACCCCCCCAGTCGTGAACATCCAGTCGGCAAAATCATACTCAGTCGGCAAAATCGAAATGAACTAAAATATTGTACCTACGTGAAAACTATTTGAACAAAATAAAATAAAAATAGGTGCTTAACTATCACACTTAAGTAATGCAAGAAAAACTTTGTTGGTAGGTACCAAATAAGTTTGTGGTACCTTATGCCAAATCAAAATTGGAAAAAAATAGTTGGTCGTTATTGTGTTGTATTGATTGTGGTAGAACTACTAACGTGAAGCCAGAATTGAAGTTCAGAAGTCTGATTTGCGGAAACATGGGTATAGTCATTGTGTTAACTATAAGCAGGTTCTTAAGGCTAAAGGGGACGATAAAATAATATGTTTCTGAGACGCGAGATGGCGCGGAAACTATTAACATTCTCAAAATTCACTCAATAGACCGATTTTGAGAATTCAAACGTTATTATTTTAAGAATATATAACAATTTGATGCTGTAGTCAAAAATTTCAATTTTTGTATTTTTCGGAAAAAAAATTTAGATTTTTTCAAATTTTCGAAATTTTTTTAGGAAATCTAAGGTAGTCATTTTATTCTGTGGTGAATATTGTATATTGACCGTTTTTCAAAATTCAAATATCATGGATAGTATTGACCGAAATCAGTGTTGAATATTTCCCTTTGAAGTTCACCGCGTGCCGCCGCCTGCAAGCCCGAGCGGTTCCCGTCCGGTATCATCATACAATATTTATAGTCCGCAAAAAATAAGACCTCTGTCGTAATTGCAGAGTTAATGCCTGGACTGTATCTCCAGTCCCGTAGAAAATCCTAACAGCGTAACAAGCAATTGGGCAATACCTAATCGGTTACTTTTCTAATTTCAATTATTAACGGCTTCGTCACTCGATATCAATGGAATATACTCCAGAAATAAATAAATGAGGTAAGTGAAAAATTACTATAAAGAAAAAAAGGTGCAGTAGGAGGCTTTATTTCGTTTTATGCACAAAATGTATACAGGGTGTCCCAGAAGAAGTGTTACAAAACTCACAGGGAGATAGAAAATTGAAAAATAAGGGGACTTTCCTTGATTAACATACCCCCGCAAACGCATAATAACGGAGATACAGGCCTTCAGAATTGTTTTTTAAAAACAGTTTTTCTTGCATAACTTTTGAATCGTTCAACCGGTTTTACTCAACTTTGAACGGAAGTTCACCAAAACAGGTCTCTATTGAACTATAGTAACGCATTTAGGGGCGAAGATAATAGCCCCTATTCCCCCTATAATAGCCCTCCCCCTTTTCCCTCTATTTTTGACTTCCCCAAATATTTTTGGGAATTGTTTCAATTTTTGAATTCTACGTTCAATTCAAACAAAAAAGTTACTCCTGCAAAATTTTGATTAGAGACTTCGTTTTCGACATATCTGGGATTGAAACATTGGAAAACATCTCGAAATCGCAACTTTCCTGGGCCTAAAAATTAAAATTCAAAAAAAACTCTTGATTCGTCAGCTGGAATAAGTTTTCTAGGTGTTTTGAGTTGATAAACCACCATTTTCGCTGAGAAACATGGAATTCTTCAGAAAAAAAAAACAATTTGGGCCCTAGAAAGTGGCAATTTCGAGATGTCTTCCGATGTTTCAAACCCAAATATCTTGAAAATGAGGCATCAAATCAAAATTTTGCATAAGTAACTTTTTTCGTAAAATGAACGCAGAATTCAAAAATTTGAACCGTTGTCAAAAATATTCAGCGGGGGTTGAAGATAGGGAGTAAAGGGGGCTGGTGCCCCCTATTATCTTCGCCCCTGAAAATGTCTGATGAAATTCGTTATCATTGTTCAATGAACACTTGTCTTCGTAAACCTTGGTTTGAATTTGAATAAGATCGGATGAACGGTTCAAAAGTTAGGCAAAAAAACTGTTTTTAAAAAACAACTTTGAAGGCCTGTATCTCCGTTAATATGCGTTTGCAAGGGTATGTTTATTGACAAAAGTCCCCTTATTTTTCAATTTTCCATCTCCCTGATGTGAGTTTTATAACACTAATTCCGGGACACCTGTATAACGGAGATGGAAAACTCTATCCGTCAAGTTGGCCTGTGAATCAAAAAGTAACAGTTACAGAGATGTATACTTTTCAAATGTTGTAGAAAACTGCAGCCCACATAATGACAAAGACTATTTTTTGTTGAAATCAAATTCTTGAAACATTCGAAAATAAAAAAAAAATCACCCATACACCAACGGTGCACCCTGGTGCAAGTACAAGCACCTTATCTCAGCAGTCTGTCGCCCATTGGGAGCAGCCAATTTCAATCTTTGTTTTTATACAGAGTGGTCGATCCTAGCGTAATTATCCCATAGCGGCCTTACCGTTCAAGATAGAAAAAAAGATGAAATAGTGCTATTCTGTAAAAAATAACATTCTATAAACGGTCTGTTATGTAAAAATTCGTGTCGGCAATGGGGTACTAACTTGTACAACTTTTTTTCATTGGCTCCATGGATAGTATGGTAAAAAATAATGTATCTGTATTTTTTCTTTTTCCTAAATTCCCAAAACTGTGGCCGTGATGCGTGTTTTGAAAATATATTTGTGACGTCACAAATATACAAAAAACTAAACAAACAGCATTGTTGGATTGAAAACTCAAAAAACTGTTAAGAGTGGCATAACCATATTTGAAAAATACAGACATGAAAATCCCACTGAAGTTTCCCAACTGTTACCAACCATTTAAAAAAAAAATCAAAAACTTTCTTTTTGCTAACCAATGGATATTTTTTCCGGAAATTTTCAAGAATTACTCTTTATCACTTTCATTGGCAAGTACCCCATTGGCTGTTGCCTGGGTAATAACAACCTAACAGAGCCTTTATGGAACGTAATTTTTCAGAGAATCGCACCATAAGAAAAAAAAATGTATGGTTTGATTAGAACTGACTTCAACGGAATTAAGTTGAACTATGAGGCCTGTCTGTGGACCCGACCCATGGATATCTTGCGGAATCGCCAGACGGGCTTCTTCCTTATCAGAATGGTACTATCATCAGGGTGAAATGTCCTAAGTCGGCAAAACAAAAGACCATACAGTAAGCTATACAGACCAATCAACCATTTTGTTTAGAGAGAAATTCTCAGCTAAAACGGACACACAATCACTATTTTCAAGTACAAGGACATAATTATTATTGGACTGACAAAATAAAAACAAAATTGACTGACTTCTATATCAAAATTTTACTGCCTGAGATCATCGATCTGCGAGCTTGTAGGAGCATGCCCATTTGGGAAACTTGAAATGCCATGGCTTTTTTCCCATCAACGGTTCTTACTGGCCACTTTTCGACACTCAAACGCGTATCGTGTTACGATACGTAATACGAATTTTATACGGAACGAGTGCATTCTAATGGAACGATTTCAACAAAAATCAAATAAGCTGAGGTCATTCACGAAGATAACCACACAGACAGCCAGACACACAATAAAACAGACAGATATTCACACAGGAGTCAAACGGACGGACAGACAGACAGACATACTTTAGACGGAGTAGGAGTAGTAGTAGTAGTTCTTCGCAGTTTTGTTATTCACTTCCAGTGTATACATATAGTTTTAAATACATTTGTGCAGCCTCTTGTTTTGAAATTGCGAAATGATTTTACGAGTGATTTTACAATGTTTGTCCTTTTGTAATTGGATGTAAATATCGAGTATCAGTAGGTTGGAAATCTAGATAGTGTGATCACGTGAGATAAATAATCAGCTTGAAAAAAAATTACAATTTCAAAAATCGTAGCAACGAAATAAATCGGCGTAGTACCACGATGTCACAAATCTTTACTACTGCTATTTACATCGCCTATTTCCCAGAAAACATCATAACACCATGTGTGCAGAAAGTTATCACTACCTATATCGTAAATGACTCATCGCGGAGAACAGCTGCAGCGAGCGGCAAATAACAAAGAGAGATTTTCAAAATGTGTTTCGGAGGGCACCATTTGTGGTGGAGAAATTCTAAAAACGGATTAATGTTTGATATTTTTAGTACTTCAAAATGACTACCTGCGATTTTCAAAAAAATCAAAATTAATTCGTGGAATTGAAAAAAAAAATTGAAAAAAGTTTTTGGAATTTTTTTTTTGACTAGTGCATCAAATAAATTCGAAATCTGAGTATAACCCTTTTTTCAGATCTAAAATCGGACTGATAGTTCTCCCAAAAACATTTTATTACTTTTGATGTATTTTCTCTCTGTCGCACACTTGGTACTCAATTTCAGTCCCCTTTAGCCTTGAGATGCTCGTTTCCGTAAATCTTTGTCGTGGATTATGATCCATAATCTCATTTGTTATGAATTCAGTGATTGTTGGAACACTCAAACACTATCAGCAAATTGTCATCAGTGTTGAAAGTTCGAAAAATTTTTTTGAAGTTTCGCATCAACCCAAACACCAAACATATACAGCGTGCATGGCCCAGTGAAGTGAAATCACCTCAATATTTCTTCCCCTGGCACTTTTTCAGGGATTCCCTCAATGGATATAACAATTTTGACTACTGCGGATCTGTTCGTGACATTAGTTTTTTGCTGTCATTATAATTTTTCGACGGATGACAAATTTTTCTGACATTTTTCGAAATTTTTATTTTTGTTCACAGCAATAAAAACCACGTGTTTTTCCCCGTATGGTTTTTTTTGTTCCTATCATCAGTCAGATAAATTTTGCAACTAAATCAGAATGAGAAATAATTCATTATTGAAATAGGAGAAGAAAAACGTTTCTTCTCAAATATAATGCAAACTAGAAAATTTATCTCAGATGTTTGAATTGTCTGCCTCCAATATCGCGACGAAGGCGTTTTTGAAAGCCCCTTACAGAATGTGAAGAAAAATCTGCATGTATTCTTCAGCATTCCTCAGCCGCTGTCAGTTTTGGGGCTGCGCCTTGTATACTCGCTCTTTCAAGTATCCCCACAAGAAAAAGTCAAATGGGAACAGGTCAGGTCACTCAATTTCCCCTTTTCGACTAATCCATCTTCGTGGGAATGCCTGGAATGCGTCAAGGAACTCCCGCGCGGCCAGCGTAAAGTGCGGTGACGCCCTGTCTGGCTGGAACCAAGGCTGAATCCGTCCTCCCGGAGAAAAAATGACACTGATGGCCGGAACAATGAAATTTTGTAAAAGCTCTAAATAGCTATTCCCGCTCAAATTCACGTCAATAAAGAACGGTCCAATAAATTGCTGTTTCACAATTCCACAGTCTCATAATAACAGTCGGCATTTTGAGATCTTCCACACCCCCCCAAGCAAATCGGCTTCGGTCCGGCCCTGCGTGAGCCACGCACGTTTCATTATCTTGAATATGGCAAGCAAAAGTGGCATAGAATGGAAGGTGGCAAGATAGATAGTGACAAAAAGTGGCGGAGAATTAGTTGTGTTTCCGAGTGCGAGTCGCGCTGTGGAAACCGGAAAAAGGAAGAGTTACATTTTCACTGTTTCCCGTCGGGGTGTCACTAAAATGCAGGTCAGCCGATTTTGCAGGTCAGCAGAAATCGTACCTATACCCCATTCACTTGCCTTGTGGAACACATAACTACCCACTCATATGCCTTCTACGTCGGCAAAAAATTCTTGCAGGTCGGCATACAGGCCGTTGCTGTCACCTTCTCCGAGCACTTCCAGACAATTTTCGTGGTCCTCCAGGTCCTTGGACTTTTGCTGCTGGCAATCCAAGTGGGAAAATTTTGCAGGTCGGCAAAAATTCTTGCAGGTCGGCATACCAGGCCGTTGCTGTTACCTTCTCCGAGCACTTCCAGACAATTTTCGTGGTCCTCCAGGTCCTTGAACGTTTGCTGCTGGCAATCAAAGTGAGAAAATTTTGCAGGTCGGCAAAAATTCTTGCAGGTCGGCATACAGGCCGTTTCTGTCACCTTCCCCGACCACTTCCAGACAATTTTTGTGGTCCTCCAGGTCCTTGGACTTTTGCTGCTGGCAATCAAAGTGGTGAAACTTTGCAGGTCGGCAAAAATTCTTGCAGGTCGGCATATAGGCCGTTGCTGTCACTTTTCCCGACCACTCCCAGACAATTTTCGTGGTCCTCCAGGTCCTTGGACTTTTGCTGCTGGCGATCAAAGTGAGAAAATTTTGCAGGTCGGCAAAAATTCTTGCAGGTCGGCATACAGGCCGTTGCTGTCACCTTCTCCGAGCACTTCCAGACAATTTTCGTGGACCTCCAGGTCCTTGGACTTTTGCTGCTGGCGATCAAAGTGAGAAAATTTTGCAGGTCGGCAAAATATCTTGCAGGTCAGCATATAGGCCGTTGCTGTCACCTTCTCCGAGCACTTCCAGACAATTTTCGTGGACCTCCAGGTCCTTGGACTTTTGCTGCTGGCAATCCAAGTGGGAAAATTTTGCAGGTTGGCAAAAATTCTTGCAAGTCGGCACACAGGCCGTTGCTGTTACCTTCTCCGAGCACTTCCAGACAATTTTCGTGGTCCTCCAGGTCCTTGAACGTTTGCTGCTGGCGATCAAAGTGAGAAAATCTTGCAGGTCGGCAAAAATTCTTGCAGGGCGGCATACAGGCCATTGCTGTCACCTTCCCCGACCACTCCTAGACAATTTTCGTGGTCCTCCAGGTCCTTGGACGTTTGCTGCTGGCGATCAAAGTTGGGAAATTTTGCAGGTCGGCGAAAATTCTTGCAGGTCGGCATACAGGCCGTTGCTGTCACCTTCTCCGAGCACTTCTAGACAATTTTCGTGGTCCCTCAGGTCCTTGGACGTTTGCTGCTGGCGATCAAAGTTGGAAAGTTTTGCAGGTCGGCAAAAATTCTTGCGGGTCGGCACACAGGCCGTTGCTGTTACCTTCTCCGAGCACTTCCAGACAATTTTCGTGGTCCTCCAGGTCCTTGGACTTTTGCTGCTGGCGATCAAAGTGAGAAAATTTTGCAGGTCGGCAAAAATTCTTGCAGGTCGGCATATAGGCCGTTGCTGTCACCTTCCCCGAGCACTTCCAGACAATTTTCGTGGTCCTCCAGGTCCTTGGACTTTTGCTGCTGGCAATCCAAGTGGGGAAATTTTGCAGGTCGGCAAAAATTCTTGCAGGTCGGCATATAGGCCGTTGCAGTCACCTTCTCCGAGCACTTTTAGACAATTTTCGTGGTCCTCCAGGTCCTTGGACTTGGGCTGCTGGCGATCAAAATGAGTAAATTTTGCAGGTCGGCGAAATATCTTGCAGGTCGGCATATAGACCGTTGCTGTCACCTTCTCCGAGCACTTCCAGACAATTTTCGTGGACCTCCAGGTCCTTGGAATTTTGCTGCTGGCAATCCAAGTGGGAAAATTTTGCAGGTTGGCAAAAAGTCTTGCAAGTCGGCATACAGGCCGTTGCTGTTACCTTCTCCGAGCACTTCCAGACTTCCGAGCAAAATTTTCTCACTTTGATCGCCAGCAGCAAAAGTCCAAGGACCTGGAGGACCACAAAAATGATCTGGAAGTGCTCGGTGAAGGTGACAGCAACGGCCTGTATGCCGACCTGCAAGAATTTTAGCCGACCTGCAAAATTTTCCCACTTTGATTGCCAGCAGCAAAAGTCCAAGGACCTGGAGGACCACGAAAATTGTCTGGGAGTGCTCGGGAAAGGTGACAGCAACGGCCCGAAAGGTGACAGCAACGGCCTGTAGGCCAACCTGCAAGAATTTTTGCCGACCTGCAAAATTTTCTCACTTTGATCGCCAGCAGCAAAAGTCCAAGGACCTGGAGGACCACAAAAATGGTCTGGAAGTGCTCGGAGAAGGTGACAGCAACGGTGCTAGGACAATTCGTCCCGCGGACAATTCGTAGCGGACAATTCGTCGCGGACAATTCGTCCCGCGGACAGTTCGTCCCGCGGACAATTCGTCTCACGGACAATTCGTCCCACGGACAATTCGTCGCAAGTGAAGGCTTCGGAAGGTAAGGGGGTTATATTACACATGAAGACACAAGGGGGCTCAATAAAAGGATCTAAAAATCATAAACAAATACAAGGGGTTCCGACAGAGATCCGAACGCCACGAAAAAATGCAACGGGGCTCAGCAAGGCTTCAAACGATATTGAAAACACAAGGGGGCCTTACGGAGCTTCGAGAGGGCTCCAGATATCACATAGAGGCACAAGGTGCTTACTACTGCTTCGAAAGCCACGGAAAGATGTGAGGGGGCTCAGCATGCAGGGCTTCAAAAGACGTTGAAGAAACAAGGGGCCCACGGCAGCTACGGATGACACAACAAAGCAACAGGAGGCTCACTGGAATTCTGATAGTCGCATTGAAGAACATAAGGGGGCTCACTAGGGCTCCAAACTACTCTTGCGGGCACAAGGGGGCCCGATAGAGCTCCGTATATCACATGAAAGCACAAGGGACTCACACTAGGGCTTCCAGCAATGTAAAAGCGCACAAGATGGCTCACTGGAGTTCTGAGAGCCACGAAAACACAAAATGGGGCTCATTAGGGCTCTTAACGACACAAACGGCACAAGGGGCCTAACAAGAATCTGGAAATCACGGGAAAATGCAAGGGGGCTCCGTAGAGCTTCATAAAATATTGGTTACACGAGGGGGGCCCAGAGGGCTCTTCACAACAAAAAAAAAGGCAAAAGGGGGCTCACTGTATGATACTCTAAAAGCCAACACAAGTGGACTGATTGGGGCTCCAAACTACACATAAGGGTACAAAGGGGACCCGATAGAGCTCCAAAAGCCATGGAAATACAACAAGGGGGCCCAATGGAGCTCTGTATAATCAAAAAAGGCAAGAGGGGAGTGACTGGGTTTCTGGGAGCCATTAAGAAACAATGGGGGCTCACTAGGACTCAAAACTACACTAACCGGCACAAGGGGGTCCGATAGGGCTCCGCATATCACATAAAGGCACAAGGGAGCCCAAAGAGCTTTATATAACAACAGAAGGCAAAAGGGGCTCACTGAAATTCCGGAAGCTACGAAAAAACACAAGGGGGCTCATTAGGGCTCCATACTACACTTGAAGACACAAGAGGGCTCTATAGGGCTCTGAATATCACATGAAGGCACAAGGTGCTTACTGCTGCTCCGGAAGCCACGGAAAGATGTAAAGGGGCTCAGCACGGCTTCAAAAGACGTTTGAAGAAACAAAGGGGCCCACTGACGCTCTGGATGACATAAGACGGCAACAGGGGGCTTACTGGAATTCTGATAGTCATGGAAAAACACAAGGGGACTCACTAGGTCTCCAAGCTATACTTATGGACGCAAGGGGGCTCACTAGGGCTCCAAGATATACTTATGGACCCAAGGGGGCTCACTAGGGCTTCAAACTACACTTGCGGACACAAGAGGGTCCGATAGGGCTCCGTATATCACATGGAGGCACAAGGGACTTACACTAGGGCTTCCAGAAATGCAAAAGCGCACAAGATGGCTTACTGGGATTCTGAAAGTCACGAAAACACATGAGGGGGCTCATTAGGGCTCCAATGTACACATAGGGCAGAAGGGGCCTATGAAAAATCCAGAAATCACGGAAAAGTGCAAGGGAGCTCCGTAGAACTTCGACTGATATTGGTGACACAAGCGGCTCTTTTTAACGAGAAAAGGCAAAAGAGGACTCACTGTATAGTACTGTGAAAGCCAATAAAAACAAAAATGGACTGACTAGGGCTCCAAACTACACATAAGGGTACAAGGAGACCCAATAGAGCTCCGAAAGCCACGGAAATACGACAAGGGGGCCCAATGAAGCTCTTTTTAATCAAGCTTGTCTGCTTGCACAATGGGGCCCGATAAGGCTTCGAATATCACCTGAAGGCAAAAAGTGCTTGCTACTGCTCCGAAAGTCGCGGAAAGATGTAAGGGAGCTCAGCAGGGCTTCAAAAGACGTTGAGGAAACAAGGGGGCCCAATGGAGCTCCGAATAACACAATAAGGCAACAAGGGGTGCACTGGAATTCTGATAGCCAGACAAAAAACAAGAGGGCTCACTAGGCGCCAAGCTATACTCTTACGGACACAAGGAGGTCCGATAAGGCTCCGTATATCACATGAAGGCACAAGGGACTTACACTAGGGCCTCCAGCAATGCAAGAACGCACAAACCACGAAAACACATAATGGGGCTCTTTAGGGCTCCAAATGACGCAGGGCTCAATAAAAATCAGAAAGTCACGGAAAAATGCAAGGGGGCTCTGTAGGGCTTCAAATGATATTGGCGACACAAGGGGGCTCAAGAGGCTCTAAGGGGGTTCATTTGGGCTCCAAATTATATTCGAAGAAACAAGGGATTAGGGGTCAAATATAATATAAAGGCACAGGGGACTTACTACTGCTCCAAAAGCCTAAAGGAAAAGTGCAAGGGGGCCCAACAGAACTTCAAACGGTATTGAAGAGACAAGGGGGCCTCATGGAGCTCTGTATAACAAAATAACACGAAATGGGGGCTTACTGGAACCTACTCCGAAAGTCATGAAAAAACATAAGGAGGCTCAACGGGGCTCCAACTACACCTGAAGGCACAATGGGGCCCGATAGGGCTTCAACATGCCATGACGGCATAACGCTGCTTGCTGCTCCGGAATTCATGGGGAATTCAAGGGGACTCAGCAGGGCTTCAAGTTACGTTGAATATAGAATAAGGGGGCCCAGTGAAGCTCTTGATAACACAAGACTGCAAAAGGGGCCTTATGGGAATCTGAAAGCAATGAAAACATAAGAGGACTTATTAGAGCTCAAAAATTACATTAAATTACAGTAGAGAAGATGAGGGGCTCGATAGGGGCCAAATATCTCATGAAAGTATAAGGGGGCTTACTGGTGCTCCCACTGACGTAGTGCTCCCAAAGCTTGGTGTACTAGCAAAAATTCTCGGAATGATGCAAGGGGACTAAGCAGAGCTCCAAAGACATGAAGAAACCAGAGTGCGCAGGAGGGCTCCAAATATTACAAAAAGGAATAAGGGGGCTTACTAAAGTTCGAAAAGCAACGAAGAAAGACAAAGGGACTTGTTAAAGTTAAGACAAAGGGTAAAACATTATTTTGCGACGAATTGTCCGCGGGACGAATTGTCCGCGAGACGAATTGTCCGCGGGACGAATTGTCCGCGGGACGAATTGTCCGCGGGACGAATTGTCCGCGACGAATTGTCCGCTACGAATTGTCCGCGGGACGAATTGTCCGGTCACGGACAGCAACGGCCTGTATACCGACCTGCAAGAATATTTCGCCGACGTAGAAGGCATATGAGTGGGTAGGTATGTGTTCCACAAGGCAAGTGAATGGGGTATAGGTACGATTTCTGCTGACCTGCAGGCTGGCTGACCTGCATTTTAGAATTCCCCCTGAAGCTTTATATGGCTGCATCGAAGAAGCACAGCTGCGATATTTCTGCATGTCCCGGACTGGCCTGCTTTGCAAGTGCATTTGAACGTTCCAATTTCACAGGAACTGCTACTACTATTTTTTTTAATTACATTCCCAGTTATCTGCTAGTGAGGAGATTCATACAATGCGCTTGTTTGTAAACACAATTCAAATATGTCTATGTTTAAATTGATGCTTGATTCGGTTCGCTTTCGACCACACAACACAAGAAATTGTGACTTCAGAATTTCTTCTCCCATCACGATACTTCGAGAATCCGTTAAGTCCATCAAGTGATTCAAAACCTCCATAACTCAAAAAAACACTCAATTGCGCTTGTGCCATTTTTGAGTTCCACCGCAATACTAATTAACCGCACGTTCCACGTCTGGAGGACATTAAAAACCGCTTACTACTGATGAGATTTTTGAACGCGCGGGCAACAATCCGTGCTCTATCCGACATGTTTTTTTACATGCGAAGCGCATCAGCAGCGCCACCATCGGTAATGTTACTCGCCAATACGAGCCCCATGACGGCCCGCTAGTCGAGTGGGCTGCGTGTTCGCTCGGCAAGCGGAGCTCCCGGGAGTCCCGGGTCCAATTCCCGGGCAGGAGGTCTGGGTCTTGTGCTGTTTAAACAGAATTTTTCAAATTGTACTTTGCTCAATAAAATGCAGCAAACTCCTATGGCACAAGAAGTGCCGATAAGGAGGAAAACAAACCTTTTTTTATAGTATACGAGCCCCGCCCCACATCAGTTGGCCCGTATGTGGTTGGCCCAGATGCGAAAACTTCACTTTTCTTATCCAAATAAATACAGGGTGCCTCGGAGTTCAACTGCGGAAACTTGTCAATCGATAAAGAATAAGAAAATGAGTAGACTGATCTCAAAAAAAAGATTTCGGAAAAGTCAAAAATCGGAGATACAACCCTTCGAATTTGGGTTGGAAAATCGATTTTTCATAACTTTGAAACTGCTTCACCGATTTTGCTCAAATTAAGAAGAGACATTTCTGACATAACCTACTATGCCTAGGAACCAAGTTAGCTGGGAAAAAACAATTTGGGGGGGGGGTGTCATTTTATCACCTAACACCTAACCTCTCTACTCGGCTGGCGCTGGAGATTTATTGATCCTAGAATATGTTCAAAGGTACGAACATGTAGTGAGCATGAAGAAAAACAGTTTTTCAAATTATTTTCACATTCCCATCATCAATTTTCTAGAAATTGCATTTTTACTGATGGGCCAACTGATGTGGGACGGGGCTCGTATAGCTTAGCTGCAGTTCGGGATCTAAACTGGCGCTTCAGCTATAATAATACCTACTTACTCAACCTTGGTATATAATATACTACATATTTTGTCACAAACAAGGTGTCTGATTAGTTCCTGTTGAAATATAAAGCGCACAGTTTGTCCGGTCCTCACTTAGCGACACTGCTTCCTGCCTCGTGTGAATTTGGTACTTTCTCCACAGAAAATTTTCTCCCTAGATGCTGTGGAGGATGACGTTGACTGCATTGAAGTCAATTGAGGGGTCAAGAATATCAGTGGCGCCCGAGGTGGCGCCGAATAGACCTTATTTTGTGGCGCTCGCCATACCTCAAAATGAGGGGGGGGGGTTTGGAGGAGAAAAAGGGAAAAAGGAGAAGAAAAGAAAAAAGGAGTCAAGAAGGGAGGAAAAGAAGAGGAAGAGAGATTCACCCAGCAAATCATTGGATATTAGGATTATTAGGCACTTTGAATCTAAATGACAGTTATTCACGATGTTTACCTAGGTATAGGTACCGTATGAGCAACACGATTTTACTTCAAGAGTCCTGTGACTTTTTTTTTGCCTTTTTCAATTGTTGGTAGTAATATATCCTGCAATTTACCTCAAAATGACATCTGCATGTTGTTTGGCAATCGCCAATGCTTGTCGGTAGGGAATACGACCACTCTCCGTTTTCCAATTTTGTGCCATTTCAAAATAACTTTTGATAATGAAAAACTTCTTTTTCAGTTTTTAACATTGATCAGAGACCGACACTGGCATTCAACAGTTTATTCAGTCATTAGGGCCTCGATTACGGCCAACCTTTGATATACATATAAAATAATAATTTCATAGCACTTTAGACTAGAGGCAAAAGGGTTTTGACCATACGGTATTTGAACAGCCAACTAAATGGACTAGGAAAACCTCACGATCTTACGATCTCACAAAAAACTTTCGATTTTTGTGTAAAAGATAATGAAATCTATGGACAATTTGGTCAGCGGCTTCCCCTTTTTTTGCTTATTATTGTCAATATTATTATTATTATTATGAAAAAATTTCGCCTGCGGCGCCAACTGCACTAGGGGCTCTTAGGTCCCCAGGCCCGACCGTCGCGTAGCAATGGGGGGGGGGGGGTCTAAAATCTTTTTCGCCATAGTAACTTTTGAGGAGTTCGGCGCCACTGAAGAATATTAAATTGGACACAGAGAATTTTAGGAAGAAGGGGGGTGGGGCTGAAAACTAAAAAAATATTTTCTCAGAATAAGAATTTAATTAATTATCTTTTCAATTTGATGTTTATTTATTTATTTATTTATTTATTTATTTATTTAATCGTCTTATTTTACGAGGCGGCATTCAGCTATAAGCTGCTCTACCATGCAACCTCGGGGACAGCACAAAATATCCATGGATGAAGTAGGATTCGAACCCACACAGGGCAGCGCGAATGGTTTGGCTTGCCATCACCTGTACCACTCGGCTACCACCGCTCCTGCAATGTACCTACCTATTGCAAAATAGGTAGTGTCATTTAAAATTTCTAAGTTGAGTTGGGTGGGGGCGAAGGGGCTGATAGAAGATAGAAATTCGCCAATAGGTGTATGTTTTACACGGGATGTCACAGTTAAATGATATGCCTACTAGACTGAGAAATTGTTTAGACAATATATTTGTCAGTAATGCACTGGTGTGTGATTGTGGATTGCGAATTGTTGACACCGGCTTCTCCGATCACTTGGGTGTTTTCTTCTTTTGTAGTTTCAGACCGACGATGCCACGACGGGTCAGTTATCAGCCGCTGACTGACGTGGGTCTGTTCAACCTCAACCTCTTCATGCAGGGAGTTGACTGGTCCTTCATTGACAGTGACGTTCATGTAGAGATTAGATTCCAATCATTGATTAATATTATTTCAGATGGAATGGATCGAAGTTTCCCAGCCAAGTCAAGAATTGTGGGGGTTTCTCGAGATAAAATAAATTGGTTTTCTGATGAGCTCAGATTCAAGCGCGACGAGCTTCAGAGCTTGCGCGATATGCACAGGCTGCATCCGGATGCCGGCTTGGGCGACGAAGTTAGACGACAGAGATCGGCATATAGGGCTGAATTGCGCAGAGCCAAAATAAGCGCTCACGATAGGTTTATTCGGGAAGCTCAAAACCGTCAGAAAGCCATGTGGTCTTTGATTAACCATGGTAGTTCGAGAGACCACAGTCGAAACAAAACCGGCGGGCCATCAGCCAGTGATTTCAACGAGTATTTTTCCAATATTGCCAGCACCTTGGTTGGAGACTTGCCTAACGCGGACGGAACCTACGAGGAATATTTAAACAAAATGCCACAAAACGGTTACACTGATCAATTCTCCTTTACGGAGGTTTCATACATCCAAATCAATGACATAATTGGTAAACTCGGAAACTCTGATGCCCGCGATCCATACGGAATGAATAAAAAAATTATCACGACTATCAGATATATAATTCTTGTGCCGTTGACGAAACTTTTAAATGCTTGTTTGCGGGCCGGCATATTCCCGGGAGTTTTGAAGACAGCTAAAGTCATCCCAATTTTCAAGAAAGGCAATCCGGAGAATCCTTCAGATTACAGACCGATCTC
Organism: Anaspis maculata; assembly: GCA_949128115.1. Classification (NCBI taxonomy): domain Eukaryota; kingdom Metazoa; phylum Arthropoda; class Insecta; order Coleoptera; family Scraptiidae; genus Anaspis; species Anaspis maculata. Next base: position 39,260,468 of record OX421968.1, read on the forward strand.
AATAATACCAATTCTTGGTAAAATTTTCGAGTCGGTTTTAAATGTTCAAATCACGGATTATTTCGAGAAACAAAAGCTTTTCAACGAGTGTCAATTCGGTTTCCGTTCGGGAAAGTCCACGACTCTTGCCATGGCGTCTCTCGTGGAACAGGTCAACACGGGATTCGAGAGAGGCCACTTCACACGGGCTCAATTTTTTGACCTCACAAAAGCATTTGATTGCGTCTCACATTCCATCCTGCTCAAGAAGTTGAAGTTCTACGGCTTTGACGCTGGCAGTTTGGATGTGATGGAGTCATACCTTGGTGGGGGGCGTCAATTCGTCTATCACGGCGGCGTTGCCTCGGACACGGCGGGACTACACGACGGCGTTCGGCAGGGGTCCATCTTGGGCCCCAGCCTCTTCCTTATCTATGTGAATGATCTTCCCTGTGCGAGTGTTGATTCCGAGTCGAGGTTTATCCTGTACGCGGATGACACGACACTCGTGCAGAGTGATCGCAACTTAAGTCGCCTTGTGTCCGGGGCGGATAGCGTCAAGTTTGCCATGACCGAATGGTGTCTTGCAAACAGATTATGTCTGAATGCTGCTAAGACAGAACTCATGGTTTTTGGACTGCGAAATGGGGTCGGGGAGACTTCGGATGCTGCTGCGTCTGTGAAGTTCCTGGGAATCACTATATGCCCGCGGCTTGGCTGGGAGACCCACTCGAGGTCGGTCTGCTCGACAGCCTCAAGAAGGATCTTTCTTCTGAGAGGTCTGGCGGGTAGGGTATCTAGACAAACTTTGTGAACGGCATACTTCGGCTCAGTACACCCTATTATGTCATATGCGCTCCTGATCTGGGGCCACTCCCCCCACGCCTCTTCTGTATTTGCGATACAACGGAGAGCCGTTCGTGTGGTTGCAGGCCTGGGATATCGTGACGACTGCAGGGAGGCCTTCAGGTCGCTGCGTATTTTGACATTACCGTCTATGTACATCTTGGAATGCTTGCTCTACGTGAGGGACCATCAACTCGAGAGTAGCGTGTCCAGGGGTGAGACCCACCGCTACGAAATCAGGAACAGGGAAGACATCCACCTGAAATTTTTGAGGTTGAGCAAGACCCGCGATGGTGTCAGCTATTATGGAGTGAAGTTCTTTAATTCTATTCCATCCACAGTCAGAACACTAGAACGTCAAACGTTTAAAAAAATTATAAGAGAGTACCTCATCGACGGTGCATTTTATTCAATAAGTGAATTCATGACATGTAGCTTCACCCCACGACAGTGATCTTGTTTTTCGTTTGCTTGGTTTGTTTGTAATGATGTTTGTTAATATGTTTCTAGTTTTGAATAATATTTTATCTTATACTTATATGTACCTACAATTTGACGTGTGTAAACATACTTATGTGTGTAAAACATTAATAAAGATTATTATTATTATTATTATTATTATTTAAATGTCCCCCTCGATATAAAAAAAATCGACCTGTTTTTGCTCGAAGATACTTTCACTAGGAATCGGGAGTTATTACGGATATTTTTCTCGAGAAACGTTTGCGACATCGAGTCACGGAAAAACGGTTGAATAACAATATCTTTGAGGTTCGATTTCGTATGCTACCAGAGTTTTTTCACCAATATTTTCTGTACGGGGGCGCCTCAAAAATTTGTAATTATTTTTTCTCACACTCACACTCATCTTGTACATCTTGAGTGATATGTCATCAAAAAGGGCTTTGAAAGTTCAGTGAAAAAAGTGAAAAGGGTGAAAAAAATTCTGCGGTTTCCATTTTGACATGTATTTTTCTGAGAAAGCCTACTTCTTTGAAGTTCCCCATCATTTTCTGAAAGGACGCGATTTAACATAAAATCTGTAACATAAAATTCCAATCCGGTAACGCACCAGATTTTACGATTCGGCGACTTAAGTTCCTTGCGAGAGCACGTCCTATGACATGAGCGTTTGGCGAAATAGTGAGATGACCTCTCGTACCTAATGCGAAAGAAAGAAATGACCGATAGCGTTCACTGCCCATTTACAATGACGGGACATCTCTTTTTTAGAGTTGATGGATAGGGTAGTGGTTACTTCCAACTTCAAAAGAACCAACTTCAAGCTGATTTTCTCAAAGTTTTGCAATGGAATTTTGTAGAGTACAATACGGAGAATATATGACTGTTGTCAATAAGTCATTTTCAGTAAAAAGTTGATATTGGGCGGTATATATCGCTTTTTTGACATAACGACAATGATAGCAATCGCATTTCAGCTTCAGCGGCATATCGCCGAATTTTCGCGATAGGTGTGCGCGTGCGGACCGAGCTTTACGACACATATTCGGAATAATTCGGATACATTTTTCGTTGAAACAGTCAATGCAGAGATAAGTCAATGTCAACAGTATGTTAACTGAACTGAACTGATGGAACTGACTGCCTCGACGGTTCTAAAATCTAGAGCTGGTTCCGTGCCAATGTCGTGCTAATAATCTCCACAAGATAATCTCAATCGAACACAACCAAAGTATATAGCACTGAATTCGTCAAACGAACATGCAAAAAAATTTCTCTAACGAACTGTGCATGTCCATTCTAAGCGGACAGTTCGGTTCTGGTAATTCGAAAACGCGGCGCGAGCCCACTCAGCGGTCCACAGCGAAATCAGTCCACAGCTCAAACGTCCCACCGGGGAAAAATCCACGACTCATTTATCCTCGAGTCCTCCCACCGCCAAGTCATCCGCTGCTAAAACGATCCACCGGAAAAAACTCCACCACGCATTTATCCCCGAATTCTGACACCGCAAAGACATCTACTGCTCAAACGGTCCACCGGAAAAAGGTCCACCACGCATTTATCCCCGAGTCTTCACACTGATAAATCATCCCACACGGCTCAAAAGTCCCCCCGGAAAAAAGCCCACCTCCCATTTAGCCACTGTCAAGATGCGTTCAGTCAGCTTATTTAGCCGCAAGTTTTAATTTTAGTCGCAAACGCTGCGACGCCCATTGGCTCTTATGCAACCAGCCTCCTCGGAACAGCCAAAAGTGATGCAGCGCTTACGGCTAAAATTAAAATTGCGGCTAAATAAGCTGACTGAACGCACCTTTATATGCCGCCTACACCCATAGGGTGCTTTCCATTTAAAACATTTGTGTCGGTTTGTGTCAGCTTGTGTTAGCTTGTGTCGATGAAACAAAGGAACACAGATCAAATGGAACGCGTTTGTGTCGGTTTGTGTCAACACAAGTCGACTTGTGTCGCTAAATGGAAAACGCCCATAGACATTTCGAAACTAGTAGATGGTCTGTTGAATGTATGTTTGGTTGCATAATTATATTAGCATGAAAAATAGCAGCAGTTTATTTTTTGTCAATAATATTACTTGACAATCGCTTATTTTCTAACAGTGAAATTTGAAATTTCAGTGCCACAACTCCACAAGTCATTTTTGAACGGAGTGCTCTCCAGGGACGAAATCATAAGGGGATGGGGAGGGAGGCTACCGACGGCTAAATTCCGACAGTTGGCATTTTCAAGTCCCTATGGTTTTGCAATAATGTCCATGGGCGAAGTCACCTGACCCGCACCTGACATGACAGTGGACAAATGCGTGGTGGACTTTTTCCCGGTGGATCGTTTTAGCAGTGGATGCCTTCGCGGTGGGAGAACTCGGGGATAAATGTGTGGTGGACCTTTATCCGGTGGATCGTTTTAGAAGTGGATGTCTTCGCGGTAGCAGAACTCGGGGATAAATGAGTCGTAGTCGTGGACTGCTGAATATGGACCCGAAATCCATCACTACCAAAAGCTGGAAATTTAAACGGTAAGGTGACCAACTTCAAATGAATGAAAATCAGGACACTGAAAAAAAAAGGACATTTAAAAAAAACACGCGAAAGGGGAAGGAGGGTCTAGGGGGGCGGAGCAAAATGACCCATTTTCCAAAAACTTTACCAATACAAAAAATACAACTATAGTAACTTTCATTATAGTGGTATACCCAAGGCTTGCGCCAAATTTTGGCGTCAAATACAAAATTTGCGAACAAATGCTACAAAATCGCAAGAAAAACCGCCACAAAGTTGAAAAATACGCGCCGCAGCGAACAGGGTAATAGGCTAGAGGTTAATACACACTAGTGATTACTTATTTTTCATCAAAAAGTCCGCATTGTTCATTCAATTATAAATAACTGCGTTTTACATTGATCGGATATGTGCGTACGCAACCCATAATGCAACCCCCCACCAACTCTATTTTCAGTTTGACAAGCAACGGCCGTGACTTTCCGCTGCTGTCTGCTGTCAACGTCCACTATTTATTCGCCATTTTGAAGTTCGCTCCGAGTGTCGTACGTTTGTGAACAAGTGGGCCGCTATTCTTGAATCGTGTGAGAAAAGTCCCTGGGAGTAAAATACATTCCGCAGTACACTGATGTAGCGAGTGTTGCCTAAAATCGTGGTTTTTAGGCGGCAACTTTCGCTAGTCAAACTGAAAATAGAGCTGTTGGGGGTTGCATTATGGGTTGCGTACGCACATCCGATCAATGTAAAACGCAGTTATTTATAATTTAATGAACAATGCGGACTTTTTGATGAAAAATGAGTAATCACTAGTGTGTATTAACCTCTAGCCTATTACCCTGTTCGCTGCGGCGCGTATTTTTCAACTCTATGGCGGTTTTTCACGCCATTTTCTAGCATTTGTTCGCAAATTTTGTATTTGACGCCATTACTTCAGAAGACGAGTATGCGCGCTGATGGCGCGCACTGGATAATGAAAGGTACTATTGCTGAGAAATTAAAAAAAACTTGCCTGGGAGAAAAAAGAGTGAAAAGAATCGCCGTCGAAAAAGAGAACAAATAATGTTCTCTTCAAAATAGATCTTCTGGCAACTTTATTAATAGCACAAGAAATTTGAGTGTGATCATTGGAAATAAAATTCTATACCTGATAGAAAGAACACAAAATTAAACCTTCCATTTCTTTGGTAGGTTGTAGAGCCCATCTGCGAATATTGGGTCTGTTTCTTTGACTGCTCTGCTCTAATCTCCTCTGGAGCGCTTAGAGCAGAAAATAGAGTTGTCTGATTGGTCGTTGCTAGGCAATGTCTGCTCCGGAGTAAGTAAGTTCAAGTTAGAGCAGGATAAAGAAACAGATCTATAATGTCAAGTGTAATAGGCACAGAAACGGAAGTATGTGGGAAAAAAGTGGTACTTTTTCGAAAAGTGGAAACTTTTCATTGGCGTCGCTATGATGGTCGCCATTTTGAAATACTCACTTCCGGTTCAAGAGTAAACTGTTTTCGATGACCGGACACTTACGGAAGTTTCAGGAACTTGAAATTTTGTGGATAGACTAACACTCGGACTAACAAAAATAGGCTCAACATTTTGTCGATGAAACATTCGCCCTTAATCCCTTTTTTCATACATATGGCTATTTTACTGACCGGAAATAAAACCTCACTGACCGGACACTTACGGAAGTCTCAGGAACTTGAAATTTTGTGGATAGACTAACAAAAAATAGGCTCAACATTTTGTCAAAGAAACATTCGCCCTTCATCCCCTTTTTCATACATGGTACATGGCTTTTTTACTGACCGGAACTAAAACCTCATTGACCGGACACTTACGGAAGTCTCAGGAACTTGAAATTTTGTGGATAGACTAACAAAAATAGGCTAAACATTTTGTCGAAGAAACATTTGCCCTTCATTCTCCTTTTCATACATGGCTATTTTACTGACCGGAACTAAAACCTCACTGACCGGACACTTACGGAAGTCTCAGGAGCTTGAAATTTTGTGGATAGACTAACAAAAATAGGCTCAACATTTTGTCGAAGAAATATTTGCCCTTCATTCCCTTTTCCATACATGGATTTTACTGACCTGAGACTTCCGTAAGTGTCCGGTCAGTGAGGTTTTATTTCCGGTCAGTAAAATAGCCATGTATGAAAAAAAGGATGAAGGGCGAATGTTTTTTTGACAAAATGTTAAGCCTATTTTTGTTAGTCTATCCACAAAATTTCAAGTTCCTGGGACTTCCGTAAGTGTCTGGTCAGTGAGGTTTTATTTCCGGTCAGTAAAATAGCCATGTATGAAAAAGGGGACCGAAAATAGATTTCCCCGGCATTTTGCTGACTGGTCAATAGTCAGTTGGTCAGTAAAATAACCACATTTTACTGACCTGTCAGTAGTCAGTCGGTCAGTTGGTCAGTAAAATAGCCACAATTTACTGACCGGTCATCAGTCAGTCGGTCACACAGATGGTCGGTCAGTAAAATAGGCACACCCGTTTCTGGATGTTGATGTATTGTTGGTTGCCTACATCACTTCAGTGAAAAATTGGATTAGGTACGGGGTACAGTGACTTATGACACCAACAAAACAATGTTGCGCAATGCGGTGAGTGGCTTGAGATGGGCACCGCATAGTAAAGTAGTACATACTATAGTCTGTACACCGATAGAACGGACTTTTTTGAATTTCAGTGATGTAACCTATAGCAAACAAAAGCACCAAAGACTGTAACAACATAGGCGCGTTTGGAACTAATATTAGTTTTGTTCGGTTGGTAGTCTTACCCGGGCAAATTATTCCTACGCCAAGCCAATGGCATTACATTCAGCGAGTTTGACACTTACGTACGATTTCTAACCTCCATTTCTCTATGATGTTTGTTATTTTTCGTCGGCTCGGCTGTTGTGAATGTTGTGTAATAAAATCGGCTTCATTCAAAAAAAAAATTCTCATCCATTAAAATTGGTATTAAACTGGTGTCATTTAAAATTACCATAGCACTTAGCTGTGATTAGCGGAAATAAGCACCTCTTTCTAACTGGAATTTTAAATTTCGAGGGTAACGCTCGGGGACTACTTTTCAAGCGGAGGAATCTGGTGGTCCTTTCTATCAGTGTATAGAGTATACATAAACAATTCAACTGCAAAGAAACTATAAGTGTGATCGTAATTTCCCCCTCGGTCAAGACTAATCATCTTAAGTAGAAGGCAACAGTTTGTTTCGTGGTTGTAAAAAGTGCCTACAAGTGTGTCGGTTAAATGTCATGGACCCATTTGAGGATCATACAGAAATTTTGTTTCTTGAAATCTCAAGTTTCGACTTCTTGATATAAAAAATCCGAGCTGTATTTTGAAAGTTTTTTTTTAAATTCGTTTATTTAACGTTCTATTTCCGCAACGAGGCCTAACACCGACGCCGGTGAATGCTTTCCTCCACCATACCGGAAATTTTGCCGAACCCCTGTGTGTTCCGACACAGGGTAGGGATTTTGGTAATTGTTGATGACCACTACTTCTCGACTTCAGCCACCAACTTTTCACGGTAGGTAGACACCACCACAACATCACGTTCGTCGACCGTAGTTTCCTGGGGAAACCACTATTTCCACTGTAAAATGCCCCTTCTTTCCATTACTTGTCCTACGACGTAAGTACATGCAAGAAGGAAGCGTCCTATATAGCTGTTCAAGTGGTTGCCTAACTCTTAGAAAATGCTAGTCGAGAAGTAGTCGTCGTCAACAATTACCGGGATTTTTAACGACCACCAACATCGCATGGGGTCGGCACCATCGTTCGTATTTTACGCGCTATGCGACACACGGCAATACTATACACAATTTAGCAAGCAAACCAAGAAGCTTGTTTTCAAGGCGAAAATCCGTCCCCGGCAGGGATTGGACCCGCGACCTCTAAGAGTGGTAGTCGACCGCGCTGACCACCACACCACAAGCTCTTCTTTAAAAGAATTAAAAAAATTGAGTACAGTAGCCTCTATTGCTAAGTGAGATATCCTATTGTGAAAAAACTTGTATTTTTCTAGTTTCCTTTCATTTCCAGAGCATGCAATGGAAACCTTGAAAAGAAACTGGAGCTTATAATAACAAAATATATTTATACGAATTTAAATAATTATATCATATAAACATTTCATCAACATTAATCATAACAAAATATACACACAACAAAATATCCTTAATAGTATAAACAACAATAGTTATATATTAATAGTGCAGCTGCAATTATTACATACAGAACTCTTCAATGTAATGTCTACTTTTCTGACAATATTTCTTAATATCATTTTTGTTTGCAATATAATCATGATATCATGAAGAGAAACAAGAAAACAATGCGCTCACATGCACAAACTTACAAGCAATCTAAAAAGTAAACTTTGTAAACAGCAAACATAAAAACTTTTTTTTGTGTTAAACTAAACTATTGAACTATTTAGCTTTTAGCCTGATGAAAAAAGTAATATGAACCTGTGGGGTAAAGAGTTGCCATTACAATTTGAAATAAAAATAGTGAGCTGTTATAGGAATCACATGTACAAAATTCACAGTAATATTACGTTAGTTAAAAATAATTAGAGTCGCTAAAGAGAAGTTTATCCATTAATTGATGCAACAATTTGATTTGTCTCCTATGATTCCATCGAATCTTTCCATTTCCATTAGAAGCATGTGGAATATTTCTGAAGCAGACTGAAATGGCAAAAATTTAGTACAAAGTCAAAGTGATTCATTGTGACATACTGCCGTCTGTTTGGCCGAAGTTTCCAGAAAGATGGCATTCCAGTCATCAGCTAGCTTCTTTCCTTCTTCGTAACTGATTAGGCGTTCCATGTGCAAATCGGTTTTGTTCCCCACCAACACGACTGGTAATCTAGAAACAATGCTTATCAATAACTGTTCTCGTCCTGGGACCTGGACTGCCACGAGAATCTATACATACTGAAGCTTCCCATTCAGGTCTTGCAACTTGTGAAAAATTGATCCGACTACTTCGAATGATTTTAAATCTGTTATGCTGTAGACTAGAACGTATCCGTGCACATTGATGCTGTACTGGGATGGAAATAAGGTGAATTCGTCTTGTCCGGCTGTGTCAACGAGTGTCAGTTCATAGTCGTGCGAGTTGATTCGTACGCTCTTAGTAAATGCTGAAATAAAATTATCGTATCATTGGGATTTCAATCGGACATGGCTGGACGCGTCCTCACTGTTTTCAATAGTAGGATCGTAAGAATCAACAAACTGCCCGTCCACGAACTGAATACTCAAAGAAGATTTTCCTGGAAAGCAAACAGGGACAGCATAATTAATATCAGGTATCGCGGGCTTACAGTCAAGTTACTTTTCACCCACCAACAGATCTGTATCCCATGACGGCAATCTTGCGTTGCTTACAAGACATTTTATCACAGGTCACACTGGTCACAGAGCAGGGCTGAATTTAGTGAATTATGAATTATGTGAGAATTGGGTGAGGGGCTCAAGTTTGAAGTTTGTCCTCAAATGTAAGGTTAGGTCGAGTCAGGTCCAGGTCCCAGCAGCACTCCCAGTCCAGCACCGTCAAATTTTAACACCAAAAAATTGCATTATTAAAGAAATAGGTACCTATATACCTATCACACGAAACGTTTAAACACATTTCAGTATTTCAGTGGCGCCTGGCACAAAGCTAATCTTGTGGCTTGTAGGTTAAAGTTCTAGGAGGGAAATCAAAATCAGCAATAAAAACGTAAAGCTGGCTTCCGAGGTTTCACGATTTTTGCGCATCA